>OX638359.1:21995507-23195507 GCA_951812935.1 Hermaeophaga mercurialis | reverse complement strand
TTACTACTGCAAGTTGTAAACAATTTTAATTCACATGAGTCAACTAAGGCAGTCGGTAGTTATTTTACAGATTATTATTCGAAGAGACCCCACCAATATTAAACATTGCAAATATAAATAATGAAAATAAATTGTCAGAAAATGCATCCAAAGAGCCCTCAAACAAAAATGCCGTAAAACAATTACGTTTTCATAGTACCAAGAAGAAAAGAGCAATAATTAAAAATTCATTAAAAAAGCCAACAAGTGCGGAAAAAACTATCATTAAAAATGATATGAAACATCAACGAAAGGTTGTCGATTCTTTAAGGAGTGACCACTGCTATTTATAGTACATAAATATATATTGTAAGGTTTATCCAAGTATTTATAATAAAAATGTTTTTTTTTAATTTTGTTGTTTTTATAAGTTTATAAAATGTTTTTTCTTGTGGTATAGGTAGTACGATTGTAAATATTTTAACGATAGTTAAGAGAAAACTCAACAAGCAAACTCTAAATTTAATATAGTTCATCACTAATTTAAAAACATTTTCAAAAATCTATAAATAAGACATTATTGAGTTTAAATTTTCGAAAGTTGTATAAGACTGTGCGGTAAATAGATTTGCTAGTCTGGTGTTATCCATTCTTAAAAAAGCATTTTCTTGTTTCAAAGTTCTTATTTTTATTTTTAAAAAACTATGTACTCTTAAGAACATAATTTTTTAACAATGTCAATTTTTTATTATGGAATGTTAATAATGTATGGGAAAGTTAAATATGTAATTCGAACAGTTTTCCAAACTTAATATTAAATTTAATCGATTTTTGCATAAAAACTATTTTACGATTATCTACTAATAATACATTTATCACGCCAAAAAATAATAAGTTTTACAAAAAAAATGTCCATTTTCGTGATTGAACAAGTACAATTCAAATTTGCCGCTAAATACAAATTGTCCACCAGGAGCGCTGGTAGTCGCGTGCCGTCCTGGATTGACCGCTTCGTACTCCCGTGTTGACTGCCAAACCACTGTTTTGGTCGTCATCTGATAGCCGGACGAAGAACTAAAGTCTATAAAAAAGATAAAATAATCTTCGCTTCTTCTCGGAAGCCGGTCCAGAAAATGTTTACATTTAGCGGTTTATTTAAATTCACGCATTCTGCTCAACATTTGATGAAATCTTTCATTCATATTCGATTGAATAAGCAACGAAGTGTTGATATAATACAAATTAATTATTAAGACATGAATACTACTAAAGTATATATTTTGAAAAATAAAATATACTTATCTTAAAACTCCACCTTACTCAAAATGAATGTTATTAAATATTCTTATGACAATAGTTCCAACAAAGTTCATTGAACATTGACATTTATTTAGAATATCGTGGAATTTTAAGTATTTTATATCTTTTTAATTATTACGGATAGATTCCACAAAGTAAGGGTAGAAATAATCATTAAAATTAAGGCAAAACAAACCAAAAAAAAATAAGTAGAAACTTTAATTATATTAATTATATATTGTATAATTGTATAATTATATTGTAAGTTCCTGTTCTGTAATTGGGTTGTACCTGTTGAACAGTGTAAATAAATAAGTAAATGAATAAATAAATTTATTTTTTTATACATTTTTCTAATGTTTACAATTTCTTCTTACATTTTTTTTTCTTTGGGGTGAGGTGTGTGGACCTTGAAAAGCTGATATCAACCAATCGGAAGCATGTGGACAACATTTATTACATTAATATAATTATTATTTACTGTCATTATGTAAATTTTTCACTTACGTTTTTATGATATTATCATTATTATTATACAAAATAGAAAAAAAATACCTGTCAGAACCAGCTGATCTGTATCTGAAGAACTTTCTTCTTCTGTAATAATTAAAAACAAAATTATGTGTTTTCTTTATAAAAGTATGATTAAAAAACTAAAATTACCAAGTAGAAACAAAGTAGGGACGGCTGTTAGGGCCAACCTATTATTGCGTTCCTACAAATATAGATACTAGTCAGATTTTCTAAGGATCTAGTCAGTACTTCAGGGTTCGCAGTGGCTTCGGCCGATTTTTTGAACCTAATTTTGCCAGTCACATTGTTTACTAAACAAATAATTTCTGTTAGCTACACAAATATTATTTGCATGATTTTGTAATAATAAATAATGAATATCATTCTTACCTTTAGGAAATTTATGCAGAATTTGAGTTTTGTTATTTTCATTGCAATTCACTACCCTGCAGAACTTCATTTTTATAAAAAAATTACGCAATCACAAAAGCTATGGATATATCCACTTAAGCAAATGTATAAATTTTCAAATAGTTTCCAGAAAATTTCGAAAAGTCTATAGTCTATAGTCTATATGGCGGTAGAAAATATGTTAGTGTAATTTAAGAGCAATCTGTCGGAATCTCTACCGTGCCAACTATCGTAGTTGTGACGTCACTACTTAACCTTAAAGTCTTGTCAACAAATACATTTTTGGATGAAATACGGTTTTGACAAATAACTGTTATACGTAAATACTGTTCGGACTAAATAAGGTTATGATGATATACTAGTTGCCTAAATTTCGATTATAACGTTTTTTGAGTTGGATGAAAACTTTTCTAGGGTAATACGGTTCTCATAAATTCATCTTTTGAAGTTATACGGGTTTAAATAAATACGGATAGGATAATATACATTATGATATAATAATTTGGGGTTAAGTCCGGTTTTGACGGAATAATATTATCCTATTTAACTGGTTTGAAGGTTTAAATTATGCCAAAAATCTTGTTTGATAAAGTACGGTTTGGATACATTATATGGACCCATAAAATGTCGGCGCTTTGGACTCAAATGAAAAAACAAAACAATGCCTGAAACATTCTTTTTGCCAAATGTACGATTTCTTTACAAATTTCTTCTCTAAATAAATTGGGAGGAAAAGTCTCATGTACCGGAGAAAATTGCATTGCTTGCTTTAATTGAAGACTTTTATTTCCAACCATCCCAAGAGCAAAACTATACAGATCATTTTGACTAGTTACCTCATAATAATAATATCGATTTCAAAACCATTGGAAGAAGATGGATCTGAACCAAAGTGCGGACTGTCGATTTTGTTGATCAAACAGGAATTCTTTTAGTTTGGAATTTAAAGTTCTCTATTATTGAATTAATGAAATTATTACAATTTTTGTTTATAATTACTTCACTTATTTCGCTGCTCAGAACAGATGTCTAAATTAATGTGGGTAGAAAAATGGTTGATGACCTGGGTGCCATTTTTGGATCCAAGAGGTACATAAAAGGAAAGGTCAAAAAATACATAGTTTTTCAAATATTTTAATATCACAGTCTAACTACAATAAGTAAAAGTTATGAGGTCAATAGGAAAATAATTTTAATATAGCACCTGTGGTAACTAAATTAAAAATTACGTTAATAAATCGTTCTCAATATGAGTACCAGTAATACAATAATTAAATATATAAATACTACCTAAAAGCACAAGATAATTATTATAACAATAATCTAAATTACCAAGCTCATGTAAGTACCACATATTATTACTTTTTTTAAGTAATAGTCATTTTTGTTTTAATGAAGCTGATAATTTTTGAACATTATAAAAATAAAAATTCAACCTAATTTAAAAAAAATAAAAATAAAAAATAAAATGTTGGATTCAGATTTATAACTAAACATTTTAACTAACTATACTCTTAAGTTCGAAATTGGATTTTTCAATTCCAGAATTTCTTATCAATCTAAAAAAATTTTAGGTGAAGATTAGTGGTTCATGTAATAACTAATAACAGAAAATGTGACATGTAAATGAAACACGTTTTTCCTATTATTTAGTACTTACAATATGTCACAATTTTCTGTGTTCTTAATGGGCATAAATTGATTTTTATTTCTTTATTGGCTGTAAGTATATAAAATCTGAAATGTTTTTTGTCGGTATATTATAATCTGTTGATAATGTTTGCCTAAAATGAAGTTTTGGCATTTTAAAATTTGTAAAGTGGTAATTTAGCCTAAATTTTTAATCTTGACTGAAAGCCATCGATTTTATAGATATGGAAATTTCAGAAATAGTATTATTTTTCAAAATTAGAAAGATAGAGACAAATTGCTAAAGTCACAAGTGGGATCGGTATTTATTTGTATCAAGATAATAAATTATTTGCCTTACTATAAAACTAAATTGAAAATGAAATGTTGATATTTTTTGAAGTTTCTGTATAACTAGCAAAAGTTGAAGCTTCAATTTTAAAATATAGGCAAAACCAAAACTGTAAACTATTGTTCTTCATAGTTGTCTAGAAAAATTTTCAAAAAGTAAAAACAGAATTATATATTTATAAATCTGCTTCTATACTACACATATAAAAATAAATTAAGTGGCTGAATACAAATTAAAACAAATTTTTACACTACATTAAATTATCATAATATAGTACAAAACATAAATACTAATAATACAAAATACTGATTAAAAAAAACTTTTCTAACTTAAAGATAGGCAGTGTATGCTACCTTATAGATCTACTTCAAACACTCATCACCTCCCTCTCTTTTTTAACATAAGATCTGTCTTTTAGGAGCTGGTCAATATGATCTTCGTTGTAATATACTACAAAGTCTTTTGGAGCAAGTCCTTCGAAGACCGAACAGACGGATGGTTTTAGATTGAAGAAGAAGAGAGGCTGATCTCTAGCTGCAAAATCAGCTGTCAAGATTTCAACAACAGTAGCAGCTGTATAGTCAGCTCCGTAGATATGGGAACAGTCTATTACAACCGGGATTCCTTGGCGTAGGCTGTGCTTTGTTACCAGATTTCTCACATAATCTACTGAAGGGAAGATCAAACATCTGTCCGGTGTTAGCATGAGGTAGTCGTTTCCTTCTTTGGACTAAAAAGCACAAATTATTAATAACAATCAGTGTTGATAGAAAGAACGATATTATATAACAATAATTCACATGACTTTAAATCAATTGGAAATCAATGATGAATCATAATGAATGAATTGATTTTTCGTTAAATTCTGACATCATCAGGATTATTATTTATTGTGAAATTAATTTATTTACATACGAAAGTATTAATTTAACTAAATTATATTTACCACTAATCTTTCTACAGAAATTTTAGGCCTAGCTGCATGGTATAAGATAAACAGCAGATTGATTCCAATTCCTACTAGAATTCCAATTTCCAAAGCAAGTACAAGACAAGCAATGAAGGTAGCCAAGCCAAGTATTAAGTCACTTTCTGAAAAAATAATTTGACATTTATTTTATTGTATTTAATTATTTTTAATAAACTTTGCGGGACTGTGACCACATGAAAAATAAAAGCAAGCATTTCACCAGATCACAATATGAGGTCAGAAAGCATACTTCCATTTCTGAAGTGTGTGCAATTACAGAATTTTTTAAGCATAATTATCGTGATAAAGCAAAAATTGAAAAGTTTATAACTAAAATATATTCATTTGAGTTGCGAGTATGTAATCAAAGTGCTGTAACCAAAACTGTCTAATTGTATATTTTTATCAATATATTGTGATTTGGATGTGAAGATAATAGTTTTAATAAAATTTTGAATCAGTTACAGGGTGGATCGATAAGTACATTAACAATAACAAAAGTACTTTTAAAACATTTACGTAAAATAAAATGTATCGAAACAAGGAAATGGTAAATAATTTTCCTTGCAACATACTCGTTTTCTACTCCATTTGTTAATATATTTTTTCTGGCTGTAACCTTCATTCGAGAAAGAAATAGAGACTAATGGTGATTGGCACTTAATACTGCGCACCAACCCAAAACCGCAAAAGTCATTCGCATTCGGATTTTCGTCTACTTTCACCTCATCTGAATTAGCCTTGAATTTGACCGTTATGGACCAAAAATCAACAAAAACAAACACAGGAATTCTGCTGACGCAAAACAAATTTTATGTCGGCAAAAAATTTTTTTATAATTCGGTTAAAGACATCACACTATTTTTTTAAACATAAATTACTAACTACTGACTAAATTTAAAAAATCGGAATTTAGCAAATACCCCGTTATTCATGAATTGGCACAGGTATACAGGGAGGAGTGTTTGTTGAGCAATACTCAATCTTATTTTATTGTCTTATAAAATATATTATTTTTAATTCAACGTTCTCTTTTTTTTTAAATAGCTAGAAAAGCGGTTTTTGTTACTCTTATGACTTTCTTTATTGAAATAATGAAAATAAATTCTACAGTGTGGTCCATCTAAATTAGAAACGTCGCCTTGGTATTTGAAGTTATTAACCGATTTCAACAATTTTTTTTTTGAAATGTACATCAAAAACTTTATTTGGAGACAAGGTTTCAAAGAGGTATTCCTATTTTTAAGGAACACTATGATATATGAGTACGCCACAGGATTTAGATGTCTTCTAAATATATGTGACCCAATTTTTATTAAAATATGTTTCTTATTTAAAAAGTTATGAAATGGTAAATTTCAAAAATATACCAGGTAAAAGTTTAAAAAATGTAAACCAGCGATTTATTTATCAAAAAAAAAACGAGTACGCCACTGTATGAAAATTTCATCCAAATATGTGACCCAACCTTTATTAAACTATGTTTATTAATAAAAAAAGTTATAGATAGCTAAATTTTCAGAATACAACAGGACTAGTATACAAAATTTCAACTTTAAATTAACATTTTCATTATTAATTATATTTTAATAAAAGTCACATTACATCTATTGGGTTCGATTTAATTCCAATACGTACTCGTATTTTACGTGGTATATACTTGAAATCTATAATATATTTTATTAAAAGTTAGGTCACATCTATTTAGAATCCATCTAAATACAGAGGCTTACTCGTTTTTTTGATAAAAAAAATCGCTTGTTGACATTTTGTAAACTTTTTCCTGGTATATTTTTGAAATATACTATCCCATAACTTCTTCATTAATAAACATATTTTAATAAAAGTTGGGTCACATCTACTTAGAAGCCATGTAAATCCAGTCGTTTACTCATTTTGTGATAAAAAAATCTCTAATAAGATTTCTGGATTTTGACTATGAAAAAATATGCTTTAAAAATAAATAAATATAAATATAAATAAATAAAAAAAACTCTTTGAAACCTTATCTCAAGTTGAAGTTTTTGATGCACAACATTTAAAAAAAAATATTCTATGGTAGTGTTTCCAATTTGGATGAGTAACACTGTATATTTATAAAGTACTTACTTTTCGACCTCCACATTGGTTTGACAACTTTCACTTCGACCATAAAAATAACAGCTGCAATAATGACTCCAGCTAGTGTGGCTTTCGGTATATAATAAAAGTAAGGAGTAAAAAATAGAAGTGCTAAAATAACTAAAAGTCCTGTGTAAAGTCCTCCTAGAGGAGTTCGTACACCGCTTGAGTTGTTCACTGCGCTTCTAGAAAGAGATCCAGTTGATGGAAAAGCCTGGACGAAAGAATTGACCATGTTGCAGATACCAATAGCGATAAACTCTTGAGTAGAATCGACCATTTTTCCATTGGCTGTAATAAGAATATCAATTGATTAAAACTGAGGATTAAAATTTTCTAGCAATCATTATAAGGAAACCAACATCAATAGGATCAATTCTTTAACAAATTTATGCCTATTAAAAAACTTGGGAAATATGCTCATACTCAAAATTAAATTGGACTTTTTCAAGATTGATTAATCTACAATTTTTGATACTTTAAATCATTCAAAAAAGTGGAAAACACCTCCTGGTCATAAGTTTAATCTTATTAGCATTGGAGCAGTCTATAATTGCAACTAATCAACCGAATGTTTAGGTGTATTAAACCAAATCTTACCGAACGCTTTGCAGACAGCAATATTTTCCAAAATAGAAATGAGAGGTACCACTATAATAGCACTTCCTAAAGCTGAAACCATTTCACCAAAGGAATGACTTATCACTGTCCCATTAACTTCCGCTTCGAAACCAAACGGAGGAAGTTTGACTGTTGGTAGTCCTTGGGGGACATATCCTATTACTTTGAATGGAGGTTCGCCATTTAAGCAGAAAGAGTACCCTATGAAACCACATATAATGACTAGAATGGCATTTCTTGCTGTACCGATCAACCAGAGGGTTTTATTAACTAATTTTTGGAGTGTGCTTAGTTCTTCACCTTCTACTTTCGGTTCCATTTTTAATGAGCCAAGTATCTAAATAAAGTAAAACAATCATGATGACTTGAAAATATAATCTAACATATAAATTTCACATAAAATCATATTAAACGGTGCGTTTCATAATCGACAGATGCATACATTCATTTTGTAAAAAATTTTACGATTCTTAAGTAAATCATGAAACACGTCAAAGTTTTATTTCTAAAATAATATTATTGCAACAATTAAAAGGGTATATTTTTGTTAACGAAATCAACATAAATTTCTTTGACGTGAAAAATTGTACTTCATAAACGTGGACTGTAAATTTTAACGACGTTACGACCCATAAAAATATAAAATCTAATTATGATATGTAAATTATAACACGATAATCTAAAAAAAATTATCATTGGAAGTTGCGAAGCTCAATTAAGGAAATCGTTTTTTTATATAAGTGGTTACTTATTTATATTCATTTTCTAGGATATATTGGATTTCATTGAAATAAGTCAACAAATAATTACCCTTAATATAAGGAGAACGGCTATACAAACGACACCCAACATAGTATCCCATACGCTAGTGTTGTGGATGTTTGCGAAGATTTCTTTCCACGTTGCCACGAATGTAGACCCGTTTGCTTTAATTCCTAAAACGTCTTTCACTTGGGAAGTAACAATGATTAGTGCTACTGCCGACGTAAATCCAGATGCAACTGGCCCAGAGACGAAATCTATTATGAATCCTGCAAAATGACATTAGAATCTATATGATGACAAAATAAAAAATACAATAAATAGTATTGTATCAATAGTATTCGTATAATTATGATTAGACTTTAGTAAATTCTTACCGAGTCCCAATAACCCCATCAAAAGCATAACCAACCCCGAAAGGAAGGACAGTAATATGGCGTACTCTGGTGAATATCCTTTTGTGGCTTGGAAAGTCATTAAAGCAGAAATTGCTGAAGGACCTACAGGAACATCTTTACAGCTGCCTAGGAATATGTATACGAATGGACCCAAAAAAGAGCTGTAGAGCCCAAATACAGTCGATAACCCTGAACAGTAAAACGTTTTAGTTAGTATTATATTCGTGAAGGGTTTGGCTAACTGAAGGAACATCAGTATTGCAAATTATATATCTTTAAGAACATACCTGCTATATTAGAATATGCCAAGGCTTGAGGTATCACAGTAAGGCCAACAGTAATTCCAGCTACTAAATCTCCTATTGCAGATTCGGAGTCGTATCGAGGTAGCCAAGTTAATATCGGTAATCTTTTGTAAAGCTTTTTCCTTGTACAAGAATTCCTCAATTTCTTTTGAGTCCATGGTATTACGGATTTAACTGATTCTGCAACTGTGCTGCGCTTTTTGGTATTGTCTATCACTGTAAAGATGGACTATTCTTAATTTTTTTTTACTTTGAGAAATAAAAATATATAATGTATTAACATTTGATATTTAACCAAGAAAACATCACTTGTTGATAATATACCTTTCTATGATTTTTCGTTAAAATAATTTAAAGAAATACCTTAGGTTTAGCTTACCAATAAAGTCATTGCTTCCTAAGTAAGATGAATCATTCCTATTTCTAAAATTTATTGTATCTGAAGATGTGGTTAAAGCAGGGTTATCATAAGTTAAATAGGTCCCGCCTAGGCCGCCGCCACCTGCTCCTTGGATGTCCCTATCTGCCTTCTGGTGTTCATTCCTGAAAAGAAAAAGTAAAATGAAATGTTTTGATAAATAAATGTTTTAATAAATCTTGTCATTTACATCAGTTACAAATAAAAGGTAAAATATTGTTATAAAAAACCTTTATCTACGACTGCTGGGATAAAAAAATATTATCAAATTCATTTGAGTTAGGTATTGAACGCTATTATCTAACTATTTTAATCGGAAGAACCTTTTTATTATTTTGTTTGATTCGCTATTATCTAAATCATTTTTCTTCAAGACATCACATTGGATTAGAAGCTGCAGTTTAATACTGACATTTTGTTGATGTAGTATGATTATTTCTTTATATTTTTATTTACTGATGAGTTAGATTTTATGTAATATGAAAATTGTATTTGGCTTTCAATCAAAATATCTAGATTTCTAGTGTAAATATTTATAATAATATTAACTTTTAGATTAAACAATTTTTAAATTAAACTTTATTTCTGAAAAAGATTCTATGATCGAGAAAAGAGAAGACCATTTGAATGTGTATTTAATCCAAGTTCTTCTTCTGGTTACTGTTTGATAGGTCCATTTGTAAATTCTTTCTCCCAGAATTTTTGTGGCTATTCATTTTATATTTTCTACGGATGTTTCAATCTATATCTCAGCTACCGTATTGCTTTCCCTGCCTCCGTATATTTTCAATGTTAATAAATCCGCTTTGCAAATAGTGAAGTTAAGGAACTTCTGAAGCAGTGATCGGTATAGTTTTTACAATTGGTTATCTCAAAAAAGACAACATTTTTAGCTTGATATTAATTGTGTTAATACTAACTGGCAATTTTATACATTTGCTATTCCTCTAAGAATCACAGAATCTTTTGTAGTCGGAACTACAGAGGCGCAATACTATGTCCTTATGCTTGTTCGTATTTTATTTGTGATTTGATTTTTGTGGAATTAATAATAAAATTGCTTTGGTTGCACAGTCTCCAATATCTGATGCAAGACTTTCAGAATCAGACTCACTCATATTAATTCGTTTTCTAGAAACTAGGAGAAATTAAAAATATTTGAGGTTGTTTGTAAAAAACTGTTAGGTTGCAATATCAATAATTAACTGGTATTACAGAATCGCTGCTTTGATTTTAAATGCCAATTGTAAAATAAATTAAATCGAAATGTCATTCATATTTATCAATATTTGTAGTTACTGATACTTCGTCGTAGTTAAAATGTTGTATTTTAATTCGTTGGATAAGGACTATTAGCATACTTATGCCCTCATCTTGCAACTTCCAGATTTTTATGTTAATAATGTCCTTATCCCACTAATAAAATAAATAACTATTATATATGTTTTATGTGTACGACCCTTACTAATTTCATTAAAAGTTATTTGAGTTTTACAAAATACCAATAGATATTACAAGAATACAGAAAACCGGGGTGCAGCCAGAAGAGGCTATACATTTTTATTAAAAAAATCCAATCTAACTTACAAAAATGTAATAACACGTGTTAATTATTTTATAATTGCTTTACAATACATGATAACCATTGCACGTGTAAGTACTGTTTATGTTATTAGTGATAGTCTAATTAAAATTTACTGCAAAAATTATTTGAGTGAATTTTTTACTAAATAACTGCATTATGCTTTCATTCATTCAGTCAAGTTAAAAAATATCCGTAATACATACAAAAAATTACCAGTTTGATTTTTCTGTTAACTTAAAGTTGTTGAGTTTTTCAATTTTGGTTATTATTTCTTTTTGGTTTTATCGTATCTTTTTTCCATATTTATATTAAACGAAGTATTTTAATACAAAATCTTAGTCAATTTTTATCTAATATTATTAATAAACTAACTAACCACAATGACTTGTCTGATAACTATCATGTTTTCATTAAGTGACGTACTGAAATTTAAGTGACGTACTGAAATATTCATAGATATAAACTATAGCGGGCATCCCAAAAGAGAAAAACAAATTAAAACTATTAAAATCTAGGAAATACTATTGTTCTTATTTAATTCAGTGTAGAAATTGTTATTTCTGTACTTTCCTTCATTACACACAGGAAATCATCGATAGGTTGGTGACTAAATATCCATATAATTAAAGGAAATAAATGATTAGCTAACATGCGAATTGTTCAGAATATTATTAACTAAAATAATTTTTATTTAAATTCTTGATAATGGTAACATATAAATGGTTAAAAGTTTACCTTTTTTTAACAACACAATACACTTGGACTATTGTTATTATATTATAGACGATTATTAATTTACTAATGAGAGTGATTTACTTGTTTTAATAGGAAAATTCTAAGTGGAATATGAGTTGAGTAAATATACATTTGTCTGAAAATGTTTAATACTTTTATTTTACTCTATTGTTTACAAATATATTTGTACTAAGGAATCAGCAAAATGGAATACGAAAAAAATAAATAAAATAAAATCAGCAAGTATTAAAAGAGTTAAGCAATAAATAATTTGTTATCATGGTCCAATGGTCCTGTAACGAATTCGGTCTAGGTAGGTACATAATTTGGATATAATTAATCCATTGTTTGTAAATATGCAGCAATAAAAATATGCAAATAATATATTTTCAGACACTATTGAGAGATAATAAATATTTTTCACGATAAATACAATAATTATCTGGTATCCCTGTGTGAAACATTTACACATTAATTGCATGATTAAAGTAAAAAATATCAATTAGTATAGATTATATGTAATAAAAAAGTTGTTTTTGTTGCCTAAAAAGAATTATAAACTCAGGCAAATGTAATCCTTTCATTAATTCTCACAAAACGTATTGAATCTTAGCAGGATATAAAAACAACGTCGATACTACTCATTCTTCCATTGCGCTGTAGACTCTAATCGATTTGAGATGTCAATAATAATATTTCATATTTCTCCGCAACCCTAGCCTACGTTTTTCACGGAACTGTCGTTACTATATTTTTTGAATGGGACACCTCAACATCCTATTCTAATATAAGTTCGACACAAATTTTAAAATTTAAAAAAATGACCCACCTTAATAAAAGATAAAGAATGTACATAAGTTCTAAAATATAAAATATCATGAGATGTATGGAAAGTAAAACAAATATTTTGAGAAAATGATTCTGTTTAATTACTTAAATTATCAGTTTTTTATAGGGAGGGGTAGTTTAGTTGTATGTATGCAATTAAAAAATCTATAGCGGCTATAGCAATAGAGCTAAGTAATAGTAAATCTAATTCGCTGAGATTTCGGGCTACGTGGTACTCCAAAATTAAGTTTCTTTTTTTGCTTTGATATTTTTTGGTAACGATGAAAAGAAATTTTTTATTCCAGTTTAAACTAGTTTCGTACCTATTGAAAAATTGCGTTTTCGCAAAAAGTTGTAAAATCTTTTATTTGTATTGTTGTGCTATAAATATTTTACAAAGTAAATATTTTCAACGGCGACAATTTGCAAATGCCATTATAAATATATAAAGTAATGAAATTTGAAAGGTTTTTAAATAATGTTAATACTTAATATACAATAAAGGTAAATGTAATTACGTACCATATATATAATTCTATTATGCATTTATATTAATTTTAATTCATCTGGTTTGTTTACAAAAACGGTCAAGACGTAAAATAAGAAATGTGCGGAAAATTTATTCAGTGTTTAGAAAAAATTGGTTGGGAATCGTTATCCCATGAAATATATAATTTATAATATAATTAGAACGACTTTGTTAATCAGTGAAAAAAATAGTGTTTGAAAATAAAACAGTAACATTTCTATTGCGTCATTTTCAGAAGAATTTCCTAGCAATTAAATAAGCATTCATAGATAAAAATGAAATATTAAAATATAAAAACCGAGTAAATAACTGTATTTTAAACGACTATTAGAATATGGAATTGAGTAAACCTACATATTTTAATCAATCATAAAAATTTCTACGAAATCACAAAATATTTATAGAAATTTATTTCGATTTGTTTGCTCTTAACTTTCTTATGGAAATAATCCCAATAGGAGTAGTATATGGACTGATAATAAACATTCATACAATTTTAGTTTTTGTAATTTCAACAAACTTTTCGACAATTGTACAAGTTGTATTTCATCACATGCCTCAAAAGAAGTTAGAGATTATTCTCCAAATCTTATATTCTCCTAATTTTTTACATACCTGTTGAATAATAACACAATAACAATATAATCAATTAAATTCCTAGTATAAAAGAATTTCCTAACAATTTACAAACTTTCCTGAGCAAATCCGGCAATTAAAAATATTTGTGTGGAAATATTTAATAACAATTGTATAAAAAATAATGATGTTTGCGCAGGAATTATAAAAATAAAATGCATTTGTTAATATAGCTCTTTATGATGATGTATCACTGACTGATTAAAATGGAAATAGGTATCTGAAACATTAAAAATTTATAAAAAATTTAACACATTTTTTATTAAGTCGAATAATACCATTAAATGGTTTAACTAATTTTTAGTTTAAGGGATAGGTTAATTAATGAATAATATGAATATGAATTTGAATTAGTATAACTATAATTTCGTTGAATTATCAGTTCTGTTCCAATGATCAGAATTAATTAATATTTGGTACACGCGGTTTTTAGTGAAATATCAATAGCCAAGTTCAATAATTATATCGTAAAAATTCCAAAAATAAAATTGGAATTTTTTCCACAAATGGACTAAATTTAGTTTTATTGATAGAAATTTCAAATATGATTTAAAATAAACTGGAAATTGTTTTTAAACTTTGAAAATAAAACCGTCTTAGGAACCATTTATTTTTGTAATGCAAAATTCATACACCGATTTGTTGATAGAAAACAAAATTCGAAAATAAGTTCAATTAATTAGAAATTAGCTTAACACAATCAAAACGATATCTACTACTTACTATTACAAATAAGTAGAAGCTCTTGATATGCTGTAGAAATATAAACAGGTATTCGTGACCGACCCTGTATAAAAACTTAACATGACTGATATGATATTTTGGTGAGATTTTCAATTTTTTTTATTTCTTATTTCCTATTTTTTTTTAACTTTATTCGATTTGTAATTTTTTTATCAATTAATTTCTTTAAATTTTGTTTAAAAGCTTTTTTGAAATTATGACGATGTGGTTATATTAAACTGATTAGGTGAATATACATTTTAATTAAATTTAAATTCTTGTCTAAATATAAATGAATCTATTTTACTATTTAAATTAAGTCGTTATCACTTTAGTATGCTAATAATAAATTAAATATTTAAACAATTATTCTACTCGTATTCATCCAGTAATCTCTAACTTCCTAAGAAAGGCTTTTGCATTTATTCAGAAAAATATTATATTGTTAATTATTTGCTTAATTTATAAATGTAGTGTATGCTTGTATGCTAATTCTTTAATGTTTAAAAAAAGAAATTAGGATTAAATAGATATAGATGGTGAAGTACTACGCATCTCTAGTATTGCATTAGTAAAAAACAAATAAGAAATAATTTAATCTACAGCAAACCTGAAAACAATTAGTTTGATAGCGAATTTTAAAATTAGATATATTTTCAATTTTAAATAAGGATTAATGGTCAAATTTCTAATATACTATCAAAAATCAATATTTTACAATTAATCACAATAGAATTAATAAAATTATTTCATAGTTATTGTATAACTGTCTGTAATTATAATTGTATTATATGTATTGTATGAGTGCAACACAATACTCTTTAACTAACGAAATTATGTAAGATGATAAAATATAGCAATAAAAATAAAAATGTTTAATTATAATAAAAATTTATTATTTTGGTTGTTTCCAATTTTTTTAATGTAGGGCTAAATATGTAAAATGTTATATCCTTCATTTTTTATATAAAACCTACTGATCATACTTAATAATAATAATACAAAGTGTTTTTTTGCTATGATATTTCTATAAAATGCGTACCAGATTAAAAGGCTAGTTCACAAAAAAAAATTTTTTTTTATGTTAGGAATATTTTTTGCTATTTGTTAAACACAAGGTCACTTCCAAGTTTTCATATATTGTCCTTTCTTTGACAAAGACATATTTTTATATCCTAAAATTACTTTTCATGTCAAGGTTAAATAAACAAGTTTACAACTTGATTATTTTCATATTAAGGCAAATATTTTTTATATAAAAATGAGACTGCAGCTTATTTTTGATTTACACTTTGCCATAATTAATAATAACTAAAAGTTCAAAGTGTTTAAGATTATTTATTACTTCGGGTATATAATACAATCAAAATTTATTTCGTTTTTTTTAAATAACAAAAAGATACGAATTTATATTTGATGGTATGGTTTTGATAAATTTTGAGTGGGTAAATTAAACTTATATTAACGAGCATTGACCTGTTAGGTAACTAAAAAAACATTATTTTCATTTAAATGAGTTTTTTTATTATTCGAAATTTTTGCAATGCTAATTCTTATAAGTACAAAACGCAAGTGATTAATTTTTTGTGAATGTATGTTGTATTTTTCACTCTCTCCAATTTAATTAATCGTTATGTAAATGTTTTTTCTACTTGTCACCTTCTATATAATCTTCAGAAGCTACGGTGCACGTTATTTATTGAAATTCCTGTGATTATTAAAAAAAGGTCATACATTTTCAAAAACACTTTTTTTTCACATCATTTCACCAATCACCTTATGTTGATCTTGATACAATTAATGCTTCTTACCATTTCTGTGATGGGGACTTAGCCTTGTGCTGAGGTTAAGTTAAAAGTAAATAAATCAGAGATTCTCTCTGTTCATTAACGTTTCCGCCGATTCTTTATAAGGGCAAATGTACGTCTACAAGCTGCAATTAATAGACAGCACAATTTCAAAGCTATAATATAATAATATTAATAATACATTTTGTTTAAAATTAAGAGCCTATTACAATTCCAAATTTTGATTTCCGTATATTTCTTTTCTATAAAAAGAGGACTTATCAGTAAATCTTGCTCATTTTGCAGTAATATTTCATTATTTTGTGAAAATGCGGTTTTTATTGTTTTTAAGAATAACTCTCTCCGCCACTGCGTTAAATTCGAGAAATCTTAAGAATAGCTGAAATGACTTTTTACAAGGAAAAGTCATTGGATCAAGGAAACGTTCATTTTTCAATGCACTGTTACGGTGAAATCAATTAAAACATTGAATTTGTGTAGAATGCACATTTTTACTCGCCTTTTTTCTGGTTCAACAATTTAGACTGATGATTCTGCCTAGTCATACTGAATTAAACATAAGCGTTTAAGGTCGTCTACGCTGTAGTTTTGCTAAAACGTATTTTGACAAAATCACTTGGAATTTTTACGTAATCCGGGAAGGTTTCTTGCTTTGCCTTTTTAAATTTGTTCTGTTTTCTGGAATTTACAGTGAAACGAAACTGGTCGCGAACCATTTAAACCACAATGGCCCTTTTCGTGTTAAATAATATACACGGTGTACCAATCTTACGACAAAGTGCAATAATTCTCTTGTTATTATTGATATAAAAAAATTTCAAACGGAAATGATTGAGAGATATAAGATGATACACAATTTAAAATTATTTTGAGTTATACATAGGGTTTCATATTTCCGATACTAAACAAAGTTTTGTTTTTTTAAATAGAATACCCGTATGTTTTTACAGTGGTCAAAAATTTGAAATCCAATCTGATTTTTGATCACTCTGTATCAAATATTTTTTAACGCCACAGCAAAGCACTTCAAACGTTAGGATAGGGACATGTAAGCCGTTTTTGTTATTTCTCTCAATAATTTCCATTTGATATCGATAATAACAAGAGAGTTATTGAACTTTGTCGTAAAATTGGTACACACTGTATATATGTCTCGATAATTTAAAGACACCATATACCTGTAAATATATTCTTTGTTTGGCTCAAATATAAGCTTTGATAAATAATACGGTATAATATGAATAATTTGTAAGAATTATTTTTATTATTATCAGTTTAGTATATAACAAATAGATTTATCAAAATACAAATATAAAATTGTATAAAATCCTAACAATGGTGTTATTTTTGAAAACGTGCTTTTTATAATAAATAATAATAGGTTTATGTACTGTGTTTATGTATACTTTATGTAGTGAAAATATTGTTTTACTTTGGAGATATTCTTTCAGAAGCAAATGTGAGATAAAAATTTAGTGTAGTTCTCACGACACAATATACCTAACCCACAAATGTTAATTAACATACAACTAACTTATTCAAATAATATTTTACAGACCGTAACTAAATTCAAACCTGTCTATTACTTGGCAACATTTGTGTTCCACAGGATAACTTGGCAACTTTGTTATAAAATATTTTTTACAAATAATCTATTCGATGTTTCTTTTTCCTTTTAAATTCTGGGAATAGGTTATCAATTTGGGTCATTTAAATAGAAGTATCTGCCTTTAAGATTATCTATAAAAACGCAAAATAGTAAAATAAAAGATTGCACACGATACTTTCCTTCGACTCTTATATGTATATAAAAAAATTCTCAAAACTTGAATATTATAAACAATCCTAATGGCCAACATCTATATTATTGGTCACATTGGTTATATTTTTGAATGCATGAGAAAGACAAAGCATGCGTACAGGTTTTTTTACCTAACGACTGAAATTACTGCAAAATATTACGCGATTTCGAGTCCATTGATTGTCAGGGAAATTGCCTTTTTACTGCTTTATTTCTAAGATAATCCGTCTGTCTTGTTATTTGGACCCATTCGATGGAATGTTTCATAGGCAGATATTTAACACGGGCAATTAAATTAATTGTTTCAACTCTTACCTTATGGAAATTATTCGTATGGAAAGAAAAATATTACTTATCTTTAATTTCCAAAGCGTTTAAATATGTTTAAATCTACCTAGGTTTCGGTATTTTCACATACCATTTTCCAAGACAGAAATAAGTTTGACATATCTTTTTAAAACGTAAATAATTTCATGTCATACATCTGACAACCTATTATTATTAAGCAATATTCTTCTTTTTCTAAAGATATATTTGGTTAATATTATTTAATTCAAAAGGTGATCTAAGATAATTGAACTTCCCAGGTTTAGTTGTTCATTCAATACTGTATATTGAGGATATTTTAGGAGATTTTTTATTTCATAATCCTCCAAAAAATAAATCAAGTTCTTCTTTCTTGTCACTTATATGAAGTACTTCCACTGTTGTTTCCATTGTGTTATTAAGTGTAGGTTTGTGTTTGGTGTCAATGAAGTATTTTGCGTAATGTGACTTCTCAATGTGTGGCCAAGATAGATGTCGTTAAAATCCGGACCATTTAGTTTAAAAATACCTGACTTTGAAAATTTATTAATTTTAGGTTTTATATTTGATAAAAATGAACCTACATTATTTTTTACTTTAAAATATATTGTAGCCGATATTGTATGAGATATAATTTTTGATATTTTGTTTGAAATATCTCCAAAATGACGGGTCATGCAGAACAATTACATAACAATTACATATTTTGGTAAGTATTACTTATCTTTCCAAATGTATTTATAATGGATAATTTGTTCGATATATTGTTATTTAAATAAGAGTTATACTCTTTATAGTGTTTTGATTAACTTGTAACAAATAAAAACGATCTATTACATGACAACCAAAAGAGGAATAGAAGACATCTTTGAATTTATAATCGTTACAATTATTCGATTATTAATAATATTACATTTAACATGTGTTTATTAAACCAAATTAGTGAGTTATATAATTAATAATTATAATTCATTATTAATTATGCAAACTGGCTAATACTACAAGTTAGCAATTAAACAGTAAACATGCAATAGAAAACTAAGAAAACGTACTGGTTTTAAGACAAACTGGAAAATTTATTAAAAATTATAGTCACAAATATAGTGATTAATAGAATGTCGAACTGATATTTATCTCTTTTTTTTGTTTATAACCAAAATTGAATTACATAATATTCTACTCAGAATGTTAATTCGACCATAAAACTATATTGTACTCCATTGGTTAAAACTAAATCAGTTTTGTCATGTTGAAAACCTAATTTGTGATTAGGTAAAATGTTTATTAGAATTATCCACAATAACATAAATTTTGATTCATTAACTATCACGATATGTCAACTCAACGAAAAATTACCCTAATTTTGGTAATAATACAATAGATCTGATTACATAAAACAATTTGGAACAGTAATATTACCATGTATTAATCGCCAATAAAAAGTGTGTATGAATTATGTGATAAACATTATTAATTCTATATGAACATTAACAAGAGTGGTAAGGCTGATAGAAATATAAAGTTTAGATTATTACATGAAGTAATGAAACGTTATGGTTTACCACCAAGAAGAAACAGAAACAAATAAAAATGTGCGAAAGAAATATGTTGCACGAGAAGAAGGTTTGAAAGTAAGAACAATCCAGGTACAAACAAAGACGTCATAAAAATTGATAAAAGAAGATTTAAAAGAGACAAATAACTAGAATAGCATATTCTGTAACAAGGTTAGAATGATAAAAAAAATCGATACGAATGGAACCACGAGTATCTAATTTTGTTATTCTAACCGAGTAACAGACACATTTTCTCCACGACCAGAAATTCGCTCGATTTTTCAGTTAATATTTTAAATAAATTAAAATTTGGCTATCGATATTGTCTGGAAATCGATTATTACAACGCCGCCATTTGCACCTGACCATCTGACATTGACAGTGATGACATCCATGGCTGTCGATATTGTTTAGAACAATTACGGAATATTCATTCCATCACTTGTTATGGAATGAAACTACATGCAAAACACATAAGAAGCAAATGTTTCGGAATAAATATCTTAAGAGTGAGAATGTTTACATTCTAATATTAAAAATGATTTTGGAATATTTGGAATATTTTATATGTGTATATTATTTTTCATACAATGTGCTAATAATAAAAACTATTCATTAAGATTTGTGACAAATTTTTCTTTTATAAGATAATCCGGGCGTTACGAAACAATAAAAATACCAGTATAATGCCTGTACCAGTAAATTTAAATGACTCCAAGAAAAACCTTCAGGAATACATATTGAGTAATTTTCTTAAAATATTATGTTTAACTATTACTCTTATATCAGCGTTTCTCAACCTTTCAGTATTTGGGACCCAATTCTCAATAACTATTTTTATGGCGCCCCCATCTCTTTCTTTTTCGTATAATAATAAAATATGACGTATATTATACGTTGAAAATTTTGACTTTAATCTAGGGCCTAGACTCTAGGCGCTCTCCTAGGGGGGACGCCACAACAGGTTGAGAAACGCTGTCTTAGATATAAAAAAATAATTTTTTTTCTTTCTGGTTTCCAGTGGCAACAGAGTAACCCGTATGTGTGTTTAAAGGTGTGGCCACAAAAAAATTATTAATAAAAATCAATGATAAAAATAAGATGATGAAGGTCAAAAAATATTGATACGAATTCGTTTTTAAATAATTTTTCGAAAATTTAGTGTCTCATTAACCTTTTAATCATGTTTGACCTCTTGCAAATTGACCAAACCACTGATAATTGGATGTAAAAAAATTGTTTAAAGCTGTTTAAAGAAAGTATTTACATTTTAAAATATATACTTCACCAATAAATGGCCAAATATACGAGTGATTTGTAAAAAGAAGTTGAGGTATAAGTGGCTGAGTATTCTATTCATGTCTAGTATTTTTGTAGCGTTTTTGTAAACAAAAAGACATTGTTTATACTCGTAAATATAAACGTATGTTTTTTTGTATAATATAATAATATAATTGTATGTGATTTACCAGCTACCAGTCAAAATAAAACAAATGTGTTTAAACATTAATATTTACAAACAAAAGTCCGGATGTATGTCAATTAATAATAATTATATTTTTTGTAATTTAGAGTCTTATTGATATTTTATATTATTATTATTTATATTATTTCTCGGTAATACTTTCTGTGGATTATACGTAGGGTCTAAAATTTAGACTCTAAATTATAGGGAAAAACGTTTTTATTATTATTATTATTATTATTATTATTATTATTATTATTTTTATTATTATTACGAAATAAACTGCTTTCCTTGTCACTCTAAAACAAATGAATTTGTCAACCACTGGGAGAGATCTGGAATTTTCTGTCAATTTACCCTACTGAGCATTTTGTTATTCTGGTCCACGCCGCTTAACTAATTGTGGTCTTATGGTAACAGAAAAATTGGTGTCTTACAAACATTATAAAGAGGATTTTTATGCTTTATATGCTGGTTAGCATAAGCCTTCACGAACATAAAAAATAAATTGGTCTATTTTCATATTTGTCTAAACGTAATTATTTTTTTTGCACTGGAATTAAGTAGTAAGAAAAATTAGGTAAAAACGTGGTACGGTCACGTATTGGTTATCCTTGACGTGAAAATTTAAATAATAAATTCCAACTCCAACTAATTAAGTACACATTAATAGATATGGGTATTCCGGAAATTTAATATAAGTAGGACAAAATCAGATCAGTGACTTCTACAAATAAACACGAATTGGAATAATTTACAGGTCTCAAGATTTTTTTGCTAATGTGACAAGTCACTTACACTGAAATCAAGGGAATTAATATTCGGTTTAGGTCATTTGCAAATTTTAAACTGCTATTTTATTATGAACATGGTTTTAAAAGTGAGGTCACAGTATTTTAATATTAATTTTGTAAACTATATTTTTCATTACTTTTTTTTAATAGTGGTTATATGTCAGTTACATAATCGTTAATAAAATTACATCATTCGAAAATACCAAGAACCTGTCTTGTGGAATAGTAAGACGTCACAATCATTTTATTTGGGACAATTCAAAATTGTAATTCTAAATTTCGATGAAGATTTTGATTAGAGAAATTTGCAGAGAAATCAGCGAACATTCCCAAAATCCGTTATAGTTCTTAGATTGACGCTAGTGTAGGACTAACAGGCAGGAGAAATCATTAAAAGTTTACACATTAATTATACAAGGTGATATGCTGAATTTGACTGGTTCCACGGTTAATATTTTTGGGTAAATTTTCTACCTATTTTAGGTTTTTTAACAGATCTGATTATTTATTAATAATATTTTATTTGAATTATAAATTGATGGTAAATAATAGAACATATTCATTAAATAATTAAATAATTTTTGCAATAATAACATTAAATCATGCCATTTGATATTGTTAAGATTGGATTTAAAGAAATTAAGAAGATATAAAATAATTAATTACCATTTTTTTTGTTTTTTATTTATTACCTATTAAAAAACTGTCTGGTCAAGTAGCTCTGTCAAGGCCAAGTATTTAAAAAAATGGAATAAATATTTGAATTAGTTCTTCTAGATAGTATAAATATTTTACATATTTGAATATTCAAACCTTTATCGATAAACTAAGTACTTTATATTATATAATATTTTTAAAAACGGAATGTGTTTTAGTAAATATAACTATTGTATTTTTGTTGTTTTTTTTAAATGAATATATCTTTGACATTTTTTAGTTCTTTTCATATATTTTTTTAAATAGAAAACTAAAAAGTCATTAATAACACATAAATACTATTAGTGAGGAAATAGCCAACATACAAATAAACAAGTTTACAGCAAAATAACTGCACTTATACAAGGGAAAAAATATAAAGAAATTGTCAGCCTTACAGAAAGGAAGAATCGCACATGATTTGGAGAGAAATGAAAAAATGACCAATAATAATAATAATAATAATAAAGCTAAAGAAAAGACAACTTGGCTGGTACGGCCTATCATAAGGATGGTCTCGGGTTGATTATTAAAATATATATATATATATATATTGTTATGGGTGATGGGCCTCTTAATTTTGTAATGCCCGGTATAAATTCAATATGAGATGTAATCGACTATTTAATTTCAGGGTGAGTTCAAATAAAAGTGTAGTTTAAACAATATATTTATCTAAATTTATTTTTTTAACAAAAGGAAAAGTAAAAAAATCATAATCATCAGAAACTACCTCTTATAGTTCTTTGTGCTGTAAGTAACAGCCCATTTCTTCCTGCTTCTTATGTGTCAATTCAAAATACCCGTCACTCCACGGCCGTTCACCCAAATAAAGTTTTTTCACATTTTGCTTGTCCAAATATTCCAAAAAACTTCAAATTTCTCCTTCTTGTGGGAGTCCATTCACAACAGGTAAGTTTTATTTACTTTTGTATTATACACTATTGTGTTTTCTGTATAATTTTTCCTTTTTAGGTGAAACACTTTATGGTTATGTTTAAAACTGTCTTTATAATGATAAACTAATTTAGTGAATACTTCAGTTATATACTTTCATGTAACATTAACATTGATTATTATTAATTTTTAAGAAATTTTGAATTTCAGGTTGAGTAACAAATTTGAATTTCTCACTAACAAGGTTGTTTTCTCTTTTATCTCAAAAAACAGAAGAGAGCTCCGTCAAATTCCAACGGGCTTAAATAATTTTCCGAAATCATAGTATTCTTTACGTATAAATTTTTTTATTTTTGACACTTAATCATCCAAACTTCAAATAAATTACAACAATATGAATTTTACATATTTTCATATTTTTGATGTATCTAAATATTTAATTACTTTGCTTGCATCATGCTAAATAATTTTATTTCTGCTTAAGACATAATATATATTTATATATATAAGAAGAACGAACCGTAGGCCAAGAAAAATGTGAATCTACCGTGTAAGAGAAATTGGAAAACAAAATTTATCACTGAAAGAAATCAAAATAATAAAGAAATTGGATACACTGAATGAGTATTGGCGATAAAGAGTTATTGGTAAAGAAATAGTAGAAGATGACGTATTTTTCTTTTTATGAAGAAATTTTAAATGGTTTTTGGTCATTGTTAGCCTGATAATTTTATCTACTATTTTAAAAATGACAAAATACTTCTTATTTGGAATAAGTGTACCTTTGTTATAAAAATATTTTCTCTGACTAACCACTATGTTGTGCTTGAAAAAATTAAATAAGGTATGTGCTAATTACCTACTAATAAATGATAATTAAATTAATATATTATTTTATCTTTCTGATTTTTGTTAAACTTTTAGGATCACCCCCTATATTTCTAAGCATACAATAGATTGAAGAACCGTTATATGTGGTTCTTGACTTTCATTGCTGTCGTGCAGTTAAGGCATAATCAATACCAATGTCGATAATTTCATAATTATTTAAATTACTATAAAAATCGATAAAATAAAAATACCAAATATAGGTGAATGCGTGCTTATATTGTATTAACTTAGTAATGAGAACCAAATAAAATAAATTTAATAAATATTATTTATTGTCTTTTTTAATTGTTTTATTATTACTAGGATATAAACATTAGCCAGCATACGACAATCCCATATCTAACAATAATTGTAGGATATTATATTAGATAAAAAAATAACCATGTTGATTATTTCAGTAGGAATTTAAAAGCAACTTAATTTAACAAAATAAAAGAAATAGAACATCAAAAAATTTAAATGAATGATGACATATTTAATATTATTACAGTGATCTCTATATGGCCACGCCTTATATTGTTTTATGCAAATTGAGAACTTGTATTTGGTTGTATATATCATATAAGTATTTTATTTATTTTTAATTCAGAAATATTAAGTTTTCGTTTTTTTGTTTGTAATAAATTATATTAAAAAATTATTTATTTTAAAGAATATTGATTGCCTATTGAAACAGTCATTTTTAAAATGGTTTTAATTTATTGCTTGCCTTAAATTGATACGCCAATTAATTGGTGAAATAACTGCCATTTCTTACGACCCAAGAATAGAAATATTTAAGCCAATTATTATTAATATTGATATATATTCTAGAAAAATAACGATAATTGACGAAGGATAGAACACATATAAATCGAAATTTTAACAAATACATAATGATCGAAAAGCACAGGATTAACCAATTTCGTCACAAATGAACTACTTTTAAAGCGAAAAAGAAAAGAAAAGAGTGGGAAACACTTTAAATAAAAAGCTCACCTTATAATTTTTTTCGAAGAAATCAAAGTTTAGAAAAAAATAATATATTAATGAGCAACTCTTTATTGTGATAAAATATACATATATCGATTTATAAAGCAGAGGTTAATTCAAGAAACTCATTCTAAAAATCTAATTAAATTAAACTCTTAGACCAATTTAGTCCTGTCACATTAAGTCACACAGATTTCTGAGAGGTCAAAATTAAATAATTAACTTTTGAGTTCACTTTACTTCGCGGAACACAATTATTGTTTTGGATTTAGTCACGACTAGTATAATTTTTTTAATCACATGTAATATACAGAAACGAATAACAATTAATTACAAATATATAAATGTAATTAAAGTATTATTTAAAAGCTTTAAAATAGAACATAGAACATAAAAAATAAAAAAAAAACGAAAATAATGACATTGTAAATAAAAAAATAAAAATACCTAAGGACCACATCCAAACTTCTAAAATTTAAAATATACCTTAGTTGTTTATGTCCATAACATAACGACACAACTTTGATAATTTTAAAGTATCCAATTTTTTTAACGTGCTCAATATATTTTGTTCGGTATCAATATTTATATCAGAATCTACATTATAAAACATTTTTCGAACATCAGTCAAGAAGAAATTGATATTTGTCATTAGATTAATCCTGCTTCGACTATAATTTCAAGCTTTAATACATATTGTAATATGTTTTCGTAATGTAGAATAAGAAATAATTTAAAATCTAGTAAATCAATCAGTAGTTTTCGCCTTAGTTTTAAAATGAAGGATTTTATTGTGGATTTTCTAACGACAACAAAAATCGTTAACATGGTTTTCGTTCTTATTATTGTTAGATCGGGAGATAATAAATTGATATTGCGAATAAAAGTTAAAAAACACCCTCTTCTGTCACTGATTTCCCCAATTTAATATAATTTCCTCTTATCTTTTTTGAAAATTAGGACGTTGAAAATCGTAGACTAAACAATAATTATATAAAAGTATTTCTCCACGACCATTAGTGGAATGTGCTAATTCCAAAATCATTTTTAAAAATAGAATGTACACGTTATCACTCTCTCGAGAGAGAATATTTATTCCGAAACAGTTGCTTCTCATGTGTTTTGCATGTATTCTCATTCCATAACAAGAGATGGAATGATATTCCGTAATTGTTTTAAACAATATCGACAGCCATGGAGCCATGGCTATCAAAACTGTCAAACGTCAGATGCTCAGATGCAAATGGCGGCGTCGTAATAACAAATTTAAATTTAAATGAAATCATGAGAAAATGTGAGTATATTTTTGGTCGTGGAGAAAATATAATCTGTTACTCGATGATTCCTCACGCTCGTTAGCGCTCGCTTTCGGAATGTTCCACTCGTATCGAATTTTTTTCATTCTAACCTTGTTACAGAATATACTATTCTGATCCAAAATGGAAAGATGATAGATATATTTATTACCTATCTACTTTTGTGTAAATATCATACAACCAGGAAATCATATACAAATAATAAAGTGGTATAACCAAAAAAATTCCACAGATCTTCAATTTCTATAATTTTTGGGTACTCTGCTGTTTTTAATTTTGTAAAAGTTACAAACTGCCTTCTAGGAAAAAACCAAAAATATTCCAAGAATAATACCTGTCAACTTAAGTGCATCTTCTATGAATTTGAATTTGGGCATAATAGACTATAAAATTGCTTTATGGTACACCTCAAAAATACAACAAAATAGTTCGGTTCCATTTAGAACATTTTTCAAAATGGGTTCCATTAGTTTCTAAGTACACCTATTGTTATTTATCTCTTCTTAAGAACCAAATTTAGCAATTCTAAGAATATTTTGAGGTAAACAAACAAACAGGTGCCAGTCCAAGAAAAACAAACGATACATAATAATGGGAATAATTGGAAATAGCCGGTAACTTCAATAATGTACCGTTTGAATATATGAAAACACGTTCGTTCTATATGCACCAACATTTATAAATTTTCGAATAATTTACAAGACATGTACATATTGCGAACTTATGGTACTTGAGATAGGTAACATATTACACACATCAATGAAAGTAATCAATCAACATGTCTTCAATTTGAAACTTAATGATTGCAAGTATTAATATTTTCTTTTTTTTTTGTTACTGTAATATTTTTTATAGCTTTCTCTCAAAAGGAAGATTTACATCGGCAATATCTGTTTAACCATATAAATTATACCAAGCCACGGAATGAAATGTAAACTCTGTCTTTTGAGACATTTTTCAAAATTTTCCAACAATTTTCCATGAAGTATAAATATTAACACATAATTTATTAAAAAATAAATCTTAATATCATGTAACTACTAAATGTCATGGCTTTATGTCCTCTGTTTATTTGGATGATAGATAATAAAATAATGCTCCCTTCAACATTGATAGTTTAAAAATATTTATTCTCTGAAACCTTGAGTTAATTATGTAAGATCATTTTGTGGAAACTTTTGTAAATTAGCTTAGAAAGTTCCGAAAGAACATATAATTCTGATTAATTCCAATAAAATAATGGATTGCGGTAGGATGTCTAACAAGACTGATAAATTTAACTGATAATTAATTTTAATTTATACAAGTTTGCTAAATATGATATACTGAAAATTACCAGAATACAAGTAATAATGTTAAACCTTTAAAAATAAATATATTTATTTAAATTTAATTAACAATAAACTTATTCCTACATTTAAAATAATTCAAAATTTGTAATACTCCCTAAATATAAACTTTTATCAAATAAATAGTTATACTTTCGAAATTATAAATTTATTAAAAAATTAGAAAAAAAAACTGTTTTAAGAGTGCCCTAGACATTTTAAAATGAAAAACGCATTATATTAATTAAGAACATTCAGGGTATTGAAGTTCTGAAGATTTTCTCGTATTTTTCAACGTTTCGCCGTCTGCCATAAGCGACTTCTTCAGGAGATGAGATGTGCACGGTAATTAAACTATTCGACGTAGCCAGAAGCGAAATACATCTGATCTGTGCTGCCTCTTGCTACGCTGAGTAGTTGAGTTACCATGCACATCTCACCATCTGCAGATACCGCTTATGGCAGACGACGAAACGTTGAAAAATATCTCAAAAATTAGGCAAATTTCAGGAAGCAATAATCCTCATACAGGGTATTTCTACATTCATGCGGAAAAATGCAGTAGAATATTTTTCGTTAAAAATTCTGAGGGGGCCAAAAAAATGAATTTAAAATTGAGTTTTTAATTTTTTTTATTACTGTAGAAAGTTGAAATTTTGGCTTTTATTAATAAAGAGGTAAATATGGGATTTTTTCAGTATTACCATTTTTCAGTATGTTAAAACAACATTAAAGATAATTCAATTTTTCTACTAAAAAAAAACTAAAAAGTTAAGATTTTTTTAATTTATAACATAACATTCAATCTCATAAAAAAAGTTCTAACATAAAATAAAATAAATGTTGTTAATTTCATCTCTTTATTACATAATGGTAATACTGAAAAAAAATCCCATAACTACCTCCTTATCAGTGTATGTAATCCCCAAAATTTCAAGCTTCCATATTAACTCCGGTTTTAAAAAATATTAAAAACTCAATTAAATCCGTATTTTCTGGGGTATATCTTTGTAAGGGTTAAGTTGTGAAATTTTTTTTATAGGAGAGACCACCCATAATTTTCAACTAGGAATCTCCTAAATTTAGAAACACCCTATATAGTGTAAGTAATGTTCTAAATTAAAGCGGAAATTTTTATATATTTTTAATTAAAAAAAATTGCTAATATGAAAATTAAGTTTATTTGCGATGTCATAAATTAAAATATTTATTTATTACAATTTATTTCATTGTTTAATTTAAAACTTGGTTATTTTTTATATTTTTAAATTTTTTTATATTACCTAGTATGTATTATATTTACTGTAAATAAAAATGTAATAATTTCTTGTACGGAGAAAAATCATATAATATTTTAAATTATAAATTATGCTTGTTGATATTCTTTCCAATACTAATTAGAATAATGATAAAAATAAGGAATCTAAATTTTAAAGGTCTGCAACTAAAAATTAGTTATCAACACCTATTAAAATGAAATAATTACACAATTTTACTATAGATATTATCGCCATTTAAAATAACTTAGGGAACAGATATGACGTGTCTACATAATTTAAAAATGAAAATTTATGAATTGGTTTAAAACGCAGAAAAATTATCTGTGGAATATTTGTGTTATATTTTAAATTAAAAAGGCCTAAGCAAAGTTGATTTGCGAGAGGTGCTAATTTTTTAGAAATTTTCAAATACTATTACTAAATATATGTAATTAAGTAGATGTGTTGTCAGAAAAAAATAATTTATTTTATAAAATACTTTCTGAATTCTTTGGAAGACCAGAAAAGAAATATTTTAGAATATTTATGTTTAAGACTATAATTTATTGAATTCCATGCATCTAAAAAAATGAAAACTTACAAAGAAATCCTTAATTCGTTTTTGTTGATAGGCATCTTTTTCGGAATATTTCAAGACCAGTTTAAAAAATTGATAAAAAAAATGTACAACAAAATACTCGCGTCTGATCACAATTCAACACTTACAATGCAAGACCGTTCAATATATAAATAAACAATCAATTGAAAATATAATAAAAGTGAGTCGAGCTACCACAACCGGTAAATTATTGAAACTGATGTTCCGCGATTCTTGACCGGCATTTTGTAGCAGAAAGCACGTGACACGAGGGTTTACGTTTTGCGGGATCCTGCAAACAATCAACATAGAGATAAGCAGAAAAGCCCGAGTTTTTGACTCAGTGATTAAATCTTGAATCATAAGCAACTGTTTAGTTGGAGAGGAGAGCTTTAGCGCGATGCTGTTTGTGTTTGGAAACGGAAAAAATAATGTAGGTGCTGAAGCTCTCGCTCGTCCTTTTAGGTGCTTATGATATAATAACCAGAGCGTAAGGAAGCTGAGTTATACTGATTAGCGGAGTTTATGTGAAAATTTATTTATAAGTAAATAATTTTTTCCACAAGCCATATTTTTCGAAATTTCATTTGAAATTGAAAGTTTCTAAAATAAAAAAGTTTGTCGAAAGAAAGGTTAACAAAAACCTTCATTTAATTTGGAAATTACATTATAATATAATACAGGAATTTTATCGTAATTTCTCTAAAAAATCATATATTTTTATTTAAATAACTGGTTAATGGGACTAAAAAATATATAAAAAAATATTTTTAAAAACATTAAACTTCAAAGGTTTCTCGTTTAATCACTTTTAATGTATCTTAAAATTAAAAAATTAAAATAAAAGATAAAATATTAGTGATTAAATAATATACTTTCAAAAGACATGAAATACAAACTCAGCCAGTGACACTTTCATTAGCATATTTTTAAGAAGATATAGACACCTACAGGGTGCCCCAATAGTGTGGAAAAGTCCCTTTATTAGATTATGACCAATTTTATGTGAAAATCGTTGTATATTAGCCAACCTGTATCTAAATATTATTTATTTAATATAATTGTTTTTCCATTTTTTATGTTATTAATAGTTTAGGTATTCGCTTTACTTTCATATGTTTTATAATTTTGTGATACTGTATACAGGGTAAGTCAAAACTCGGAGCATACATGTTTTCTAATTATTTAAATGGAACACCCTATATTTTATACAGTATTTGGATAGACCTTAAAAGGCTCTTTCTTTTTTGTGAACTGTTGTCTATACCTATCTGTAATTTCTTATTAAGATATTTCCAATTTTATAAGAATATTTTCATTTTTCTTTTCTTTTCTTTTGTAATGAGATCGAGTAATTTTAGGTGGTAAAGCTTAATGACAATTTTGTTATGCAAAATTGTTTGGTTCCAATCTAATAAAGGAACTGTTGAACTATTACACACTATTGAGACACCTTGTATATAATAAGTTTAGGAAAATTACAAACTTTGATTAAAAAAATGTGTTCCAATGACAAAAACCAATTTTTAACAGATTGATTTTTAGGAAAAAGGCAATAATGCCCTGGAAGCTGCATAGAAAATTATATTAAATTAAAAATAGATGACGCTTATAGCTGAATTTTGTTTTAATATAACAAGAAAAGATTGTCAAAACCAATACTAAAATATTACGGCTAATCTAATTCGATGACCACGTTGGTGATTATTTTAAAATAATTTTTAAATTTGCTGTTCGATACCATTAATTATTAAAATAGTATGCCAGATAATAATTTATAAAGTAGGTTGATATTTTAATAAGTTGTCCAAAATTAATTTTTGGTTCACTTTTTAATAATGAAATTACCAACTAGAAGAGAAAATAAAATTAAAAATTAAATACATAAGGTTGGAAATTAAAAAATAAAAAAACGAAATACAAAAAACTCTGAGGGTTAGAATGGGAAAGATAATGGAGGTTAATGTGCAATGGGCTAAAAGTAATAAATGGAACTAGGTGATCAAGGGAAGGCATACATACATACTTTTCTTATCATTTAGCGAGAAAAGAAACCATTTAACTAAATTCTGGACGAACTACTATGTGAAATGGAAATAAAAAGTAATGGTTCTGGTACCTCTAACACAGTGTAGAACAGCAAATTGGAATACATTCATTATTTATATTATTATGCATTTATATGTGACAGTTATGACTTCATATTTTTAAATGGGAAGTAGGGGCTTGTGAAAGGTCTCTTCATTTTCTATTCAAAAAAGTTATTGTTTTCAAATTTATTTCAAAAATTTAGATAAAAAAAATAAAATCATCAGATTGATTAAATTCACTAGAACATACTAAAAACTGAATAAGTAATACCATTTAGTTCTTAATTGTGAAAAAGTAAGCAGAAACTCTTTCAGTGTACTTTTTGGACGGTATCAATGAAAAAATAACATAAAAAGTTACAGTGGCAATAGAGAAAGATGGTTTATTTAACAAAAATGCACAAAATATCAGTTCACGAACTTAGACATGTAAAGCATATAAAAAAACCACCTTCTTATGCAATAACTAATGATACGAAATTGGATGTAATTGAGGAAAATTCCCAAACTTGGTGTCGACAAGCAGATGCTACATTAGATGTTAGTCATGCATCTTTCCTTGAATATTAAAAGAATATAAAATGCATCCATATAAAAATATAACAATTCAGGAATATATAGAAAACAATTTTGATAAAAGAGCATATTTTTGTAAACAAATGATGGAAATATTAGATAACAAATGATATAATCAGAAAATGTTTTGTTTTCTGATAAGTACACTTTTACATTTCACGGTTATGCTAATCGTCAAAACTGCCGCCACTCGTTTGCAAAAAATCCTCACTGGATGAGAGAGGATTATAAGCAGTGCTCTGAAGAGGTTAATGTTTAGGCAGGGATAGTTGAAAATCATTATTTGTTCATTTTTCATTGATAACAATTTAAATGGAGTTAATTATTTAGCACTGCTCCAATATAATGTCATGCCAACTTTGGCTAACTTATATCCAATCCAGTAAACGGACAAGTTCTAATGAATATGATATGGTTCTAGCAAGATGTAGCACCTTCATATTACCGAATCAATGTCCGGCAGTACTTCGACTTAATAATTCCAATTCTATCGCTACCACGATCACCTGATCTTACGCTATTAGATTTCTTCTTATGGGAATATATAAGAAGTATTGTATACGAAACTAAAGTACTCGATATTTCTTACTTAAAAAGCCTATTCGAGGCGAGCATTTTTAATATCTCCTACATTAATAATCTTGTTTTTTTTTACATTATCAAGAACTGATCGGTATTATTTTTTTAAATTGTTTAGTTGTTGCAGGAAATTTCGTCAATAAAATAATTTTATTTTTTTAATGTTAATTTTTGCAACACATTTGAAAATAATAACATTTTCGAATGGCGAATAAAGAGACGTTTCAAATGATATATCACAAGCCCCTACTTTCTATTTAAAAATTTAGGGGTTATAACTGTCACTCAATGTAAGGAGGATTTTTTGTTGTTGCAGGATGCCATTTAATAATCTAAAATTGATGTAAACATGAAAAGATAAATTATGCTTATCTGAATTTCCAAATAATATAAAATTGACGTATTTCGGGAATTTTTATACATATGCACAACAATTGAAATAATGAATTTATTTCATTTGACTGTTCCACACTGTACGTTCTTTTCTTTTTGTAGTAAGATAATTCCTTTGTTTTTATAAATTACCTTACCGCCCCGGTTTATTCTACTACTTTTTTTAATTTGAGGTGTATTTTTCTTGCATCCTCAAATTGTTTATTTAATACTATTTCCAGGTAGATATAACCTATAGCTATAGTGTTTACTTCAGTACCTATGTGATATAAAATCCTATTTGTTCTTATTTTGTGTTTATTTTTCAATGTTATATATTTAGTTTTCCTTTGAATTACTGTTAGTGCCATTTTATTTGCAGCTGTTATTAATTTCTCTGTTATTTCATTTAGTTTATTCCTACTTACTGACAATAACATTACATCAGCAGCAGAAGCTAGACATTGAATGTTTTTATTACACAGATTCAGAGACAAATTAAAATATCTTAGAAAATATTAAGGAATAAAAAAAATACGAATAATAAATAAAACATAACCATAATGATTGTTTCTACCCTTACTTTGTTGAATGCATTTATTATAAATGTAAAAGATAAAATTCCACGATTTTCCGAGGGGTGAAACAATTGAGTTTTTGGAAACTCACGGAATTTTAAGAAAATTATATTTATTTATAATTACATTTATAATATATGACCAGAGAGAGAGCGCATTTTCCAAGACCGAAAATGGTATTGTCAGATACCGAAAGCTAAGTAGACTAGAATATATATTAAAACTCTTTGGAAGACTGTGGAAATTCAAGAGAAGTTTTATTTATCTCTCCATATTTAATTCAATATATCAAACAACTTTGCAATTGACAACATCTCCTTGGATAAAACTAATGACACAAAAGATCTGGGTATTTATTTTTAAGTTTGTACTCTTATCTTCCGCGTATGCAAAGATTTCAACAATAAACTCTTTGGTAACTTTGTACTACTCACTAATTAAATCCAGATTGGACTATGGCTCCCTGGTTTGGTCTCCCTTTTATGGAGTCTATAAGGATCAAATAGAATCATGTCAAAGGAAGAATGAAGAAGAAGAATGAAGAAGAAGAATGAAGAACCTGGTATTCAAACTTAACAGAGTGTACAAGGTTACGATAAAAACCTACTCCTCGAACTATTTTCTCTATTCTCAGTCGAGAACACTAGGCAGTATAATTGCTGCATTTTTATTTTCAAAATAAATAATAATCTAATAGACTGTCCAGGACTACTGAAGAAGTGAAGTTCAGGGTACCTCTAATAAACAGCAGAAATGATACCAGCTTTTACTTGCCCAAAGAAATAGCATAATGTTAAAATCGCCTATACATACAATCGCCAAAATGTTTAATTCCGCCTGTTGGAATGTAGATATGCAGATTTAGAAAGTATCTAAAAGGCGAAATTTTAAGGAACGGGCAGCGATGTGTCCTCTCTAGACCGAACTAGAGGTACGACCACGACTGCCGTTAAGTTACTATCGAATTGACGGAACGATGTTCCCATCTCGACATATCCCTACTTCATGATTGAATAATACGTTCTCTCTCTTTCATAATGCGTTCTCTATCACTCGCATAGATTCATTTATGACCTCAAATATTCGAGCCACATCTGTATACAACATTAAAATTAGAACATTCAAGCGCTAGCTAAAACTACGCTCGAACAACTTGCCTCAAAATTGGCTTATGTTCTGAACTCTCATGTGATTTATCTTGTAGTATTATACTTTTATCCTTTTTATATCTTTATCTTGTATCTCTTTGTTTTTTTCTCTTTTATGTACCCTTGTTCTTTTTATCCAGGGCGCCTCTTATGTATTTTTTTATTACTATTTTTTTACTACTACTAATTTATAATATATTAAGCTATGCATGTGTAATTGGGTGTATTCCTGTTAGAAAATAAACGATATTTTTTTATTTATAGCTGTTATAACTAATTTTAAACAATTTCCTTCTACTTTATATTTGTTATCCATTGGCACCCGGAATTTTATTGATTTTCAATAGATATAGAATTTCTTTTACTTCTTCTTGGATGGGTTCTGCACGGTCTGTTTCTTCTAATTTTTGTATTTCTAGAAGTTCTCTTTGTTCTTTCTCCGCATCTTCACTTAATAGTTCTTGTAAATATTTATTTATTTATTTATTTATATCCTGTTAAACAGTACAAGGAGAGTAAGAAACAACAAAATAATAATATTAAGTTATTTGTGTCTTGTTAGATTAAGTATATTAAACAAAGATAAAGAAATATGTTTATCAAGATATTCTTTAGAATAAAATATATCTAGCTCACATTATTCATTCATTATCTTGTAAATTGACGATTTTAGGGAAAAATCCTGTAACGCATCGATTTTTATTTTTAAATGGGCGCTTCATCAGATCACCTTTTTATTTTTGACGTCATCTCACCTCATCTATGAGCGTGATCACGTCATCAATACAATTTTTAAATAGAAAAGTGGGTCTTGCAATATATGAATTGAAAGGTCTTTTAAATATCTATTCATTCACATTAATATGTCTAAGTAATTAATTTTTGTATGTTGTCAAAAAAATGATTTATTACATTTTTAATGTTACTATAAATATTATAATTAAAAAGTACAACCAAATTTAATGCTAGTGCTCAAATTGTTTACCGTCAGCTAAAATACAACGCGAAAGACGAGCAGGGAACTCTTCTCGAACTTTCAATAAAAGTTCCGGAGTTATTTTTGCAATCTCAATGCGTATCCGGTCTTTGAGTTCATTAATAGTTTGTAGTTTATTTATGTACACTTTACTTTTCAAATATCCCCTTGAAAAGAAATCGAGAGGAGTTAAATTCAGGTGACCTCGTTGTCCAAGTAGTTTCTCACCAAGAGAGCATAGCGCGGTCGCGCACCATCTTGCTGCAGCCATAAATCATCATTTCTGTTTAGGAACAACCGGTATAATTCTGGAAGCAAGAAGTTCTCCAGAAATTGTAAATATCGAGGAACTATAATCTATAATCCCGTTATCTATTATTCCCGTCCAAACATTCACTTTCTCTGCGTATTCAGTACGGTACTACTGCATCTAGTGTGGATTTTCTGTAGCCAAATACCGGAAAGTCTGACGATTCATATGACGGTTTAGGAGAAATATAGCTTCATCAGACAAAATAACTTTTTTTTAAAATCATCGGGTCTGTTATTTTTTCCATTAGAATTTCATAATATTCAACTCGTCTATCAAAATCTTCTTCCATAAGTTCCTGCACTAAATTTACTTTATAGGGATACCACTTCTCCTTTTTTTGCGTTCTAAGAACTGTTTGATTCCCAACCTGATTGTCTAACGCTGCTTGTCGTAAACTGGTGTGGGGATTATCTTCAGAGGCTAGCAGAACATCTAGTTTGTTGTTTTCAGATTTTTGTTTTCTACTACCTTTAGGGAGGTTTTATACATGACCCGTTTCTCTAAATGTTTTCTCAATTTTGCTTATTGTGGACAATGTTATTGGTTCTCGGTTGGGATATTTATTATTGAATAACGTACATACTTCTTTCTGCGTACGTGTTTTATCTTCACAACCAATTAATATTAGAATGTTAATTGTTTCCGTATCAGTGAGGTGTATATTGATAAAAGAGTCAAAAAGTTTTTGATTTCGTCTACTACAATATCATTAACCAATTGACAAAAACAATTATATTAAATTACAATAAAGGAATTTTGATAAGGTAACTAGTTTTTTCAATAAAAAGGTAAAAAGTAGTTTAGACACTTTTTAATTGTCAGTGACAGCCTTTACGAAATGTATTTTTGAGTATAAATAAATACATCATAACAATACTTAATAAATTAAGAAATCTGTTTGAATATCATTAATATTACTTTTGACAACAATACTTAGACATAATTGATATGGGTGAATAGATATTTAAAAGCCCTTCAATTGATACATCGCAAGACAGACTTTTCTATTTAAAAATTTTATTGATGATGTAATTTCGCTCACAGAGATGACGAAGCGCCCATTTAAAAATAAAAATCAACGGGTTTCATGATTTTCTCCTAAAATCGCCGATTTACGAAATAATGATTTTATTCCATTCATTTGAACCATACTGTATAGTAATTGTTTACACTGAATTTTTTTGCTTATGATCTTATACAGCACAACCAAAAAAACGTTTTCTCGCCTAGTCTGAAGACTTTTAAAATTATATTTTTGAAGTAAGAAGTCATGAAATACTCCTATAGATGAATAAATGTGTTCATTTCGAATATTCAGAAATTTGAGGAATAGTCTTTGCACTGCATTTAAGCGATGAACTTGCACTTCATACGATGCCGCATATTCAAGTTTAGCGCGAATAAAAGCTTAACAGACTGATTTTATATTCTCGATGTCACGAGTTGTACGAACTATGAATCAAAACAAATGATTAGCTGAAGTGACAATTGTGTCGATATGGTCATTAAATCAAATCAGTAATAAAATTGCCTGGTCTCATAAATGGATTGTTGTCAATAGCATAGTCAAAGTAATACATCACATTATACTTGATAGGATTTAGTTGCCAGATTATTTTTGTAGAACCACTTGGTTATACGATTTAGATTTTCAAGAAGGTGTTCACAATCACTAATAGTATTAATCGAATAATATATTTTAAGGTTATCTGCATAACAAAAAATAAGGGATCACGGCTGGACATTTGAAGAACTCTTTTATTAATACTGTCATGGGATACGCCAACACAGAGGGAAGCAGGAATATGATCTGACGCTGTGGTATGTTTAGACTTTATAGCCTTCAAGGTATTTAACACTTGATTTTCCTCAAAAGCGTTTATATGAGAAGATTGAACATTATTTATCGCAGCATGTGAACCATTTGGCTGAGTATAAGCCAAAAAATTCAAGAAAACAGCTAAAAATATCAGCTTGAGATTAGCATTTCTTATTTTTGTAAATCATAAGTATTAGGAACTTTACTGGAGCATTTATTAGCATCGACCTAAGCTAAGAATTTGTTAGAATTCGCGAATATTTCTGATTTAAATGTTTGGATATAACGTTTAAGAGATCAATCTACTACAATTTTAACATTTAAAAATAAAAAATAAAAAAATAAAATAAAAAATGTTTATTCAACAATAAAATAGAAATTCATTAAAAATAGAAACACTACAAAACAAAAGAAATACATTAAAGATAGTAACACTACAAAACAAAATATATTGTTGAAATAAACAGTAGAAAGACAGAAGTGGTATATACCACTTGTATATGTTTAGGCGTCAAAATCTGTATTATAAAGACATTTTTCTGGTGGTTTTAGACATATCTAGTGATAAAATTGACATAATCGGTAAAGTCACAATAGGTAGGTAAATACATATATATATAAATATTCACAATTTTAAACATTGTAAGACATGAGGGAAACTAGACGTTCCTTTGATTGACAACATTACTAAACATTGACCGTTCATTACAGATAACCCATTCTTTCAACTTTTTTTTAAAAGATTTTAAATATATATTGTTTTTTAAAGAAATAGGTAACATGGAATAAATACGTGGAGCTAGGTATTTTGCGCATCTTTGCCCTAAAGTTTTTTCACTTCGAGGGAAAAAATGCCATCATTCCGTCGAGTGTTGTATTGGTGCTCGTGTACCTCTAATATAATTTTAGTTTCATGGATGAAGAGAAGAACTTTTTTACAGAAAAGTTGTCTGACGTCACATAGGGGAGAGGGACCATGAAACGGACACGTAATGAAAGGGACTTAACAATTATTTCGAAAAGTATTCGTTGCAAAGTAACGAATATTTGTTCTTCTGTTACGTCTTAAATAACCACCCATCTCGCCTGAGTTCGCTTCATTTGGACTTGTAATTTCAGAGTAAGGGGGCTTATAAATTTTTTGTCGTAAATAGTAAAGAACGCTTGTATTTTTTAAAGTGTGTTAAGTAAGTGTTTTTTGGTAAATATCGAATAGAGTTAATGTGTACATAAAAAGTATTCATACTTGGCTATCAAGACGTATCATAACAGGTAAATATGTTTAAACTGTCAGTTGGTAAATTAATTTATTATTTTGTGTAAATATTTATGAATGGGACACAATAAAAATTCATTAAAGGGACGTGTCCCTTTCAATATTTAAGTGGCCCTTTCAATACTTAAATAAATACATGATGCAAAAAGATGGCAATGTCTAGCTTCAGATTAAATTTCTTTTTTGTTTTAGTATAAAATGCCTTCAGAAAAGAAGAAAAGAATGCGTGTGGATTCGTCAGTTATAGAAAAAGCTATTAAAGAGGTAATTGAGAGAGGCACATCAGTTAGATCAGTAGCAAAATTTTATAATATTGCGAAGTCACATTTGGCACGATTGGTAAAAAAAGCTAACGAGTCTCCAAATACTTTTATATATAAGCCAAATATTGGAAACAGAAGAGTCTTTACCAAGGACCAAGAAAGTATTTTGTGTGATTATTTAAAAACATCTGCAAAAATGTGTTATGGCTTAACAACGACACAAACACGAGAATTAGCGTACCAATATGCAGTACGATTAGATATTACACCCACCACATGGGACATCACAAAGCAGGCCAGTCCTGATTGGTTAAAAGGTTTTCTGAAACGAAACCATACGTTATCGGTTAGAAAACCGGAATGTACTTCCTTGGCAAGAACAACGAGTTTTAATAAGCATAATGTTGAAAAATTTTTCAATAATTTGGAAAAATGCTTCGAGAAATTCAATTTTTCTCCCCAAATGATTTGGAACGTAGATGAAACAGGTTGTAGTACAGTCACAAATACCCCCAAAATAATTGCAGAAGCTGGTGTAAAAAGAGTTGGACAAATCAGTTCTGCGGAACGTGGATCACTAGTTACCATGTTAGCTTTTGTAAATGCTGCAGGAGGTGCCATTCCTCCTCTTTTCATATTTCCGCGCGTCTACTTTAAAGAACTTGCTTGCAAATGGACCCACTGGTGCTCTAGGACAAGCAAATATTTCTGGATGGATAACGGAAGATTGCTTTTTAAATTCTCTTAAACATTTCATTCAACAAGTGAAACCTTCTGCTGAGTCTCCTGCTTTTATAATTTGTGATAATCATAAAACTCACATAACGATAAACATAGTGTTATATGCGCGAACAAACCACATTATCATCCTTACTTTTTCACCACACTGTGCACTATGCAACTGTTTAACATGTTAAACATTCAATAAAATAATTAATAAATCAACATGTCCCTTTTATTAATGCAGACGTCTCTTTCAATACCACCTATTTATGAATGGGACAAAACGCATTAAAAATTCAAAATAATAAATTCCCATTTTAAAATCTTTTAAGAACTTATTCGCCACAAAAGTTTAGTTTTTGATTAAACGTAGTTTCGATTTGTACCAAAACCACCAAATTAAATCATTTTATTTACTTGTAACCATGCTTTGAAGTGAAATGTCCCTTTCATACCACCTCTCCCCTACTCGACATTCTTTATATAATTCTTCAGTAGGATACGAGATAGATCTTTTAGATATCACTTTTAGTATCCATTTTTGAGTTACATTCAGATGGTTTAAATGTACATCAAAAACTCCTCCCCATCCGAGAATACCATAATTCAAAAGAGATTCTACTAACGAATAGTACAGGGTTTTTAAATGAGATATTGTTAAAAAGTCTCTTAAATATTTGAATTTGGGGATAAGTCCTCTAATTTTATTTAGAATATTTTTTACTTGTGGTTCCCAACGTAAATGTCGATCGATAACAACTCCAAGATATTTTACATTCTCTAATTCGGGTATGTGCTAGTTGTAGCCAATATTTAAGGAGCCAAGATTAGGTAATGAGGAACTATAGGAAGTAAATGGTAAGTAACAGCTTTTTTTATGATTTAATGTCAATTTATTTAATTGTAGCCATTTGGATATTTTTATAAAGTCATTTTCTATTTTTTCTTTCAGTTCTTGCCAAGATGGTGCGGAGTACATGACTGCAGTATCATCTGCAAAACTTATTATTTTTCCTGAGGTATTAAGAAAGAGTAAGCTATTAATATAAATGGTAAAAAGAATGGGGCCCAAAACTGTTCCCTGGGGAACACCGAAGGTTACCTTTTTTCGAGTATTGAAAGTACCGTTGATTTCAATACTTTGCTCTCGGTCTGAGAGATAGCTTTTTAATAAATCGTAAGCTAAACCTCTGAAACCATACGTTTCTAATTTATTTAATAACCTTTTATGACAAATATATTTAAATTCTTCAAGGGCTTGCATATCATTATGCCCTTTACCGTACCACGGAGGATATTTTTTCTTAATGGTAACGAATTATTAGGATACACAACGGTCTCGAATATTTTATAGATTACCGTAGAAATATATGTCCCCATCAGTCCATTTGCTCTTCTTTGCTTCTTATTAGACATTGTTTATATCTTTGATTCACGGTCCGTTCAAGCGGTAACCTTTTTTCATATCCTTTATATTTTTCCAAAAGTATTTTATTTCTTTTCTTTGATCGTTTTCTTCTAAGTTTTTCAGATGATTCTCTAGATTTAATCTTTCCTACAGCACATCTGCTTAACTAGCTTCCTTTTACGCTGATATTTACTTTTACCTTCCTATCTCTTTGTTTTTTGTCTAAATATTTTTATATTTTTCCACATTCTTCGTCTAGCCATTCCCTTCTGTGTATTTTATTTTGTTTAGTCACATTCTCTTCTGTTCATTTTATTTTGTTTAGGCACATTCTTTTATGTTTGATTTTATATTGGTTTTATATATTGTTCATTTTCCTCTGCACTTTTTTCTGGTCAAACTGAGGTTTTTGCAAAGCTTCTTCAAAATCTTTTATATTTTTCTTAATACTTTATGCTTGTTATTTTATTGAAATTATACATGGTTCTTCCTTTTTCCTTTCCTCTTTCTTTATCATTGAGCGAGAAAAGAAACCTCTTAACTCATCTCTGAAGGAATAACCATGTGGAATGAAAATAGTAGTAATTGTTATGGTACCTCTGACATATGAAGGGACTAAAAAGGAATTTGATGTGTGAAAATTTAACGAGAAATAAAGTTTCAATTTGAAACGAGATGTGTTATTAAGTATTAAGAGTATGGACTAAAATATCAAAGCATTAAAATAGTAATATATTATATTATTGTTTTCACACTTTGGTTCGAGGACAGATCATTTCAAATTACAGATTTTATTTCTGGTCGACCGACGTTTTCAGATCCCAATCTCTTTGATTTTTTGATTTTTGATTTTTCACATCCTAGAGTTACCAGAATCAGAATGTAACAAGGTGATGTTTTCTAGTGTGATTTTCCTACACAGATACACTTGTTAAGGGGACGCTATCCCCTACTTCAAAACAACATAATGGTTGAATAGTTGACGAGTTAAGGACATTACAAAATGCTTCTTATTTTTTTAAAGCAACCCATCTTCTTATTCTTCTAAATCCAGAGAATTTTATACTTATGTATTAACTAGATTTAATAGGTTTTCGATAGAATTAGAAATATAGCATAATGCCGATTTTTAGTGAAAATGAATAAGAATAATACTTGGGTTTAACAGTACAGTATAAATGTATTTTGTATCTCCAAGTATGCTTAATGCTTAACAAAATACAAAGAGTAAAAGTATTTTCACAAAATCATGTTTTCCATTTTTGTCCAATGTAAAAATATTATTAGTATACATAAAAAAAACTAGGTTTTAAATACTTAAACTAAACGGTGCTTTCTTAAAAAATAAGTTTTACTTAAAATATAAAGCATCAAAATTATGTACAATGATAAACACATTAATTTATTATTCATCATTGTTTTCGTATTATATTGTATGACAAACATAAATGTCCTCTTAATATTGTTAAAACAGAGGATGACAATTAAATAATTTATCAATTTGTTGCTAAGCTGCTTAGAGAGCGTGTACACGCCGTTCCTAATTTGACCTTTTGTCCTTGTGAAAGTCAAACAGTTACTAAATTAATCAAACACTAGCAGCGTGTACACGCTGACTCTAAATCTTTTCAAATAAAACCATATAATATTTATAAGACCGGTTACTTTTTAATTGGCGATGACGCCATGGGTTTTATTGACTTAATTGTATTGTTTTTGAATCCGGCGTGTACACGTCGCTATTTTTTTTATTTAACTGGGACTATGGTTAATCCCTGATTTATTTTATGTTTGTAAGTTTTTATGAAAATTGTGTACCTAAAATAAATATTCAGAGTTCTTTAAATATTACATATTTTTGTATTTATATCTTTATTAGCATATTAGATATTGAAATTGTTTTTAAAAGTTATAAAAAATGGTACAATTCTAATACTAATAAACAGCTGCTAATATTTTATAAAACTGTGTTTCAGTCAATACATGAAAGATTTATTAAAGGAACTAATACTTTTTCTTCCATCTCAACTGAATGATTTCCTCTCTAAAAACCACAAATTCTGATGGAGAACTTACTTTTGGAAATGTTTTCATGAACAATTCTATAAATAAATAACATAAATACTTTGTTTCATATTTTATTAACCTGATCATGACTAATTATAAGATTTTACTAAAAACTAATAAGGATAAAATCCTATACGTTCGCAATGAGCTTCCCTAAAATCAATTAAATTTTTAAATTAAGAAATTTATTAATAAAAACTGGAATTACTTTACATTTCTTCCGTATTTGAACATAGATTTTAAAAATAAAAAAAAAAACGTTAAGGCACAGTTTAATTTGCATTTCTATAGAGGGTACGGCTGGGTTTGATTATAGTGGCATGAAAGCAATAATAAGAATCAAACAGTCCTGTGCGTGGTAATTTCTCGGGTGGGTAACAGCTAGGTGAACTGGAATTGTAGTTTAAGTACATTGATGTTTGTTTCCGCCAAGTATGGTTGCCATGATCTTAATTCTAATTTTCGCTGTAGATCACTATGTCTTTTTTATTTATTTAAACATAATTGTTTTATTCATTTAAAAGTCATAAATAAGCAATTCATTACAATATACACACATCTCCAGAAGTGTTGGCCCTCCTGTTAACTTTTAAGTTTATCTATGTAATGAGGCCATTTTGTGTTTGTAAATTTTCTCGCAGTAAATTTTCTCGCATCGTTTCATAAAAACAAAAAAAATATCGTAAAAAAAATTGTTTTCTTCCAAAAATATACTAACGTTTTTAATAGAAATCAGAAATTTTGTATAAAATGTTGGATAATCTAATTTCTAAGTTTGACAGAGCCAGAATAGTCATCTTAAATCAAGAGAGTTTATTAACTCATCAGATTGTTCAACCGAGAGTTATATCAGAGAGAGAAGACAAATATAACGCTAATTTCACCCGAAGTAACCGATCGATAACATACTGGATGGCAATTTCGGAAGTACTATCAGAAGAAGATTACATTCCTCAAGTCTAAGTGCAAGAAAACTTTTAAGTATGCCTAGACTCATACTTCTACACAGAATTGCACTTCTTAAATTTGGTTCCCGGAGTGATAGTCGGCGAGAAAGGTTCTGGAGGAGTCCAGGTAGACAGGAACAAGTCATTTTTGTCAGAAAAGTTGTTGCCTATCAAGAAGGATTCGCGATGTTTTGAGGGGGTGTAAAGTATCGTTGCCGTACACCACTTATTTTCGTTAAGCGAATAGTGACATGTACCTTATATTATGAAAATATTATCGATCCAATAATTCAGCTATTGCAAATCGACTTTTTAACATCATTTGTCAAGATGATAATACCAGAACACATCGTATGTGAAGAGTACAAAACATTTTACAGGAACGATGTATCCAAAGATTGAATTGGCCACCAAAATCACCAGACACGAATCTCATTGAACATGTATGGGATTATATTGGCAGAGCAATATCCAGTCGAGAAGGCGCTCCTATAAACATTCAGGACTTGACTGTAGCTGTTGAAGAAGAGTGGGATAAAGTATCCGACGGGTTATCGATAACTTGATTCATGGGATGTTGGGACGCATAGGCAAGAAGAGGCGATCATACAGATTATTAACTTCTATCTGCAACATTTTTGCTCCTTTCTCGTTTTTTGTTTTATTGTGTACTCTTGGCAGTGTAAACTCTAAAGTTCCTACCTCGCATTTTTTAGTATTACACTAAAGCATAAGATCGAATACATTTCGCAAATTTATGTTATTTTTTTAAATATTCAATAGGCCAGGACTTTTGGACATATGCTTATTTAAAGGTATCAAAATAACAGATATCTGCAGAAATTTGCAGCCGAATCTTATACTATTGGTAGTTGAGTATTTGCTAATACTTATTATAAAGGATGTCAGTGTGGGTAGATCTTAATGATTCTCATCAAATGGTCGTTCAATAAGTTATAGAGGGATAGAATGTCCCCATGGTTCATCCAGACAATACACCAGAGTGACAGTAAGGTTTACAAAAAACCACCCCAGAAATTTTCCCCGAATTTACAAATAACACACTAGACATCTAGGAATTTTACATCGACTGTTTTCTTCAGCTAGTGTCGACTTAGCCCTTTATAAATATTGGAAAAAATACTTGGATTTGTTTTACTAAGCTTACATAAAACCAATCATCATTTAAGAAAAAAATAAATTATTAAATTTTTCTTGAAATTAATAGCTGTGGCGAATACTCTTAAATATTTTTGTAGAAAATTATTTGTCCCTAATATTAATTCAAACAACGTAAATTATTAAAATTTACACATATATAACAGATTTATAAGTAAAATATTTACTGGTTTATGGTAACTCATTAAAATGATTTTTTTGAATTTATTACAGTATTAAATTGGACCATAAAGATGTCTAAATCATGTTAGGTGTATTACGACTTCAAATATTAGTTGATAAAATAAAATAATTTATTTTAGTATTATTTTTAAAACAGTAATTAGAAAGTTGGAGCATTATTTTTTTTGAGTGTATTGTCTTCATTGTTGTAAATGAACTTTAGTTGATGTTGATTTACGATTTACATTAATAATACACTAGATTTTTGGAATTTATGTACACTGACAACGTTAGTAGGGGAATACTTAACAAATAGAAATAATGGATCCTAATAATCAATTATTAGTTTAAAAAATGGCAACGGCAATAATTACTATAAAGTTACTAAATTGTTCCTCCTAATTTTAAAATCAATAAAATAAAATATTATTTATTTTCAAATTGTCTCTTATTCAATCAGGAATGAGTTAATGGGACAAAAATTATTTTCTTATTGTATTCCGATTAGTGCCAGTCTTAATGAAATTATCGAAAATAAAGGAAAATATCATTTCTGCGGTTATATTACAAAAATTTGAATGTATCATTTTTAGAAGGTTAGCATTCAAGCCATTATTGGTAGTATAACTGTTTGGTTGCAAAAGCCAAGGCCACAGGACGAGACCCAGAAGTTGAACCTATCTACTGAAGGAATATTATCGAAAACGTCAAGAATATTCTGGAAAAACTTTTCTAGAACAATCGAGAAAGTACGAAAAGGATATAAATAGGAGAAAGCTGATATGAGGACGATGAGAATGAAGTAGTATCATTGTTATTTACTGTTATTTTATATTTTTAAGCATTTCTGTGAAGATGTGTTGGTAATAAAGTTGATTAACTCACACAAGCGCTACAATATTATAATACGTAATCTAAAAATAATAATAATTATTGAATTGTACCAGTAGTTTTTGAGATTATCATTTTAAATAAATAAATAATTTTAAATAGTTGTTCTTGAACCTTAATTTTTGATTTAGACATGTCATCTATATTATCCATGCTAAATAACAGAAACAAAACGAATGATATAATCAGAAGCGGACTTAATTTGCGTATATTAAAAACAAAATAAAAATGCTCATTTTAACTGCTTTTTTCGTTATTGCAAAGAATTCATTTTAATGCCAATTTTACGATTTAGGCTCTAAGAAAAATTTGCATTTCTTAGTAAAATAGATTTTCTGACTTAGTTACTATATATCTACGAGTATACTTTCGAAAACACAGATTATTAAATAAATAATTCCGACATTTATGAACTCCTTCTTATTGGCTGCATTTTAAGGCGCACTCGAAGTGGAAAAATCTCTTGGAGATAAGCAGCAGATCTACAAAAACCGATTAAGCCGATTAAGTTTGAACCCTAGAGAATAGAATAATTTCAAAAATTACTTAAGAGCTTTCTTTACTTGCAAAATTTTCGAGTCATATCGTCTGTCGGCCGTTCCTCTAAAAAGCGCACATATAATCAGACCTCTTAAGTTTTGACTACATATGTATAATTTTATCTGATCAGGTTTAACGGGTGTTTATTTACTAATAAAGAACGTAGGTCGTGCATGAATCTGTTGCGCTCAGCCGGTATCTATTACTACAATTTATGTTAATATGGTTTATCCACTTTCCTTGAAGATTAGTTATTTGGATTTGTTTTTATTTATGTCCTTAGATTATATTGCACTTTTAATAATCATTTGTAATATTAAACCATGTATACTAAACTTACAACTATTATGTAACTATTTTACAAAAATTGCACCACCTTGTAAATAAATACTATTGCTGTTAGATTGAATTACCTCATTAAAGTCTTCCAAATATGTAATATAATTTTTATAAATGCAGTGTAAATGATATTAAATAATTCTGGCTAATGACATTCTTGCATTTTCCTGTATTTGGGAGACACTCTAACTCCTATTTCATTATTTAGCACGACTTTGTTGAGACTTTTCCAAATATAATAAATAATCTCACAAAAGGAAATTGGGGAAAATAAGTCCTTTAGTCCCACAGTCTATAAGACGTGGCCTATTTTGCCACGAAACCGATAGTTGTCCTCTTTTTTCTCTGAAAAAATAAAATCTTATAGACTATGAGACTAAAGGACTTATTTCCCCCAATTTCCTTTTGTTAATGTACACTCACATATGGCAACAATAACCCACTTAATAAATAATCTTTCTACATACCGTTTTAGATTTTGAAAGTCCTTTGCATCTCCCTGTATGGTCGTTCTAACCCACATATAAATGATACACAAATGATAAACTGAAATCGTCATAACACAAAAAAATTTTATCCTCCATCTCGCCAATACTATTGTACGCCCGTTAACTAGTTCGTAGATTGCATCCGCAAATTTGGTGAGCTCGATACGTACCGATACTATTATCCAATTTCTTAGAATAGTTTTACTTCGTTTAATGTGAAAGTCTCAATTTTTATTTATTTATGTAAAATAGGGAAAATATTTTATGATTGAGAGACGATTATTTATTGAAATCGTTAAAAAAATACCTTTTCCCTTTTCTTGAAAAAAAGTTACGGAAAAAAATTGTGAAAAAGGCATCATCCCCCCGACTATTTTTACAGTATTATAGTTTAACCTGCATGAGAATCCGCATCTTACTTACAAAGATATAGGTATTCCCCTTTCAAAATTACTAAATAATGTTCTTAATAGCATTATTAAATTTTTTCCTAAATAGAATTCTAAACTGGTGATTTGTTTGCCTGCGATATATTAGTCAATTTAGGATTAACTTATATTAAATTTTTATAAACAGACATATTTTTATTTCAACAAAGTATGAATAATAATTTCTCAAGTGCCTACCATTATCGGAAATTTTTGTCACCACCACAAATAGAAGTTCCAAAAATTATGGAATTCAGCGACTATCCCTTGAATATCTACATTTATATTTACATTTACAATCATTTACATCTTTGAAAATATGAACTGCGATCACCATATGTATGATGGGAATTACAAATACCTGTTAGTCATTTCATAATAAACGGAATTCTTATTAAATTAATTGTTTAACTCTTACTATATGGAAAGTATTCATAATAAATATGGAAAGATAAATATTACTTATCTTGAATTTCCACAGTTTTCCAAAGCGTTTTAATATATTTAAATCTACCTAGGCTTCGGTATCTGACAATACCATTCTCAAGACAGAAAGAAGTTTGACAGATCTTTTTAAAAAATTTCTTTATCCCATTAATATGAGGGTGAATCCCGTTAACAAGGATATGAATCACCTAGAAATATCCTGGCGTTGGGTGATTCTTGATAAACTCCTTTTTAGTGTCAAAACTAAGTTGTTGTGATCCAGATGAAGCTGAAGGATCATTCCACAAAATGGCTACTTAATATGAAAATACAGACTTCATATTTCAGTCTGCATAAAACAAATCTTGACGTTAATTTCAATTGCTCAAAATTTTTTTTCTAATTTTGAAACATCTTAGTATAAATAACAACCAAAACCGTTCTAGTAAGACAAGATCTAAATGAATTAATTCAATAACTTTACATATTAAAACGGTTGTTTAAACATATTTTGTTACAATATGACAATACACTATCAATTTTAATACTCTCTGTGACATCATATTTAAATAGTTGAATTCTAATTTTATTTCAAAACTACTCTTGAAATTTTTGCGATGCTCCAAAATTTAAGATGTCTGATGAGTTTTTTCAAAAATTATAAATATAAATATAATTAAAATTGATGAACTTAACGTTTGTTCGGGAAAAATTTGGTCTCTCGAAATAGATTCTGGTTACAGTTCATTAATAATTACATTTTAATTCATTATATTACTTGTTGATTAAACAATAGGAATACTCGATACAACAATCTCTACATATCACATTGAATGAACAATACTGCCAATTTTTAATGATTAGCTACTTGGAAATATAGTGGGAAAAACCTGCATACTATTTTTTCATCCATTATAATAATTTTTTATAATTAAAGCATAATAATTTATCATTTTCCTTTTTGTCAATGTTTCTTTTTTAAATAATACTCAGTAACAAATAAGAATGAGACTAGCGTTATGTTAAAACTTCGTTTAATATTAAGCAATTTTGGATAATTTTGGCAAAATGACCAAAATGTGTTGTAACTGATTGTAGGAATTGGACGTTTTTTGAAACAATAAATGTTTAGAAAACACGATTAAATGAAAATTGTATGTTAAAGATAGGGACATGTAAATGGGTCGTTATATATCTTCTGTAGTTTTCACATACGAAATGTTTGAAATTCAAAATTTCGGATTATTAGTTATGTTCTTAGTCCAAACTATTTATTTATGCCTCAGGCGTGGAATATCGTTGCAATCATCTGAATGAGTAGATTTCAAGAATATGATACATACATCTTTGATTTGTCAGGCTTTTTTGAAATACTGTCTTTAATTGAGAATAATTTTAAAATAAACCTCCTTATAGCCCATACAGATATTTTTAAAGTAAAATAAGTATTTTAGTAATTATAGAACTTCAACAATGTTTTGTTAGACCCTTGTAACCGCAGAGTCGTTATGTGCGACTTTATTGCAATTTACCGCATGTGTACAGGTTGGTGATGTTGAATCTTTCAAATAGATTGTATTTTTTTATGCCGAGCGGAAGCATGTGATTTCGTGTAATAGAAATTATTTTTAGCGAATATTAAGCCGATAACTAAACTGTATTAGTTAAGAAAATGTGAACTTACCAGATTCATGGACTCTTGGGACCTAAGAGCTCTGATTCGAGAGGACACCCAGCATAAGGGTACATTTATTACGGGTTAGTATACAGTCGTCATAATGAAAAGCCATATTTTTATAAAGTATTTATTCCAACGAGGAATATGGGAATTTAACAATAAAAAATGAAAAATAAGTATATTAACAAAAATAACGAAAATAAATTAATGAATTGAATAATTACTAAACCAAGCCGAGTTCAAAAGTCTAATTTAGAAAATACCAGTAAGCTATAAACTTACTAAGAGAAAACACTAATGGATGGAAATAACAATCACGTAACTAAAAGTATCATTAGGGTTAGACATCAACCGATTTCAAAAATGTACTTTTCGATTCAATTTATTTTTAGGCGCTAACTCTTTATTTGCCCAGACACAATGCTGTGATAGGTTAGCGACTTTAGTACATTTCTCTTTTGTGACTTAGATAAATACTTAACAGTCGGCCTTTTTTAGTATTGATTCTTTGAATATTACTGCTTTTATGACTTTCTGACTATTAATGATGTTTCGTCTTTTGGCAATTTTAACAATATCCCTCGGCGTTTGAATAATTTACAGATTTACAATTTCCAACGGAAAGGATATTTTCACATAATAAAACCCCAAAAAACCTCCTTTTGTTTAGTCTTTAACGTCCCAATATTTTAATAAAAATTACACCAATAAAACTTACTGTTTAAGAGGCCCATTTCTGAGCTCCAAGTAATAAAATTTTGTTTTCAAGAAAAATTGCAACATCTTCTTAACACTTTTTTAAACTTAAGCTCCAAAATACCCGTCATATATTTTCTAAATATATCTTTTGTATTTTAAAAATATTGATCTTTTTAGGACATTTTCCAACTTCTAAATGTTTATGGTTCTTTTACAGAGACGGCTCTGTTACACTCTTTATGACATCCTATATATATTATACATAACAATAAAAGAGTGTTTAATAAATATCCAAACATACGTTTGTAGATACATATTTTGACGTATTAATTTTTATAATATAAACTAATACTAATTAATATCTCTCATCAAACAGCAAACTATTTGCCTAACCATAAATTGAAAAAGTGACGCAGAGGAAACAAATAAAAAGTTAAAAAATAATATAAGAATGTAAAAATATTTGGAGATTTGCTAAATGTTGTTTAATGAGATTAATATGTTAATTAGGTCCATTGTTGTTACACAATGTTTGTTAATAGCACGTTTATCAATATTTTAACCTGCCAGAGACGCGTGCACATTGATAATTAATAAACATGCGATCAGTGTGGGAGATAGAAGCATTATTAGAAAAATCATGTAAATAAGCAATGATAACATTTAGAATAAGAAAAAATAAGAAAATTTGGTTTTCATTATTTTAAAAGATGTTTAAAATAATATCCAAAGTAGGTAGTACTCGATGCGATGCGATGAATAACAAAATAGGAATTTTTTCCCAACAACAAAAAAAATAGCAAACCCTATTTCGAATTTTCTGCACGATTATCCAATCTAACTTCATTAAATTTTTCTTATGTAGTAATTTAAAATCGAAATAATAAAAAGGTAATAGGGAAAGGACGGATGATTACATAAGAAATATAAAAAATAAAAAATGTTGAATTAATAAAATACAGAGGAAAGAATATTCGCGAAAGGATAAACCAGCTAATAAGGAAAATATAGCAAGAGGAACTAATGCCTGAAGAATGGGAAGTTCGAAAAATTGTTAAAATAATGTCAAGAATAATTTAAAGACGCTTGCCAAGAAAAGCTAACGACGGAATAGAGCAAAACCAGTGTCGATTCACTCAAGGGAAATCAACAATTGATGCAGTTCATTCTCTTAAAGAGATAATAGAAATGTTTATGAATATATCATGGAAATAAAAATGCTTTTTATAGACACGGAGGTAAGATGATGACAGTGTTGAAGAAACAGGGGATAGAAACTAAGCTAAGAAGATTAATTAATCAAGAGTCAGTATATTGACGAGTAAAAAGGAAATGGAAAATATTTTAGTTAATTAGGTATTAGGCAAGGTGATAGATACCCTCTCAGTAACTGTTTGTTAATTAATTTAGGCCTAGAGCATGTCATGAGAAATATAAATAAAAAAACAAGGGAAAATTAATAAGGAGGGGAGGTTAGAATATTTCATACGCGTAGGTAGGAAAAGGAAGCTCATGAAAAAAGTGCTTTTAAAATTAACAAAATAGTGCAAACATGTTGGATAGCAATAAAACAAAGATAATGAAATATGATAAGTCAGGTGAAAATAGTATGATAAATTAAAAAAAAGTAAAATCTTTTTGAATACTATCGATTATATGCATTGGTCCGAAGTTAGAGCAAAATTATTTAAAATCACGTGAAACCAAGTCACTTCTTATACGGGATAAAAATACAAATTATACATAATATTTATTTATTCTGGAACACTTATACCTTTCCCTTCTTATAAAGAGTTTACCAGGTACATAATGTTTCATGTAAGTATTATCTGCACTAATTTTTGAAAACTGGTCCAAATTCTAGGTTATGCCTATTTTAGATACTTGTTAAATATTAAAATAATTTCATTCACAATAATATAAATATAAAATCTGAAGAACACTGGGATTACAGGTACATTATTATTACAACGTAATACCGCTTCTTCTATAAACAGGAAGATTTACGTTTCCCGTCGTTCTTAAACGGTGTATGAGGCGACGAAAAACTCTACTACCGGGATGACGTCTTTGGGGATATTGAATTGCATACACCCTAGCCACAACAGTTGCATTTCTCATGCAATCAATATACGTGCCTATCATGTCAAGTGCTTCTTGGTTTGTAAGTATCATCGTATAGATTTAACTTTTAAGTAAATTTTATATCGAATTTAATATGAACAAGGCGCAATGAATTTAAATGAACAAATTACTGTGTTTAATAATTTGACACATGTCTTTTTGATTTGTTTATATTGCCCACTACTTGTTGTTATATATTTCCATTTTAACTTCCTTAACGTCATTTCCCGGTAACACTAACTGTATTATTGAAATAATAATTGAAATCATTATTAATAGGATAGGGAAAGTCAGTTTTAAGAAGTTCAAAATTTTTAAAAGCCTTTCAGTAAAACCATAGTAATCTACATCTATTCAAAGGAAAATGTTTAAAATTTACACATATTTTAAGATATCTCTAGATAGATAGAGTATTCAATGTCATTTATTTGTATTTAAAAAATTCCAATATCTCTAATTTAATTCATAATTTGTTGAAATTCCTTAGTAAGCTCAATCCAACAATAACAACTTGATTTATTTTTAATTTTTATTTAAAAATTACGTAGCTATAAATATGAAAAGATAAATTATACTTTTCTGAATTTTCACAGTATTACAAAGCTTTTTATGTTACATTTTATCTACCAAGGTTTCGCTATCTATTAATAGCATTCTCATGATTGACATTGATAGCGAAACCTTGGTCGATAAAATATAACTTAAAAAGCTTTGTAATACTGTGAAAATTAAGTATTTGAGTAATTTTCATTTCTGATTTCTAGTCAAACCATTGTTTCATACTTAAAGTTGAATGATTATATACCATATTTCCAATATAGGTATTGTCTCTATCCTTCATTATAATTAAAAAAAAAACTATCATTGCAATTATTCATTCGATTAACCTAAAAATGTTACTTTATATTTTTCATTTCAAATAAATTTTATTTTTAATTACCAGAATTCCGTTACATTAAATTATCGATAACCATACGAAATATTATTTTGGCACATTGAATTTCCAAATTATTTTATGATAAACTCCTATTATATTATATCCTTGATAAATCAAATATTTTCTAAATTGTTTCAATTAATGCAGTACAAAATCCATTTTCACTTTTCAGCATATTTATAATTTTTATAATTTTGTACTTTTCGAATTTTCTTGTAATTGAAATTTTAAAGATAATACTGCTCGTGTCCGAGCTACTTGGATTATCTTTGATTATAATATTGAATCTTTTTCTATGTTTCTATGTAGTCAGCTTTACAATATTACTCCCGCCCTTTCTGTATCCCTATTGGAAAATATATAATCTCTTTTAGTTTAGGAGACATTTTAATAATGAGGTCGATATTCATAACATTCCACATTTTTCTCAATTTATCGAGCGCTTAGAATAATGTATGGTGGATCCTTTGTTATTTCATTTTAATTTCTTGTAAACATAGGTCCCTTTTTCACAAATTTGAATTGAAGTCAAAGTACATACATACAATAAAAAAATATATTAAATGGTTACAATCGGCCACCGGTTTCGACCATTAACATTCTTCTTTAGACCTACAATGAGTAGCTTAAACAACAATAACTAAAATTAGTAACAACAAGCGGAGGAGACAGTTAAATTATAAGACAAATCAAAACCGAAAAAAGAATGTATTGAAAGGAATATGATAGGGACATAGTGAGCTAATAAGAATTTGATAGGAGTTAGGGACAAAATGAAGAAGAAAGGAATCGATACGTGTTTGTTTTTTATCTATTGACAAACAACTTTGTAAATAGACAAAAATTTGGGTATATATTTTTTGAATACAAAAATGACTCAATTGATTGTAACGTCACCGGGTAAGTATCCCGTAATTATTATCCATTTTTTAACATTAGCGACCGTGACAGGACATTTACTAAAATTTAAAATGGAGCAATTGAAGAGGATACTGATACTTGCTGAGTTTATGAAATCTTCGACTATTGATATGTGTAAAGTACAAAGCACTATTCTGGTTTTAGAATATAAGATTGAAGATATAGCAGTTTTAGATAAACACATATTCGATATACTAATAATTTCTTTATAAATAACTACAAATGAAATCTTTCATTCTGGGCTATCAATTGTGGACGAATACACTACGAACCAAGAATCGTTTTGAGAAAAAATCACTAAATAATGCTTGAATTTATACTAGAACAAAATTCAGACCGCTCAAACTACAATTTCAAAATTTTGATGGTGAAATCAAAGAGTGGGTTGGCTAGTGAAGCTAATTTACTCAAATACATGACAATGATACAATGGAAAATGAAGTATGAAGTATCAATATTTTATCGAAGCTACGATTCCAAAATCACGTGACCATTATCTTATTGAGATTTATCCAGCTTCATCAGTGAAAAATTGCTTATATATTTGTGAATTACTGAAACTAGTAAGATGAAACTGAATTACCTACACGGTCCTGTCAGTTAACATATTTCCTTTGAGATATATACTGCTATACTTTTCCCTTAGTACAATCTCCGTACCAGAAGAATTGATTAGAGCGTGGTAAAGACGAAAAATTCTCATTAAAAGATTGTTTAGAAAACCTTTTGCAATTTTTGGGAACAGAGATTAACAGAGAGGAAAAAATTACACTAACTACTCGTATCTCTAGTTTTGATACTCAAAAAACAGTAAAGGGAGTTAATCCTTAATTATAATAAACTCATACCTAGTACGAGGTTACTCAATAAACTCAGATAACTTGTAATTTTTTATTTATCTGAAGATTGTGAAAAGGTAAAGACTTGGACACTATAAAAAAAAGAGAAAACTGAAGAAGAAAGGATGTTGTCATTGATGTTTAGCAAAGTAATCTACATTTTTTTCTTATTTGTACCCTTTGAAGAGGCATACATTTTGTCATAATGTAACCTCAATCTTAACATAGCCTTGCCGAAAATGTTGATGACCCTTTTAAGGTGACTAGTAGAGAAAATAATTTATCCAATAGTACTTATTTTCAAGTATTTTTAAAAACTCTAGTAATACTTTTACGCAGAGAACATCATACAAGAAATGTGCATACAACCATTGGTTCTGGTTCTCAGAAGTCATATATTACAAAAAGCATGACTTCGAAAATGGCTTATCGACTAGTGAGAAATGAAGACATTTAGATAACTCCCGCATCTGTAAATTTGAAATACTAGATGAACTTGTCACTTGCAATCATATTTGTTCAATTAAACCTGGTCAGTGGTTTGATGAACTTTATGTTTTAGGTATTCAAGTCGCTGTTACGAGTGATGGTCTTATTGATTGATTGATTAATTGGTGCAGATAGACCAGGAAAATTGGTCATTGGAAAAAGTCATAAACTCAAATGTGGTTTGATTGCTCTAAGAAACTTACTTGGCTGGACGTTGGAAAAAACGGTTCTTTTTATACAAGAAAACTTGTCAAATCTATCGATGGTACTTATAACAACTTCATTAATAAATAAGTTACACATTATTTGAAACTAAAAGTTTATTTTAACACGACTCAGTTGATTTCTATCTAAACTGCATCGGGTAGGTGTTCTACAATTATTATCTATTTTTTAACATTAACTCCTTCTCAATCTCAAGAAACATGGTTAAAGGATCGTGAGTTCCATGGTTAACAAGAGCAAATTGAAGGTGTCCTTGCAGACAAAACTACAAGAAAGGGTTAATGTTATAAAAGATTGAAATTCGTTGTGTTGGGACTCGAATCTTTGGTTTTGTGTAAAGTATCGAAAAAAACTGGTTATTTTAATTGAATTTCTTATTTTTTTTTGAAATATTTCCATCAACTAATAGGTGAAGGAACTCTTCTTCATGATTGAAAGTATAGATAAAGAGTTCGTTAACCACTAAATATATCTTATATAATCTAATCAATCGTATTTTAAAGTCGGTTTTAAAATAAAAAAAATATATACTAATAATAATGATTTTACACCCTTCATTAGTTTTAAATTGGCATAAATATCTATAATTGAAATTTTCAAATGCCCGTTCTGTACATAAAATAAATCTAATTTTCTAGACCAAATCGTCTCTGAATTAGTCATTCCTCGTATAAAAATTATGATGGAAAACAATTAAAGTACACGGATTTTATTGAACAGCAGGCCAGAATAATTTAGCTTAATTGATTTTAACCAGTGGCACAAGCAGTGGCACACAAACAAGCAAATCGTTTAATTTTCGATATGCGAGACATTTGGCCTTTGCTCATTCGATACGCGTCATTTTCTAGTCACGAGGTTGTTTTTGAGTACATCGGAATTTAACCGGTTTCTTTCGAAATCCCTTCTTGCCCCCCAACCCCATTAATAGCCACACTTAGAGATGGGATTTATCTTCACATAACGTAATTTTTTTAACATTACGTCCAAAAGATTGCTTCTAAAAATATATTATCTATAATGAATACATATATTTAATATACTCAATTTTTAAAATAAAAATAAATTGGAAGATTAGGTGGCCGTTCTGCAAATTTTCTTCATTATTCCATATCACTTTTTAAGTGCCAGTGTTGTCATATCTAAGTAGCACCACACTTCTCTCTTCGGTAATTTGCCCCTAGTTTCCGTATATTTTCCTATTGATATTAAGTAAATAAGGTATACATTTTTTTAATTGCGATAATTTTTTTTTAATTCCATCTCTAGGTATTTAAGAAACTAAAAAACTTTGGGTTATTGGCAGTGTGTCCTTTTGACTTTGCTCATAGCTAAAAGGCGAAAAGGCACAGGACAACCTATACAAAGATTCATCAAGCATATTATAATTATGATGCCATATTTATATTTGAGGAGAACAATACAATAGCAAGCGTTGAAAGAAATATAATTATTTTTGGATCATTGACTTTTAAAACTCAAAAAATATACTTCCAGGATATAATTTAAATATTTAAACTCATTACCCATGAATATAAGATCATAGTAAAAATCCAATTTTATTTTTCATTCGCGCAATATTTTCTTTTAGATGTAAAATGTTAATAAGCCAATTTGATGTAATATTTTAAAAACTGGGGCCACCGTTCCGTTTATAGGTGCTGTATATTTGATCTTCGTAAGGATGAAATCTAGCTAGTTTTGCGTCTCAGATGATACAATCAATCATTGGTATAAAACTACGCTGTTTGTTAAACTGTACCGTAAATGACTAACATTTATTTGACAAAAACTAATAAATGTTGATAATTGCAACTATAAAATTTAGTTACTCATATGCATTAAAATACCAGTTCATTTTTCCGCACAGCACCAAATTATAATATTATCGGTTAATAAAAAGTTTGATGCATGTAGCTTTTAAAACTAGTTTACATTACATTACCATAATATAATTTTTCTATCAATTTTAAAAATGTAGCTGAAATCCCAGAAAACCGCATCTACCTTAAAACAGAAAAATATAATTGTTTTCAAGGTAAATCAATATTTAAACTATTTCTTCTGAAATTAGTTTTACCTGTGTGTAATAAGAAACCACAAATTAATGTAAGACTTCAAAGAAACCCAATTATTTCTAGTTATATTCAAAGATAAATATATAATTTTTTCAAACATGGTAACATAAATATTGTAAAGGACACCGAAACTAGCTAATAGAAATCAATATAATTTCGGGATCTTTGGTATGTTATCTGTAAGGTTGTTTTCATCTAAAGTTTTCTAGGTCCCAATATGGTGAGAGCCGGTACCTGACAATTTGAAATAAAGAGACATCTTCGATATCTTCAAGTACTATATGAAGAAATAAATCGAGGAATTTCTCCTCTGCACCAGATCGGTATATAATATTAACTAATATAGGACTATTAAATGAAGAATTTTATAGGTTAGAACATTGATAACAAAAATCAATAAAGTCTACGTAAAAGACCTATTAACTTCTTAATATCTTACGATGGCGTAGTCTGAAACAATTATTATAAGAATAATTCAAAAGTTTATGTTGGATTTAAGATAAGTATATTTTATTTTTCACATTTACATTATTTACTAATTTTAATTAATTGTAGTTATGGACAAGAGGCGGTTGGTAAGAAAAAGAACCTAAAACCAATTGGTTTGGTTACACAAGGGATACATCTATCGCTCCGATGGAGACGAATTCACTACCAAAATATAAATATTACAACAATATTTGAATAAACCTTTTTCGTTAAACTTTTTTATTAAATATTATTCAACTTAAACGAGTTTATTCAATCATAGTCATCTTAATGTATTATTTTAACTTGGGCGGATAAAATGTTAATTTAGATATAATTCTGAAATTATGGCATTTAGGTACAGGGAATATTGCATGAAAAATATTCAGTATTTGTTAAGAACTTCCGAAAGAAAAAAATGTACAGGGTGATCCATTTAAAATAACAAAGTTTATTATATTTCCAGAAAAACGGAAGATCTGACAACAATGTAAAATACTACCATAAGATCGGTCGTATTACAAAACCCTCATAAACCAAAACTTATAAAAATCGTGGAAACCGTTTCCGAAATAATTGAGGCGTTTCATATTTAAAACTCACTCTGTATGTGTTTATTATACTCTAGAATCTAAACACTGTCTTCTTTAATTTCTTAACTTTTAAAATAAAACAGTAGGTACTTATAAATTAATAACATAAATAAAATTTTATTATATACATAAAATGTATACAGAAAAATTAGAAAATTCGGATAACTATAACAAAAACGGGAGAAAACAACGAGAGAATGAAATTTTTTTTAAATATTTACTTATCTGCTTGCATAATATACATTTTAATACAAAAATGTACAAATATTCAGAAAATAATATGAAATAAAGATTTGTCCATTTGCAAATCCAAGTACATCCAAATTATTTGTTTATCATTAGTAATTAATGATTGATTTATTTCAATCAACAACATAAATCAAATACGAGGATGAGTTGATTAATTCGCGGCCTATCAAATAAAACAATAATTTAGATGAATAAATTTGTATTCAATTTTCAACATAATCTCCTTCTAGTTGAATGCACTTGGTCCATCGATGTTCCAAACTTCCATCCCTGTAGGGAGATTCTGGCAAGTCTTCAAAATTACTGTTTGTCGCTTCAATCACTTCCAAGTTTGAAGCATATTTCTTTCCCGTATGAAATTTCTTCAGATTGGGGAAGTTCGACAGGGCCACATCAGGGGAGTACGGAGCTCGAGGTACCAGTTCAAAGCCCGGCTCAATAATTTTAGTCATCACGATAACCGACTGGTGGCGTGGTGCATTGTCCTGATAAAACAAGATTTTCTTTTTAGCCAACGCGGGTCTTTTTTCTTGAATTTTTTGGTAGATCTGTTCTAGTAGTTTAGCGTAGTATTCGCTGTTTATTGTTTTTCCTTTTTCAAGGTAATCAACTAAAAGAATTCCTCTTGCGTCCCAGAAAACCGTCGCCATCACCTTTCCGGCTGAAAGAACTGTCGCCTTTTTCGGAGCCAGTTCACCCTTTGCTGTCCATTGTTTGAATTGTTGTTTGGTCTCTGGTGTATAATGGTGTATCCAAGTATCATCCACTATTATGATTGGATTGGATTACGCTGAAACAGCTCCAAACATAGCTCAGTTGTGATTTTTCGGATGAGCTTTTGTTCAAGGGTAAGGAGTCGCTGCACACAAAACTTTTCCAATCTCTAAAATCATATAACGTAGACTATCATGATATGCGTCTTCTGTTAAACCTGTACCATAGTCAAACAGCAGTGGTCAGGCTAGATGACAGCGTTACAGATGAAATACCAATAAAAAGCGGATTAAGACAGGGATGTGTTTTATCACCCCTGTTGTTCAACCTTTCTTCAGAGAACATATTTCGAGAGGCTTTATATGGCAGGACGGAGGGAGTAAAGATAGGTGGCGAAATTATAAACAACGTAAGGTAAGCAGATGATACTGCCATCATTGCAGAAAACATGGAGGACTTGCAAATGCTGCTGGATAGAGTGCATGAGGCTTGTCGAAAGTGGGGTATTAATGTAAACATCAGGAAAACGAAACGGATGACTGTAGGTAGAATAAACATAGAATCAATTCCGATTACAATCAACGGACGCAACATTGAACTGGTATCACATTTCAAATATTTGGGTAGCTGGCTGAACAATGATATAACGTGCGATGAAGAGGTAAGAGCAAGGATTGAAATGGCACGTAGGACATTCAGCAAATGGAAACCAACTCTCACTAATAGAAATCTCACAGTTCAGACGCGGTTAAGAACACTCCGCTGTTACGTATGGAACATTCTTTTGTACAGATGTGAGACATGGACGCTTAAAGCTGACATCATGAATAAAATAGAAGCGTTTGAGATGTGGTGCTATCCGAGAATCCTCAAGATCCCTTGGACTGCACATACCAGGAATGAAGAGGTACTCAAACAGCTGAATAAGAATAAGGATCGAGAACTCCTGAACACCATAAAAGCAAGAGGGGTCAGTTATTTCGGTCATATAATGCGAGATACCAAATATCACATCCCTCGCCTGATCATTCAGGGAAAGGTTGAGGGCAGAAGATGGATAGGTCGCAAAAAACTATCGTGGCTACGAAATGTTAGAAATTGGACCGGACTGGGAGTAGAATTCCGAGTAGCGACAGATAGAGACCAATTCAACCAAATTGTCATGGAGATGGCCCACGCTTGAAGACAGGCACGGCACTGAAAGAAGAAGAAGAAGACATAGATATAGTATAATTAATAGATGATAATAAAAGAAGTGTCTTTTTAGAACATTTGTTCGGTACTAATTTCTAAATATTTACGATCAATTGTATATTTCAATTATACAATCGATTTAAGAAAGCTATTAGTGTTTTCTTCAAAAATTAAATTTTAATGGTTTTCAGAAATATAATATGAATTTAATAGTTTTGTGAAAGATTTATCTAACTTTCTAACTAAATAATTTATTTTATTATTATATTTCTTTGATACGTACTCTTGGAATTTGTGTTCATATTCCAAGTACATGTGGTATCTAAGATATGCAAGACATGAAAAAAATATCGAATGTCTTAGTAAGTATTATGTTAGGAAACTGTCAAAGAAATTTACTCGTAGATATTGTTGATCCAATAATAGTAATAAATAAGTCAGGTTGTTTCTGTCTATTGCTTATATTATAGTAGATCATCTATGAAAAATAAGTAATGCCGTTTACAATAAAAAACTGAGCTTTTATTTAAATCGTTCAAAAAACCACTCAATTCATAATCTATCTCTACCCACCAGTATTTAATTTCTAATAGCTTTCTTAAATTCCTTGTTTAATTCAAAAAATTCTAAATCTAAGTATCTAGAAATCATTCCTAAATTAATAGTATATTCTGCAATAAAGTTAGAATGAAAAAAATCGCTAGGAGCGGAACATTCCGAATACGATCGGTAGCGAGCATGAGGAATCACGAGTATCGAATTTTGTTATTCTAACCGAGTAACATACTAAATTTTCTCCACGACCATAAATTTACTCGATATTTCACTCCTAATTTTTTTATTTAACTAAAAATTTATTATTACGGCGCCGCCATTTACATAAGACCTTGACAGTTTTGAGATCTATGGCTATCGATATTGTTTAGAAGAGTTATGGAATAGTCATTCTATAACTTGTTAGAGAATTAAAATACATGCAAAACACATAAGAAACAAGTGTTTCAGACTAAACATTAATACACTCCACTAATGGTTGTGGAGAAATGTTTTTTAAATAGTGAGCAAAACATTATCTTAATAAAAGTTATTAATTATAATTCGGTTCTTTTTTTTTGAGCACATGTAAATATTAAAAAATTATAATCGATTTAAGGTATTATATACTTTAATGTTAAAGGTATTTATAATAAATATAAATTCTAATTTTAAAGCGTCCCACCGGCTAAAGTACAAATATTATCGTGTATCTAACTTGCAAACATACCAAAAAATCAAAAATTGAATCGACTTCCAAATTTTCGTTATTTCGGTATGGGATACACCGTCTTCTTTTTTTGCATCAATTCTAGGTTCTATAAATTCTTTGGATTATGTACTATCTGTGTAGTAAGTACACTTATCCATTAAGCATATTCTACGCGATTGCCTAGTTTGCCTTCAAGAAAGAAGAATTGCAAATATTTTAGGAAGTCTACAGCAAATTTAAAGAAACAAAATATAAAAAACGTTAAGTACCTACATCTTCACTTCAAATACATAAACAAAATTATTAATTGTATATTTGGTGCTAAATGACATATTACTCGATAAGACGATTCTAAAAATCATTATGTCAATTAGATAATACTATTCTTTTTCATAAAAATTATATGGCGTCTTAAAGTTATTAACTAGAACTTCGATCTAATCATTTTACTTCATTGTGACTTTGTTATTAGACTCGTTGGTCTAATTGGCCTAGAGGTCAAACAATTGTATTAGAAAGTTCCAAAGACTATAATAATAATATAATAATGTCTTCATTTCCATTTCAGCAATTTTCGGTAAAATTTGTTACTTCAAGAATTTAAAGAAAAACTAAAAATTAGAAAGAAAAGCTATTGAGTCTTATTACTTTAATAACTTTAAGATAAGTAATCCAACTTCCTGTTTTTCTTAGTTATTTTCGTATTGCTAAAATTAGTGCATATGTCATATTGAAAAAAATAAATTTTTGTTATTGTTATCTGTTGTTTTCAATATTTTTTAATTATAGCTGGATAAGGTAAGTTTCTTACTTTGTTTTAAAAAGTCCCTAATTGGAATAATTAGGAACGCAAAATTAGTGATTTAAAAGTCTTATAATTGTTATAATTGCAGTTCGTGAAATTTATGATAAATACCATATATTTGCATGTAATCAGATAAAAGTACATTTTTGATGAAACACCTTGAAACCAAATTACTCAAATTTATTTGATGAATTAAAATTTCATAAAATATTGTTATTTAATGAAAATATTAAAAAGAATGATAATTTTAGATTTTATAATATTACCAAAATTTACTTGGGAATTATTAAGTAAGTAATTCATTATCGACTAATTTTGCTGTATTCAATTTTTAATAGAAAATATTCTGTAAATATAAATAAATTATTTTATTTAACTAAAATATTTAATTTAATTATTAACATCAACATATCTTGACAGAGCTCCAAAGACAACTAAGGAGAAATCTATCCAATATATGGAAAATTAAAAGCCATTGTATAAAAAAACTCTCAGTTCCATTTAAGCAGTTCTTAAACTTAATATTTACAAATACAATTAATACTACGAAACCATTAAGTTTCACTGTAATGGGTAAAACATTGTTTACTAATTACTATAATATTACACAAGTAATCAGAAAATATAAAATCGCCGGTTGAGAAAATACGTAGTATAATTGAAATCAGTGGCCTTTCTAAATTTAATTCATGCATATATTTGCATAAGTTTTTGAATATCTTTTTTAAATTATAAGGATTTTCCAGTCTCAAAGTTTCGTTTGAAAAATTGTTGCGCAGGTGTGGCAAAATGACAAAACGACTTAATCTACAACAAAATATTCTTTGTATAATTTATTTACAAAGTTACTAAACTGTAACACATGATTTTCAAAGCATAGTATCTGACTGTAAGCAATAAAGTAAACTTGTTTGTACGTATAGGTTTGACTGAGAATGGATCAAAATCTGGCAAAAAAATTACAATCTTGGAAAAATAGGGGTGTACCAAATTTTTTTAGAAAAGTGTGAATAAATATACAATAAAAATAATTAATATCTATTGCAAATTATAAAAAAATAATAAATAATTAGAAATAGTGTGTGAACTAAATAGCTCTTTGATAATTCATACTCTCAAAAAATTGAATTGTCCAAGAATTTACTCACTTTGACGATTTTAAACTATCTCAAATGTGCAAAAATATTTCATAAATAAAATTCCACTAAAAAAATAAAGAATTATGATATATTTATTTGTTTAATTACTACAAAAATTGGGACCAATTTTCAAGAGAAAAAAATAATGTGCAATGAATGTAGTATCATGAAATTCTGAGAATATAAATGAAAGAAATAGTTGCACTTTTATAATTTTATAAAAGGCAGTAATGTTATACATATATATATATATATATATATATATATATATATATATTATGTAATCAGTCCAGTCCTCCTGTCTTTAAATGCTCGAATTCTACCATTAATAATACAAAATTATATAATCTAAATGACATAAAATATATTTGAAATTTTATGAATCCAACATCATCTATCTGTTGATTGTAAATGAGTACCGTTGTTAATTACAAAATTCTGTAACGGTAATAAAGCATATACAGACTTATTCTAAAAGATGTCGCTTAAAAATTTATCTTTACAATATAGCGCGTTGTAAGCAATTCATATGAAGGAGGATCACACATATTTCGATTTGAGCCCACTTGGAATGATTATTTATCATCTTCATAGAGTGGGTAAAAATTGGTTTAAGCTTACCACCATCCTTATGACCCCTCCTGCTGGATCATAGTTTCACTTTGTGACGTTCCCTGAAATAAAACCTTAAATAAAGAATTTTTGGTGCTTTTCATATTTGCTGCGAAGTCCCCAGATTTCTCTGGTGTATTGACCTAGCAACCTCGTTTTTTTTGTTTTTTTATATTTTTTTTTTGTTTTGTAATTTTTTTGCTTCTGCGATTGTTGTTAGGTAGCTAAGTCCTCTTACATGGTTTTGGGGAGTTGTCACTTCCATCAAGCTCTCCTAAAGGCCCCCCAGACTCTCTTGTGGATTAGTCAAAGGGAGACGAGGCAAGAGTACGAGGAGAGGAGACGAGGTACCACCATCACATTCTCGTGTTTTCTCGCTAACGTTTGTTTTCTTTTTCTCGCTTATAATAATGATATGCATAAATAGCCACGATTTGTGTCAGTTATGGCAATGAGATACTCGCGAAGTAGATGAGAGTGTGGATGCGAGTTCCTTGCTCAGGGTATCTTGGGTGAGGATACTCTGCGAGAGTCTGCAGCGGGCACATTACCCTCTCTCTCTTTCAGCGGAAAAATACATTGAAAACATATCTCTTGACCCTCGTCTTCCTCATCTTTGTTGTGGTTGGTTGTTAAACCTAGTTTAAAGCATCTTCTGCTCCTGGAGCGCGAGTGGCTTGCGGGTTCGTATGCCGGGTAGTTAAACGCTTCTCTAAGTTTGATAAGATATTTGAATGCTGTGTTGTCCTGCTCTTCATAATCTCTAAGAAAGGGGTCAGTTATCATATAAGGTTGATTGTTATTTTACTAAATTGAAGACTTACAGTAGTAGTTATTAATGAAGCGAAGGGCTTCTCAACATTGGCAGTTTTAAAATAAAATTGATTTAAAAAGAGTTGCCTTCCTGCTACCTTCTACATCTGTAATATAAACAATATTTGTCTATTGTTTTTTCTTTGAAACGCCGTTCTGAGACTCTGAGGCGTACAGTTACATTTTATATCGAAAATGGTGTTGAAATTATCATGCTACCACAGGTATAATAAATTTACAAAAAAATGGTGTTTTCTAATCAAAATTACTAAAAAGTTTTGTCAAAAAAAGTTACAACTCAGTTTCATCATCAGGAATCGCTCGTGTGGCGTTTCCTGTAACAAAATGTAAAATAATAAATACTCTTTTTCTAAAGTCATGCATCTGTGCTAATTGTGATAACAATCTATGAATTCATTGTGAAATTATACCCAAAAAACGAAAAAATATTTCAACTTTAACACCCTTTATTTTTTTGTCGCAGCGACATTTTATTAAGGCATTTTCGGCCCAATGCTCATACTGTGATCTAAATAACCTGCGTTTACTCTCTATCCCAATAGTTATGACTCACCCTGTATATGATCGAGTTTGTGATTTTTACTAGGTCCCTATCTAAAGGACTTGCAGGTTTGGTTTGTGTTCAGTTGGTATTATTACGATAGAATGTACAGAGATTTAGTTATATATCGGCCCATACAGAGAACTTATTTTTTATGTAATATGTTCTAAATTATGACATTTACCGCTTATTTAATATTACGTGAGCGAAAATTTTGGGGTAAGATCGCGTTCTGATAACAAATTAACATTTTTGTTAGAATCATTAAAATAAATAAACATTCTTGGTTGGGAAAGTAAAAAAGTCAAGTTTGGGTTCTTGGATGATCGAGGAGTTGATAGTGCCTACCCTTGCCATTAAATGTGTTATTTGTTGAAAGATGTAAGTTGCCCTAATATTTTGCAAGATTTGCTTTTATTCATAGATAAATAAATTGAATTTGTTTTTACTTCGTCTCTTTAATTTCCATTAACCAAGTTAGGTAGTGGATTAAAATCATCCTGAACCAGTTTGTACATATATTTATTAAAATAAAGAAAATAACCCAATACATAACAATATGTCTGCACTTAAAGTTCAGCCTTGATAATAATTTTAAGAGGCGAGGGATTATGAATGGTTCCCATTGTTGTTGTAAATTGGTAAAGTTTTAAAATCACATTAAAGCTAAAGTTTAATAATGATGAAACAATAAAATTTCTTTGGTAACAAGTAGATATCCAGGGTTATAAAGAAAATGTGGATTTTAAGTACCTTTATGGATTTTACTCAATTATTTATTTATTGAAAAATAATTAACAACAATCTTTAAATATATTATTAAAATAATACCCAAGATCCAATATCACAGAAAAAATTAAATTCCATTTTTACATTTTCTTTGGTATTATAATGGTCTATTTGAATATTTGTTAAATTTGTATTCAGTGAGGTTTTACTCACGTTATTGCATTCAAAAATAAAATTCCTTAACTCAAAAAGGTGTTAGTCTTCAAAATCTTCAGTTATATGATCACAAATGGTTAACAAGTTTATTATAACGTTTTTCGTTTCTTTAATCCCAGCCAAAATCCATCTTTACTAGTCAGAATAATTGTTTTAGCTAATTTTAAAGGTATCATAGTCTTCTTAGTTGAAACTATATGAAATTTTGCTAGTAAATGGACAATCACTGTTTTACATTCCAAAAGCGCAAATCTAGATCCTGAAAATGACATTAAATTAGATATATTAATATTAGAGTTAAATCCTTGATAATATATAATAAGAAAATTAGTTCATAAGGTAGTTATTGCCTGAATAACCTTAGTTACCATGTAAGTTGGTTTAAATTGTACTATTGGATTGGGTATGACTTTCTTGTTGAAACAATCTTTATGAATAGGAATATAAATTAACGTAAAGTGAATCTAATATTTCAAAATTAGGATAGATAGATAGATTCACATAAATTAGGTTTGTTGTAAAAATTACATAATAAGAAAGTGTATGTGATGTGCTGATATCATGTCATGTTCTTCTTTATTTATTTTATAAGTACTTAGCCTATCGGCATTATAGATATAGCATACATAAGCTATTATTGGAGTTCTAAATTTTGTTTAAAATGGCTGTATATTATATAAAATATCTACACTATATACTTTATACATATAAGAGATATTTGCAGGTATATTGTATCTCTTCATTAATTATTTTAAGCCATTTTGATTCATAGTTGCCTCTTAAAAAACTTTTATTTAATTGACTTCGAAGAAGGGTAAAACAGTAAGTAAATAATTGAAATAAAATACAGAAACGCCCTCTTTAAAATAGCACATATATATTATAAAAGAAAGATATTTCAAGACCTCTATTTACAAATCAAAATTAACTGATTTAGATTAGATCTACCACGCAATAGATGTTAAACCACTTTTACTTAAGATCGGAGTGTTACCAGGACGTGCAAGAATATTTCGAGTATCTCATTAACTGTAATTGTTTTATTTATAAAAACAAGACACAGTGCTGTATTCCCCTTTGAATGCCTTTTCCAGTAATATGTCACTTGGTGTAGGATCTCAATAAAAAAAATATTAGTAACAACCAATAAGCCGTAAATATCCATTACAATCAAAATCGATTGAAGTGTTTCGGGTTATCAGTGACAAATACCAAAATATGGATACATCGAACTTATTCCATTTGGCTGATACACACTGTATATTAAAGTATAATTAAACACTACTTTTTTATATACTTAGTAAGTAATATATTTAAAATAAAATCTTACCTATACAACTTCTTGGTCCACTACCAAAAGGTATAAAACTTCCAGGAACTATATTATCTTTATTATCGTCACTAAATCTCTCCGGATCAAATTTTTCTGGATCTGGAAAGAGAATTGGATCCATATGAACTCCGATTGTTGGTAAACTCACTAGACACCCCTTTTCTAGTATAAAACTTTTCTCTGTTCTTTTAAAAGCTTCGATTTTGTAATCTTTGACACACTTTCTTGTCAACAGATAACCTGGAGGGTACCTGAAGAATAAATTGTAAGGTTTGTTTTAATATCATTCGGTTAGGTTTGGTTGGTAGAAATAAAGATGATAATTTATCAAATTAATCAATTACCGTCTAAGTACTTCCGAAATAACTTGATCTAAATATTTCATTTTTAGCAAATCTTCATAAGACAAATTTCCACTACATCTTTTCATGACTTCATCGACTTCTTTTTGAAGTTTCTTCTGTATTTCTTTGTTTATTGCTAGTTGATATGACAAAAAGCATAAAACAGTAGAACAGGTATCAAATCCGGCTACGAAAAATGTCACTGCTTGGGCTGTTATCAATTCATCAGTAATGTCCATTTTCCTGGAACAGTTTCCCATGGGAGATTCTTGAGTAACGGCGTAACCAGCCTCTTGTTCAGGAGTCTCGGTGTCGTGATTTAAACTACCTTTCCTCGCTTCCATGAGAAGGTGTATCATGTCCGGTCGGGTTATGTTGTGTCTTTCTCTAAATTCTATATTAGTTTTTACTAATTTTTCAAAAAAGGATATTGTAGACGGTGACAATGTAGGTATTTCAAAAATCTAAAAAGTATACATTGTTAATTTTCTATAACTTTTTTCGGTATTATTTAAATTCAGATGCTTTAATTAATGTAAAAGATGAGTAAAAAATAAAATAATTGGGCCAAAGAAACTAAAGAAAATAAGAAAAAAACCTTATTGAGAACACAGGGATAGTAGATAAATGAAGTTACCTCAAAAATAACTTTAAATAAACGTCCTAAAACTAATCTACACATCCCCTTGAGATTGGGATTTGCAATTCGGTGTCCCATAGCGAGAAACTCGTTATTTTCATATTTTAGTGAGTTACATTCAATGCCAAATGCACAAGTAGCAATAATGTCATTGGTGAATCTTGTAAATGCCTTTTTAAAGTCCATTTCAATAGTTTCTTCGGGAAGATCGAAAAAATGGTTCGAAAAATTTTCAGCAGTCTCTAAAAAACGATGTAAAAAAAAATATTGTATTGAGATGTAACAAGTTTATTTTTGTATAATAGTTATTTATTTTATAAGTAGGATAAGAGCAATATTCACATAAGAATGCGGTAGTGTAAAATGAGGGAGTTAGTCCGAGTCAGTAACACCATTAGTATGTTAATAGACCTTATCACACGAATTACAATAAACAGTTTATCTGCGACTGCCAATAATTATCAACGACTGCAAACATTAATAAATATGAATAACATTTCCATTTAATTTATTTGAAAATTGGCGAATATTTTATTTAAAATTAAAGCAGCGATTCTGACAAGTAGCTGTTTGTTCATATGGCAATCTGACAACTTGGATGAGTCTGAATCTGAAAGTCTTGCATCATATATTGAAGATTGTGTAACAAAAATTACGAATAAAATAAATAAAAAACGAATAGCTAAAAAGATTCTGACAGACAAGAAATTGTAAATAGACCTATCAAACAGTAGTAATTTGGAATTTATTGGCTCTTCAATAGAACAGTTTTCGTATGGAGTGAACTTGTTGAAAGGCAAAAATGTTGTTAACAATATTCATTAATGATTGTTTAATTTTATTAATAAATACTTGTAATTAAATTTTGGTTGTGATTCCGACTGTATTAGATAATGGATTCATTATCTAACTCAATTAGATAATTGCTTTCAATCCTAACTCAAATGAATTTGTTAATAGATTTTTATCCAGGCAGTTATAGATAAAAATTATATTATTAAACGTCTATAGAAATTTAATCTAATTTTTCAAATTAACGTATTCACGAATTTGGTTGACAAGAACGGGAAAAATTTTATGCCGTTTCATCTAAAAGTCTGATATTGTTTGCTAACTGTATGGTACCAATTAAAAAAAATTTTCCTTTGTCCATAATTAGAAGAGTTCTAATTCCAGTTAATAAAAAAGTTATTGTTACGTACCTACCTTTTATAAATTGATACATTCCTTTTATTTTTGATATAGTAAAGGCAGGCGACAATGTGGACCTCATATCCTTCCATTTATCACCTTTTAATTCGAACAAGTTTTGCCCAAGAATGGGATCAGTCTTTTGATCGAAAAATGAAAAGTGGTCTGTGAAGTGATCGAAATCTTTGATGGTGATTTGTTTAATAAGATCGAGATCTCTGATAAAAAGGGCTGGTCTAAGAAACTCGTAACTACCATAAAATCTGAAAAAATTAAAAGGAAGATTAAAGTCTTGTTCAGGGGTCGCGGTTGCTAGTAAAGTAAAAGTAAAAAGCAAATACTTTTCGATTAGTTTAGTCTCGTTTGAAAGACATTTTTTTAATTTCGATCCTTGGGGGAGGTTGTTTTAATTTATTTACTTGCAAAAGATTAAAACACTGTAGTAAATGAATTAGCTCTTTTTAAATAATTTTATTTCATTTTAAAAAATCTATCTAATTTTTAAACTAAATACAAGAAGGAATTAGTTAAATATGTAAAAATACAAATTTACAGAAAAGTGTCATTAAGATAACTAAAAATTAGAATAAAAACTTTGAATATTGAATATGTAAAAAATTTCTGACAAACATTATCAACATATATTTTATGTTATACATACAAAATTAATTTAATAGAACAATATCTCGTGACACATTAATAACAATATATTACTCTATCATTATTAGTAGTTTATTAGATGAATGAAATAATCAATGAAATATCAATAAAAAAAATTGATACAAATTTGTTTTAAGTAATTTACTAAAATAAATAATATAAATACTACAAGAATTTTATCATCATTCCAATCAATTCGAATGAAACCAGTAGTCGTGATCGTACCTCCAGCACAGCATAGTTCCTAAGGGTAGGATTAACGGAGAGGATAGATTATTTTGCACTTTCTCGGTTATGTAGTAATATATTATTATTCGTATTATGCTAAGTGACATCGAAAGAAGAACACCCAGTAATAATTATTTTATTTCAACAATTTTTGGTATTCAAGTATATTTAAATTAGACTAGATTATCAAGATTTGATAAAAATTAAATTATTAACTTCTTCAAAAAAAATTAATAATGTGTTGCGCCACCACGATTCTTATGGACTCATTAACACGTTTGGGCATAATTCTAATGAGGTAATCGATTTCCTCCTGAGGTATCTTATCCCATCCTATGTGTAACTCGGGCTTCAGAGCCGCTAGAGTTTGTTGAGGGTGGGGTAAATTGAGTAATTTTCTTCCCACAATATCCCAGACGTGCTCGATGGGTGAAAGATCGGGAGGTCTCGGTGGCCAAGGCAACAAAGCAACTTAATTTTTCTCAAAATGAGCCAAAAAATCCCTAGCAATGAGGTCGTGCGTTGACTTGTTGGAATGTACTGTTGGGGATGGTTTGAACTTAAGGTATAATATGGGGTTCTATCACCTCCCCGATGTAGCGTGCAGCGGTCATGTTACCTCTAATGAATACCAATGGTTACCTACTTCCAATAGCAATAGCCCCCATACCATAACTCCAACTGTGTGGTGCATATGCCTTTCCACAGAAAATTGGGGATCTTGTCTTTCACCACGCCGTCTTCTCACCCTTGCACGACCGACATGTAAACCCAACTCATCACTGAACACAATTGAATTCCAGCGATCAGTAGTAGCATAAAATGGAGGCGGTATGAAAAGAGCCCAAAGGTTCTTATCCGGCGATAGACGGTTCGCATCCCAATCGACCTTTCATTTTCTTTAAACCACTGGTCCGCAAGATCCCTTGTAGAAGAGAAGCGGTCCCGTAGAGCCAATAGTCTAAGACGGCGATCTTCGCGTTCTGTGGTTCTTCGAGGACGTCCTGTACCTTTCGCTCTTCGTATACGGCCCTCTTGGTTCCATGCCCGAACATAGACTGCGAGTGTTTAAACTCCTTTGCGCTCTAGGGGCTACATCTCTTGTTGGCATCTTCGCACTCGAGGCATTGTGATTCAATTAAAGAAGCTTCTTCAAATGTGTTTTACACCGGTTAAATGATAACTTTACCTACAAATGCTTAATTTTTTGTTTTAGACCTACACGATTGAAAATGTTTTTGAAAAAGTTAACACAAAAACCGCTAGAAAAATATCGCTGAAAAATTGATCGTTTTTTATCTTAACATAAACAAACATATTCCCATATAAATATTACAAAATATTCATTATTACTGAGTGTTCTTCTTTTACGATATCTCTTAGTATATTTTACAATACCTACTTGTATATTAAGGGCGGACAATGATGATTTGTCGCACGGCAATCTGTTGAAAGCGACAAAGTATTTTACGTTCGAATTGTATGCACGCAACATTTTTTTCTATAAAAATTACTTTTTATTAATTAAGATACATAAAAGATGGTTAAATATTAAATTAATTGTTTCAACTCTTACTTTGCGGAAATTATTCATAATATATGTGAAAAAGATAAATTATACTTATCTAAATTTCTACACTCTTCCAAAGCGTTTTAAAAATGTATTCAAATCTGACCCAGATTTCGGTATTTGACATACCATTTTCCAAGATTGACAAGAAGTTTGACAGATCTTTTAAACGTAAATAATTTTTAGAAAAGAAGAATACTATTGTCCATATTGCTTAATGGTGGTTGGTTGAAATGTTTGTTATGTGAGGTTGTTTACACTTGACAAAATCTATCAATCTTGCTTGTCTTCGAAAATGTCACAGTGAGTGATGAAAATGCAGTCAGACAAATAATTAAAAAAAAAGCCCATGTAATACGGGGAAATTAAGATAAGTACAATTTATATTTTCATATTAATTATGGATAGTTTTCAAAAAGTAAGGGTTAAAACAATTAATTAAAATTATTAACTGATAATACAATTGAAGAGTGCGATACCATGGGCAAGTCCAGTTCAAAATTTTGTGCAAACGTGCTCTTCGTACCTTAAATTTCTACCTAATTTTAGAGACATTGTACGACTATTATCAAACTTACTAAAAAAGAACGTGAAATTCAAGTTTAGTAATGAAGAAAAACGTGCATTTGAACCCTAAAAGTTAAACTTACGTATTTTCCTGTGTTAATCCAAGCTTATCAAACAAAGTCGCTCATTCTAGTAATATTAACCAAAATAAGTCATTTATATACTAATGACCAACTTCTCCTTCAAATCACGATAAATAATTATTATAATAATAATTAGATTTTACAAACAAATGTGACTTCTTACGTTTTTAGATTCTACGTAGTATACGTAAATAGAAATAAACAAAATTTATAAACTTTTAGAACATGTACAAATATTTATTAATAAAAATACTTTTTTATATATTATATAAAAAAATGTTAACATGTTCATTACGCATAACGAGCGCCCGTATCTCGGAAAGCGTATGTTCTAGAACTTGGGGAAAAATCGTTAATAACAAAATTAGCCAAAGAAAAAAATGCTTAAAAATGTTTTTAAGTCCGTATTTTCCGCTAGGTGCAGCAAACTATTACTTACAAAATATAATTGCGTTTTTTACAAAATATTCGCTAATTAAGGTTAGTAAAAAAAAAACATTAGAAACTATTGTCCTTACTCTATAAGTTTTGTTTAAGTAATTTTTCTGTATCATCTATTTTTAACTGGTGGGGGAAGTGTACTTTCGATGAGAGAAAAAATTCTTTAACTTTCATATGCTTGAACCGATTTTGACAAACGTAGGCTCAATGTAAAGAGCATTAAAGGTATAATTCAGAAACAAATTACACCATAATTTAAGCTTGCCATTTTCAAGTTCGTTTTTATTTATAAGGGAGAAAAGTAATTTGGAAAATGTAAAATTTTTGCTACTACCTTTTAAACTTAATTAAGGTATTTTTTGTAATTATTGCTCTGGAAACCAGGTTGAAAAATCTCTTTTAGAGAAAACATTAAAACATTTTGTGTTAAAACTAAATAAATGAGACCCTTTAGTTTGATTTTTAAAAACTAGCAAGTGGAAACTCAAAAGAAGATTTGCAAAATATTCAATAGCACCTATCATAGTCTACAATTTCGTAAAACTGGATCAAATAGTCAAAAATATTAAAAATCCAGGACTGTTCGATTTAATATAACGAACTAGACAAACTGATGCTACTGATAATAATAAATGAGTTTTAAATATTCAAAAATATCATCCTTATAATGTTCAGTTGATTTTGGAAATAAGACAGAAAACAAGAATTCTGTATGCAATTTAAGTTGTTATATTTAAATATCAATTTAGTGGTTTTTATTATTTTCATAACATATATACACAGTGTCTAGAAAGTCGCTTTACAGAAAAAACTGCAAAATCTAGTTCATTTAATGTCGACTTGTCGAAAATCTTCTTGTCCTTAAGAGACTTAAAACTCTTTAAAGATGGCGCTCTAACCACCAGTTTAATTAAAATAACTTCAAAACAGTTTTTTTTTAGCGACAGGATTCGAAATATTTTTTTCTTGGAATGGGCACCACTAAATAACGTGAATACACGATCATTCCGTTATTAGCTTTTAATCTTTACTTCATTAAAAAATATGTCTTTGATATAATTCTAGCTTTACCTAATCATCGCCAGGGTGAATTATTATTTATTTTTATAAGTTATGAGTATGACTCATACATTCAATTTACTTTAGAAAGAGAAGAGAATCAACCATTTCTACCCTTTTTATTGTAATAGATTTGTAAAGAAAACTAATGAGTTCTGGTAGATACATATACTATTGATCTATCATAAATACTCCATAAATGTAAACTTGTTAATTCATTATTCCTACCCAAAGTTCTTATTAATATTGTTAAATTCTACATTAATTACAGCTACTTAATGCACAAATTATTAGTGATGATATAAGTAGTAATACTAATAATGACACTAGTAAATATATTTTTGCTGCATTACCGTATATAAATAGATCACACCTATATTATATAAATTTTTTAAACAAAATCATAATATAATGATTCCTATACTGTATTAACGATTAATTCAATCTTTAGTAAACTTAAGTATATAACACAAATTCTATCTCAATCTAATGTAATCAATAAATATCATATATTTTATCAATTCTCATAAAATTAACTATTTAACATATTTTAAATGAAAGAAGAATGATTACTTTTTATGAAAATAGAAGCAATCAGTATGGTATATTTTAATCGCTAGGATGTTTACATTGAGAATGTTAATAAAATTGGATACGCGGCTGAAAACCCGGAAACCACAAGTGACATCAAATTAATTTACTCCTTCTTCATTCGCCAATCATATATTACAAGAAAATCACAATTTTGATAAAAATAATTTCAAACTTATCCACCATTGTAACAAAGGCCAGAGAGTTTTTGGAGATTTATAACGTATATTCCGATAACAATATCCGTTGCTTGAACGAACAAATTCAGTCTTCCACCCCTTATATCTTTTTGAATTTGAATCTTACCTAATCTTTGTTCTGACAATCTTAGTTTTTCACAATAGAGATTATTTCTATCAATAGCCTCCTTTTTTTAGTACCCCAACCCCCTGGTCATAACTTATCCCACTTTCATTTCTTCTTCTCCTTCTTCTTCTGCCTTCTTTTATTGCTCTGTGTTGGACGGTAGTCCCATTTTGAATTATTGACTGGATGCCACATAATGCAAGACCACCACTTCTCATCCCAACGGATATTCTTACTGAAATTGTCATTTTAAGTTATTGTCGCGTGGCTCAGAATACCCTTTAAGTGATTTCTAAAAGTTTATTGTTTATTTTCCTAGTGTTATATTTGACACATTACTACCCTTTAATGTTGTCAGTCCTCCTCCCACATAAGGTGGGTTAAACCCTCAGTTGGGTCTTTCTATTTTTATTTTTATTTTTACGTTGGGGCATTGCCCTTGAATGTCCGCATTTTTTATCGCCAGGATTTATATCCTGGCTTAGGACCAAGTGATTGGTCAAGAATCTTGTGCTCCCCTTTGTAGGGAGTGTTTTCCTTTTCGATCTTGTATCTGATTGGAGGAATTATTTCGTTCACTTAGGTTCATATATCTCCCAATTTTTTCTTCGCTTGACCTCAAATGATGTTGGGATTACATTGTTCCCTTTCATGATAACCCTATCTCTGACCCCATCATTGCTGAGTTTCCCAGCAGTAATGAAAATGTGTTAGAAGTTTAATTTAAATTTGTTTATTTTAACCATATGTTCATTTAATATGTAGTTTTTTTAATACTTAACACTTTATTAAATTTTGTTGTATTACCACTCACAACTGAATTTTCACATATGCTTTAATTTATTAGCATTTTATAATTTTAATTTTGGTAAGTGCTTAAGTTTACTGTTAATTGTTAAAACTGTATTTATGTTTATCTCATTGTTATAGATCCGATGATGGCAAATTGCCGAAACTAGTCGTCTCAGTTGATGTTACTCTGAATTATTAAAATTGAATGTTGTAGTAAAGATTTTGTGTTTTATATTTTCAATTCCTAATACCACGTTTGAGAATATGGATAATTTAGTTCAGCATATTTATGGATAATTTAGAACAATACATTTTTGATTCAAATATCTCCTAGAATGTGTTGTTTTGGTATAGATATGTTGATGATGTTTTGGCTGGTTTTACAGGTAGTGATAGACAATTAAATATTTTCTTTAATTTTATTAGCAATTAACTGTTCTATACATTTCTTAGATATAAATATCAAAAGAGTAAACTGTAATCATCAATATTCAATCTATCGTAAACCAACTCATAGAAATATGAGTATACCTTAAAATTCAAATCACCCTATGTCACATAAATTATGTTATAATTTAATGATACATAGAGTCTTTTCAATACCAATGAATAATTTAAAAGGAAAACTAATAAAATAAAATAAATCACTACCTCTAATAATTATCCATTACATCTAATAAATAGGTTGATTAATAAAAAGGAAGAAAAGGTTGCAGTTAACCTGATCTTTCCGAAACAACCTAAAAATAACGGGTTATACAAAACAATTACGTAATATTTCAAACAAAATATCAAAAATTGTGTCTCGTACAACATCTTGTTGGTTCTAGGTTCATTTTTATGAAATGTAAAACCTAAAATTAACACATTTTCAAAACCGGGTAATTTACAAACTAAATTGTCCAGATTTGTAAAGCCATCTATCCTGACGGTACTGTGAACAGTTATGAGCTTATAGAAAAACAACCAGACAAGTCACATTACAAAAACACCTCATTGACAATAAGTCAAGGTATAGATATTATATTGTCACTGTTATTCAATTTGTTCTATTATTTATGTAAAAAATTACAAACTATTACGAAATAAAATATAGTCATGCAACCTAACAATGACTCCAGCAACCAATATTTTTGTCCGATACCTAATCAAAGTATCGATATTTGAAAAAGCAATTTTATCTATTGACAATTGACATGTAGGTGTAGATTAAATTAGAATTGTTAGATGGCTTATTGTTGTATCTAATTAACAGAAAAATTAAGTTTCGCTTGGTTGTTTGCAGTTTTTTTCAGTTTTCTATAAAAAGTAGATGAAAATCTATCAGACGATTTAATTTGGAAGTCATTTTGTTAAACTTGATGTTACTAAATAGTATAATGATACCATAGGGTAGCGATTTTAAGTATAATTCACTATATGGTGGCATGTGAAAGAAGCGGCTACTTTCAAGAAAACACAGTCTTCTACTGGGGGGTACCCGGGTTCTATGTATGTTACTTAAAGTTTCTTTGCTTTTAGGTCGCCTTCCTTATTCCGGGTACGTTGCTAGAACCGCTATCTGGAACTATAAAGTACCATATCTTGTAAGTCTCAATTTAGTTCCACAAACTAGTAACTGCCTCAAAGCTTTCCCGTTTCAAAGTAGCAATCTTTTGAAAAGCTATTTTAATAGTAGCCGGGTAGTTCCTTGAAATTTAAAAATGTCTTCAATGCGGCGGACCTTTGTTGTAGTCAATGTAAGTAGGAAATAGATAACTCCTACACTTTTTCAACACCATAAAGTTATTAATCTTTTTAAGTTAAAAAATAGGTAACAGGTTTGAAGTATTTACTTTTATAAAGTTCCGGTTTCTATAATATCTGTTCCTGATTCCAAATGTGTTTGCTTGGGTTTGCTTTTGAGCTAAAGGTTAATGTTTATTTTATTTGTTATGTTCGGAGTAGTAATTAATGAACTGTTGGATACTGGTAGGTTTTATATACCAATCTAATTTAATACTGTACTTTTGAGATCGACTAAGTTTATTGTCCAAAAAGAGGTACATTATTATCATTCTCTTTTTCTATTTAAATTGTGGGTGGTCATTGCAGTTATTAAATATATTTAAAATTGTTTCTGTGCTATCTTTAGGCACTGCGTAAATAAAGTTTAAATGTAGTTTTAGCAGATCTGTTTAATAACAACAAGATACAGTCTCAGCCCATTTTTCATGTACAATTAGAAATTATTTAATCAAACACGATCTCCCGATATGACCTTTTCAATTATTTTATATGGGTCTATTTAAAATCAAAAGTATGTGTTAATGAACCAGTCAATATGACCCTTCTAAAAACAGTATAATCGAAAAATTTTACAATGTAAGCTCTAAAATCATACAGAAGGTAACATTAACATATGTCTCAAATTAGTTCAAACATTTTGAAAATTACTGTATTTAGAAAGCTTTTATTTCATTGTTTAAAAGGGAATAAAATTTCGTTTTGAACAAGGTATAGCATGACTTTAACATTTTTACGAATTGTTTTAATTCAGAGAAGGTTCAAGTGGGAGTAATATTTTCATTAGGAAAAATAGTGGTCTATTTTAGGATTTTTTCGAAAATTTCATAGTGACTCTTTGTTTAAAATGAATTTATTTCATATATGTATATGAACCGCACTGAAGGAAAAAATATTTTTGTTTTAAATGACTAAACGAAATTCATGGAGTTTACCCTTTTATAATTATATTATTAATACTGGCAAGGGCTCTCAACTTAAAATTTAAGCAATCGGTATTTTAAGTAATTAACTATAATTAACATAACCTCTTATAACTTCATGAAATAATCTTTAATATCAGTGTTTTTAACAATTAATTAATGGCTACGGATTAAGTAAGGATGAAATATTTTTAAGTAATTAAATAAAATAATAATATCATTTTCTTAACTGGAAATCATTCTCAGAATTTATAATGTTTAGATATTTGGAGCTGAATAGGGCAGACCAAAATTGACAGATTTATAGGATGTCCTGGATGCCACAAGGAATTGAAATAAAAATATTGTAAATATCCCAACATTCTTAAGCATTCTGCATAAAAAGATACATTTTAGTCCCTTAATTTGTAATTATATGTAATATATAAATTTCAAAAAGATATACAGAAAAATGGATATTATGGGAAAATATTTATATAGTTTAAACTGATTTTACGTGTTTTTTAAATAAGTTATGGTCTAATGATTATTTAAATTCTTACCTTCGATCCGGATAAGCTTGATAAGCCTCGAGGGTAATTTCAAAAAACGATTTTCTGCTCAAAAATTGTTTCAAAAATCGTCTAAATGCTGAAACATGAAATACCCTTCGTTCTATCCAATAATCCGTTGGCCTGATAAAAACAAAATACACCAAGATCATGAACAACAAAATTGCAGTCAATATAAATATCATTGCTATTTAAAAACTTCCATTTATAGGAAAAAAAATAATCACTTTCACGTATTAATGTTGACCTATGATTATTTCGTTAATCTTCAAAATATTAACTAATATGGAAATTCTTCCTGTCGACCATGAGCGGAGCAATGTCTATGGTGTTAGCCGGTGAGTATAACTGTAACTGGTGAATTATTACAATATCATGTTATTGTCTTATATAATACAGTGTGATTCATAAATAACTGTTTCTGTCTTAATTCCTATAAGAGAAAGATCAAATGTTCATTAAAATGTCTGAAAACTGATCAATAAATTATGACTACAAAATAATACAATATTTAAACAATCAATTCAGAATTCAGTAAAATTACAAATAGATGATGTCTTAAGTTCTGAATATAATTTAGAATTTCATAAGGAACTATTTTATGTCTGTTCTTATTTTTTTTATACATAAATTATCTTCTGACATTTCAATTAAATAGAAATAAATTTTGTCAATGGCATAATTTTAATTTATGAAGATTATACTCGGGATAATAACAAGAATAATAACACACAGAATATGACTTTAAAGAGTAAATAAACTATAGTTTTAGAACAGTAATTTCACTCAAATTATAAAAATCACAACACATATTTCGAATTTGCTTAATTTAAAAAATGTACAGATGATATCAAATCGAAATGTTTTTCTATTACTTTTTTAAATTTATTAATTAATAGAAAAAATGAATTTATAACATTGCACTTATTGCACAGCTATTAGTGATTAAAATGACAAACAGAATTATTATATTGAAAAAAAAATACTTGCTACTCGATTTGAATAAGCTTTTTTGATGCTATAAAAAATGAAGCTTTATTTAAAAATGAGTTTAAAAAAAGCTTTTTTCGAGCAACGAACTGTATTAAAATATTTTTTTGATTCAGAAAAACATTCTTTCTAGGAAATAATAATTAATACTTAATTATTTTCATTACATACTGAATCAGTTAGTTTACTAACTTATTATTCATTAACTAAATGTCCCTGTGTACAATTTACATTTATTTTAATTGAATATATCGGTAAATATCACGATATTTACTATATACAAATTCAGAACAGTAACTATTAGCAATATTTAGAGTTGTATGTTCTATGACTTTATTACCAACAAACGTGATTGAAAAGCATTATCACAAAAATTGTTATTGATTGACTGTATTGTATTAAAAATAAAATTATAGTAAATGTTTTCGTCAGTTCAAAGAAAAAAAATTCAAACAATGGAATGATAATTACAGTTCTTTTAGGTAATAAGCATTAATTCATGTTCTTTAGTTATTCACTTCACAAAAATACTAGTTCCCTTATATTTAAATAATGAATTCGATGAGAAAGAAATATTTTTTATATGTAGATATATATACTTTTACATACAGGGTGAGTTTTTAGTGTGGCAACGTTCGACAACTACATTATTAGAAGATATGCAAAAAAAATATTTATAAAAATGTTAGGTAACGATGTGCACTTTACTTGCAAAACATGCCGAACTCTAGAGTCATTTATAACCACGTGGTAAAGAAAACATATATTTTTAAATGGAACACCCTACATATTTTTATATTACTTCTCTCATAATTCCCGTACTTACAATATATACATAACTATACGGAGTGTTCAAAGAGGTATTACCATATTTATAAATCGAAATTGCTATGTTTATGACGAAACAGTAAATAAATAATTATTTATATTATATAATAAGTTAAACAACATGTATATCTCTGTATTTAGAGTGATCTAAAAAGAAATATTAGCATTTTTTTTCATTTTTTGTAAAAGTACCTGTCTATATTTTATTGTTTTAAAAGATTATTTTGTTACCTTATATACCTTATTTTTGGAGATATTTTTATTATTATATTATATATAAAATTAATCAATTTCCTTGTATTTTCATTCTCTATTTCACTTCTGTATTAACTTATTTAACCCTTTCTTAAAACAATAACACCTGCCGACCTGCGATCACATTTAACGACGTAATACATCTTTTATGACCATAATGATTTTCATTAATTTTGATTGGTTAAGAATCATTATCACACCAAAGCATAGCTAGTGCCTTAGTCAGCATTTCAACGAAGTAATATGTCGTTAAAAATTCGAGCACAATGTTTTAACATATATTAAATAATATTAAAACAGCAAAAAACTAAGTAATTATTAACAGATCAAACGAACTTACCTTAAGTGAAGTTCGATCTGAATTATATGAAGCCTTGTGAAGTAAATAAGTATAACAGGTAGTACCCTCACTAGTGGTCTAGTCTCACACATTTTAAAGCAAACGGCCCTCCGGACCCCTCGCCCGTCGCATCATAGGATACCGGTTCTTCAGTCTTATTTAAAGCTCCATTGTTGCAATCCAGGGGAAATTTGGAAATGTGGTAGGGAGGGACTTAGTTACTTCACAAGGCTTCATATAATTCAGATCGAACTTCACTTAAGGTAAGTTCGTTTGATCTGTTAATTATATTTCAGCCTTGTTTCGTAAATAAGTATAACAGGTAGATATTTAAAGCAAATTGCAACAATTTATCCAATAGGCATTTCTATTCTTCGGACAACTAAACACAGGTAATTGCATATTTCGATAAATGAAGAAACATTTATAATTGCAATATAACATAAAAAGGTATTTTACTTTACCAAACTATTAACGAGAAGAAAAAATAAAATAAACACAAGACTCAGTGAATGAAAATTAACTAATACCTAATTAATTCTCGCAACTGAGAACACTTTCTGCAAAGCTTTTTTGCTCCCGTATTAGACTATTGTAAAAGTTTGCAAAAGAAGAAGACTTCGCCGTCCACCCTGCTGCCAAACGAATCGTATCATAAGAGACACCTTTTCTAGCAGCTGCAGATGTTGCAGCCTGTCCGATGCAATGAGCTGTAGATAGATCCGTATTTAATCCACTTCTTCTTAGTATGATTTTTAACCATCTAGAGATAGTCTGGGAAGTTACATCGTGAAAAGGCTTTTTAAAAGTGATAAAAAGATTCTTAGATAGTTCCCTCATATCCCTTGTTTTATCTAGATATATCAGCAAAGTTTTAGAAGGACAGGTATCCTCATCTAAATTATAGAATGGCAATAAGAGTGTGGGTTGGATACGGCCTTTACCCGAAGTTTTAAGTTTGGCTGGTATATTGGCTAGTGTTTGTACTCTTTGACGAGTTGCCAAAGCTATTAATATTGACAATTTATATGTTAACTCCTTTAATGATAATAATTGTGATTTTGCATGGTTTTTATATAAGAAAGAACTGCTGCCGGGTCCCAGGTGTAGGCATACTTGGGCCGAGTAGGCCTCAAACTATGAACGCCTTTAAAAGAAAAATCTACACTAAAGTCTAGGTTTAGCTCTGAGGCTAGTATCTGAGAAAGCACCACTCTATAACTGCTTAAGGATGCAGGAGAGGCCCCTTTTTTAAATTCCGCGGGGAAAAAAATTTTAAAACATCGGGAACCGAAACTGAGAGGATATCCCATTTTTTGGACTTCTGGAATTGCCACCATAACTTAAGCCCCGAATTATATTGCTGAATAGTGGATCTACAAATAGATGCCAGACATATTTCTAAGGAATATTCTGGAACCGAACCCGCCTTTAGGGCCTGTAGGATAAGACTCCTGCTACCAGGGAAATCCTGTACCACAGTGGATAAGGTAATTTTCTGAAAGAAAGCAAATTCTCATGAGGCTCAAATATTAATGGGTTGGACTCTGCTAAAGAATAAAATAGTGGGTACCATGGCTGAGAGGTCCATAATGGTACAACTACAATTCCACTAGCTTTTTCCTCTCTTATTTTTTGTAGTACACGAAGAATTATAGAAAAGGGAGGAAAGGCGTAAAAAAAAGAAATTTGTCAATTTCAATGTAAAGGCATCGATGGTAACACTACTTGGATCTCCTTGCCACAAAACAAACTTTTCGAATTTTGAATTATGAGTACTAGCAAAAAGGTCTAATTCCGGTTTTCCAAATTTGGAAATTATATCTTGAAAGACTGCATCATTTATTTCCCACTCTGTCTCCTCAGATAATTTGACTCTAGATTCTGCATCTCCTCCAACATTATCCTTTGACCTTATATATGAAGCGTATAAATAAATATTTTTCTTTTCATACCACTGCCAAATAGTGCGAGATAACTGATTTAATATGGGATATTGCACACTTCCCATTTTATTAATATAGGCCAATGCCGTCATATTGTCAACTCTACACAGTCTATTACAATATGACATTTCACTTGCAAAATACTTTAAAGCTCAAAAAACGACCTTGAGCTCCAAATAGTTAATGTGGTGTTTCTTTTACGCTTCCGACCGAAACGCATGGGCTTTTTTCCCATTAGCATATGCACCCCCTCCTGTTTCAGATGCATCAGAAAACATCTCTAATTGATATGAGTCATGCTAAATCTTATTTGTTTCTTTTGAAATATTTCTCAACCACTATTCAAAATCCCCTCTACGGGTAGGTGGTAATTTCAAACTTGAATTAAAGTTACCTCCAGTTTCCCTTAAGGCTAAAAGCTTCTGGCGTTCGAAGTACTTGGTATAAATCCAGCCATATTTGACCGCTGGACGAATCGAACAAAGTGTCCCGAGAAATTTGGCAATTTCCCTAATACTACAGGAATAAAGAACGGAGAACTTTTTGAGAAGTCTAGTAACTTTTACCACCTTCTGCTCGGGAAATGAAATAGACATTTGGAAAGAATTATATACAAAACCTAAATACAAAACTGTTACACAGTTTGATGGTAGCAGCTTGCTTTTCTCGTAGTTAATCCTGAATCCAAGCCTTTCTAACATCCTTATGGTCATATTTATATTTTTTAAACATTCTAAATAAGTGCTACCCAACAACAAAAAATCATCTAGGTACAATACAGACGTATAATTTTTATTCCTGAGATATGACACCAAGGGTTTCATTATTTTAGTGAAAATTAAAGGAGCAGAATTTAAGCCAATAGGTAAACGGTTATACTGATATAGATCACCATTAAACCTAAACTTTAAATACTTCCTGTGATTCTCATAAATAGGAATCAAATGATAAGCATTTAAATCTAATGTTGCCATAAAGCAATGCTTGTGAATAAGTCTGCTCTCTGTTTTTAATCTTTCATTTTGCAATTTTTAGTCAATAAAAACGTGTTTAACGATTTGAGATTTAAAACTAATCTCTGGGTGCCATCTGATTTAGGTACTAAAAGTACCTTAGAAACATATTGATTACAAGGTTTAACCTGAGAAATGGCTCCATTTTTTTTTTTCATTCATAGAATTGCAATCTGCCAGCACATATACTAACCTCCTCATTCAGTGACGGCGCCGCCCCCTCTGGAACCGACCCTCGGTTGCATTTTGAGGTGGTCTCCGCAATGTTTTCCTCATCTGTTGGCCTCGGTTGCTCTTTCGATGTGCTTGGTAGCGATTCGGAGCTTTCTCGAACTGCTGTCCAACTCGAGCTCCTTTTTGAAAAATGAGTTGGACCCTTGTAGTTTCACGAAGGTAGAAATTTCTTAACTATCTTCGGTTTCTTTGGTTTAAGTTCTGGAATCTTTAGTGCAGGAATATTCTCTGGTTCAAATCAAACAGGATCTATTAGTTTGAGAGCGAATCGTCCTGCCAAAAGGAGCAACAGTATTCCTACTGAAAGGAATAATTTCTCGCCAGCGAAAAATATATTGCAGATATTTGTCCCTGCCACAAGGGAGTACAATATTTCTACCACAAGGAATAATATTTCGCTAGCAAAAAACCTATTGCAACTATTTGTCCCTGCCACAAGGGACAACAGTATTCCCACTACGAAGAATAATAGCTCGCTAGCAAAAAAATGTATTGCATATATTTGTCCCTGCCACAAGGGACAACAGTATTCCTACCACAAGGAATAATATGTCGCTAGCATGAAACATATTGCATATATTTGTCCCTACCACAAGGGACAACAGTATTCCTACCACAAGGAATAATATGTCGCTAGCGAGAAACATATTGCATATATTTGTCTCTACCACAAGGGACAACAGTATTCCTGCCACAAGGAATAATATGTCGCTAGCAAAAACATATTGCATATATTTGTCCCCACCACAAGGGACAACAGTATTCCTGCCACAAGGAATAATATGTCGCTAGCGAGAAACATATTGCATATATTTGTCCCCACCACAAGGGACAATAGTATTCCTACCACAAGGAATAATATCTTGCTAGCAAAAACATTATGCATATATTTTGTCCCCACCACAAGGGACAATAGTATTCCCACCACAAGGAATAATATGTCGCTAGCAAGAAACATATTGCATATATTTGTCCCCACGACAAGGGACAACAGTATTCCTGCCACAAGGAATAATATGTCGCTAGCAAAAACATTAGGCATATATTTGTCCCCACCACAAGGGACAATAGTATTCCTACCACAAGGAATATGTCGCTAGCAAGAAATATGTTGCAAATATTTGTCCCCACCACAAGGGACAACAGTATTCCTGCCACAAGGAATAATATGTCGCTAGCAAAAACATTATGCATATATTTGTCCCCACCACAAGGGACAACAGTATTCCTGTCACAAGGAATAATATGTCGCTAGCGAGAAACATATTGCATATATTTGTCCCCACCACAAAGGACAATAGTATTCCTACCACAAGGAATAATATGTCGCTAGCAAGAAACATATTACAAATATTAGGTGCTTACCATCAATTTGTTCCATGTCTACTACAGAGTGGCGAGGCGATAAATATTTTTCTCCCGACAGGGAAACGCTTGGCGTTACGGAATAATTCCGCTGCCTTCGCACGTTAATTTCGTCCAGCTGTCTCTGCATATCGCCAAACGTCTCTGCATATCGGCAAACTTCTCTGCCAGCTAGCTGTTCAGTGTAAAACGGTCCCGACTGTCGCTACGGGACCGGTTTCTGCTGCGATGATGATGATGATGTCGCTTGGGCATTTTTATACACACACTTGGACGACGTGATTGACTCGACACACCAATGAAGACTGAAGAACCGCTATCCTATGATGCGACGGGCGAGGGGTCCGGAGGGCCGTTTGCTTTAAAATGTGTGAGACTAGACCACTAGTGAGGGTACTACCTTGTTATACTTATTTACGAAACAAGGCTGAAATATAACCATTTTATACGATAAACAAAATGCCTACTAGAGTGAAAAAGACAGTGAAAGTTAATTATAACGTCAGTTATTTGTTTCCTAACGCCATAGCAGCATAGCGTCACATTAAAAAAAAAGTAACGTAATCAATCAGTGAATTTATAAATTTTCTGAAACATTTTTAATCCTCTAATAAAGTAACACGTAATTGAAGTTCATTTATTTCCCATTCCTGAGTGCTAAAAAATTATCATAAACCAGCCACCTATAGCAGTTCATATTATCAAATAAAAATTGGAATACCACCAGGATTAAATTACTTAGCAGTTCGAATAAAATATGTGGAAAAAATTGCGTCAACTGACTTGTACATAAATGTCAAATTGTAAATCGTTCTAATTAGTGTCAGATTGGTGTTCCCTTGAAAAGAACTGAACTAGTTTTGTGAGTTTTGCAAAATGGACAAAATCGAAACGCGCACTGTTATTAAATATTTTGTAAAAAATGGTTGGAAGACAACTGCAATTCATAAAGTTATGCAGAATACATTAGAAGACTCTGCTCCACCATTTACAACTGTGCATAAGTGGGTGACAGAAGTCCACGATAAGGTTATACAGGTTCGTCGATTGTAGGTCTCCGAAATTGCTAAGGATCTAGGCATCTCAGGTGAAAGAACACATCAAATCCTAACTGTGGATTTATGGATGAAAAAGCTTTCGGCGAGGTTGGTGCAACGCGTATTGAAATTGGATCAAAACCGCCAAAGAATGAGAATTTGTCGAGAAAGTCTAGACCGTTTTAATTCAAATAAAACCGATTTTGTCCGACGATTTATTGCAACAGATGAAACTTAGGTTCATTCACTATTATACACCAATCAACAAACTAAGCAGTTATCTACCACCAAAGAAGGCAATGTCTGTGAAGTCAGCTGGAAAAGTTAGGGCCAAACAATAAACGGTGAATAGTACGCTAAGCTTCTATAACAACTGGACGAAAAAATTCGCAGAAAAAAACCTGGCTTGAGTAAGAAGAAACTCGTTTTCCGTCAGGAAAACGCACGTCCCCACACAAGTGTGGGAGCAATGGGAAAATTGAATAAACTAAGGTACGATTTGTTGCCACATTCACCTTATTCACCTGATTTGGCTCCTTCTGACTTCCATTTATTCCCACGATTAAAAATTTTCCTCGGGGAAAACGATTTTCCATGGAGGAAGAGGTAACAGCAGCCGTCGACGGCTATTTTAGAGGACTTGCAGAAGTGTATTGAACTTAAAGGAGATTATGTTGAAAAGCAAAACATATTTCAACAAAACATTTTTTCATTTCGCCAACTGCTCAAATGACCCTCATAGTTACACAAACTGAATGTATTCCTAAAAAATATTTCGGGAATAAATGAATTTGGACATACTGAATGCTTTACACAATTGAAAGAGCATCATAACAAACACAATCTTTTAATAAAATAGAGAGGGGGTACAAAAAAATGATAACATATTTATTTCTTTTTTCATCTCATCCAGTATTTACCGATTTTTTTGTTATGGTCAGTTTGAAAACTAAAACGTATTTAATTTAATATGTAAAATAAATAAATACTTATTTTCCAGTTTCATATAAAAATGGATATAACGATTTAAATGCATGTATTGTTTTGTACAACTCTATATTGTAAGAACAAAAATAATTATATAATTTAAATATCATTAAATAATATCATTTAAAAACATATGTTTGCTTTACCATGTTGTTATGAATCACTCTGTAGTGATCAACATATTTTCCAAGAAAGAGTATTTGTATATTTACAAATAATTTATTATCGACCGTTACCACACTAAATATTCGCCCTGTTAGTGTGATATTGAGTTGTTTGTGGTAAATAGTTTGCGAATTATTTCAATGTATGAACAATTATAAAAGAAAAAAAATAATTTAGTGGTCATAATGCTTGCGAATTTCCTCTGCTTCTCCTTCTTCATGTTTTCTTGTTAATAGGTTTGTAGATTGGCTGTAATATGTATTGAAATAACGTAATATTTATTTTTATTAAATATCTATTATTATTCGAAAATAAAATTAAAATATAATTTACATTATTTAAATTAAACGTACTAAGTAAACTTAGTAAATAAATTCAGTATTTCCATACATACAGGGTGATCAACTTATATTCCGAAGTTTGATATCTCCGTTATCTTGAAAAATAGGAAAGAATGTTTTAAATAAAAGTTACAGATAGTGTCAAGCTTCACATTTTAACATTAATTCGTAATGGGTGTATCTCAAATACTTTTTAATGCCTTACAATAGAACTTGAAAAGTTAAGATAGTGACATGTAAGCTATTTTTATTGATTTTCAACTCTTTGGCTGCTACATATATATAAAATCAATAAATGTGATTTTCAGGTGGCAGTAGTTCCTTTATTAAACATAAAAGACATGGAGTGTGATACTTCGTTAAAATTAGATCGGCAAGAGGTTTGTAAAAATGTAAAAATATACGTCGTATTCCATTTAAAAAATATCTTTGATATGAGACGAAATAATTTTAAAATGTGAAGTTGACTCTGTCTATAACTTTTATTTTTTAAAACATCATTTCCTAATTCTCAAGATAACGGAGATATCAAACTTCGGAGTATAAGTTGATCACCCTGTATATTTTGATACTCGTAACTGATTTTGATTGAAAAGAATATTTACGCCCTATTGGTTAAATTAATGGCTCATGTGACTTCTGTTGAACGTTACCAATATTTTTTTAAATGAGATGGTATGCCAAGTGGCGGCACATTATTGGAAAGGGAATTTAAAGGCGAATTGAGCACTGTATCTAGTTTTTGAATCCCATTCGAAATGAATGAGGAAAAATAATTTAGAAAATATTTATTTTAATACAGGTAAATTACAATTACAGTTAATGTAATGGATGCTCGAAATGTTCCCCTTCCACGTCTTGACAATATAATAATCTTAAATAAAAATGTAATCTGATATTGTTTAGATTTAAATAATTAAAATTAAATAACATCCTTTATTTATTTATTTTAATATATAGATAAATTGATACTTGATATTTAATTTACGGGAAACATTTATTAATATTAATTTTTTATTTGATTGTATTCAATTTCTTTGTTTTATTTGAATTTAATTATTTTACTTAATTAATTCGATTTTCTTTACCTGATTTATTTGTTATGTTCTTTTTTTGGTTTTATTTATTTTATTTGTTTAATTTGATTTGTTTGATATATAATGTATGTATCTGATTTGACCTTATTACTTCATTCGATTTAATTGAAGATTTGTGTTTCCTTCTATTTATCAATTATTTTTTTCTAAATTATCAGGGGTTTTCTCTCTAGTTTTTTCTCCTATAATTTTATTGTTTTATTTGACCCCGTCACCTTTCAAATACAAATATTAATCAATAGTTTTTTTATGGCTAGTGGTAGTAAAAAGACTAGTATTATTTTCTTATTATATGGGTTACATTATAATATGCAACTGAAGTTGGTGGATCTAATACTGGTTGCATAAACGGAATGAGAACCAGTGGTACTATTTTCGTGTACTAAAGTGCGATATAATAACAAATTTGCTTTTATGCGAGGTCCTTGTACAATTTAGTGAAAAAAATATGTTAAATAAAATCGTATAGTATTCCAGAAGTCATTTTAGTTTCATGGTTGAGAGATTTCGTTGTGTCAGAGGTGTAAACCGAACTCATAATAGTATATTCTGTAACAAGGTTAGAATGAAAAAAACAACGATACGAGTAGAACCACGAGTATCGAATTTTGTTATTCTAATCGAGTAAAAGACTATATTTTCTCCACGACCACAAACTTACTCGATTTTTCACTCATTATTTTATTTAAATTAAATTACGACGTCGGCATTTACATCTTTACATTGACAGTTTTGACATCCATGGTTATCGATATTGTTTAGAACAATTACGGAATATTAATTCCATCACTTGTAATGGAATGAAAACACGTGCAAAGCACATAAGAAGCAAGTGTTTCAGAATAAATATTATCTCAAGAGTAAGAAATTATAGTAGTAAAAATGGTTTTGGAATTAACACATTCCACTAATGGTCGTGGAGAAAATTCATTCATATATATCTTTGGTTTTGCGTCTCATTCATTAAAAAATTATGGAGCTATTATTCAACAAATTAATGGTATATATGTAATAGGTGTGTGAAAGCATATGAGCATATTTCCCTGAATCCTTTTTTTTGTATGTATATTAATGGTTGCATAAAAACTAGGTATAGCTTGAGTTCTAATTGTACACAAATTATTGTTTTATTAAATAATGCTACAATAATAGAATTATTTTTATTGAATAAATGGTAATAAAAGTAAATAATAAATATACATGGCGAGTGACGCAGGAAATTTACAACTTAATTCAAGCTACAAAATAGATTTCTACTATTTTTATTTTATTTTTTAGAGCCTAAATATTATTATTCGATTTTATATGAAATAATTGCAATTATGAATTTGATTAAGATTACCTACTCTACTTCCTGTAATTTTCATATCCGCATCTCGAGTATACAAGATTTAATAATTTAAAAATAACCTCTCACCAAATTATATTATTTTTTCTTTGTTTCTTATATTATTTTATACTGTGTCACAATTTATTAATGATACTGAATCCAACACATAATAAAGCTGGTTATTTTTAATTGGATTAACTGTATGGGGCTGTTTGCTTATTTCGATGTTGCTTATAAAATATCTCTTTTCTGATTTTCTCTATTTTTAAATATCGGTAGTGAGCATTTGGGTAGTGTAGTAGGATTCTCAAATAGTGGTATAATAATTAGATGCTGACTATAGAGAGTTTCTATTTCTGGGAGTGGCTCAGGGTTAAAAGCGAGAAAAAATCCTTTAATTTTCATAAAACTAATAATGTCTAGTGTGAAGACAAATAAATACCCGTTACCTTTGTTTGTAAAATTATGTTGAAAAGTTCGTCTTCGAAGAAATTTATTTTTTATATTATATTACATTTTGAAACAATCGTGAATATAATAGTATTTGTTTCAATTTAATATTTTGTAATAAATAATGTCGTTTTTGGTTTTCATTGATTCCATTTTGATTTTAGAAGGGCAAATGGGTGACACACATGCATTGTATAAATATGAAGTTATGATTGAGAGAAGTCAAAACTATTAACCAAATTTCTAGTTTAATTGAAAGTGGGTGTTTGAAGGTCAAAGCTCCATTAGGTAATCAAAAAATTTTTCATTGTTTAAATTGAAGAATTAATTTTGAGTTCTGAGATATTCGGGATTAATCTCATACACAGCACATTGTTATTTTTAGGTTTGTTAACAATTTATTAAGTTCGGAACAAGATTTTGAATACTTCTAAAAGTATTTGGGGTTTATTTAAGTTGATTTTGCTTTGAATTTTAGTTCGTCAAAATGAATTCAAAAAGGTGTTTGGTTCACAGTCAGAAGAAAATTAGTATAGATATGTATATATACAGCAAATAAAGAGAAAAATCCATGCAGTGCATAAAAAAAGAGGAAGAAGGTCAGGTCTCGAGTAGTCTTATTTCATAAAATATCCTTTTCTTTCAAGGCCCATCTGAGAAATGAAAATACCAACTACCCATCCCAGGCTCGTACATTACAAATCAATATTTAATAATCCACTTGAATCTACCGCCGTTAGACTTGAAACCAAGGCCATTAAGAAGAACGACATTTTTAGATTGATTTTATTATTGAAGGAGTTTTTAGCTGGGACTTACGTAAAGGAGTTCTGCCACGCAAAAGCTCAAAATTAGTTTGAGAATCTTCCTTTCAAAAGTGAATAAACTCAAAAAATACTAAAATAATACCAATGGGTAAAATAGGAAATTATTTATTTTATCTCCACTATTTCCAAAAAAAGAAGAAGTGTTAAGTGATATTCACTCCACATCTACTGCACAGATGTGGAAACTGTTTTAATATATTTTATAATGCTAAAAAAATGTATTAGCCAAAATACCGCTCAATAATTTTATAAAAAATTATTAAGAAAATTATGTGTGCTTTAAAGGAATAAATTGTAGAATTACCTAATAACTATAAACCAGTCTTTGAAACTAAATGTTAATTATTGGTATTTCAATATTCCACATTTATTCTCTGAACCCTTCATATTAATGAGGTTTGATCACTAGATGAAATTAATGAAAATGAAAAAATATTTTTTCTTATAATTACGTTTTAAAACTTGTCTGTGGCAAATTGAGATGATTAGGAAACGCTTCGTTGGGAAAAATATTACATGTAGTCTTATGGCAAAATCATTTACTTTCAGAAAGTTTCTTCCTGAAAACCCAAAATAGTAATCACAAAAAAACTAAATTTTATAAGATCTTTAGAAAGCTTCTTCTCTGCATAAAAAAAATAATTAAATATAAATGACAGTTTTTGCCAAGAACTATTGGGTAACACTGTATGTGCTATAAATATTATTAGGTTTTGAAGTTTTCTGGATTATAAGATTAGATTAGATCTTTTTGCTGACTTAAGCATTGATACTGACATGTTTTCTATTCCAAATATATATCTTCCCGTTCTTATCAAATTTCATTTTCGCAAAATAAAATTGAATGCAAACCTTACACGTACTTGCATACAAAAACAAATATCCAGACTGCCATGTGCTTAAAAGTGGTCCGAATTAAATAATTTCAATTAGCAAAAATTATCTTCTTCTCTTCTTCTTTTTTTACCCTCTTGGGTTGACCGTTTTTGTATCCACCGGACTCTATTTTCCCAATCTCTCGTTTCTAGTCTCTTTTCAGCCATCATGTTTTTTATATGTTTTTCCTAGTTTAAGTTTGGTCGGCCTCTCTTCCTCTTTCCTTTTGCAGTCCATTCTGCAATTCTCTGCTTTCTGGCATTCTCTCAACAAAAAAATCCTCAAATTTATCTATTTATTTACATTATTTATACTTCTTCTTCATTTCTTTATTATAAATTTGAGAAAAAATTCACAATAAATAATAGATTTCATCATTACCTACATCATCTTATCACAAATTGTTCTTAAATCATTAAAATAAAAAGTTTTCAGAGTCGCATTCAATTTCTGGATACATGCTACATAACAACAAATAAAAATATGTAATCAATTATCACTGAACTAAAAAATAATTATTTTGGAAATTCAAAAGACTTTTAATTCTGACTATCCGCCCCAAACTTCCTCTAAATGAGTTTATATTGTGCAAAGTATAAATAAAGTATAGTGTTTTAGATATAATTAAAAGAAATTTTTCTCTTTAATTCCAAACTTAACTTTACTAACAAAAGTTATATAGCATTTCAAAGAAAATTTGAGTAATATACCCTTAAAATTATGAATTATTTGTTACCATTTAATCATTGTTAACGTATGTGCGTACAACTTTAATAGAGTTGGTGTTTGTAAACAAAAATACAGGACATAAAAGTAGAATATAATCAAACAATCTCACACAAGCTTACACAACATATACTTAACCGAGCTGAACCATTCTATTTATGCAATTTGCCGAAATACTTCTTCACCAGAATTTCATTCGAAGAAATTTAGTTTGGACCATGTTTAAATAAATTACTGTATAATCAATAGCAAGTATCTCTGTGTGGTGTGATATTACCTGTCGTGAGAGCGTTTTGATCATAATGTGGGCATATATAAGAGGTTTACGAAATATTTCGTCAGTCTAGATTGATACACGAACTAAGAAGTATTATTAACAAACAAGTGCGTATTGTTATTAAAAACTGACGACATTATTAATGTTTTTAAAACTAATTCCATAGCTTTAAATATATATCTACTTACACTGGATAAAAGGTACCAACTTTTAAAATATTTTCTAATTTTTAATAAAAATATTTAAAAGAATTAACCTTCATATAAATGTAATTAAATAATTTGATTTATAATTTATACTAAAATTACTGTAGTCAGAAATATGAAACTAAAGGTCAAATTTACTGTGAATAACATTTCCGGTAATATTTTTATTTATTATTTACTATAGATGTTTGAAACGACATGAAAGATATTTGTTACGATTAATTAAAAAAATTAAGGCCTATTATAACAAAAGGCAATCTAATCAAAACAATATATTTAATGATATTCTAAATTTTAGTAATAAAGATAAAAGTCTTGTCATGAATTTGGTTGAGAGATTTAGATTCTCTTATTGTTCTGAGTTTAAGATCTTATTTATCTTTAAGACAGTTCTTACACTTGTAATTTCATCATGTAATTTCAACTTATATTTTACATATAAAATTTAATATACCGTTCAAACGCTTTACATATTTTCGTAGTATTCTCAATGTTTATTATGGTTTTATATAATAAATAAGCTTTGAAAATTAAAAGAAACCAAAGGTTTATGCGCATTTTTAATGTTGTAAATAAAAGTTGCATACAAAGTCTCAATAAAAACTGTAAAGGTAAGAACATTATAAAACTGTTGTATTAAAGTTGCATAATTTTGCATACCGTTACTATCGAATGGAAATTCAGTTTGATACTGAAAGCAAAAATTGCTAAACTCATCAATATGTTTAAATTTTGAAATTTAGTAAAATCAGTTATATTTGCAAGTCATATGAACTATTTTGGAATCATTATTTGTGGAGTAATTTTGTTTTATTTTGTTTTCATGCAAGTAGGTACATACATAATATTTTCTTTGAAAAAAGTTTTGCATTAAAAAAAAGGAAATAATTTTCCATTTATCTATTTTTTTAATGATACAATTAAGATATTGGATCATTACTCATTACCTAATGATTGGGGTTTAGCAGTAAACAAAAGGAAAGAAATGCCTATTCGCTTCGTTTAACCTACTTACATTCCCTAACTAAATCAAGTAAATTAAGATACATCCCTAGAGTTTTTGAATTGCTTGACAGATTTTTGTAAATTTAAGTTGGTTATAATTGGGGCGGTTTTAAATCATCCGACGTTATTTTTTTTTAAATTTGGCAAGTTATTACCTCAAAACAATAAAAATGAGAAAATTATATAATAATGATTGTATCTTTACTTTGTGGATTCCATCCATTATAAATAAAAAAGATAAAATATACTTATCTTAAAATTTCACGATTTTTCAAAATCTTTTAATAATATGACAATTGTCTCATACTTTGGCATCTTCAGATAGTACTATAAAAAATTGACTAATAATATTCTTCATTTTCTAAAATATTTGGTTAATATTATTTATTTAGGGCAAAAGGCAATCTAAACAGGTGAATTTCCCAGATTTATTTGCTCGTTTAGTAATGTATATTGAGGATATCGCAGATGTCTCTTTATGTCAAATATTCCAAAAAAAAAATCAAGTTCTTGCTTCTTCTCACATATATGTAAGATTTCCATTGTTGTTTCTATGGTTTGTTAAGTATAGATTTGTGTTGAATGTCAGTGAGATGTTTTGCATAATGTGGCTTATCTGGTCGTTTTAATCTAAAGACTCGTTAGTGTTCACTATATCTTATTTCAAAATTTCTAAGGGTCTGGCCAATATCGATATCATTACAAGATAGAAGACTGAAATTATAATTTTTTATCAAAGAATTTTATGTTTATATTTATTAAAAATGTTACTACATTATTTTTACATATATTACTATTACATATGATTTTTGATATATTATTAGTAATACTTCCAAAATATGTAATAGCTTTGTATGATTTGGTTTTTGTTAGGTTGTTTTGGATATATAAGATTAATGGTAACATTTTCCTCTTTTTTATTAATCAACCTATTTATTAGATTTAAGAGATAGTTAGTAAAGGAAGCTATTTGTTTTATTATTATTTATTATTATTAATTTCCCTTTTAAAATCATTTACATTCATTGGTTGAAAAAGCTCTATGTACCATTAAATTATAACCTGCCAATTTATGTGATACGGGATAATTTAAGTTATAAGGGATATCTATAGGGTTGGTTTTCGATAAATTGAATATTATGATTACAGTGTACTCTTCATAGTTACATCTAAGAAGGAGCTCAAATGTAAATTTGATTTTTGGATGTAAATTAGTAAAATCAGCCAGAATGTCATCAACATATCTACACCAAAATACATTTTTGGAAATATTTGAAATATTTGAATTAAAATTTTTTTGTCGCAAATTATCAATAAAAATATTTATTGGTGATATTGAACTGATTTACCCATTAATAAATTGTATATTTAAATTCATTACCAAAAATCTTACAACAATTTATTTTTGATATTAATTTTAGTCGGTAGGTATCCTTAATATCAAAAATTTAAAAATCATTTTTCTGGTATTTATTCTGTTGTTTTTAATCTTAGAGATCAAATGGGACGGATATATCATCAAGGACAGGCATAGGTTATTTTATTATCTATCTAATTTTAAGTACTTAAAAAAGACAGGCAAACGTAAAGTGCTGTCTACTTAATCATACAGGGTGGCCAAACGAAAACGAAACAGAGCCATTATCATGAACAAATTAAAGGCAAAACATTTTAATACCATATACAATTTTTAAGATAGATTTTGAAAATATTTGAATATTTATATACAACAATATCTTCTAATTTTAAATTTTAAACCACGTTATATATTTTTGCGTTTAATTTTAAGTTCAAAGTGCTGGAATAAATTCCCTTGAAATTTCATCATTAGTAATGTAATTACAAGCATCATATTTATGTAAATTTTCTAATTTGTGCTTGTATTTAATAATTAGAGTTGTTTTTACATATTCTATTTTGTTTGAAATTAAAAACAGATTTAATAATACTTATATAATATTTTATCAAAATTACATTTTTTAAGGTCATCCAATTTTACTAGACGATATTTACATAATCCTACTGCGCAAATATTTTAACTTTAATTAACTAGTAGGCAATTCATTGTCGAAATATGTAGGTAATGTTTACAATTTTGGGCGTTATGTATTTAAAATGTTTTATGTACCAACGTTTTTGACCAGATTAATTATAGTAAACTAGCTTAATAATCTTAAGAATGTACCGCATATGCCATTAATTCGTAAATGCTCCATAATAATTTTACTATTAATGACACGAAGAAAAATCAAATATAAAAGTTATAACAAGGTTCACTGCTTTTTTTAACAATTCAATGTAGCCCATAGATAATTAGCAAACCTAACTAACTTGTTTGCTTTTCCATTTCTATATAGTAACATAGCATATAATTCTTATACGTATAGTGGATGGTTTAGAAACTGGAGATATTATCCTGGTAGGTTTTAAGATACTTGAAATAGATTAAAAATTATTTTGTTGTTTATCAAAAAGCGAATTCTCAATCTTTTGAAAAAGGAATATCTCGTATTTAACACTATGACGGTTATTGCATACTCATTTTGAATTTGAACGCATTCACTATATCTAAATCAAATTTTTGTAAATTATCAGATCAAATCTGATAATAAAGCAGACAAAACAAGGAACATAAATAATTCGATCAAACTTCCGATTGACCACGGAATGGCTAGATAAATGAATATATGATCTAAGCTACCAATCCGATATACCTACAGGTATATATGCTAGTGAATAAAATAATCTACATACTAGTAAGTCAAGTAAATTATGTTTAAAACACTAGAAAAGACTAATTGCGTTGTTTTCATTCCCGAATAAATTCCATTTCATTTATCACCGCTTGGATAAAAATATATTTTTAAATAAATTTGAATTAGGTATTGAACCCTATTTTCTAAAGGAGTTAGATAATGAACACATTATATAACTCAGTTGGTTAATAAACCAGAACAAACATTTCATTATTTTTTAATAAAATTTAAAAATAAACATTTATGAATATTGATAACATTTTTGCATTTAAACAAGTTTACCCCAGACGAAAACTATTCAGTTGAAGAGTCAATTATTTCCAAATTACTGCTGTCTGGACAATTTGCAAATTCGTGTTTTCAAGAAGTTTTTTAGCTATTCGTTTTTTATTTTCAATGTTTCAATGTATCCCTCAGCTGGCGTATTGGTTTTCCAGCCCCCGTGTCTTTTCACTATTAATAGACCTGCTCCTGAGTTTGCAAGTTGATGAGTTTCTGAAGCAGTGGCCCGTATACTCTTTTACATTTCCAATAAGAAACAATTTTTTTTGCATGGTTCCATTTGTGTAAATACCAACTGACAATTTTATGCATTTGCTATTCCTGTAACCAACAAAGAACCTTTTGTGATTAGTATTAGAAGGGCGCAGTACTATGTAGTTTCGTATGACTTGTACTAAATTAACTCTATCAGTGCCTCCATAAATTGTAATAAATTCGTCTTAGTCTTTATGTTTGGTATTATAAGGAAGAACACTTGTCTTTCATCCTTTACGTCTTCAACTTGAACGTTAGTGAGTTCCTCCTTCCTACAGGCTCCACAGAGTCCGAAAACTACCTACAAATTGTTATCTATGCATGCAAATTAATAATTTTTGGTACTACTATTTACACAAACCTTCGTTAGTAACCACTATTCATTGTCAGCTTCTTTTAAAACTTGGTTACATCCTGTTTCCTTGACACGTTTGACTTCTTAAGTTTATACCCTTCGGATTTTCCCTAATAAAACGCATTCAATTGTATATATTTGCCAATATCCACATTTTTATGGGAGGATATTATCGCGTTTATCACCGAATAATATGCTCAAGGACATGACGATTCATAACTTTTAGATATATTCTCGAAACAACCTAGTAATACCTTCTCATTAGTTTTATTTTTGAATTACTTTCCCACTTGCTATAATTAATAAAGAATAACGAAATTGCTTTCATTGTACAATCTTCAACATCCTTTCTAGAAACTAGGAGAAATTACTTATATTTGATTTTTGTAACAAACTGTCAGGTTGCTATATCAATATTTTTGAGATAATTCTATAAATGTTGATTTTTTTCTATTTTAGTATTTTTTGCTCCTTTTTCTCTTGCCTCTTTTCAAATTTGGCTCCTTCTTAGTGTCCTCCTTTAAAAGTAATTAATGTTCTCGCAATAAGTGTTTCCTTAAGAGAGTCCATTTTCCATAGAATCCTAAATAAACAAAAAAAAAATAACAGGTAAAACTTCCCTGAGCGCAAAAGATCTAAATTAGTGATTTAACAAATAAAACTAAATGTTAAAAACAATATAATTTTAGGTAACCAAACTTGCTATGCTGCAGTTTATAATTATAGGTGCAGTTCTTGCTGCATTGTTTTATTTGTATCTTATAAAACCAATGTCCTATTGGGAAGATAGAGGAGTGAAGCAAACTAAAAAGGTGTGGATATGTGGAGATAATTTTAGAAGTGTGTTCAAATTAGAAAGTTTTTTTGATATGGTTTTAAGAGTTTATAAAGCAGTTCCTGGAGTAAGGTAAATACATTTTTATTTTAAAATAGACGAAGTATTATTATTAGAAATATACAAAAAAGTTTTATGTGAAAAAATTAAGGACATTATTTCATAAAAATTATATCAAGGATTTCAGAACTTGATTTTTACATCTTATACGTTTTATTTATTTTAACATTCTTCTTAAAAAGATAATTTGAGAAAGATTGCATTACCATATGCCTAAACTGAATGACTCTGGGAAGCGTGACAATTGAAAATAGCATTTTTTGAATTTTAAACGTCCCGTTGGCTCTTTATAGAAACCCACAAAATTTTTATTTTTACACTCCGTGTATCAATTTTAAACAATGAATATTTATATGAGTAAAATAATTAAATTTTATTTACTTTAGATATTCCGGAATGTATCAGTTTACCTTGCCAACTTTAGTTATCAAGGATCCAGAATTAATCAAACAAATTGGTATTAAGGATTTCGATCACTTTGTGGATCACAGATCATTTTTACCAGATAATGCTGATCCTCTATGGTCTAAGAATCTGTTTGCTTTGAAAGGTAATTATAAATTTATTAGGATAGTTGCGGATAATTAAAAAATATTGTTTTAAAATTGTTCTTACACTGCAAGAAACATTATAAAAATATGACTTAAAGGCAAAGGATATAAAAAATATTTTTTAACATTTTTGTCGGCACTGATTAATGGATCTTTAATTCAGAAAATTAATGTACCTAAATTATTTCAAAATAGTGTATGGTTCTTCTTACAATACTAAATGATAGATCTAATTTTTTTTTATTTACTTCTTTAGATCCCATAAGTTTTTTTTTCTTTATAGGTCAAAGATGGCGTGAAATGAGACCAATTTTAAGTCCGTCATTCACCAGTAGCAAAATGAGATATATATTTACACTAATATCAGAATGCTCGGAAAATTTCACGGAGTATTTTTTGAAGAAGAATCAACCCATTATTGAAGTAGAAATGAAGGATACTTTCACCAGATTTACCAACGATGTAATCGCCACAACAGCATTTGGCGTAAAAGTCAACTCCTTAGATAAACAAACTAACGAATTCTATATGATGGGAAAGGAAGTTACGGATTTTAGTACTTTTAAGAAAAGAATGAAATTTTTTGGATTTTTTCTTATTCCTAAACTATTTGAAGCAAGTATTGTTGTGCTTAAGTTCTTTATTATTATCTATTCGTTACGGAAATGCATCTAAAAATTTTATGTATGTCCTAGTAAGGACATAAAAGTCCCAAATAATTAATTTCTTTGCTCACGAAGTAATATTGTTTATGTTTCTAATTCGGAAAGATTGAGGGAAAAGTACTTTAATATACCTGTATATGTGCCTTTTAAGCGTTATTTTCTGAAACAATCGCTTTCAGCCAAGAAATAAGTGATAAAATAACTTCAATGACGACTACTAGAATATAAATGCATAAAATTTATAAATTAACAATAAACCTTCTCAGTATTCACTGCGTGAATTTTGTTTTCACTTGAAACCGAAAATTCAGCGTGTCCTAAACAAATATATTTTTTGGAAATTTTGTAGAAATAACGTGTACTAAGTCGACAGCCAGTTGTTTTAGATTCAGCCTTCCGATTAAAGTACTTGCGTAAAATAATACAATGGTAATCTCCAGGTGTTACGAGAAATACCTTTACTAGAGTTGTAAAAGGTGATCATTGCCGGCTTATATTGTTCATCCGTGGATTCATCTACTTGCTCACTATGATGAAAACTTAATGCTAAAATTACATTTTTGCTTTTTTTTGGCACTTAGGACATTATTGTTTTATTGTTGTATCTCCCTGAAATCTAAAAATGCTTGATTAATAGATCGTGATTTTGTGTGGACGAATTCTGGTGGAAGCTGCTGTATATTTTTACGTACTATGCCTATCTACGTTAGGTTGTGATGTTGGTATAACTCTTTTATTAGTTCAAGCAACTTAAACCAGTTATCGCAGATGATATTTCTTCCCGATCGTCCCTAGATTATTAGATTATATTATGTACTGGGATACTGGGTTATGTTGCCTCTTCCACGTCGACCTAGGTAGATCTATTGTGGCTATCCTCTTAAGTCAGAGTATCTTGTCCAGGTGGGTCTTTTTGATTAGACTCCACAATCCACAATCCACAAGACAGAGAATCCTCTGTGTAGCTGTCTGCCCAGGGCTTTTCTTCGCCTAGTGTCAGAAACCTTAGCCTTGCAAGGCCTTCGCAGTAACACAGTATGTGTACTGCCGTTTCTTCTTCCTCCTGGCAGAACCTGCATATGCAGCTATATAGCTTCTTCTGCCGGCCCTATTGTGTTCATGTGTTTGTTTAGTCTGCAGTGCCCCGTCAGGAGACCGGTCATTATTCTAACCGTCCTCCTGTCGCGCTCTAGCAGATCCCTTGTTGTTTTCGGCGAAGGTCCTTTAATTAACTCTTTCGCCTGTCTTTGTCCTGGTGAATTTGCCCACCATTCTTGTGACTTATTTTTGCACCCATTGTTTTAGGTGTGCCCTTATGGTTGATTTAGCAATGCCACAGAAAGGTCCTGGCCCGGTCATAGCCCTGGCGGCTCCCTACCGGGCCAGCCTGTCCGCTTCTTCGTTGCCCTCATGTCCCTTATGCCCTGGTACCCAAGGTAATGTCACTTTATTTTGACTACCCAGGTTATGCACGGCATTAAGGCAGTCCCACACAAGTCTTGATTCGACCTGCACAGAGCTTAATGCTTTTAGCGCTGCTTGGCTGTCGGAGTAGATAGCAATGATCTTTTTATTAAACTCTTGCCTAGATAGCTCTTCTGCGCAGTGCTGAATTGTAGTAATTTCTGCTTGAAACACGGTTGCATATCTGCCTAAGCTCAGTGAGATTCTTGTCTTTGGCTTATTGCCATATACACCCGCTCCCCCTCCATGGTGGGTTTTGGAGCAGTCAGTATACCAGGCTATTTCTGCCTGTATGGGAGCTCCTTCTTTCCAGGTGTCTGTATCTGGAATTATTACCTCAAAATTCTTTCCGAAGCTGTATTTTGGGGACATGCCATCTATTGGCATCCCCAACATTTGGTTATTTTTTAACTCTTCATGTAGTTTTGTGTATATTGCCATGTGTCGCCTAACTATGGGAGATGTTCCTCGGAGTAGTCTATTGGTGACAGATGTAGCAGAACGTCCAAGGCTCCTATTGGAGCTGTTTTCATCGCTCCTGTGGCACTTAGGCAAGCTAGCCTTTGGATGCTGTTGAGCAGTTTTACAGCTCCCGCCTGTTGGGTCTTGGGCCACCAAACCATCGATCTATAGCTTAACATAGGCCTTATGACTCTTGTGTATAGCCATAGGATCATTTTGGGTTGAAGTCCCCAGTTTTGTCCACACAGTCTTCTGCATCTGTTGAGGGCAATTGTGCTTTTTTGTGTGACTTTTTGGAGGTGTTGATTCCATGTTAGCTTGTGGTCAAAGATGACTCCCAAGTATTTTGCCTCTTGGGCGAACATTATTTCTGTTCCATTTAGCACTGGGGGTTTCATTCCTGTTAGTGCTCGTCTCCGTGTGAAGTTGACGATTTTGGTTTTTTGAGGGTTTACCGTGAGTTCCTCCTCATTGCACCACTTGTTAATAATGTTGAGCGCTTTCTGAGTTCGCTCTAGGTTTATGTTAGCATGTTTGCCTCTAACGACAATTGCTAGATCATCAGCGTACCTTAGACAATGAAAGTCTTCGATTTCTAGCTAATTTAGCAGGTTGTCTACTAGAACTGCCCATAGAAGTGGTGATATCACTCCTCCCTGGGGACAGCCTCGTCCTGCCAGTGCTGTGAGTGTGGTTTCACCTAAGGAGGATGTTATGACCCTTTTTTCTAGGCTTGCTTGTACCCACTGACAAATGGCACTTGGTACTCCCTTTTTGGTTAGTGATTGTACCATAGATTTTGTGGAGGCATAGTTGAATGCCCCCTCGATATCTATGAATGTTACTGTGGCTATTTCCTTGTCCTCTAATGACTTCGATATTAGCCTCTTGAAATCGTCCAGCGCTAACTATGTGGATTTTCCTGGCTGAGCGGATTTCCGACTAGCGTTCTGTCTCTTATGGATCTGTCCACAAGTCTTTCTAATGTTTTCATAAGAAAAGACGATAGACTTATCGGCCGGTATGATTTTGGTGTCATGTCGCATACCCTTCCCGCCTTGGGTAAGTATACGACTTTAACTATCTGCCATACCTTCGGTATGTATTTCCAGATCAGACTGGCTCTAAAAATACGGCATAAATTTGACATTAGTATGTCCAGGTCTTTTTGCAGTAGTATAGGATATATGCCATGTACTCCTGGGGACTTGAATGGTTTAAATCTGTTGATTGCCCATCTAATTCTGCCTGCTCTTGTGATCTCAGTGGCTAGCTTCCAGTCCTCTCGGGACGGCCAATTCGGACTTTCCCTATATTGGAGAAATAAATCTTCTAACGATACTTTCTGGATAATTTTTTACGTGATATGGTCCTCCAGGCTGTACATCCATTTTTGGCTCTAAATTAAGAGTGTACCCGGATTTCTTATAAATGAGAATAAGCACCTCAAACCATATTTGTTTGGCTTCTTCGATATATATTGTTTGAAGCCATATCTTCCGCGAAATGCCTTAAGATTCTCATCAGTGGTTCCATATTCACTTATTGCATTGGCTTGTTTATAAATTGTGTCTCTTATGCGAGCCATTTTATCTCTTTTCTTTCTTTCTTCTAGACTATCTATATCATCTAATCTCAAATGTTACAATAACAAAGGAAACGTTGCCACAACATTTAACTAGTATAATTCAATACCATTTCCATTACGGTCTCACAGTTCTTGTGAATTTAGGCGATGGCTTTTGAGAGAACCAGCTAAATATAAAAAGACTAACGAAGCCTATATTTTCACAAAGTAAAGTTGGTCATTTTTCAAAAATTTCGTGAGAAAAAAATAATTTCCAGCAGTCAACAATGGATTTTACATTTTTCGCCAGTGGTTTCACATTTGGCAAATGAATTGCGATATTTGATTTTCTAGTCCTTACGTTTTGGTTTCGACGGTGCTTTTTCCAATTGGAGCCATTTTTTCCATGGAAACCAGGAACTTGAGGAATTTTCGCTATCGGTTCATCTTCCATTTCGCTCTCCCCTTCCTGTTCCCTGTGAGATTCAGACAATTGGAGTCCAATAATATTATTTTTTGTTTAAAATGAATTAATTTCCAACAAATTAACTTCAAAAATAGGTTGACACGAAAAAAAAAAAACGGAAATGTCAGTGAACTAGGTCTTTCACTCTTTTAATTTTCCATTTTTCAGATACTAAAAATTGGACTCTTTGAAAGCCACATCGCCAAATTCTTTGTTGATCTTGTTGATAATAATATTAATACAAGAAAAGAGAAAGGCATTGTTCGGCCAGACATGATCCACCTTATGATGGAAGCTCAGAAAGGGTTGCATCAAAAAGAAGAAAATAATACCAATGACAAGGGATTTTCCACTGTCGAGGAAACTGATTTAGACCTCTCAGGTAAGACCAAATAGTGAATATTAATTACATATATTATAATTATGATTTATGTATTCAGACATTTTGATGAAGAAACGTATTTAACCATTTGCAAAAAAAAGATAGGACAGCACTTATTCACCCGTTCATTTGTCTTACGTTTCTCTTATCTCTTTTTGCTGGTAAAACCTTACGCAACGGAATGTGTTTTTTAAAAATAAAGTTGTAGCCTTATTGAATTTCTCTCTTAATTTTTTAATATACATTTTTTTAACGGCAAATAACCCTTAGCGGTTGATGCCGCACACAGAAAAAAAATATTTAAAACTAATTTTTCACTGCTACCATAATAAGAATTTGCCTTATTTCAGGAAAATCAGTTTTGACGGAAATTACTAATATGGATATTGCCGCACAAGCCATGATATTTTTCTTTGCCGGTTTTGATACAGTATCTTCAGTGATGTGCTTCTTGGCTTACGAATTAGCTATAAATGCCGATATACAAAACAGACTAAGGAATGAAATTGAAGAAACACTTCAAGATTGTAAAGGAAAATTAACTTATGAAGCTCTATTGAAAATGAAATACATGGATATGGTTGTATCAGGTAAAATGTTTGTTTAAATCCTTTCCACATATTTGTTTCAACTTTTGAAGTCCCTTGCTGCCATCCTGATTGGTCTTTAGGGGTCAAATGTAGGCACTTCTTCCCTTGGTCACTTATTTTGCTACCATTTGAGAGAACTACGCCGATATCCTTACACCCATCATCATTTATACTAGATATTTGATAATAAAATTAGAAAAAGACTATGATTACAGTTAATTTAATGATAGCTTACTGAAAAACCCTTTGTTGAAACAGTCAGTCAAGATTTTTTGATACTTAAATATTTTTTAGAATGTTTGAGAAAATGGCCAAGTGCAATTGCAGTGGACAGGATTTGCACAAAGCCATATACTATTCAGCCAGTGACTCCTGATGAGAAACCATTAACTATAGAAGAGGGAACCGTCCTTTGGTTACCAATAATTGCCCTTCACCGTGATCCAGCATTTTATCCGGATCCAGATCGTTTTGATCCAGAGAGATTTAGTGACGAAAACAAAGGAAACATAAATCCATATGCATACATTCCATTTGGAATAGGACCAAGAAATTGCATAGGAAATAGATTTGCCCTTTTAGAGTTGAAAATTGTGATATTCCATTTAATATCTAAATTTGAAATAGTACCCATCACAAATACTCAAATTCCTATAAAAATATCAAGGAAACAGTTCAATTTGACGGCAGAGGGGGGATTCCCATTAGGATTAAAACGTCTAGAAAAATAATTTATTTGAAAATATTGAAATTAATAAAATCGTAGTTTATGAGCTTCTGAGTTTTTTGTTAATAATAGTGCAGTGATCATTTTATTACAAATGTCATGACTTCTTTTTATATTTAATTAAGCATTTCTGCATTTATAATAGCTTTTAGAAAGTTTTCAACAAAACATAGCTTTAAAATTAAAAGATCATTTGGAAAGCTAAAAGATAAACACCTCTGGAAAAAAGTGGAATATCTGAAATTAGGTGTACCTACTGGGATAAGAAGTAACTTGGATAAACGAGAAGATCAATTCGTATATATAAAAATTTGACCTAGCATTTATTGCCCACTTTTTTAAACATACTTAATTCACAGTTTTTTAAAATGTCTGATGGCAGTTCATTATAAAACTGCAAGCCTTTAGAAAATAGACGATTTTTGCTTTAATTCGTGGAAGTATTTTGAACATGTAAGTGTAAAGAGTGTGTCCTAACTATTAACTTATTGGGATGTGTCAAATATTTGTCAAAAGGAGAATACAAGTTGACATTGAAAAAATATCCTCCTTTAAATCAAAATTTCAGTATTACTCATGTGGTGTCAAAAGACGGAGAATCTTCAAAACCTTAAAATTATGTAGCACCAAGTAAGTCTACAAGAACAAAGAATAAAAGAAAATTAACCAGAAAGGTAAAAAATATTGATGAAATAACAGTTCATGTATTGTCAAAAGACAGAGAATCTCCACAACCTTTAAATGATATAGCTAGCACCAAATAGGGCTACAAGAACAAGGAATAAAACAGAATCAACTGGAAAGAGTGACCAGAAGACTAAACTATCATCTAGTAACCAAGAAAATGTACAAACTGATTATGAAAGTTCACTTTTTAGTATAGATAACAATCTAATTGATAATAAAAGACACTTTGAATGGTTGAAAATGAGAACATTCCTAAAGAACAACAACAAAAGGAAGAAAATTGTACAACTCCTATTGGAACAAAATTAAGAAAACGATTAATTCAAGAAATTGTTAGCCCTCCTGATAAGGGTGCTATTAAGAAAAAATTCGAGTCTTTGAGGCAATTTGGAAATTTTTCCAAAAACTTTTCTACCATTTGTAAAATGCCACTTTAAAAAGTAAAACGTTGTTATGCCAGCGATCCATGTTGAATGTCTAACGCAAGACCTTCTATACCCCATTTAACAGAAAGTTCATGCCAACAACTGGTAGATCCTCAAAATTTACAAAAATAGTTGCTGATAACAAGATCTCAATAATATCTCTTAGTGCTCTTAAAGCGTCCCAGGCTGAGTAGAGAGAGAGAGAGAGAGAGAGAGAGAGAGAGAGAGAGAGAGAGAGGGTGGGGAGAGAATCGGCGATTGGAAAAAGAAAAGGATGATCGAATGAAAAGGAAGCTACATACTATCAGTACAGGCTGAAGAAAGAAAGCGGAAAATGAAGAATGGCAATTAAAGGTTTAACAGCAGCACGAAATTCTTGAAAATGAGGCAGAGAAGCAGTTAAAATTACAAAAAGTAAAAGATGAAAATTACTAACATTGCGTATAAGAAAAAAAAAAGAAATTAAAATAAGAAACAGAAAAGTTAGTATATATGGAAAAGGGGAGAGTAAAAGACAATATTACATGAAACGGAAATGAAATATCATCCTATTTACATGATAACCAAAGCCCTTAAACTTCCCAGTGTGGATTGTTTTGATTGTGATAAAGAGTATCATCGATCAGTTAAAGGAGAAAAACTCGAGTAGTTGAAGGATTCCAGAAATTTCCTTGAGGACCTCAATGCTCAACTAATAGTTGATGACACTAAAAAAACCTTTTTTTCAGTCTAAATAATTGTCCAGATTTAACTGAAATATTAGAATATGTAGAGAGTTGAGCAGGACATCCAGTGGAGTGTGGAGGGGTTCACTTTATGGGAGTTCATCTTCAAGTTTTCTCATCTTGAAAGCGTTAATTTCCTCTTTTTGTTTTCGTCTAATTTCTTCTTAATCGACTCTTCTTGCACACGCCACTTGGTATTGGGCTTGGGGATAAAAGATCTTATTGTCTGACTTCTAATTCCACTAAAGATACATCATATCTCTGTTTATCGGCTATTTCCATCGAACAGTTGAAATATTTCAGTGACAAACCTAGTTCGCATAGAGTTTGTAAAACTGTTGAAAGTTGATACGAAATTGAAAAATAAATATTTTGTTATTAAAAACAATCATTTTGTTGGGCTGAGTCAATAAATAGAGTTTTAAAATAGGATTCAGTGATGTGTTTACGAATTAGCTATAAATCAGATTACAAAACAAACTAAGAAATGAAATTGAAGAAACACTTTAATATTGTAAAGGAAAATTAACTTATGAAGCTCTGTTGAAAATAAAATACTGGATATGGTTATATAAAGTAAAATGTTTGTTTAATTCCTTTGCACATATATGTTTCAACCTTCGAAGTCCTTCATAATTGGTCTCTAGGGGTCAAATATAGAGGCACTGCATCCCTTGGTCGCTTATTTTGTTAGAATTTGAGAAATCTGTTCCGTTATCCTTACACCCATCATCATTTGTACTAGATATGTGAGAGTCGAATTAAAAAAAGTCTATGATTAATGTTAATTTAATTTTTAGATTTTTTAAGAGCATTAATCGACAGTAAGGAAAGTTCAATGATAGCATTCTAAAAGGTTGATAAAGGATAATGCACCATTAAAATCTGGAAGAATTTTTAACCCGTTGGCGGACTTAAAAAGTTACTTTTTTATGGGGAATTTATTTTGAAAAATATTCTTTCTCTTATTATTTTTAAAAAAACTTTGTCGTTTTCAACAAAAATCCGAATATCTAAAAAGACGGAATAAGTAAAAACATCTACTGCAGCTGTGTTAAAATAATCGAGAAACCAAAATTTTGCTATGAAATTAAACGTCAAACTTGACGATCAGGAAAAAAATTGAAATAATAATTTAATAGAAAAACAAAACAACAGAAATAACATACAATTTACATTGATAAGTTATTGTAGAAACTGAAAATGATCACCATTTCCTTATAGACATAAATTTATTCGTCGAAAATTGAAGTCTACTCTATCCAATAACTGCGGATTATTTCTAATTGATGTGCATTTATCAGTGATGATATTCCAAAATTCTTCTCGAGACGCAGTTGGCCAGGAATACACTAATTAATTTTAACGTTCCCCAAAGAAAGAAGACATTTGTTGAAGTCTGGCGACCGTGGAGGCCAAACTTGTGGGCAATTATTTCCTCTTCCATTTCATTTATTTGAATACTGGCAGTTTAAAAAGTCTCTAACAATAACAATAATACTAAAATGAAGCAATGCGCCATCACGCAAAAAGCAATATTCCAGTTGTAGTGGCACGGCGTTAAGTAGATATGGGAGAGTATCGAGAATTTAAAAATAAGTTTCGCCATTTAGCCGATTGGGTATAACAATTGGTCCAATTAAATATCGATCAATAACACCGATCCAAATATTTATTTTAAACTTGGTTTGGAAATGTCGAGGAGTTACTGAATAAGGATTGATGCCGGAATACTCATGATTATTATGTAAATTTGTAATAACTCTGCAGGTGAAATTGGGTTCATCAGTAAAGAGAATTTTCTTTTGAAAATAAATTGTACAGAAATTCACTCGTTTAACCAAATCCTCCGGTAACAATTCTTGCACTTTTTGGATATGATATGGGTGTAGTAGATTAGGTTTAATAATTCGGTGCAGAGAAGTTTCCGACATACGAGTTACAGAAAAACTAGCCTTTTTCTCGAGCCCTTCATTCAACATTGGAAAATATTTCTTAATGGTGTGATCACGCGATTAGGAAATCTCCCATATTCTTCAACAATTCATTTGCAATTTTCCTCACAGAAACTAATATCATGTCAACTTGTTGGCTAAATTGATTTATTTGGTTTTTCTAAGATATTCATTTTTTCGAAATTTGAAACTACTTACTTTCAATATCTAAAACTTCTTAGCGGTACTACTTAATATTGAGGTCAGTTGTGTTAAATCACCATATTTTAAGTTCCCATATATGCCCCTGCTCTGTGTTGGTTCTTATACGAATCACCCTTTATATATTATATCCGACAACTAACGTAACTGTTTTATGCAGAAATTTGGTAAAATCATTTTGTAGTCCCTTGTAAGTCTAAAAACATGCAGTGGCCACTTAAGAGATGTATTTAAGAACATGTATGATAAGTTTTATGTTGAAGTGAAATTATTAAATTACTTAATAACAGTAACTGAATAAAACTTAAAAAACATATTTTACTTCGTTTCATCCGTTTTTGTAGCTAAAATAATAATTAATGTGTTGGAATGATAATTAACTATTCATTTTCAAGAGTATTACAGGGGCGATTACATGTCATACATTACAGAAAGTGGGTGTTTCATTTTGAAACTCAATGAAATTTAAAAATAAATATTTTGTTAACATAGTTAAAAACAATATTGTTGTTGCACTAAGTCATTAAATAGGATGTTAAAATAGAATTCAAGTTTGACCACATCTCTCAAAACTTGATGGGTACAATCTATAGGTCGCTACGCGGGTTATGGGTAAAAATATTCTACAGCCTGAGTATGTAGGTTGATTCAATGAGTCCACTGCTGTGCTAATGCACATCGGTTGCGTCAGTTGTCTAAAGTGCGATTTGAATTTATATAAAAGTTGTTTTGATAGTCTAAATTACTACAGCCGTGAAATTGCCGCCAAGTGTGTGATCACTGATTACTAATAATAATAATAATAATAATTAACAAAATAAACTATTATTAAACCTTATTGAGAGTTATTGCTCAATCTTGAGTGGATGTGTATGATACTTAAAAGGTAAATTATTAATTTATATGTTAAACACTGATGAGGGGTTCTAGTTTAGAAATAAATAACGATTTCCATCAACTAAGATTTAGGATGTCTGAAGAACTCAACATTCGCAATGTATTGCGAATAAAAAAAGTACAATTTTTATTTAATTTTTCGGTAACTTACTTATGTCCAAATATCGAAACAAACCAAAATAGAGGGAATCAAAGTGAAAATGATAAAAACGATTTTCTGCTATTAATTTAAAACGATTGAATATTTTTTAGTTTTTTTAATCATATATAACTTTAGCAACTTTAGTAAAGGGAATTATTAAAAAAGTATATATTTCCCATCACAGACTTATCACTGGCATATTACAAAGAGTAAACCTAGAATTAATATTATTTTGCACTGGATCAAAGCCCTGCCACAACAAACATTTTGGGATATATTATGTCTCCACTACACTACATAAAAATGTCTTTCATGGACAGCATATAATAATAATTTACAACAAAATCAAATTGCCGTACTACTAATATTATTTAATAGGAAATGACAAAGCAAACAATTGCCATATGTGCGCTTTCATAACTTTACTGTAGTTGCTATAGGTTATCTCCATGTTTTTCATGTAAGATAATTTTTCCACAGTTACATTTGGTTCAAATTTTGTTCTAAATTTCGCCATTACCATTGTTCCAATGATTTGGCGATTTGGGTTGTTTAGCAATTTTAAGATCTCCGACAGCCCTTTACTTAAAAGAATAAGTGAACCATTTAATAATATTTCTTTTTTATATTATTTTGTTAATCATAAATAAGAGTACGTTAATTGTTATTAACTTTACATCTCGTGATATATAATATATTGCGTATTATCTATTTAAAGTTTTGAATTTTGTACAGTTACTTTCTATTTCTTTATCTTGGTGTTGTTTCCATGAAATAATAGAGGGGTGTTTTATATCAATATAGCATATGTTAAGGCTGCTTTTAAACATTTGTTATTTGCAAACAAATACGTAATAAATAAAAATTTAGATAACAATAAGTACGTACTTATCTAACAAAGAAATTAACTTTCATTTAAGTATATGAATAAATACTAGAAAGATGCTAACGCCAAATAAAAAAAAAATCAAATACACATAGGTATTTAAATTTTTATATTTTATTATTGAAATATTTTCTAATAAGACACACAAATATAAATGAATTTGATGAATCGCTTATGAATATATCTAAATACTGAATCACTGTATTTATTCTCTCTTGGACACATTTTGTTGTAACTAAATACTTCGTTGGCTTATCATGAAAATTATTTTTCCGTTTGTTTTTAAATAGCTGTATTACTCATTTCAAATTTTAATTTAAATGTGTATTTTTGTATTCTGTGGGTACCTAATACGAGTATTTCCTGTTTTTATGCTGTGTTGCTTTTCAAGGTCATCTGGTTTTAATAAATTGTATAATTTAATAGTTACTAATATCAATAAACTTCATCCAATAACAATAAATGGAAGTTACTTATTTTTTGTTTACGTTTTTTTAGTCGTCAGTCAGAATAAATTTTTCTATACGACCATTAGTGGAATGTATTAATTCCAAAATCATATTTAATAACGAATAATCACACTCTTGAGATAGAATATTTATTCTGAAATCCGTGCTTCTTATATGTTTTGCATCTATTTTCATTCTTGAACAAGTGATAGAATGAATATTCCGTAATTGTTTTAAACAATATTGATAGTCATGAATGTCAAAACTGTCAATGTCAGATGTAAATGGCGACGGCGTAAAACTACATTTTATTTCAAATAAAATAATGAGTGAAAAATTGATGAAATTTCTGGTCGTGGGGAAAATATAGTCTAGATCTCGGTTAGAATAACAAAATACGAAACTCGTGTTCTACTCGTATCGAAGTGTTTTTATTCTAACCTTGTTATAGAATAAATACTATTAAAAGCTAATTCGTAATAGTAAACTAAAGTAAAAGTATTGTAGTCCAAGAAGTAACGGGATGAGGACTTTTCTATTGTAAACCTCCAGTTCTTCACTTCAAGTTGATTGGAAGTTTTCTTTTTAATCTTTTACTGTTTGGTTGGTACAACAGAGGTTGTAGGATTGGATTACAGTGTTATATTCTTCGGCTATATTTTCCGCCGCTTTTTGCCAATATTTCATTAATGAATACATGCTGAGATAATTGTAGTGTATTATTTGACACAATCCACGTATGTACTGTTCTCATGATTTTAAATTGTGCTCTTTGCAATAACCATATTTGATGTTCTAGCTTATTTCTGAGTTAATACGATAAGTACCTATTGGTTTTATTATTGCTTTGCACGTTCGCAGTTTATTTTCTAGGAATAAGTGATATTTTCTTCCAATAATTGAATTTATATATACCTAAACTAACAGAACTAAGAAATAAAAAAAAAAGTTTTGCACCAACATAAGGTTCAATATCAACGAATACTTGAAAGTATTTCTACCTTTAGCAATATTATTAGTTAAACCATAACTTTCAATACTTAAAAATAAGATTCACAGTAATATTATTATTATTGTTATTATTATTATTATTGATATTACTATTATTCTTGTTAATCTCAATATAAATAGAACATACATTATATTGGTATGTGTATTGCCAAAAGGAAAAATTATATTTAGTTGACAATTTTAAAAATTTAAGAGAGTTATTACGTTCTAAACTATATTAACATCATTTTAAAATCCCATATTTAAATTTAAAATGTTGTAAACAGATTAACACCCTCTTATAACTTTCTTTAGTTACAGGTGAATGTGACTTATCAAAATTAGTATGATACAATTCATATTTATAGGAGCAGTTGTAGCTGCTCTATTTTATTTGTATTGCATAAAACCATTGTCCTATTGGTCGGAAAAGGGTGTGAAACAAACTAAACCAGCGTGGATACTAGGAGATAATTGGAAAAATGTTCTTAAATTAGAAAGTATGCCTGATATGGTTATTAGAACTTATAACGCAGCACCCGGGGTTCGGTATATACATTTTTTGACTACTAAAAAGCTCTAATTTTAATAAGTAATAAGGGCTTACTTTAGTTTTAGTAATATTTTCCTATTTTATAAACTTAATACTTATTTTTTTAGATATTCCGGAGTGTATCAATTTGTTACACCGACCTTAATACTTAAGGATCCCGATTTGATCAAACAAATAACTGTAAAAGATTTCGAATACTTTATAGATCACAGGTCATTTATAACAGAAAACTCTGATCCTTTATTTGGCAAAAATCTGTTTTCATTAAAAGGTATTTTTATATATTTTATATATGTATAATTAATATAATTATAGAGCAACAAAGGTAAAATTAGTTTTTGATGGCATAGTTTTTCTCTAACAAGCATAGATGAGAAGAACAAACTTCATAAAAATCTCTATTTAATAAATATTTCCCAAAATCTACAAGAACATCACTTGTTTGCAAAATATTAAAACAAGCATACGCTATAGCTCTTATTCTACTTAGAATTCATATCTTTGTCTTGAGAGCTTGGGAAATTTCCTACTATTTTACTTTACACTGTTAAGGCCTTTAATACTTATTTTCTCCACGACCATTAGTGGAATATGTTAACTCCAAAATCATTTTTAATAATAGAATGCAAACATTCTCACTCTTGAGATAGAAGATTTATTCTTAAACACTTGCTTCTTATGTGTTTTACATGTATTTTCATTCTATAACAAGTTACGGAATGAATACTCCGTAATTGTTCTAAACAATATCGACAGCCATGGATGTCAAAACTGTCAGTGTTAAATATGCAGGTGCAAATGGCGGTGTAATTTATTTTCAAACATATTTTAATTTAAATAAAATAAGGAGTAAAAATTGACTAAATTTCTAGTCGTGGAGAAAAATAGTTTCGTGGTCTGGCGCTTGCATTCGGAATGTTCCACTCTTATCGAAATTTTTTCATTCTAACCTTGTTACAGAATCTACAATTTTGTATCTGTGTACCATTTTGTTAAATCAGAAATCATTATTCTATTACTATTAGTTCAGGGTCTTTATTAGCATTATTTTTTTTAACTTATTCACAGGGTATTTAATTTTGGGCAGTAGTTAAAACCAGTGTAAGCAGGTTGTAAATTATTGTATAACTGCCCAGTAAATCCGTACATGTGTTAAGATTGTTTCATTTAAAATAATTAATCTATTGTTGTATAAAAATTGATAATTAATGCTAAATTTATTGTTTTATTTTAATTTATTAATTTTTGTATAATACTGCGTTTATTACTTTTATTTTTTAATCTTATATTCATAAAAAATGAAGCATTCTTTTAATTTATAATATTTTTTAATACATTTATCCCTGGCTTAAAGCAGATCAACTATAACTTTTTTTATCTTAAACCAATAGCACGTTTTCAAAACTCTAATTGTAAGCCAGATAAAGTTAGACAATTTAAAAGTATATGATACTGGTGGATGTCGGTGACTAACACCCCAGTTATTTTTTTTTGTGAGACGTCGGCCCCTCACATAGGAGCTAAAGTATATATTAAATAGTACATTTAAAATAAATAATAAAATACTCTATTTTAAAAATGCAATAAGAGTGCGGTTATAATAAAAAACACTAAATAAACGAATATTTGACCAGTTGGACTACAGTTGTGTCATATAATATTTTTTATACATTAAAAATGGAAATGGTAACAAATAAAATCAATCAACTTTTATAACTAACCTTACTTAGTAGATAAAAAGTGAACGATGTTCTTCTATAGGTAAGAGATGGCGAGAAATGAGACCCATAGTTAGTCCATCCTTCACCAGTAGCAAAATGAAGCAAATGTTTGTATTGATGTCAGATTGTGCTGAAAAATTCACTGATTTCTATGTGAACAAGAACGAACCTATTGTTGAAGTTGAAATGAAAGATAGCTTTACTCGATTTGCTAACGATGTAATCGCCACCACGGCTTTTGGTATTCAAACCGATTCTTTGAGAGATAAAACCAATGAATTTTATATGATGGCAAAAGAAGCAACAGATTTTGGTTCATTCAGAAAAAGAATGAAGTTTTTCGGATTATTTTTGATCCCAAAGTTATACCAAGTAATTACAAATTTAATATAATTTTTATTTTAATAATATATTTTTATTTTAATAATATATTTTTATTTTAATAATATATTTTTATTTTAATAATATATTTTTATTTTAATAAATATTATATTCGTTACATATCGGTTGAAAATGATATAACACTAAAGGGAACTATTTCAATACAAATCATTTAGTTCTATATCATCTTAAAAATATGGCTTGTAGTAGTGTTTTTTTTTTAGATTTTCAAAGTAGGAATATTCGACAAACACGTTTCTGATTTTTTTATTGACCTCGTGTACGGAAATCTAAAATCAAGAAGGGAGAAAGGTATTGTGCGACCAGATATGATCCACCTTCTGATGGAAGCACAAAAAGGCTTATCGCAAAAGGAAGAGCAGAGTGAAATTGATACTGGATTTGCAACTGTTGAGGAAGCTGACCTAGGTTAGTCGGGTAATAATTTCATTATTTGTCTTTAAATTATTTTAATGGTGAAAGATTATCATTGATTTTTTAACAGGGGTAGATAAATTATTAATCTCGAAATAAAATATTTTAGGGAAATCTTTACAGAAAATTACTGACATGGACATTGCTGCTCAAACTGTTGTATTTTTCTTGGCTGGTTTCGATTCAATTTCTTCAGTAATGTGCTTCTTAGCATATGAACTGGCTGTTAATCAATATGTACAAACTAGGTTAAGGAAGGAAATTCAAGAAACACTAAAAGAATGCAAAGGACACGTAACTTATGACGCTTTATTGAAAATGAAATATATGGATATGGTTGTGTCTGGTAAAATATTATATTTATTGATATTAGTTATAAAAATAATTCATTATTAGTATACGAGTGCTAATAATGTACCCAGTTTGCAATAATACGCTTATTTATGTTTTAGAATGTTTGAGGAAGTGGCCAAATGCAATAGTTGTAGACAGACTGTGTACTAAGGATTATACTATCCAACCAGTAAGACCAGATGAAAAGCCATTGCATATAGAAAAAGGAGCCATATTATGGTTACCAATTTACGCTATTCATCGTGATCCAACAATTTATCCGGATCCGGAGCGTTTTGATCCAGAAAGATTTAGTGATGAAAACAAATTAAAAATTAATCCATATTCTTACATTCCATTTGGCGCTGGACCACGAAATTGCATAGGAAATCGATTCGCACTTTTGGAGATTAAAGTTGTGATATTTTATTTACTGTCTAAGTTTGAAATAGTACCAATAGCAAAGACTGTGATTCCGTTACAACTCTCAAAGACCCAATTTAATCTTGTTGCAGAAGGAGGATTCCCTTTGGGACTAAAACGATTAGTTTAGAACTAAGTTAATATATATTTATAATATTATTGATATTTCATAATAGTGGTACTAGAGTTTTATTATTAATAAAAAAGAGCAAAATAAAATTATTCTCAATTTATTTTATTAAGAATACCTAATTTTATTATACAACTTGATATAAAATAATATACTGAATGACATAGAAAATGCAACACATAGTAAAACTTAAAAAAATTGTTCGCATTCTGTATACATCGTTCTCACCTCTAAAAAAGATAACAGATAACTTATAAAAACAAGCCCATTTCAACCAGCAGTTTTTTTGCTGTATTATTTTCTTTTCTTCAAACAGGCCTTAAATTTAAAACAATATTTAGTACGTTCTGTCATTTCATCTAAGCAGTTTATGTTTATTCCGAATGATAAACATCGAGTACAAGGCCTGTTGTGCGTAGAAAGCAAAATTTCTCTCAGTTTAGTGAGTTTGATAGGGGTCGAATTATCGGTCAGTTTGAAGCAGGCGTGTCATATAGAGAAATAGCTCGTCGCATGGATCGTAGCCCAAGTACAGTGATTAGATGTGTTCGAGCATGGCTTACTGTAGGGGCAAGAGGTACAGGACCTCGAAGAAGAACCACAGCCGTACAAGATAGGCGACTAAGACTAATGGCAATTAGGGACCGTTCAACTTCCACAAGGTCGATTGGAGATGAATGGATTGGTGTAGTTGGTAGGCCAAACTCTATGAGAAATGTATATCGTCGAATATGTTCATTTGGACTGTAATCATTACGTCTTCATTTTGTGCTCCCTTTGACTTTAAATCATCGTCAACAACGTCTTCAATGGTGTAGGGAAAAAGCAAAATGGGATATCGTATGGAACACCGTCGTATTCAGTGATTGCGATTCACTCTGGGTGTACACGACGGTCGAGGAAGGGCAAGAAGAAGGCGCGGGGAAAGACGAGATCTGCACTATACTGTGGAGAGGCACGTGCACCAAAGTATGGGCGTTATGGCATGGGGCACTATTGCACATGGTAGTAAGTCACCTCTAGTCTTCGTTAGAGGCAATATCATCGCTCGCCGTTATATCAAAGAAATTGTACAGCCATATGTTTTACCTAACTTAAGAACTTTACCTAACGCACTTTTTCAGCAAGATAATGTCCGCCCGCATGTTTTTCCTTAGATTACTTTGAACGCGCCGGTGTAAATCTTCTTCCTTGACCAGCTCGATTTCCTGACCTATCGCCTATTGAACATGTGTGGGATATCATAGGAAAACAGTTGAATAATTTAGCTAATCCTATGCAGACCCTACGAGCCCTTCAGAACGAAATTCAACTTGCTTTCATCAAGATGAAATTAATCAGTTAATTAGATCTATGCCTAGACGGATAGATGAGTGCATTAGAGCTAGAGGAGGTCCTAGACGTTATTAATTTTTTTGGCCTCATTTTTTGTTATCCGGTCATGAAACTTTAATCAAATAATATTTAATTATAAACAAATCCTGTATAAAAAAATTAGCCCAATATATCAACCATTACACCTTATTGGCCTTTTCAACCATGGTTTCCACTTTTCATAAAGCTTTCAACTGAAGAACCTATTTTCTTCCACCCTAACAATAATTTATTAATTTCTCCTTTTAGCAACAAATGTCACCCATTCGCGACCAACCTTACCCTGGTGACGTCGAAATTATCAGGAGATCTCTAAAACTGCAGAAGATTCCTGATAGCACAGTGGAAACACTTTGTATTCAATATCTAAAGCCACCATTAAACAGTACAGTGTCACTTACAATCGCTGGTGGGATTTAGGCAAAAATTCTAATGGCAATCCCTGAGGCGCGAAGGAGTTAGAAATATACAGGATGTTTTGATTTTCCTTCAATCAATATTAGACAACTCTACATGTACTTATGGATCAATAAACTCACACAGAGCTGCAGTATCATTGATTTTACCATATAACCTAGGGGAACTACTTAAAAGATTGATTAGAGGTGTGTGTCAAGAGTAAGACATCTCAGACCTCGCTATGACTGTATTTGGGACTTCTTCTTCTTCTTATGACGCCGTCTCCTTTCGAAGGTTGGCGATCCAAATAGCTAACGTCGTTCTAGATACAGCCATGCGGAATATATCGATCGATGAACAATCAAACCATCTACGAATGTCTTTTAGCCAGGAATTCTGGCGCCTGCCGATAGCTCTCTTGCCCTGGATTTTACCTTCTATAATCAGTCGAAGGAGTTCGTATTTTTCACCCCTCATTATGTGTCCTATATAGCGTGTTTTTCTTTCCTTGATGGTAAGCATGAGTTCTTTTTGTTTACTCATTCGTTTAAGAACTTCTACATTTGTAACTCTTTGGACCCATGATATTCTTAACATGCGGCGGTAGATATACATTTCAAAGGCGTCTATTTTCTTTTCTAATGATGTGTCGAGAGTCCAACTCTCGCATCCGTACAGGAGAACCGAGAAAATGTAACACCTGACCATGCGCACCCGGAGCTCTAGACTCAGATCTGACCTTACGAAAAATTGTCTCATATTTATAAATGTCTTTCTGGCCTGTTCGATGCGGCTTCTAACTTCTCTCTTCGGGTCGCATTGATCATTCACTATACTCCCCAGATACTTGTATGTAGATACTTGTTCCACCAGTTCACCGCCAATAACTAGATGTGCCTGAACAGGTTTTTTGGTGAATGCCATAATCTTAGTTTTTGTGGTGTTTATGAGGAGACCATAGTGTTCACTATGTCGGACTATTTGATTCAATAGTCTCTGCAGGTCCTGCTCATTCTCGGCCAGCACAACTGTGTCGTCGGCATATCTGATATTATTAATCAATCTCCCGTTAACCTTAACTCCACATTCAATCCCCTCCAGAGCTTCTCTGAAGATAGCTTCTGAGTAGATGTTGAATAAGAGCGGTGATAACACGCAACCCTGCCTTACACCTTTCTTAATCTTGATTGCATCTGAATATGTTCCCTCAATTCTAACTACTGCGTTTTGTTCCCAGTAGAGATTTGTAATTAATCGGATTTCTTCTCTATCTATACCAGTTGTTTTGAGGATTTCTATTAGTTTTTGATGATTAATGCAGTCAAAGGCTTTTCTATAATCTATAAAACAAGCGATTACATTAACATTCATGTCTCTACATCGCTGAGTGAGCACATTTAATCCGAATAGTGCCTCACGTGTACCTAGGCCACTGCGGAAGCTAAACTGGGTTTCGTCTAGTTGGTATTCGCATTTTTTGTAAATTCGGGTGTGAATTATTCTGAGGAATATTTTCAGAACATGGGACATCAGGCTTATCATGCGGTATTCGTCGCAATTCGAGGCGTGGATTTTCTTCGGAAGGGCAATAAATGTCGAGCGTAGCCAATCTGCTGGGATATTTCCCGTACGGTGGATTGTATTGAATAACGACACCAGTAGCTGCAAACCCTTTCCATCCTGATCGACTATAAGTTTTATAACTTCGGCATTAATATTGTCTGGACCAGTTGCTTTACCGTCTTTTTGAGATTTTACTGCGTGAATTATTTCATCTTTTGTGATTTCAAGGCCTTTTTCGTTCATAAGTTCATCTGCCGCTGGTGGAGTATACGGTCTACTGTCATTGAATAATTCATCCACGTATTCTCTCCATCTTTGGAGTTTATTCTCCACCCCCAAGATGATGTCATTATTTTGGTCCCGTAAGATAGCTGTGGGACGTTTCTTATTACGGTTTGCCATTTCTTTTACCTTCTTGTGTAGGTTGAAAGTGTCATGTTTTTCCTGAAGCGTCTCGATTTCACTGCATTTTTCAGACATCCATTGTTCCTTTGCATCTCTACACTTTCTTCTAATCCTTTTATTCAATTCAGCATATAATGTTGGATTTGCCTTATGGGTTCTTCTCTCATCCATGAGTTCCAGGATTTCAGGAGTCATCCATTCTTTTTTCGAACTATTCACAGGATAGCCAATGTCATTGTCCTGGATCTGAGTTATGGATGTTTTTATCATGTTCCAGGTTTCCTCTATATCTAGTTGTTCTTGATTTTGGATTTTTGTCATTTCGCATTCGATCTTGGAACTTATTTGAGTGCGTATATTTGGTATCCGCAGTTTTCTGGTGTTGATTCTAGGGATTGGTTGCGTCCTACCGACCCTCTTGAGCCGTTTCATGTGGAAATCCATAACGACAGGATTGTGGTCGCTATTAATGTCTGCGCCAGGGTATGTTTTCACCGTTTGCACATATTTCTTCAAGTTTTGTCCAACAAGTATAAAATCGATTTGATTCCTCGTGATACGATCTTTGTTGTCAGCAGGAGATTTCCACGTGTATAGTCTTCTAGGATGTTGTTTGAAGAATGTATTAGCAATAAGGAGGTCCGATTCCGTACAGAACTGGACAAGTCTGTCTCCTCTGGTATTTCGTATGCCCAGGCCATACTGTCCCACAATATCATTTTCACTTCCTGAGCCGATCTTCGCGTTAAAATCTCCTATGACCATATTTATTTCACCCTTTTAATAAAAACTCAGTGAATTCGCTGAAAACTCTTTCAGTTATGCTGGCCATGCTTCTACCATTAGCTACAGGTTAGCGATTGCAGACAATATCTCTCATTAAACTATCAAATATAAAGAATGTCAATGAGGTAGAAAACAGAATTAAAATTTCCTACATTTGAGAGTATGCCAAACTTGTGTCTTGCATCCTGCTTACTCAAATATATAGAAGAAACCGAAAGTCTAAGAAAAGAAGACAACGATTATTTGTTCTTATCCATCCGAAAACCCCACAATGTAGCTTCGAAACAAACCTTGAGCCGATGGTTTAAATGGGCCCTACAATGGGCTGGGGTGGATATTTCCATTTATAAATCGCATTCATGTCCACATATAATTAAGGAATCAGCAGGCTGGAGTGAAAACAAGGTATTTGCTAATTTCTATAATCGCCCCCTATTAATTCAGGATCAGTTTGCGACTGGCGTCTTTAGACTATAAAAAATTATTTAGTTATTTTAGATAATAATTTTTAGTAACCGTTGTTACATTATTTTTTCTGAGTTTTAATTGTTAGATAAATACTTATCGTTCTCTGAAGAGTTTTTTGTTTTACTGTATTTATAATATAAACTAGTATATACTCATAACCGCTGTCTTTAAACATCCTACGTGGTGAAAAGATTAACATCTTTGGACTGGATGTTGACCTATAATTTAAGGATCAAGTGAACTTACCTGAAGTTCGATTGAAATTATATTAATACTGATTGGTTCTCTGGGGAAATGGAATTGTCAAATTCCGAAGCCTAGGTAGACTAGAATAAATATTAAAACCCTTTGGAAAACTATGGAAATTCAAGATAAATATTATTTATCTTTTCATATTTATTATGAAAAATTTCCATAAAGTAAGAGTTGAAGCAATGAATTTAATAAAAGTAACATTAAACGAATCAGCAGCCTATTCCTGCCCCCAAGTAAAAATTAAGCGGATCAAAAAAAGGAAACTTAAAAAAGTGCCACGAAAGAAAATCAAAATATAAGAAACTAGCACTGTAAACATATGGAGGTGGAAAATCATAAAAAAGTGAAAATTGTAATCTTTAATAGATTTCACATACATAAAACTGCTAAAAACTATTGGCGATTGAAATAATACGTCTGAGAAATTTAAAAATTATTCTTTAATTTGAAGATATAATTAAATTCATAAGAGTTTCAAATTTATTTATTTAATGTTAACACTGGAAAACCTTAGTTCTAAAAATGAAAAATAACGTCTTTCATTAGACAATATTTTTTATTTATTGTTATTATTATTTTTATTGTTATTATTATTTTCATTAAATATAATGAAATGTAATATTAATACCAATAAGTTCGTTATTTTTTTATTATAATACATATATTGCCACATTTGTTTTGTTTTGATCAAATGAACCTTATATTAATTTTTATTAAGTTGAAGTTGTTTAAATAAATATTTCTCACCTTAGTTGAATGTAATTTACTTTTGTCATAATAAAATAGATGAATTACATTAATATTCTTAGATTACACTGATAATCATGTCAAAGAACAAAAGGGGATTTTAAAAATGTTTCTTTAGTAGTAATAATTGTTGAATAGTTTGTAAATTGTATTTAAATAATTAAATAAGAAAATTTTAGAAAATTATTAAAATCATAACGATGATTTAACTAAAAGGAATCCACTGGAATTTTCTTGTATTCATTCGTGTGTTTAAATTCTATTTTATTTTTTAAGTTTATTTCAATTTTATTTTAATTTATGTAATTTATTTTTTTGACACCTATTTCGTATTTCAATCATTTTTACAAAAGTTAATTTTAATCCGAATTTCATTATCTTATAAATAAAATATAAAAGTTTACAATGTAAATCCTTTTACATTCCAATACATTTTTAAAATTTATGTAAATAGTAAATTAGAAATAGTGAAATTTTCCTTCGGCCCTGTCTAATCCGTAACAATAATTTTACCAGTCAACATCGCCGATGACGTTATCTAAAGTGGCGTTTAATCAAGATGATTTGAGTAGTATAAGAAAAGTTGTTTACGAAAAAGATTTGATAGTCTAGATTAATATGGACGCTTGTAAAATTGTTCGTCAAGTGTGTGACTAATAGTAATTAAATAAACAATCTATTATTAAAGTTTATTAAGAGTTATTGCTCAACCTTGAGTGGATGTTTACTGTAGTTAAAGGTAAATTAGTAATTTATATATTTAAAAAATATTAAAGGGTTATGTTTTGGAAATAAGTTGCTTATAAAGGGTGACTCACAACATAAAAAAATAATCTTAAAAAAATGTTTTGCACATAATGAGGTAAGTAACTTTTCGTTTAATTTAATTTAATAAAAAATATACAGCGGATTAAACTGAAAATAATAGTATTGACTTTTTTTTATTAATTTAAAACTGCAAACATTTTTTGTTGTAATTTTACATTTCTTTTAAGAGCAACGGTTAAAAGGAGCCGATTCGTAATTATTTTTATGAAATGATTTTTAAAAGTCATTTAAGTGTTTTCTTCAATAAGCCATTACTATTGGCATATAAGCCTTGCTGGCTTCTTCTTTTAGGGGGCATGATCGCATTTTACACCAAAATGAGTGACAGTGATAATATTGTGTGTTTTGTGGCAGTACATAATTTCTTCTATATAAGGTATAGTATATTACCTAGCTGCAAAGTATTTTAATATTATGTGAAAATATTGCGCAATCTAATTGGGCCATGTAATTTACTTGTAGGTTTATTATTTAATATTTAGATAAAGCTCTGAGCTTCTTCAGTTACTTTCTTTTTATTTCAGTTATCTTTCTTTCTTCTTTTTAATGATGTCATCCTTCCAAGTACCAGTTGACTTGCACTCATTTGTTTGTATTTTCATACTTTATACTAAACCTTGAGGAACTCCCTAGTGGATGCTAATTCGTTTTAAAAAATACTGGTAAATTATTTGAAATAAATGTTGAATATTATATCATATTTTTTTAATAAGTTTGAATATAATGATGAATAAAATGAAAAAAATTTCAAGTTAGTTTATTAAGCAGCTTCGGTAAATTTATGATTTTTTACAATTTTGTATTACTGAACACATACATACATTTATCATTTTTAAACAAAAGTAATTCAGAATAATATGTTTTATTATCAAGTATGTAATAAATAATGTAGATAAAGATACTTATTAAACAAAAGAATTTAACTGTCATTTAGGTACAAATATAAAATAAATAAACATTAATAAAACTCAAGTTCATTACTTCCATATTTATCTCTATCCAACCTTGATTTTGAAAATTATTATTCCATTTCTGTGTCAACATTTACACGAATTGAAAGGCGTGGCCACTTCATATTCAGAGCAAGATTTGCCAAGTATGTAACAGTAGTTCTAATGTCGATCTCATAGATTCTGATTTTCATTCTTTTTTACTTAAACTTAGATTTGAATAGGGTTTTCATTATTCCATATTTTTTCTTTTGTAATTCTGGCTTTTATTCTCTGCTTCACATGCTGTTTTTCACTTATTAAGACCCAAAAATACAGGAATTCTTTAACTCCAGTACATTTATATTCCCTTCCACTATTCGTCATTCTTTGTAGATTTTTTCTATCCAGTTATTTTGTTTGTACCTGTCATTTATTAAGTTTTTTCTTGATTGATTTCTAGTCCGAATAATGTTGCTTTTTTTCTAGTTCTTTTGTAATCGTAATGGTCGTTATTTTATATTGTTCCTTTTGCTTTTATTTTATGTCGTCTGCGTATACTCTCAAGTAAGATGTTGAAAAGTTAAATTGAGTGTGTTCTTCTTACTTAAACTGCAAATATTGAAAATATGAATGACATTTAGATATAATTTATTTCGTAATGATATTTATATAATTTTTTATTTAAAAGCAAGGCAGTAATTCTTTACTAGCAATTATTTATTCATATATCCACCTGACGGTTTGTTACAAACAACGCCAATTATTTTTAAACTTAGTTTCTAGAAAACGCGTTTATATAAGTGAATCTGAATCTTAAAATATTGCATCAGTTATTCCACAAAAAACACGAATAAAATATGAACAAGCTTACGGCCGTTTTAGCAAATGGTGTAAGGGTAAGAAAATCAAAAATGAAACGAATGAGAAGGCATTGCTAGCTTATTTTGAGAATCTACTAACAATGAAAATTGCTATGAAAATGTTGGTTGTCAAAATTTCGTAAATGGATCTATCAAACACTAACTACAGTAGATTTGAAAATTATTGGCTCTTCAACAGAACATTATTTATTTGAACTGAACTTGTTTAAATGCAAAAATGTTGTGATCAATATTCAAAAGGATTGTTTTCAAATTCTGTTATTAAATAATTAAATTTTGGATCTGATTTGATTAACCACCTGAGTTAGATAATAGGGTTCAATACATAACTGAAACGAATTTGATAATATATTTTTATCCAGGCAGTCGTAAATAAATATTATATCTTTATAATTAGATGTGGTTCATGTCCTTTTAAAAAAGTTTCTATTTCCTGCAGAAAAACAGTGGTGGAATTTATCCCAAAATATATGCAAAAAGGGTTATTATTTTTAATTTGACAATAAATTTTAATCCTCGTCTTCTCAGCTGTGGTTTACTTAAATTTGTTTTGTAAAAGCTGTGTTTGTCTTTTTATTTGGATTATTACAATATTTTGCATCATTAAAATTTTTATCTTTTCTACATATTTTAAGGCAGTTTCAGCGTGAAACCACTTTTCGGTAGATTTTTTAAAATTATTGTTATAGGCTAAAAATAACCACTTACCAACTAGTTTCAGAATTTTCAACCGTTTAGAATCCATGATAATTAATAACAATGTTAGAACTTTTAGACTCACCTTCCATTCAAAGCATCTAAATTTCCTTTTCGCCCAATTATTTTCTAATATACAAAATTAATCTCCAGCTAAAATTTAAAAAAGTGTAGAGTAAAGATTTTTTTAAATTAGTTAAAAAAATAGTACTTCACCGTTTTGTATTCGAGATGTAATTAAAAATAACATATTTTTCAACATATTCTTGAATAATGTAGAATAAAGAGCAAGATTTTTAAATTTTGGTCCTAAAATATTAATGCATAATAGCTCACCGATACCGAAAATTATTTGATAGCAACTTTCACGTTCAACGGTTTTGAACTGTGCCACGCTGAAATTACCTTTATACATATAAAAATGAATTTGGTCGATATTGGAAATTATGTATAATTTTTTTTGTCCAAATCTGAGGAGTTAAGTAATCTGGGAATTTGAAAATTGTAAGGATTAATATGTAATAAAATTGTTGAAGGGTTTTCGAGGTAAAATGAAGGTAAGATTTGAGGAGAGTGGTGCACCTCTTTAGTATACCATGGCAATTATAGCAATCTGGGAAGCACCCATATACCTCCATATACCCAATTGGGTTGTTCAGTGTAAAATATTATTCGCAAATATCGGACGTATTTACCTTTGGAAAAATAAGGTTCAAAGAAAAGGTACACGGATTTAGCCAGTTTTGAGAAAAAATCATTAATGATAAAACTTTACGTTTTTAACATGTTAAAAGAAATATTATAATCTTATTGATATATGACTATTTATTAGCATGTTTGTCCACTTATTGAATTGATAATTGAAAAATCTATAGATAAGTTCTTATTCTTATAACATAGTCTTTAATTACAGGTGAATGTGATTGTAAACTAGTATGATACAACTCATATTTATAGGAGCAGTTTTTGCTGCTCTATTTTATTTATATTGTATAAAACCCATGTCTTATTGGGCGGAAAGAGGTGTGAAGCAAACTAAACCCGCTTGGTTGTTAGGAGATAATTGGAAAAATGTATTCAAATTAGAAAGTATTCCCGATATGATTATTAGAACTTATAACGCAATACCTGGAGCTCGGTATGTATAACTTTAAATCAGTAAAATAATTCCACTGGCAATAAGTATTAATTTTTAATTTTACAAATATTGTGTAAACTTATTAAGTCTCTTTTCAGATATTCCGGAATGTATCAATTTATTACACCGACCTTAATACTTAAAGATCCCGATTTGATCAAACAAATAACTGTCAAAGATTTTGAATACTTTGTGGATCACAGATCATTCATATCAGAAAATGCTGACCCTCTGTTTGGCAAAAACTTATTTTCATTAAAAGGTATTTTTATGAATATATATTTTATAACAACAAAGACGAAATTAGTTTTTGATAAAAAATTTGGCATATTCTTATATCAACTAAATTAAAAAAAACATCCTACCCCTCAACAATTTCTTATTCCTTAAAAATCGATCTGCAAGAATATATTTTTGTGCATAATATGAAAATGAGCGTACTCTGAACCTCTCACTTATCCTCCGAAGTTTATAATCTCCTTTTTATCCAGATATACTAAAAACTTCTTACTATTTTCCAGAACGAACTAAATTTATCTTAAACCAAATATTAAATAGTATAGTTATTATACTAAGAATGCAAAGTTGGTATTTTATATATATGTAGAAGAAGTTTTTAAATTTGGAAATGATAATAAATCATTTTAATTAATTTAATTATTAAAATAATAATAGTATTTATATTATTCTTAAATACAAAATTTCAATTATGCCGTAGGTAAAAGATGGCGAGAAATGAGACCCATAGTTAGTCCATCCTTTACAAGTAGCAAAATGAAGCAAATGTTCGTTTTAATGTCAGATTGTGCTGAAAAATTCACTGATTTCTATCTGAACAAGAACGAACCTATTGTTGAAATCGAATTGAAAGATAGCTTCACTCGTTTCGCCAATGATGTAATCGCCACTACAGCGTTTGGTATTCAAACTGATTCCTTGAAGGAACCAAACAACGAATTCTACATGATGGGGAAAGACGCAACAAATTTTGGAACTTTCAGACGAAGAATGAAGTTTTTCGGATTTTTCTTGATTCCAAAGTTATACGAAGTAGGTGCCAAATTAAAGGTTAAACTAATTGTAGTCTTAGATAATTAATCTGCTTGATATTACTAATGAATATCCGAATAAGAGTTGAAATTACAAAGTACTACTAAAGTAGTTTCCAGAATTGTAGTGAGGTTAACATTAGTTTACCTGTCATCTTGACGAATCCAAATTGTAATAGTGATTTTCTTTAGATATTGAAAATTGGGCTATTCGATAATTATTTGTCTGAATATTTTATTAACCTTGTATATGGAAATATAAATACAAGAAGGGAGAAAGGCATTGTTCGATCTGATTTAATTCACCTTATGTTGGAAGCCCAGAAAGGGATATTGCAAAAGGAAGAAAAGAATGAGATTGATACTGGATTTGCAACTGTCGAGGAAGCTAACCTCAGCGAGTCACATGGTAATCTCTTTATTTGCCTTCTAAACTATTTTATGTTGACATTTATGCAATAAAAGACGATGTTGATAAAAAAGAATAAAACATTTTAGGAAAATCTTTGAAGAAACTTACGGATTTGGATATTGCTGCTCAAGCTGTGATATTTTTCTTTGCTGGTTTCGATGGAGTTTCTTCAGTCATGTGTTTCGTATGTTATGAACTGGCTGTTAATCAAGATGTACAAACTAGATTAAGAGAAGAAGTTCAAGAGACACTTAAAGATTGCAATGGACACTTAACTTACGAGACTCTATTGAAAATGAAGTATATGGATATGGTCGTGTCAGGTAATATAAATTATATTAATAAACTCTCATTATATTTATCTTGTGGTACCCTCTTGTTGCAGAATGTTTGAGGAAGTGGCCAAATGCGATAGCTATAGACAGAGTATGCACGAAGGATTACACTATACAACCAGCTAAACCAGATGAAAAACCTTTACATATAGAAAAAGGAACCACATTATGGTTACCAATTTACGCTATTCACCGTGATCCAGTTATTTATCCTAATCCAGAACATTTTGATCCAGAAAGATTTAATGATGAAAACAAATTAAAAATTCATCCATATTCTTATATTCCATTTGGTGCAGGTCCTCGAAATTGCGTAGGAAGTCGATTTGCACTTTTGGAGATTAAGGTTGTGTTATTCAATTTATTGTCCAAATTTGAAATAGTACCAATCGCAAAAACTGTGATTCCGCTAGAACTGTCAAAGAACCAATTTAATCTGCTGGCAGAAGGAGGATTCCCTATGGGATTAAAACGATTAGTTTAGAAATAAATTTATAATTTCTTGTTTGATAATACTATTGCTAATAAAAACGAGAACAATGAAATTTTTGTAAATTTTTTTATTAAAAATGAAAAATGTTGGTAACACATTTTTGCAGTTTTCCAAAGGTATGTTTTTTTTGTCCAATATATAACATGATACAGGTCTAAAATTCAGTTATTTTATAAGAACCTCGATAACAGAGTTAAACTGTTTATTAATAAATATTTTCATTTTGTATATACAATGAATTCATTTTAAAATTTACCACCCCCTGTAATTTAAAAACCGTAATAGATTTCAGAATTCGCTGAAACACGTAGATTTTTATTTTTGACAGTCAGTCAAGTAGTCTTAATATGTTCATCCCCATAAACCCTAGCAACCCCTACTTTAAAATATTAAAAAGAACTACCCCACTTGTTATACATCATTTAAAAGCCCTTTTTATAGCAAGTAAATCAGTGTATCATTTTTGAAAATTTGGTCGAAATTTGACAAAATTGAAAAAAAATGTTTGTTTAGGGTAGTTTAAGCGTGTAAAAAACAAAGTGATTCTTGCGCTTGTGCCTTTTTTGTAATAGAACGTCAAACACATATTCCCAAAGTACCTATTGAATTGCAGTCTTTACAGTCTGTTTTAAGGTAATTTAAAAACGTCATTTAAAGTAACTACAATTTACGGTGCTAGTAATGAGTGTGCGCGAAGGACAGCTCAAATATTTAAAGAGAGACACCGAAATAGGAATGTTTCATACGTTTATGTATTAGAATTTTTGCAAAAGTTCAGGAACCCTAGATTTGTAGACAATGCTAAACGAAATAAGCTTAGAATTTTAGATGAGGCAGCTCATATATTGATGTGATGAGTCATTTTGCGGCCAGATCCAACTACTTCCTTTAGAAAAGTTTCAAACCAAACTTGAATATCAATTGGCTCAGTACACAAGTTAACAAAAGTACATAAGTTTCATCCCTATAAATTGCAAATACTTCAAGAATTGTATAAAGTTGACCCTGATCGAAGATTGCAATTTTGTGAAATAATGTCAAAACATATTAACAGATCACACAATTTACCGAAAAATATTTGTTTTTCGGACGAATGTACTTTTTTCCTGATTGGTCAAGTGAACAAGCGAAATTGTCATTACTGGTCAAATGAAAAGCCCCATTTATTCCGAGAAGGCCATACTCAACACCCCCAAAAATTAAATGCCTGGGCAGGAATTTTAGGGAACACCATAATAGGTCTTTTATTTAAAAACGGTTCTCTTACCGGGTAGGTTTATTTAAATATGCTGCGGGACACAATTGACGAAGTTATCACCGAATCGTTGGAATATCAAGTAGATCAGCATGGAAATCCTTTACTCCAAGAAGACCTAATCATTTTCAACAAGATGGTGCATCTGCGCACTATACTATATCTGTGCGTACTTGGTTGAACGCCACATGTCCTGACAGGTGGATAGGAAGAACAGGGGCCATAGAATAGCTTGCAAGATCTCCTGATATTAGTCCAAATGACTTCTTCCTATGGGGTTATTTCAAATCAGTGGTTTACAAAACAGTATCTCTAAGTCTTTAAGCTCTTTAAAATCGTATAACAGCAGAGCTATTAGGCGAGAACCTTTTGAAAAAGTATACGAGGAATTTCAACACCGTCTTTTTAATTTTATGAAAACAAATGGTGTACATTTTGAACACTTACTAAAATCACAAAGGTCTTTTTTTTTCTTTTTAATAGTTTTTAATTTCCATATATTTCGTTTTTTCTGTTATTTACTTCTAAATATTGTTCCTTTATTGTTTCCATTAGCTTTTTTGTTATTTCTATGAAGTCTCTTCTATTCCTTGTTATTAGAATGACATTGTCGGCATTTATTAGACATTGGTTGCTTTTGTTCTAAAATATACCTTGCCCTGTTTATATTGCTTTTTCTTTCTTATAATATCTTGTAACGCCAGATTAAACAGTCATAGATAGTGACTCTCATTGTCATGGACATTATTGAACTTTGAAACTTTCACTGGTCCTTCCTTTGAATTTATTTATTTTGTCTTAGAATATTATTTTAATTAATTTTGCTGACTTTGTTTGACTAATTCAGAAAATATCAGTAAAGCTATAACTTACTAAATGAACTCTAATGTAATGAAATCGCGTAACTGGAGTACCATTCGAAACAAGTCAAAATACAACTGATTTCAAAAAATTGCTTGTGATTCGATCTCGACTTTTAGCATTAAATTTGCTTTGTCCGAGCGCAAAACTTTCATTGGTTAGTGACGTTAGTACCTTTTATTTATGACTTTGCCAAGTATTTAGAAGCCGTTTTCTCTTAACACCTATTCTTTGAATATTCTTGTATTTATGTCATTATCTAATTATTAACGTGATTTCGGTTTTTCCTACTCTAACAATATCCTCTTTGTTAAAGTGTTTATGCAGTTACAATTCCGGACAGGAAAACATCTTTAAAGAGAAAATCTGAAAAAACTCTTTCTTTCCCCGTCCGGTTTTTCTGACGCACCCATATCTTATATAAATTACAACAATAAACTAGTGGTTTATACGCCGCTTTGTCGGGCCAATTTGTAAGTTCAGCAACAGGATGATATCTTTAAACTAATTAGATATATTATTGTTATATACTCGTATCCCGAGACGATCCATTGTATTTAAAAAAAAATATTTTTTTTGTACAACTATTGAATTTAAAAGTATGTTACTGAGACATTATTAGAAAATATGGTACTTTTACAGAGACGGCTGTGATACATTTTTTTTATGCTTGATATGTTAAAAAGATATCTACCAATGTTCCGTCTTAGCCAGTTATCTTAACCAATGAGGCGAGGCTAATTTTGGGTAAAGTCCTCTCAAAAGTAAAGAGAAAAAATATTTGAAAAGTACAAAGCCTCTTGAAGAAATTAAGTTACTGTTTTTTTCAAAAGCTTATATTATTTGGTTAATAAAGATTCCGGTGCTCCGACCAAAGTAACCATCATGTCCCTAGAAAAATACCAAATATTTGACAAATGTAACAAATTTCTAACCTTTATTGGACCATTCAAGGTAATTGGATGTTGAAAACTTACGGCTAATATATGTACTTCTTTAAGCTAGAAAAGCTGTTTTTGGTGAAACTTTCTTTAAGTCGTTAGGCTCCAGTTGTACAAAACTAAATAATTTCCAAGCTGGACAGAAGTAAAAGATGTGCTCTCAGTTTCGTTTTCCACGCTGAGGAAAAAACAGTCAGGTGTAAGGATGTTGGAGGTTTTTTTCTCTACTTTGGATGCATTAATCTCCATAAAATTTTGCTATTCGCACCATTGATAAATATTTCCATAACAAATAACAACAATAATTCTGATCCATAACCACAATATGTATTCAACATATATTTCTTCTGACACTGGAACTAGATCTGTTACCAAATTTTCAAGAAGTTTCTCGTGTTAGTAACTCTAATGAACATTACAATTTGAACATCAACTAAGTTCAACATTTGCATATATATTTCTTAAGTGATTATAATTATCCGATATACTTTTATTGTGAATATTTTCAACGGTGCATCTTCTGAGGGCTTGATTTCATGTAATCTTTGGTCTAAATAGATAGACATAGTTCATTCACATAAATATGTAACGAAAATTAACATTTTTTACTGTTAAATTTTGTCAAGAATGATTTTTTACTGCACTTATTAAATTAAAAAAAAATAATTTTTAGAAAGTTTTTTGTTAATAAATAACTGCTATTTTTACATACAACTAGTATAATAAATGAGAAATACCCAAATACGTATACATATATTTCCTAAAATTACAAAACTATTAGGTAATATATAATATTTTAGATTAAATTGGCATTTATTTTTAATCATTTTAGTCAAGTAATAAAATCCTTAATTATTTTATACCTGCAAAAATAACTAGTTGCTTATTATAGTACTGCAGATTGCTCCATGTTCCCCTATTTAAACAAAAATAAAATAGCTTTAAAAGGTCAATAATACTCGACTACCTGCATAATCCCTTTTGAATTGAAAGGTAAAATTTTTATTATGGTCTTGCAGTCTATTATTCATTCATATAACCTCTCTGAGTAGAATATCCAGCAATTTACAAACAGCCGGATTATTGAGAGAAACAAGTAATATAATTATCATAATTTCAAAAATTACTAATATTATTAATATAAACACCTTTTCAACTAGGTAAGCTTTTAAGAAAGTAGATAATTAAGATTTCAACTTAAAAAAAATATATTTTCGAGGTTTCATAGCATGTGTATGTAAAGAAAATCCTTTTCTTTGATTTGGACATTGGCGCGCTCTGGCGAGCGTCGGTATAGTAGGGAGAAATCTACAAGGTTAGAGAGAGATCTTAAGTTAGGTTAGGTTTATATTTTAAGGGATATCAGAATCACGTGCTGATAAATAAATGCCAAAATTGTCAAAGATTAAATTGAGCTTATTTGTGTTCAACAAACTGACATTGTAATTAATAACATTAAATGTCGTTTCTTTGTGTTTGCAGGTAAGATTTCAAATGTACATAGCGTTATACAATAAAATAATAAAAACTTTGTGTTTGCAGAGAAACTCAGTTGTGTTTTAATTGACAGTGTCCACAACCAAATACAATTATCTTATATGTATTTAAGTAATTCTAGAAATTCACATTTTTTTCCGGATCCATTAATTATCTTTTGATCAACTGAAATTTATTAAGTCTTTAATAATTCTTTTTTGTTTCAGTTGAATAAATATTGCTTCTATCACTATGCTGCAACTGGTACTTTTAGTAGCATTTCTTGTTACTCTCTTCTATTTATACTGTATAAAACCAATGTCATATTGGGCAGATAGAGGAGTAAAGCAAACTAAACCGATGTGGATACTTGGAGATTATTGGAAAAATCTCTTCAGATTAGAAAGCCTGCCTGATATGGTCCGTAGAACTTACAGCGAAGTAACTGGTGTTCGGTAAATAAATGTTTATAATTTTTGTGAGTTAAATTTTATTGTAAATGTCTATTCTAGATATTTTGTGTAGAAGAAGAATATTTTAACATTTATTAATATGATTTAACTCTGAATCTCTAATAGTATCTTTATTGTAACTGAAAAAGAAAAAGTGAAGCACACATTATTAATTTACTTATATAATATTAATCTTAATTACTACTGGCATAAAAAATCTATCCACTATAATTTTTTAGGATAGCAATATACTAAAAATTTCGCTAGTAATAAAATATTTAAAGCTTAGAGCACAGATCCCTAAAGATGGAGTCCAAAAATTAATTCTTGATTATCCTATTATAAAATTAGTTGTATTACTTCCTTGAATACTTTTATCTTAATACATTTTTAAAATTAACAGAATATAATGTAGTGTGTTTTTTTAAAAGATAATTGGTAAAAAAAGAATTTTCTCTGTAGACATTTTTTATAGATATTTTGGTATATATCAATTTGCTTTGCCAACTTTAGTACTTAAGGATCCGGATTTAATTAAACAAATAACTATCAAAGACTTCGAACATTTTATGGATCACAGGCCACTGATATCAAAAGAAGCCGATCCCCTATTTGGAAATAAGTTGTTTTCATTAAAAGGTAATTCTTTGTTTATGTAGAGTACCTATTTTAGAAATAAACCAAATTATGAAGATATTGTAAGCAAACACATTTAGACAACCTAGAAATAATCAGAGCATGTAGATTAATTAAAATTATATAAAAAAGTTTCTATCCTTTTTAGGTAAAAGGTGGAGAGAAATAAGACCCATAATTAGTCCATCATTTACCAGCAGTAAAATGAAGATAATGTTCATGCTGATGTCAGAATGTGCTGAAAATTTCACTAATTTTTATGTGAACAAGAATGAATCCATCATTGAAGTTGAAATGAAAGACAGTTTCACTCGCTTTGCAAACGATGTAATCGCCTCCACAGTTTTTGGTATTCAAACTGATTCCTTGAGAGAACCAACCAACGAATTTTATATGATGGGAAAAGAAGCTACAAATTTAGGAAAATTTAAAATTAGGATAAAATTTATTGGATACTTTTTAATGCCAAAAATACTTGAGGTTAGTGTAAATTAAGAAAAAATTATGGGTGTGCTTTAGATAATTTTAAAGTAGCAAGAAAGATAGCATCGCCATCTGTACCTAGGTAAACACAATACATTCAAATATACCAGTAGAAAACGTGTAGTATTAACAGGTGGTTTCTCTGAAAAAGTGATAATTTCAATACCTCTTCGGGGACATGTCACAAGATGATTACAGATTCAGGGTTATAGTCTAAGATCCCGATATAAAACGACCTTTACCGAGATGTTTATTTGATGAAACGTATTTTATATTTAATTTAATATGTCAATAAATATATTGCATATGGGTTGTCTAACAAATTTCAGATCATGATATGATTAATTAATAATTTAAAAAAAATTTTTTTTTAAACATTTCGCCGGTTTGGTTATTAGACAAATTCTATACCAATCGAAAGTCTGAAGCCCAAAGAATATGCAAACGTTGGGTTGCCTATTCTTTTCCGGTCACAACTCTCGGGTAGCCAGGTATAAACAGGTAAATCGATACTAGCATTTTGCACCGGTCTGACTATTGAATTAAAATTAAATGAAAATAAAGATTATTTCATTATGAACACGATGGTATAGGGTTGCCTGCGAAAAATCAGTCCCGAATTTCGGTTGTCGAATTTTGAAAAGTGAAATATTGCTGCGAGTGAATATGTGCGACTGAAAGGTCCCAACCAACCATCCCATGCGATAGAAGAGGACACAGAATAGCTGAAACGGCGAGTGATGACGAAGAAGTTTCAGAAGTTGGAGATCATAGTTATATGTCCGATGACTCGGAACCTGAATAAGTTTATTTTAATTGTTGTTTTTTATTTTGTCTTCTAATAATAAAGATAAAATTTGCAAGATTAGTATTATATATGTCTTACTATAACCTTTTTTACTAAAAATGTATATATACTTTAGTGTCACATAAAACATATACACACAAATAATTAATTGATTAAAAAATAATTAAATAACTATTCCTCTATTTTAATAATAAACTACTCCAAAATGATACACAGTATATACGAGTCTATCGCTATCCTTTTCATTTTCAAGAACAAATAGCATGCGCACTCTCTTTCTTTAAATGGGCTAGCTTCAAACAGCTGCTATGCTGTGTCCTCTTCTATCGCATGGGATGGTTGGTTGGGACCTCTCAGTCGCACATATTCACTCGCAGCAATATTTCACTTTTCAAAATTTGACAACCGGAATTCGGGACTGATTTTTCGCAGGCAACCCTATACCATCGTGTTCATAATGAAATAATCTTTATTTTCATTTAATTTTAATTCAATAATCAGACCGGTGCAAAATGCTAGTATCGATTTACCTGTTTATACCTGGCTACCCGAGAGTTGTGACCGGAAAAGAATAGGCAACCCAACGTTTGCAAATTCTATGGGCTTCAGACTTTCGATTGGTATAGAATTTGTCTAATAATCAAACCGGTGAAATGTTTAAAAAAAATTTTTTTTTTAATTATTAATTAATCATACCATGGACTGAAATTTGTTAGCCAACCCATATGCAATATATTTATTGACATATTAAATTAAATATAAAATACGTTTCATCAAATAAACATCTCGGTGAAGGTCGTTTTATATCGGGATCCTATACTATTAGTTTTTAGTTTGGAACGCTCGATAACTTGGAGAATATGCCAATTTCTAAAGGATCATTCATGACTACGTGGTAAATAACTTTAATGGATATCCTCTATAATACTGGAGTTATCGGTCCTTGTCATACTAAAAACTCACACGGCATATAAAATCATTAGCATTATATCGCAAACAATTTAACTTTTAAAAAATATACCATTAATAATATGAATCAGAAAAGACATTGTTTTAAATGTGCTTGTAGTAGAACGAACGGTTCATATTATTGTTTGTAAATAATACCTACTATTTTTTAATATTTTATTATTTTTTATATTTTTTTAATATTTCCAGTTTTTCAAAATTACCTTTTTCGACAAACATGTTTCCAACTTTTTTGTCAATCTAATTTCTAGTAATATCAAAGAAAGACGAGAAAAAAATATAGTGCGACCGGATATGATTCATCTTCTGATGGAAGCTCAGAAAGAGTTACTGCAAAAGGAAGATAATGTTATTGATACTGGATTTGCAGCTGTTGAAGAATGTGATTTAGGCCAACCAGGTAAAATATTTACTATTTTAATTTACCCAATCTAAGAGTGTTTATAAGTTCATATGAAAAAATTCAGTTAGTTTTTCTGAGTTGAAAATTATGAGAAGGTTTCTTATAAAAAGTTTTTTAGTCTAATCCCTAAGTAGTTATTTCCCCCAATAGACGGAATTAAAATTGAATTTTTAATTTTTTTTCTCAAGGCTGACTTAATGTAGAAACCATCCTTATTTTATTTTATGTCAGAACTTTTGTATGGGGTTAAATTTTATGAATTGAAAATATTATTCCGATTTCCAGTTTTATTGCTTGACTTATTTATTTGCAGCTTTTTTTCATAGAATTTAAAGTATACTGAAACAAAATACCATTAAATTAAATATCATTATTTTTAACGTTTATTGTAAATCACTCTCTTTTTACTTTTAAGGGAATTGAAACTTATTTTAGTTTTTGTTTCTATGTTACGAAATTTAACATTTAATTATTTATATCACTTTATCACATGTACACCAATATTGACATGATCAAGTTTTGAAGAAGCAACAATTAGATCCACCGTGCTTAAGCTCTTTTACCCTGAGATTTTTTTAGGGAGTGACGTTTCACCGGTGAATAAGGTGAAATCCACAATTTTTAAGTAACATATTGTTCACAGATAAAGGGCAATTTGCAAGAGTAGCAATCATTACTTTTTTTAATAATGACTTATGGGAAGACGATAATCGGCATGCTATTCTAGAGCACCCGTTTTCAACATATGTTGTCTCTTAACGTATAGATTTGAAAAGAAACAGATCATTTAATTGGTTTACATTTCCTAACTTAGATATTAAATGGAAAATTTTATTCTAATTTTCTTGAAAATTTTCTCCCTAAACTACTATAAAGTCTTCCACTCAATATTATCTAGATTACAAATGCTGTTTTTTTCAGTCAATATTTTTTTACATTTCTCATTCATGAAAAAGATTGACAACACCGCAAAGTTTCAAACTAAATAAATGGATCTCTATTTTACTTACACATTATACAGGGTGCGGCAATATTGCGTCGAAGTACGATATATCCGATATTAAAGGAGATATAAAAAAAAGTTATTTACAAAAATTATAGGGAACTTCCAACTTCACATTATAAAATTATTTTCATATTTACACGATGTTATATATTACTAGGGTGAACCAGACATACTTTTTTTTAAATGGGACACCCTATATATGTTAGAAGAGCCAAAAAGTCATGTAGACTTTAAATAATAATAAAATTATGATTCCTCACATTCTGTTTCAGAAACTGTCATCTGATTCTAGGGAAATTGTAACAGATTCTGTAGGGATATCAATTATGTTATCAAGCTCCCATATTGTTAATTAATACATTTTTACTAATTCTCACAGGTACTTCAGATATTGATTTATTGAATTAATTTTTAACATCTGGTAATTTAATAGTTGTTATTTCTAGAAACGTAACCTTTAACTTGAGTCTATAATAATTCTATTGGATTAATCTCTCAGTGGTAGGGCGGTAAGCGAAGAATTTCAATTTCTGTTTTTTTGGCAATTTCCTCAATAATGTACTTTTTGTAATTTTGCTTACATCTCTTGACAGTGGTTAGCAATTTTGCTTTCAGAATTGTATCGTCAAAGGCTATATTTTTAGAACTTAACCATGTTGCAATTTAACTTTTCTTTCATTTAGTGGTTGGTAAAGTTTGAAGTAATCGGAAATGATAATTTGCACTGTTCATTACAATAACCGAAACTTTCGGCATTAAACCAAAGAAAACTCGAAATCTTTACCACAAATACTTTAATTCAAAACAGGATGACTAGTTTCGACTGTGAACAGTTATCATCAAGTCTAAAATATATGTAGCCCACTTAAATAACAATTGTTTAAGCAAACATTCACAAACTTACCAAATTACAAATAGAGAATTGTAAATTTCGCGAATAAGTTGAAATATGAATCTTAATTTAGCTATATTATCAAAAATGTACATATTTATGTTTCAGGGAAGTCTGTGCTCAAAATCACCGATTTTGACATTTTTACACAAGCTGTATCATTCTTTTTTGCTGGTTTCGATAGCATTTCTTCAGTAATGTCATTTCTTGCCTATGAACTGGCTGTTAATTCAGATGTACAAAATAGGCTTCGGAAGGAAATTCAAAAAACGCTTTATGATTGTCAAGGCCACATTACTTATGACGCTCTTTTAAATATGAAATATATGGATATGGTTGTGTCAGGTAGATAAATTAGTTGTAAGAAGAAGAATAAATACCTTTTTCTAATTATACCTTCTTTTCTTAGAATGTTTAAGGAAATGGCCGTTTGCAAATGCCGTAGACAGAGTATGTACAAAAGATTACATTATTGAACCAGCAACTTCTGATGAAAAACCTTTACATCTAGAAAAAGGAAGTGTACTCTGGTTACCAATATACGGTATTCATCACGATCCAAAACTGTATCCTAACCCAGAAAAGTTTATCCCTGAGAGATTTAATGATGAAAATAAAGGAAAAATTAGTCCATATTCTTACATTCCATTTGGATCAGGACCAAGAAATTGCTTAGGAAACCGATTCGCTCTTATGGAGCTCAAAATTGTGATGTTCCATTTATTGACTAAATTTGAAATAGTGCCAATAGCAAAAACTGTGATTCCGTTACAACTTTCGAAGAACACTTTTAATTTGCTCGCTGAAAGGGGTTTCCATTTGGGATTAAAACTATTGGTATAAAATTTATATAATAAAAAGTAACAACAAACACGTGTATATTTTTCTTCTTCATTTTTTGAACATATTGTAACTATTTTGTCTATCGCGCTATCAAGAAAAATCATAACTGAAGTAGGCTGAAAAATTTAAATGCTTTGTGTTGGTAGTTTTAAAGAATGAAATCTTAACCACGAAATTGAAACTGAACATTTGTTCAAATTTTTTAAAATTTTCATTCTGAAAATTAAATTTAAAAGAAGGTATTCAACACAGACCAAAAATAATCGAATGTTAACTACTTACAAGTGTGAAAGTAAATCGTGAGTGTCAGTATTGAGTTCCAAAATTCGTATCAGAGTTTCATATAGAATGTTTTAAATTAGTATTTGGTTACTATTTTGAAAAATGCTATGCAATAATTCCAAAAAAGTTTAAACAACGAGGATATCCTTAACACAGGTTTTTTTCAGATTAGGCTTGCTTTTATTTTTCTTGATAGATTAATATACAGAATATGAGGTGGTGGTCATTTGAAAATCCTTATATTCTTTTTGTTGAAGAACCATTTTTTATCCCTAAAACATTGGTGTTTCAAGAAGCAGATGAGTGTGTACCAATTTTTTTTTTGAAAGTACACTATGTTCAATGAAGATTTTGTAGATAGCATAAAAACCAAATTGAATAATACAAGGAACGAGAATAATGTAAGCGTAGACTTAGTCATTAATAATACATTTTTAAACAGAGAATTGTCGATATCACCTAAATAAAAATAATTATATGTATGCCTGATAGAAATAGTATCACAGATAAAATATCATTTAAGCTTCTGAAGTTATCTTCTAATATGATTGTTGTTTTGCGTTATTCTTAGAGATGTGAATAGCTATAATACAGGAAATGTCAACAATTTATTGATATGTTCGTCAAATTACCAAAAGTAACCCCTGGAGGGAAGGCTAGCGTATTTCACGGAGTTCGAAATTTGCGGTGCATGACTGTAGCCGTCATGCAATAATGTCAACGTTACAATGTCATTCAAATTACTTGCTAATATTTGTGTTTCAACCGGAGAATTTAGCGAAGCTCTTTTCACCCATGTACGATTATAGTGAAAAAATGTGGACAATTCACATATTTTGTATAGTTTTGATACTTCAACCTTCTTAGTATACGTATTTGGAACCATTTCCCAATGTAATAACCGGCAAAAACCTCAACTATCACTGAGAAACTGGCTACCGCGACATCAAAGACGCTGACGCGTTTCTTTATTTCTGTGTAGTGTAGCCTTCTGTGATAAAATTTTTGTTAACGTTTTAAAAAATGACAAGTTCAATGACAAGTTCAATGACAAATTGTATTCTCCTTTTGACAAATATTCTCTATAATATTGAGTTAGTATTGCAAAGAGTAGCGACTGTTATTTTGAAGAATGAATAGTCGACACTTTCAACAGTATTACAAGCTATACAAGAACTAGGTTTGCCACTAAAATGTTTCAACTACTTGATGGAAATAGCCGATAAGCAGAGATATGATGTATCTTTAACGGAATTAGAAGCCAGGCAATGTAAAGATATTTTATTCCAAGCGCAATACTATGTGGGGAGAGCAAGAAGAGTTCATGAAGAAGAAAGGTCCATTAGACGAAAACAAGAAAAGGAACGTACCCCTTTCAAAATGAGACAAATTGAAGATGAACTTGCATAAAGTGAACCCCTCCTCACTCCAGTGGATGTCCTTCTCATCTTTTTATCCTCTACATATTCTAATATTTCAGTTAAATCAGGACAACTGTTTAGGCTACAAAAAAAGGTTTTCTTAGTTTCATTCTCAACTGATAGTTGAATGTTGAGGTCCTCAAGCAAATTTCCGAAATCCCTCGACTCGAGTTTTTCTCCTTTAACTGATGATCGGCTTCATCACATTCATAACAATCCATACTGTGAACTTTAGAGCTTTAGTTATCATGTAAATAGGATGATATTTCATTTTCGTTGCATGTAATCTTGTCTTTTGCTCGATACGTTGTCTTTCTTTTTTCTCTTTTGCCAATTTTATTCTCTTTTCCCAAATTTTCTGTCTGTTTATCCTTTTAATTTCTGACGCATTTCTTCTTTTTCTGATGCCGAATGTTATTTTAATTTTTTGTAATTTTAATTGCCTCTACGTCTCATTTTGAACAATTTAATACTGCTGTTGTGCCTTTAATTGCCTTTCTTCGTTATTCGCTTTTTTTCTTCAGCCCGGGCTAATAGTATAGCTTCCTTTTTCATTTGACCATCCTTTTATTTTTCTAATCGCCGTTTCTGTCTCTAAACTCAACCTGGGAGGCTTTAAAATTTTATTGAGATCTTGTTATTAGCAGCAATCTTTAAGTTTTGAGGTGCTACAAGTTGTTGACATGAACTTTCTGTTGATTGGTGTAGAAGGTTTTACATTAGACATTGAACATGGATCGCTGCCATAACAAGGTTTTACATTTTAAAGTGGCATTTTACAAATGTTAGAAAATTTTTTGGAGATATCTTCTAATTGCCTCTAAAGACTCGAATTTTTTCTTAATAGTACTCAGAAGGGCTAAAAATGTCTTGGATTTTTTGATTTTGCTCTAATAGGAGTTGAACAATCTTCTTCCTTTTGTTATTATTCTTTAGAAATATTCTTATTTTCTGCCATTTTAAGTGTCTCTCTATTATCAGTTAGATTGTTATCTATACTCGAAAGTGAACCTTCATAATCAGTTTGTACATTTTCTTAATCACTGGACGAGTTTGATATTTCAGTATTCTGGACACACTTTCTAGTTGATTCTGTTTTATTCCTTGTTCTTGCAGCTCTATTTGGTGCTATATCATTTAAAGTCTTTTGACGCCACATGAATAATATTCACAATTTTTCTTAAACGAGGATATTTTTTTTGCTGGCTTATTGGAATAGAGGAACATACCAAAATCTGATGGACTTTCGCCAGCTGAAGTACTCTTTTGTTATTCTATAAGACTATTAGTTCCAATACATTATAAGACAATCTCAAAAAAATGGTAGGTGAATGCAAACCATTTAGATAAAAAACCATATAATCAACAAAAGCAATCAAGTATTACAATCAGCATGCTAAAAAATTGACAAAGATTACCACTGTAGCAAAAGTAAGGATTCAAGACCCAAATCCCAAACGCTGCAGTAAGACAGGGGTGGTAGCAGATACCTTTGAGAATAAAAAATACTGCCAAGATAGTCAGCGGAAGAATTTATGTTAAAAATAGAAGATTTCTTAGAAAGGTTTAATAAGAAGAAATTTCTAAAAAGGAAGATGGAGCAAGTTTGTCCTGACTACTAGCTGGCTGGTATATACATGGATCAGATAATTTGAAAAGTTTAACTTTTTCTCTTATTCAATAAAGACCAATAAAACAATCAAAATAGTAAGATTATAAATCCAATAAAACATATGAAAGTTTTACCTTGTTTTTGTTTTTTAAGAATAAATTGACTACGCCTTAATCTTCCGTTTTGCTTTTCTTAAAATAATCTTTTACTTTATCGAACACGATCTAACTTGGTATTTCCAATATCTTGACTATAAAAAGGACTCTAATAACAATGCTATTTACCTATCTGACAACTTTTCTAAATTTTGAAACATCAAATATTATTCAAAATTTCTTCGCCACTCTCGATATAGAGATGAATTTTAAATTGATTATTTAAACTATCACTATTATTACTTTCTTCTTGGAATACATTATCGTAGCTATTTTTAATCATTTCATTTTTGTTTCCTTTTCTACACTTATATTATTATATTTAGCTGATATATCCATTAATAGGGTAGTTCAAGGAACTGACAAAATCAGCTGATTTTCTGACAAAAATTGCTTGGCAGGAAAAACGAAGCAGTTTCTCATATACTTCATATATTTTATCGACTTTTAATTCAATTTGCTATCGTTTAAATTGCCTTTTGTATATTTTAAATTGACTAAAATATTTTTGTGCTTTACCTGATACATATTTTTAAGTGTTTATAAATAATGAGTGAATATTTTATTAAAAAACTTAAAGATTTAATGGCATAGAACCTTTTGTTTTGGATGATTCCAAATTCTGCTGACTTTCGTCCCGTAATCGATATGGATGCAGCTCGATATCGCAGTAAGATACTCGGCTCATTCATAACTCAACTGGATGATGAGGAATCACAAAATTAGTATTCATTAAAAATAAGTCGATGCTACTACACATAAGACCAGAGATACACTGTAATATTTTGGAGAATAATAAGTAGGAACACTGAAATCCCATATCTAATTAGGTCTTGCGATTTAAACATAAGCAATTTTTCTTACGGCCATACATAAACATTTGATTTTTTCGACGCCAGTTCATAATCTGAAAGAACTGAGAAATCGCATAACAGAAAGTGTGAAGAAATCAACTGCTCACCGCCAATGTTTCATAAAGTTTTTACTGGATTGCAGAGAAGAGTTGTATGTGTTTAGACGTAAATGGACATTTTCAACAAATTCTATAGTTTTATGTAATTTTTTATTACGATTCCAATAATAAATGAACTATTTTTTTCTATTTTATTTCGAGGATATAAATTTTTGTAAGATATTGCCTAAACTCAATCAATGGCGTGAGAAGTTTAAAAAAATACAGACATGAATTTGTTTTTTAATAATATCTGATATGTTTGTGTCTTTATTTTCTAAAACATATAGCCTTTTTAGAAAATAAAAAAAAAATTCTTGAGTGTACCGAGTTGAAAGATGTTTCTCGTTGGAGGCCTAGGAGCGAGAATTGAGTTTGTCTTTCTGAGTTTCCGAAATTTTACCGGAAGCATATAAAAAAAAGATATTCAATATTCATCGCATATGTCCAATGTGGGTTGCCTATTAGTAGCGTATATACATGTTTAACTTTAAATGATATTTGAATTTTAATAAATGTCAAGTAATAATAAATGTTTTTCTGTGGAAGTGGCTAAAGTACCAATCAAAATCATTTAAATTTAATAGCTTATTCCAATTATTATTTTTCTCGGTATCTCATTATAATAAATTTCTTCCATATTTCATAATACTGTAAAACTACACAATCTGTTAAAGTACTGACAAGTATTTATACAGGGTGACTTACATAATAAACTATGATATTATAGAAAAATATTTATTAAATATTAATATAATAGACAAAAATATTATTCCTAAACTAATTTTCAGCACAGAGTTATTACCACTAAAAACTAAGCTGTCTTTTCCATTTTTCTCAATCCAAGTTGCATACCATCAGCAGCATTCAAATTAATACTCTTCGTTGACAGTACTACAGGAATATTTGTCTTTGATGTGGGTACAATTTCAAAACTGTTCAATAAATACGCAAAGAAAATTTTGGTTTCTAGAAGGGCAAATCTCGAGCCTATGCAATTCCTTGGGCCTATGCCAAAAGGATGATACATATAAGTATCAATTTTGTATTTGTTTTCGTCATTAAATCTTTCGGGGTCAAAACGTTCTGGGTCAGGGAAATACTTAGGGTCGTAATGGATGGGCATTATAGGCAGGCTCACTACATCTCCTTTCCTAAGTAGGATAGGTTTTTCGCCTGGCAGTTCAGGTAGGATAACGTAGTCTTCAGTGCACACTCTGTCAGTCACTGTAAAATTAGGCCACTTCCTTAGACTCTCTGAAACAAAAAAATGGTCATATGGTGAGACGATAAAAAGTTGGAATATTTTACATAAATATTTATAAGAATCAAATATGCTATCTACTGTAAGCCAAAAGGCTACCGTATGAAATAGTCAATTACACACTAAAAAGTAAAATAGATCAAGGAAAATTTTGGAAAAATATTGAATATGAAGGAACATTAAATAATACTCTGAATATATGATTAATTATTTTAAATAGGCAAAATTTGTCATTTTTGGTTAGATCTTACCTGATATGACCATATCCAAGTATTTCATTTTTACTAGCCTTTCATAAGTCAACTTTCCATTACAGGCTTCGAAGCTTTCTTCAATTTCTTCTCTTAATTTCTTTTGAATATCTGTATTTATGGCTAATTCGTAAGCCATAAATGACATCAGTGATGAAACTGAATCGAAACCAGCCACAAAGAAGATCAATGCTTGCGCGGTAATATCCATATTTGATATACTTCTGGGTTGAGTTTTTTTCTTACCTACAATGTTTTTATTTTATTTTATTTATTTTGATTTAGGTATTTTTAGGACCAAGAACAGTAAAATATTATGAATTCAAAAGATGATTAAACGATTTAATATTGATATTTCTGTAATGAAAAATGTATTTTGTTTTAAGCTGGTAGATTACAATAATTTTTTTTGGTTGGCACTATTTGCTGTTTACCTAATTCATATTCATCGACAACCGCAAATCCTGTGTCAGAAACTCCCGATTCTTCTTTATTCATGTTCCCTCTTTTGGCTTCCAATAAAAGATGCAGCATATCTGGACGAACAATTCCTTTTTCTTCTCTTACTTTTAAATTTGTTTCTATTAAATTTGTGAAAAATTTTCTACTTTCACCTTCAAATACTTGATATTTAAAGTACTGGAATAGAGTGACTTAGTGTTAACTAAAGAAAATTTTTATTAATAATTATTCATACCTTAAACACACTGGGAGCCATAAAATTAATAAATATTTTAGAAGATTTGCGGAATGTATCAAAATCGACAATTTCTTTTCCTCTTAAGTAGAATTCGTTATCCGGCTGTGAAAGTGAATCAACTTGAACACCAAATGCTGCAGTGGCGATTACATCGTTCGCAAAACGCGTGCTTAAATCTTTAAATCCTACTTCAATGACACTTTCTTCTGATTTCAAAAAGAAATTTCGCATATTTTCTGAACAATCGGAGATGAGATTGAACATCATTTTCATTTTACTGCTAGTGAACGAAGGGCTGAGAATAGGTCTTGTATCTTTCCATTTTTGATCTAAAAGAAGCAATATTTATTAAAAAAAGTGAACTTATAAGTTTCAGGAGAAAATGGGTAAAATAATTCTGAAAATTTGGCGTCCAGTAGTATAGATGGAAATTGAAAAATAGAACAAGAAATAATTTTCTTCACGATTAAATTTAAGAAACATGCTCCTATAAATGGTACCTTTTACAAAAGTATACATTTTTTAAAATTACTCTGGTTACCAAACTATTTGAGATTAAATGTAATTAGTTAAAAATTAACATAAAAACTAATCATGGAACCTTAACTTTTTTGTAAGCGACATTTTCTTATTTTTTGTAATATAATAACTGCGGTAATTTATAATAGATAAACTTGTATTATTTAAGTTTTATTCACTGTATTTTTTCTCCAAATATTGTTCAGAATGTGTTTGATATTTTGTTGCAGTTTTTTTGTTTAACGAATGTTTTTTGCTTATATCAATGAGATTTTTTAAAAGTTACCTTTTAACACAAGCAAATTTTTGTCCCAAAGTGGATCAACATCATCAGGTATTAATGATCTGTGATTTACAAAGTGATCAAAATCTTTTACACCTATTTGTTTCATTAAACTGGGATCCCTTATCATTAAAGTTGGCACTGTGAATTGATAATAACCGTAATACCTAAAATAAAAATGAATTATGAAATAGATCTATGTTACATTTATGTCCATTAATTTTTTAACTGTATTTTCCTGTTAATATTAACGACTTGTTTCGTGAAGTTAAATTTTTAGAATAATCAAACATGAAAACTTCACCCAAAAATTAATATTCTAAACCAAATTTAATAAACTGTAATAAAACGTATTTAGTCAATCCGATAATCTGAATTTTAAAAAAGTTCTTCAAACAGATTGCATTAAAATATATTTAAATACAAATTAAAAGAATTTTGAAAAAACTTTTATATCAATATTTGCGTCAAATTTAAAAAAAAATTTTACATAGAAAAAGTAATAAAATAATATCCATCGAGCTAAAATAAATCTTAAAATTGAAGTTTTCAAAAGAAAATTAAATTCATAAAAATAAATGTTTGTAAATTAAAAAAATGGAATTGTCAAAATTTCACAATACAAATAAAAATTCAGAAAATATTAGGTCTAACAAAAAATTAATCTTGAAAATATCAATATAGGAAGTATCTATTTATTTTTTAAATTGTAATAAATATGAAATTACTAAAGCTTAACACACAACATCTAAAAAAAATCGAAAATTTAAAAAAATATATGTATTTACAGAAATATTGTTAAATATTATTGTGTATTATTAGTATTCACAAGATTACCTGGCTTTAGGATCTGCATCGTAAATTCCCTTAATAATTTGTGAATAAGATTTTATTCGGAAAAGCTGTTGCCAAAAATCTCCAAACAGCCACAGTGGTTGGGTTTGAGCAATGCCCAAATTCTTCCAATACCTCATGGGCATTACGGCATAATAATAAAATAAAATAATTATTGCAGCTACGAATAAAAACATGATTTTCGGATTTTTTTAAACCAAACTAATTTGTAAATCACTAGAAAATGGCCAATATGCATTCTTTAACCACTTTCTCTTAAATGATAAATTTCTCTCTGTATATATATATACCGATAAAGGTCAAAAGTATCACAATAGTTCACACAACTTAGGATATTTAAAAATAATTCTTAATCGGTTATGCGAGAGATAATATCGTTCTTGATAATGATAAGCAAACACCATTTCAATTCTTTTTGGACGGGATCAATTAATAAAAAGGCAAAAAGCTACCAAGGCAAAATAGTTTATTTAAAGCGCCTTAGCAAATCATTGTGTATGTGATTATAACTCCATTACAGTTGTTGTTAGTGTTATACTTGTCCTTTGAATTTCTTTAACTGTAATTCGGAAACATAGTTTATTCAAAACAAATGTACAAAATAACAGTTTTGCAGATGATTGGTTATAATGATGATACACAAGAAGAAAATATTGTGGCCTATTTCCCAAGGCACAATTAGTAAAATATAGAAAAGTGGTTTCGTGCGCTTGGATATCTAAGGCAGCTTAAAAAGCACATTGCTAAGCAATATCTAATGATACCAAATTGGACCTAATCCTTCAATTTGAGGAAAACCCCCATACTTCGAGTTGACAAGCAGCAGTAACATGGGATGTTAGCCATTTATCGATTCTTCAAATATTAAAAGAAAAGAAAGTGAACCCCTATAAAATAATACCAACTCGGCAGCTTATGCAAGATTATTTTAATAGAAGATCATATTTGTGAGCAAATAATACAGATTTTAGATAACCTTATGATCCAATTACAACATGTTTTGTTTTCTGATAACTCTAGTTTTACACTTCATGGTCATGATAATCACAAAAATTGCCGCCACTGGTCTGCATAAAAAAAACTGGGTGGTAGAAGATCATACGCTATACTGAAAAGATATTATATTTTTTTGATGTTAATTTTTACAAAAAAATTTGAAAACAACTACATTTTTGAATACAGAATGAAGATATCTTTAAAACGATGAATCACCAGCCCCTACTTCTCATTTAAAAATGTGGGTGTTATAACTGCCACTCTAAGGGGGTTCAATGTAGTGATAAAATACTCGTTGTAGGATGTCATTTCAAAATTTAATTATATATATATATATATATATATATTATTTCGTGATTTTTATAAATATGCACAATAATTGAAATAATGAATTTATTTCATTTCGTTATTCTACACTTTATTTGTTTATTCAAGCTATCCCCATGTAAATTTATGAGGGCTAATCATTTAGCTCTGAGGTATAAAGTGGTACTTAATTAGTTTTTTTTTGCTATTCTGTTGGCTTTAAAAATAACTGAAAATGACGTCATTTCAAGTTTATCGTGAAAGACCTTTATCTATAAAATCTCTAAGAATAAAAGCGATTTACACTTAACGGACAGGGGAAATTAAATTTTTAAAGTTGGCAATACTTTACGTTGCCAAATGGATCGTGCCAAAATACTTTTATCGATATTTTGACATTCTTTCTTTGGTTATAATAATAATAATAATAATAATGGGATTGGCCTTTTTCCATATTTAGTTCTTAATTTGTTAAATTTTTTATAGTTTTATTTTTATATCTGTTCCGAACAAGCACCAAGATTATTTTTATAATTTGTTATTGAATTAGGTTCTTTTTATTTTAATTTTCTGCCCGGCTCTTCTTACGGCATGTAGCTTAGGGCCTCCTTATTTAAAGGGTTAGGTGGTTCTCCGATCTGTGATCGTTTTACATTATATTAATATATCTAATTACTTAATTGTCATTATATAATTTCTCGTATTTACAGATTATTTCCATTCTTTGCAAAAAGGTGGTTGATTGTTTTAATTCGTCTCGTAATTGCTTTAATAGATTTAACATTTTATCTAGATTGATAATTTGATCGATTTCATTTAATTTTTCAAATATTTCTTTTATTTTTTCCTGGTTTTGATTTGTTGTTAGTTTTTGGTGTATTGTTGGTATTGTTGGGTTAGTATTTATGTTTATGTTCTGGTTTCCACTTCTTACGGCTTGACTGTATGTTACATTACGTTTTATCGTGCTATTTATATGTTTGTTGTTTATGTTTTGGTTATGATTATAATTAGGTCTTCTACTTCTGTTTAGTTCAATTCTTTCAACATATTTTATGTATTTTTCGCAGCTTTTGCTGCTAGCAGTATGGTCACCGCCGCAGTTGCAGCATGTCGCCTTACTTGTTTCTGTTTTTACTAATTTGCATTCCTTCGTTGCATGATCCTTACCGCATTTAACGCATTTCGGCATCATGTTACAATTGATCTGGGAGTGTCCGAAACTTTGTTTCTTTGGTTAAAATGCATAAGCATTTAAGTAGGACATCCCAGCAAATGGTAATACGACTTAACAAACTATTTTGAACGCAAACGTCAAAATGGAGGTTCGTTATTTCAACTGACTGCTGTACGAGACGTAATTATAGATTTTTGAGTTTCGATTGAAAATTAATTACATATCTTGAAATTTCAAAACACAAAGCACAATACAATAATAATTAAAAGGTGGCACTGTCACAGTATTATCTTTAACTGCAGGAAAAAAACTGAGACGTGAAAACTCTTCAATTCTTTTCCTTGTGACGTAATTTCAACTTTATCATGAAAAGCCTTTATGAATAATTTTATTTGTTATCTTTAACAAATCTCATCTCACCAGGATTTCACTGCTAGTGAGAAAATGGACAAAAGAGGGGATGAGAATAGTGAAAGAGTGGAAGAACAAGAACAGTTAAAGGAGGAATTAAAAGGAAATAAGGCAGGTAAAAAACAAGAAAAGCTTTCAAAACTAGTTGAAAATGCGGAGGATTTAATTTATGAAGTAGAAAAACCTTATGGGACAGTAGAACTGAAGATTACAGCAATAAAACTGTAAAAATGAATGCGTGGAATTCAGTCATGATGTTATTTCTACCTTAAAGTGACTACCAGTTTCTTCAGGTGGAATACTTCTTCTCATGTTTGTATCAACACCGCGTTTTTTTTAGGGCTCCAGAAACTCTAGAAATTATGACATTTGAAAATACCGAAAAAATCAGCACAAATTTCAGGAAACAACTATAATAATCCCTTTTCTTCTCTTGATGCCAACATTTAAAGTATGTGAATTTTTCTACACCTTTTCCTCCGTTATTTTAATAAAAGAGCAAGGAGAAGCAAACTCTCGTTCGATGCCATTTTCACTCTAAATAAATAATAAATATAATAATAATAAAAATAATCATGTTTCTTTTTCATGGTGGTGCCACCAATGGCTTAGTGCATTACTACCTCCACCAGTTATGCCACCAGTTGTGGTCACCTGCTGGCCCAGTATAATAGAGGCCTTATGTTTATTGACAAAACAAGTAAACGTTTTCAAATAAAACTTTTCATTATCTCCTCTACAAAATTTCCTTCATTTTTATCTCAGAATGAATGTTCATAATTTATTCACAAAAAACATTAAATTGATTTCAAAATCAGCGATAAGTTTGCTTGCTCATATTTTTAATTTTACGCACAATAAATTACAACTGAAATAATATTAGTTAAAATATTAATTTAATTAATAATAACAGTGATAAATATTTAAAATAATTAGTACTTGATATTTCATTTAGGTTATAAACAAGTTTAATATTTTAGATTCTAGTTCTTTTTGAAAGATTCAAATCTTGAACTATGACGTCAAGGTAAGTGTTTATTTGTAAATTTAGAAGACCAAAATTATAACTTGAGATTAGATTAAATTAGAAAACAAATAAAACTTCGAGGTAATAGTTTTTATGAAGTAAAGTAAAAGCCATGTCTTTTCGTACATAAAAAATATGGTTTTTCTGGTATAAACGTTTACTTTTCTTTTTGTTTTATCTTAAAGCTTTATTTATATAGTTATTTAATTTGAATTGGGTAAAAGTTATTTAAAATACGCTTTTACAATGCAATATTTTTATTGCCTTATTTGCATGAAATTAAACACATGATTTAATATTTGGAAATAACAAAAAAATATCAAATTTATTATAGGTAATGAACATATTGTTCAAAATGACATCCAATAATAAATCTACTTGTAAATTGTTGTGGTCACGTCAACGTTTTATTGGAATATCACATGTTGTTATGAATTGGACAAACAGCTTCTTAAGATAGAAGCTTCTGAAATGCGTGTAAAAACTTACCTTTGATTTGGGAACTATCAACGATTTGAGAACTATCAAATCATACGAAAATGGTGTATTCAGTTGAAAAAAGAATAGAAATGATTAATAAATACTATACTATAACAAAAATGAGTGTGCTAAGGTTAGGGCAATCATCTAAAAAAAAACGTAAGTCGAGAATCTGGTGTATTAGCGTCTAGTCTGAAATTCCATATATCTTAACCTCATGAGGTTTAGGGGTTAAACGAAGATGGCTTCAATTTTGCGAAGAAGTTAGTGAACTGTAAAATAACAATCCATATCGACTGTAAAATCCATGTTTTTCTAACGAGTGTACCTGACATTATTGGAGTGAGATTAATTCCCATGTATGCATGGAGTAAATACAAAATCGTTTCAAAAAACTAACGTTTGAGACTGGCATTTTAGGTAACCACATTTCAGAAGCTTCTCTTTAATAATTTTTTTGTCCCAAAAACCAATTTATAACAAAAAATATTTCAACAAAACCATTGAAATGACGAAGTAGATGTATCCTTGTATGGAGGTTAAGACAGGCAATTTTGGATAATATGATTCTTAATTTTAATTTGTGTTTTATTTTTTATTGAGATCCCCAAATAAATACTTGATAATAATTTTCTAAATAAAAAAATCTCTAAGGTTGTATGGAGAATAAAATACCTTTCAAATGGTGGGTCAATATAGACTATACGTGATATTTTACAAAATAGGTGTTTTAAGGGGTTAGATTTCTGGGTATGAATTGTATATGAAAATTCGTCCCTTTCTAATAAAGCTGTTTGTTTAGTTCGCGAGGAGGGGGAGGGGAGTGGGCAAGTTTTCTTTGGTGCACTCTGTACACATAACGAGCAAGTAAAATTAAATGTATAATTGTACATGTGTCTTATTATTTTTGACTAGGAAATTAAATTAAAATATACTAATCAGGAAAAACAACACGACACTGGTTTAATAATTGAATTACATCGTTTTAAACTATTAAAAGAAAGCAAAGAATCAAAAGTAACATCAAGGATTTTCAGGCAGTTTGAGTTAGATTTGTATATAGAATATGTAGTTAAATCATAATAAATTATTTTTTAAGTCAAAACACATAATCTGGAGTTCAGTTACCGTGAACATAACACATCTCCCCCCTCCCCCCAGGTCTGTTACGCTTCTGGCTACGTTGAGTAGTTGAGTTACCGTGCCACCTCCCCCCACCAGGTGTGTTTTTATTAAATTCACACCATTCAACTAAACAACTTAAATCAGCTAATTTTTTTCAGTCATCAATACCATCAGTTAATATAGGTACTTCATAACAATTGTTCCAATTTACCTCCTTGTGGAACTCCAAACGTTGACGTAAATTTAACAGACTCTAATCCATTGAGTTTGACATAACTTATTAGTTTGTTGAGAAGAATGCTATGATTAAGATTGTCGAATTATTTAAAGAAATCAGTATAAAGTACATTTATTTGATTCTTGTTATCAATAGATTCAGGAAAGAACTGCGTAATAACAAGATGTGTGACAGTAGAACTGCCTCTAATAAAGGTATGTTGGTTGATTGAAGATCTTAGGCTTCCACGGTCAGAGTTAATCTGAATACACTCCTTCCACTGGCCAAATCCTTTGTTGGTTGATTTAAATATTGTTACATACATGATCCATTTTAATAAAAGTTTATAAACTTTACAAAAGATATATACTTCAGAAATCGTCCCATAGTTCATTTCACCCTTATCGCCGTTCTTGAAAATAGGAATACAATCTGTGGGACTGTGGAGCAGATATTAAACAGCCAGCGAAGGTAAAGGACATGCAAGTGTTTATCGCACAATATTTTAATTAATTACAAATAATGAATGATTAAACCATGATATCACAACAATATATATGAATAACATATTTATCAGTTAAATATTTATCGGAATAAAAATATATTTTTTAATTTTCATTGAACTTTATAAGATATCATTGAAGTTAAGCGTAAAACAAATCTTTAAAAATAATAATATTGTATTAGGTAGCGTTTAGTGCATGCACGATGTAAATAATGCGTAAATTATAAACAATAAACACAATAACTACTCAACAGCTAGGAAAGCTTTGCAATTTTAAATATCGGTAAATTATTTAGCAAATACTGAATACGAACGAAAGTTTGTAAAAAATTGTTATATTAAAACTACTTCTTTATTGAAAATTGAAAAAACGTGACGAGAATTTTAAAAACTTAGTTGCCAGCTGTTTTTATTAAGATTTCTATATAATGAAATCAGAAAGACCTCTTCAAAATGATATTTTCCAAACACTGTCTCGTTTTATCATTGTATTTACCAAGTATGACACGTGTCTGAAATCAGTTTATTGGATAGAATTCAAAATCATGATGCTTAAATAGAAGCTGTTCTCCTATTTTAGAAAATATAACTGATATGGGACTGATCCAGTTAACATTAGATTTGTTCCAGCAAGATAACAAACTTTAGCAACATTACGAAGCATGCGCAATCATATTTTTTTGTTCCGAAAAAGAAAAGTTGGTAATACTTTGCAATTTGTGTGGTTCCAACAAGCTTTAAAAGTTGTTGGTAACTTATTGGTTGCTACTTATTTTGTTTGCAGATTTTGAGCAATTATTTCTGACTAACCTAACTTTTATTGTTGACAATTTATAATTAATAATGGATTTCTCGGACAATAATTTTTATAATGATTTTGTTCATAATGGTGATTTAGAAGGAACTGAAATAATGGAAGATCGGTAGCGTCAAAAAAAATAAAAAATAACCACGAAACCGTAGAAAATTTTAATGAACTGGAATTTATTGAACATTTTAGGTTAAGTAAACACGTTGCAAATAGAATTGCACAATAATTTAAAGAAAGTGATTTGTTTAAAAGACAATCGGGAAGTAATGATAAATTTAATGCCAAAGATCAAGTTTTGATATTTCTTTGGTTCGTCGGATATGAAGCGGCCTCATTTAGAGACGTAGCTGATCGATTTAACATTCCAATAACCAGCTTATTTAGGGTTTCAAGGAGATTAATTTATTTTTTTAGCAACAATTAATATTTAATTTCAAAATTATACTAGTTTCTAACCAAACTTTTGCTAAAAAATTCCTGCTTGAATGAAGGAGTTAGGTCAACGAACCAAATTATATTTCATATTCCAGCAGAGAATTATTGGAAATAGGTTTGTAACAATTATACGCATTGCGTTAATGTCACCAATTTGTAGGAAATTATTATAAATATTATAATTTTTACAAGTGCACTCTTATAGATATTAAATCATTCTGACAAGTGATTTTCTTACATTTCCTTGTATTTAGGTATTGTTCTCACTCCTGTAATATCATTTAGCATGAATTTGATAAGACAACAACCAAATATAATAATTTATCTACGTGCCGTTTTAGAAATATTATTTAATTTTGACATGTATATTTTTACGGCCTTTTGCATCTCCCTATGTGGTCGTTTTAACCCTCATAACATTAATATACCTATTAAGACACCCGTTAATTAGTTCGTAGAGTGCGTCCTCAAATTTGGTGAGCTCGCTATGTACCAATGTATGTAATGTACGAAAAAAATGTTGGGTTCAGGGGATGATCATTGAAATCATTTATATATTTTTTGGAGTCTTTTCTTGAAAAATAAAAAACAAAAAAATCACCGAGAAAAAAGTGTCGCACCCCAAACTGGACTATTTTTATGTTATGGTGAAATCAGCATGATAATCCGAGTTTTTATAAAAAAGATAAAGGGTAATCTCGTTTTAGGATTATTAAACAACGTTTTTAATGTACACACATTAGTTTTAGTGTTCAGGATACCTGCTAGTTTATTTAAATAAACACTTTTAAATAAGATTCACTGTATATTATTACATATCATATTTTTTGTGGATGTACCAAATCTCCTATAATATTTTGCTCTGAAATTATACGAGGAAATAAAAATATAATGGAAACATTTGATTCAAATCTAGTATTATTATTTTTTTAAATATTTCTATTTTTACAGACTTTGAAGTATTGGATAGAGCGATCGATATACGGGGTGAACTCTAATTAGAGCCTATTAGAATGTTTAGAAATAGTCACAAACATTAACTAAACAAATGTGTGGGATTGTGTTTAAAGAACAGGGTATCTATCTATAGTAAAATCAAATCCTAGGGCCTTCCAAGTAAACAAATCCACGCATTGTATACGTGGCTTTCAAATTTCAACGATCTAGGCAGGGTTGCATTAAGCATCACGAAATTATATTTGTTTTGATGGTTGGTCGCTTGCTGTTCATTTTAGTATAATATATTTACAAATACTATGCATTTTACACTCATTCTAAATTTAGAGCCCTTTCTGCAAATTTCTTTAAAGATAAAGAAAACGTTATAAAAATTGCCTATTGAGATTAATTCACAAATGTAAAAATATTTAAAATTGCTTAAACTAACAAATTTTATGCTTATTTTCGGTAGAATGATGGTCGTTCTAAATATTTATTTCTAATATTCATGTATTCACGTTTTTTGTTTGCTTAAAACGTTATTAGAATCCGTCATTAATTACCCTTCCTTATGTTCAACATTTGAGTAAAATAAAAATTATGATAATTTTTTTATAATTTACAACTTAAGCATATTATATAATATATATTATTTTCTGTTCCCTTTAAATAAATATTAATTGTAATCTAATAGTTCATACCTTTTAATTTAAAAGTCATTGTATAGGTATAGATATATGTGTATAGGTTACAGATATAATATTGCACAATTACTAAAAATAGTTAACTATTTATTAGAATCGTAGACATATTCATTGCTTATTTTTGAATGAAACAAAATAGAAATATTAAAGAATTTATATTTTAATTAAGAATTAAAGTAAAACTAACAATGATGATAAGAAGAGAACAAATGTGATGTTTTTGTTTTAAATCGACTTGTTTCTTGGAAACTGACTTCTAATAAGATAAATAAGATGCACTTGCTGCGTATTAAATAATTTATATTGAATTAACACTTTCTTTGTAGAAATTATCCATAATAAATATGAAGAAATAAATTATATTAAGAATATGTACAATAATGTTGTTCTTTTCTAAAAAAATGTTTGGTTAATATTATATAGGTATTTACTCTAAAAGGTAATATAAAATAATTGAACTTCCCAGGTTTATTTGTTCATTCAGCATCTATATACATTGCTCCAAGAAATTAACGCATCAGTTAATATTTTTAGGAAAATATGGCCATTTTAAACAAACTGTAAAATGTTTTATCTCATTTTGAATGATCCTTGTATATTTTTTTCTTTTAACTATCCAGACATTTTTGTCCGTGTTGATAATTTTTTGCTACTAAATTTTTTCACTGGTGTACTAACATTCTTTGTAAGATAAATCGACTATAATTCAGTTATTTGTCTGATTTTTGTCCGTTGGAACAGAATTTATTCGAGTTTCGATACTTTTTGTTAAACTGTTAAGATGCAACGCGAATCCAGAAATTTGACCTCGGCTGAGTGTGCAAAAGCCGTGGTATTACACGAAGAAGGTTGGAGTTATCGCCGAATAGGCGAAAGATTCGGTGTGTCTCATACATCAATATCGCGTATGATTGAACGATGCATGGTAAGTGGTGAGCATACCAGGAGAGCTGGGCAAAGCAGACATCGTATCACGACCCCCGCCCAAGACCGTTTTTTAAGGCTATCCGCTCTAAGACAGCGATTTGTAACAACAAGACAGTTACAATCACAACTTCAACATGCACAAGGCCCTCAAGTAAGCCTGGAAACCGTTCGACAAAGACTTCTAGAAGATAATTGGCGTCCTCCCATAGCTGACCGAGGACCAGCATTATCCGTGGATCATCGTAGAGGCCCGGTTAAACTTTGCCATGGAATACGTGAATTGGGGGGAAGCTGACTGGGAACGAGTTCTTTGGACGGATGAACTGCGATTTTGCCTGCATACATGTGATAGACAAGTTCGTGTTTTTAGAAGGCCAAATGAAAGATACGCGTAATTTACAGAATACCACTTTATTCGGTGGATGTTTGGTTATGGTGTGCCATTTGCTCCTTATATTGGCCAAATTTTTTTGCTAATGCATGTTAATGTTGACCTCATAGAGCTCGCTTAGTTCTAGGCTACCTATTGGAAGTTGGCATTGTAGCTATGGCCTGGCCGGCACGAAGTTCCGACCTTAATCCAATAGCGCATGTCTGGGGTATACTCGGAAAGCAATTACGTGCTCATCTGAACCGGCCCAATAACTTGGAGGACGTGGGGCGGCGATTGGTTGAAATTTGGAATGGTCTGGATCAAAACATCCTTCGAAATCTTATTTTAAGCATGAACCGTCGATGTCAGTACACGATTAGAAGTAGAGGTGGAAATATCCGATTTTAAGGTTGAAAAGTTCCGTAGAATTCTTGATACTCCTTGTTTCATTAAAAAATTAAAATTCATAATTTAGTTTTTTTTTTGCTTTTCATTACTTTATACTTAATCTTGGGACTACTTCTTTAAAAAATTCCTTACTTAGAGGTAATTTAATAAAAATTATTAAAATATAATGTTTAATTTATTATTTGAATTTTACAACTAAATTAATCAGAAATTTATTAGTAGTGCGTTAATTTCTTGGAGCACGGCTCTCCGTTTTGTTATGGTCGAAGACTTTAATAGGGTTACAGGGTATTTCATATTTAATTAATTATTTCAAGGGTACATTGGCTGAAAATGATCATTTGTGGGGTAGGGAGTTTTTCTGGTTAACTGCTAAAAATAGTTTTAAATGTACTCTGAAATTTTTTATTAAATTATTTCCTTTAATAGCTAAAAAATATCACGTAGAGTTTGGTGTTCTACAATACAAATAATTTCCGGCCAATCTATTAAATATACGAATTATGAAACAAAAAAATATAATAACTGAAACACTAAAACTATTACAGGAAAAATAAAGACCTACATTTGGGGACAATTGAATCTAATAGATAAATCATACTTTTTCAATTTTTATAAAATGTTAGAAATATTACGGTTACATAAAAAATATGTTACTAGAGTTTATTGTTAATAAACTATATTAAACTATAAAACGGTTGATGCTCTTAATTTAACTCTTTAATAATAATAAATAAGTCATATACTTGATCGTTTTCAAATCCATAAACAAAGGAGAACAAAACGATAAAATCTTGTACCATCCTATATAGAATTTTCTTTGATGCTCCAGGAAATTATTTTTTGAAATTTCAAGAGGGTGATTTTTTGTATCTTTATCGGATTCAGATACCACTCATTTAAAATCCAAAATATTTTATTTTTAATTGAGTGCGCAATCTGAAAAATGAAAGAGTTGGAGTACTTAAGCTCATTTACAATGTACGGCTCTTTTCCTGGGCCTTTCCTCTTTGACCTTGACTTAGAAAATCTTATATTTAATTAAAGACCTACGTTACATTTATATAAAAATGTAAAAATATACGGGAAATCAATTTAAGAAACAAAATTTTGGTCTTGCACTGCGTTCTTGGACACACTCTATACATGGGACTAATTTTAAAATATGAATTTCAAGACTACCTACACTTTTTGTAAATACTTTTTTTCATAACATTAATAATAGTGAATAAATCGTGATTTGCCACACTAATGCGTCACCCTGTATACTGTGTTCATTTAAAAACGATCCACTATCAATACTTATAAATGCGTTACAATAAACAGAAAAGCTGAGACACGTCAATTTCTAAATTGAGGAGGACATTACATTTTTATAACACATGTAACAAATGAAATTTTATTGGTAATTAAGCATATGATTGTTCTCTGCTTTTTTTTTATTTTATCGCCCTCTTGCGGGAACAAAAACTGTTATGTGTTCCAACATGTGACACTTCATTTGAAAATTAATTTCATTAATAATTCAGTGCATAACATAGCAAAATGTAATTGAAATAAATAAAGCGTAAATTAAGATTGGTTAAGATTAAATCAATTTAATTTTACAACTAAAATAACAAATTTATGTTATTATTCATTTTAGTTGTACATTAGCTATCATTTCTCTATTTACTTTTGATGGATTTTTTAACGATTCTTGTAAATAAAATTTTAATTTCTATAGACTTTTATGTCATTGATAACAAATCTTGATTTTTTTTCATAGAGATTATTAAAAATAATGTAAAATTTAAAAGAGAATCTAAAATTTTATGTTACATATATATTTGCTCTATCTATTAATGGTAAACAGAAAAAAAAACTCGTAAAACGACATTAAACACGATATGGATAAAACAAGTGATATGGAGTTTTGCATTTAAGATTTATTTCTTTAAGGCACTTAATTATTTTTTTAGCTCATAATTAAGAGCAATATGCTAGATTTATTATTACAATACATTCTATTACAAATTACAATTCTACTACAGTCCATTAAACCAAATATATATATTTCGTTTTCATAAAGCCCACCCCAGACAATGATACCCTATCTAAGTAGTGACTCCATTAGTGATTTGTAAATTTGAATAATTAGCTTTTTACTCGTAATGTGACGAATAATGTGACATTTTTGTATCAAACGCCTGATTTTATTTGTTAGCTCTCTGATATGATCAGTCCATTTTAATTTTTTATCCATTGTAATGTCAATATACTCTGTAGAATTTAACTCTCTAATAGTGAGCCCTGACTGATTTATCTTTATAGAGTTGAAATTTGGTCTAAGTCAACGTTTTACTATCCTTAGCCCTTTAATTGCTTTACGAGTCTATTTAACACTTTCCCAGGATTAACATTTAAAAAATAGAATTGTATCGTCTGCATAAGATATAGTTCCACCAACCATTTGTGATGAAGTTTAGAAGACAATAAATATAAATAATAAATAAAAGTGGACCAAGTACAGTCCCCTGAGGGATTCTAATTTTGGTTACTAAAGGATCACTGCATACCTATCTAATTTGTTACTTGTTCTCGAGATAATTCTCGAAGACTTCCAACACTATGCCCCTGACATCATAATATTTTAGAACAATAATGAGTTGTCCATGGGGCACAGTGTCGAAAGCCCTCGCAAGGTCAAGAAAGACAGCTAGCCCTTTTTCATTGTTGTCAAGGCAGTTTTTTATATTGTCAACAAGTTTGAATATATCATCATTTGTACCCACTCCTTTTATAAATCCAAACTGATTAGTATTCAATATATTTAGTGACGTAAGGTAATTGTATAATCTACTTTTCATGCATTTCTTAAATATCTTAGCAAAAGCAGTGATTATACTAATCGGTCGATAGTTACTAATATCTATTTTACAACCATTTTTATATATAGGTGATACAACGATGTTTTGAAGGAAGAAGGTACTTACCCTGTTAGAAAGATTTATGGTATGAACTTATGGCTCTAGAATAAATTTATGAACTTTTTTTATTAATTTTGACGATATTCCATCAAATCCCGGAGCACTATTATTCTTTAAGGAACTAATGTCTTCAATAACTTCTTCACATAAGATTGTTGTCAAAGTCATAGAATTTACCAAGTTAGGATAATTTATATTTACACAACTATTCACTGTATTTCTAGTTGCTTTTAAATAACCGACTATATTCACTAAGCAACTGTTACAATAATTAGCTATTTCCGAATCATCCCGAAATTGCTGATTATATCATTCAATATATTAATATAGTTACAAGTCTTAGTTTTATTTTCATTTGAAGTATCTTTAATAATCTGATAAATTTTTCTCAAGTTAATTGTATTAGTATAATAAAAAAAATTTGCCTTTTGAATTATTTTATTAAGATTATCTATTTCTGTAATTACGATAATTTCTGAGTAAAGTTGGATTATTTTTATTTTTAGTGACCGTTTTTTTTAGTTTATTCCTATGTTTTATTGATTTTATTATAGTATTAGTAATCCAAGGTTTAATCTTATTATACTTTTTAATTATAACTGTTTCAATAGTAGTGCGCTCCTCCTATAAAGTTTTAAAAACTTCAATACATTTCTGGCAAGCTAATTCAGAGTCATTAATAGAGATAACATCAGCCCAACATACAGTACTTATCTTGTTTTCAAACTTATCTGCATCGAACTTTACAATTTCTTTACAGAAATTTTCTCTGTAACTTTCAAATTCATCAAGATTAATATTTAAATAGACCGGGTAGTAAACAGTAACATCAGAATCTATAACAAGTGCGTTAAATAATAAATTATTCTTATCTATTCTTTTTCTCACAAAAATGTGATCAAGACAAGTATTGCTATAAGAGGTCATTCTAGTGTAAGAGTTTTTATAAGATCTGAAGCCATAGGAAAATAACATCGATAAATATCTGTTAATAGATGGATGAGAATATCAAAATTTATATCACCAACGTCAATTTGTTTACCCGGAAAATCATTAGGATAGGAATTAAAAAGTTATCATTAATGGCAGGTGACCTATAACTAATTATAATAGAAAACTCCAGGTATATAATTTATAAAAGTTATGTTAGTAATAGTTACATTAGACAAAGTTAAAACAAAATTTTCTATATTGTAGTTAATGTTCTCCCTAATAAAAATTAGAACACCATCATTTTCATTAATAGAACTATTATTGTAACAGGTTTGAAAACCAGGTATTGTAAAATTATCTAAATTCAATATATTTCTAGTTTCATCAAGAATTTTCATATCCAAATTATTCATTTGAAATGAAAATTATCAATATTTTTCCGGGCACCACGAATATTTAAATGGAGATCTTTCAACAAAGCTTTCTTAGAATCCACATTTGTGCAAAAATTTGTATATTGGTGTATATCATACCATAGGTTTATACCCTCTCTTTCATCAATTTCCTCGTTTTCATTTTCCTCAATAGTACTTAATTCTGCAATATCCATTAAAATACATACATAAAACGAAAAATGAAAATGATATACATTTACTTTGTTCAAACCCAAGACACGAAACCCAATAAAAATATAATTAACAATGTAACAAAACAATAACTTTAAACTACAATATAGCCAATCAATTAGCTAAATAGTCGATGTTATTCTATGGTCTTTGCTCATAAAATTTAAAGGTAGGACAGTCCTTATCAATTGCTTCATGATTAACGTCATAATTTCTTTTATACTTACTAACTGCTTTCACACAATCGCAACACATTTTAAATTCTTTCTTGCAATCGGAAAACTCGTGATTTCCTCCACAGTAGTTACGTGTTGCAGGATTCTTACAATTAATCATTTTATGATCATATGCTCCACATCTTCCACTTCTAGTCATAAATAGGTCCTCAAAGACTGGGCAACGGTCCCAAGCAATATGCATTTTTTTGGTGTTCATCATATTTCAGAACAATTGACCGGAACATTTAGAAAATACCATTTTTCTTTCCATTTTAATCTTTCTAACATACATAATTTTGAGATAATCATCTGAAGAAACAAGGTCGTTTTCTGTCTCTTGCGAATTCTGCATGTTTTTCGGGTTAATAATTATTACTGGTACATTTTTTTGAAGGTTTGCTTCTGGGGTTCATTCGCATACTAGTTCTGCATTCTGCAAGTTTTTACTTGCTCCAAGTTTTTAATTCAGTTCTGTAATATTTGTATGACCAGGTTCTTATCCTCAATAATTTTCTCTTTATCACTGATGATGTTCTTATAAAGATCAATAACATCCCACTGCCTACATTTGGTACAATTAAATATTAATGTTCGCTTTTGAAGGGGTCATACATTTTATTTCTGATGCAATCTTCACATAAGTACTTTCTGCAACTATCGCATGCAAAAATAGGAACTTTTGCATCCTTAGGCAGGTATTTATTTTTGCATTTAGAGCATTCTACTTTATCCATTTTTGTTTATTAATTTTCAGATTATTTAAATTACTTATACATCACGCCACTCGTCTATATTTATCTTTAAATAAATTTCTACAGTTCCGATTTTTTTTATCACCTATCTCAACTGCTTTTTCCTTTAATGGAAAAATTCTTTGAACAAGAATTAATTAAAAACGACCTCATTCGATGCAATTTGACTTTTATGTAATATTCCACTGTATAGCCAGTAATTTTATACACAATTTGGTATCATATTTGACAACAAAACGATTATTATAATTTGCTAGACATTAATTACTACTACTGTTTTAGAAAGTTAATTGTTATCAAACAGAACATTTTTCGTCTTTCTAATTGTAATAGACCGTTATTATTTAATTGTGTATGTATCAATTAAACCTATCTATGGCAAATATAATAAAAGGCAGTGAAAACTTCCTTGTGTGTTTAAAGAAAAGTTTGAGTATTCAGCGTTTCATAAAAAAAGTCATATATATATATATATATATATATATATATATATGAATAAATATATATGTATAGTACGAAAGAGAGGATCCCAGGAAGAAGTTACAAATCTTAATATTCCAACTCAGATGTGAAAATTAGTTTAGTGTACAAACACCAATTTTTTTAAAATTGTCTAAGCTTGCAACTTCAAAATTGAAAGAGTTTGTATATTAACGCAAAATTTAGGCAAACCAATTTTCATAATCTGATAGATGAGTCAGTAACAAAAAAAATATTTTCCTAAATTTCTTAATTTCCTGTGGTGTCTTCCGCTAGAACTCCCTAACGTAAGAAAATTTCAAATGGTGAATTGAAACCACACTACACTCTTTCTTACAAAGCAGAAAAATTTCGAAGAGGGTGATGTCAACATTTTATATTTTTTTTATTCCAAAGCTATATTATAAATAATTTTTATTATTTGATGCCAAATATATAGAATGTTCTCTAAATTTAAATTAAGTTTATACTAAGTTTCCGCATAAAATAACTACATATTATGTAAATTAGGACTTTCTTCTTTAATCTGCCTCAAACAAATTGTATCTAAAATTTTGTCATAATATTTTTTCTAGTTTTCTTGCATATTAAATTCTAATAAAAACAGCTCCAATATAAAAAAAATAATTAATGTTCCCTCTTTAAGTATTAAATTAAATGTTAAAATATTGTTTTCCCAAAGTGAAAATACAATATAAATTTTGATAATCTTATATGACATCTACGTCAATTTTTTAATTGAAAATTTACTTCAACAATGCTAATTCTAATGCTAAATTTCCACTCGAGCTCATAATGTAAACTCTAGACAAAAATTACTTTTGATTTAACAAATTTAATCTCATAAACCTAGTGTTTGTAAAATTTTGATTACAATTTAATGATAATTATACTTTATTTTATAATTTGGGAACTTTCATCATACTTATTGGTTTCATAACAGGACTCCGTAGCAGTTTCCTCAAAATTTTTAACGAATACCAAAAATACTATTACAATTTTTATTTTTTTACCCAAATACCTCTACTACCGACAAGTAGTATAACATTTTATACTTAATTTCAGAAATATTAAGAAAATTGTTCTAGAAATACCAATAATCAAATACCAAAAATACCAAAATATTTTCCCTAATCAAAACAATTTGATCAAAGGAGATTCACTGAAGAGGAAGAACAAAACATGGTTATTTACACTTTTTTACCCTTTATATTGGTTACTAAGTCGTGCATAGATTCTAGATATTCTATAGTGTTTCATGGATAGAGTTTGGAAGAGGAAAGACTTTTTTATTTGTAGATTTAGAAGAAAAAGTCATTCTTTATAAAAACGTCTGCTTATGTCGAAACTACAATTTTGAATATTAGATTTGTGGTTACTATACAGGGTTAGTCAGAAATAACATTTTTAGTTTTTTGGATTTCGTTTAAAACTCATTTTATGTAAAAACAAACAACTGTTGTTGGTTTTCTACTTAGAATATGATTTTATATCTGGCCGAATAATGATTTTGTTGTAAGAAAACTATTTCTTATTTGTATTTTTATTATTACATTGTCATAATTTCATTTTATTCAATCATAAATATTAAAATAAATAAAGTTCTATTCAAACGTGATACCACCGAGTTCAGCGCATAGTTCAACTCGATATCTGAATTCCCGATAATAATTCCTAATTTGCTGCATTGGGATATTTGCAGTGACTTCTCTTATTTTTTCTTTCAAGAGATCTAAATTATTATTGAAATTGGTTTTATAAATCTACAAATAAAAAAATTTTTCCTCTTCCAAACTCTATCCGTGGACACATTGTATATTAGAAGCTAATTTATACTTTTAAAATTATTAGTTGACTACGAAATGGTACCGACTTCCTAGACACCAGTTTCTTTACAACTTTTTACTAAATATTTTGTTGTGAATTCTATTTGGGTATCAAAAAATTTGTGAAATAAACATATTTTTGTATTAAGTTTGTATTTCATAAATAATTTATTTATAGCGTGTAAAAGTGTGATAATAAATATATTTTAAGAAATGGTATATCTTTATCGAACATGGCGCAGGTTAGTTACCTTATACACTTAATCGCATTTTTATTATAAGAAATATAAACTAATATATCTAGTAACAGGATTAGTATGTACAAATTTTGAATTTACTAACAATAGTATTGTACTTACATTACAATATTTATTTTACCAGTTTTTAATATATTTAGCTGCTTTACCTATTTTGTCATTAGGTACGTATTATAATGTCTTCAAAACTGAGGCACAGTAGCTCATTCTGTATTTACCATTTACACCTTCATGTTCCTAGAGTATTTTTTCTAACATATTCCTCTAATAAATTTTATTCACACGTAAACTAAATATAATGTAAATATAACAGAAACTACGATAATATTAATGTTTGAGGTACATCGGTAGCCAAAATTTGATAGAATTAATTGAATTTCTTTTTCATGTTCAACTTGCCACTTTTGATTTGAATGTATTATTTCTAATATTGATGGCCCTACTAACTTAACGTTTTCGTTATCCTTGTTATTGATGAGGATATTATTCATCTGAAAATTTAAAAGGCTGATAAATAAGTAATTACAACTCTTTAATAACAGGTAATTATACAATATAATCGTACTTACTTTATGAATATTTTCTGGAGTAGATATTTTACTCGCAATGTCTAACATGAGTGAAGAGAGAATACTAGCACCACCATATCTGTAATTTATTTGCCAAAATATTGAATTACATTTTTACACTCTCAACTGCTCTACATACGAGGATCGTTTGATAAGTCTGGTAAATTTGTAAAAGATGGCGTGGCCTTGAAAGTTCGACTATTCAAACTCCCAAAGACCAAATTTTAGTCGAAAATGATGCGTAGTCGACGAAGAAGTATAGCAGTGCCACGACAAAGGAAAAAAAAATTAATTCCGTGCAGTGACAAAACACTTTTATTTAAAGAAGTGGCTACCAGCGCGGTTCAAATCCGAGTTAGATGAAGTTTATGCTCCTGCGTTGAAGACCGTTTATTTTTGGATAAACGATTTTAAACATGGCCGAACCAGAACTGAAGACGAAGCGCACTTCGGGCGCCCAGTTGATATCACGACACCGGATATGGTGGAAAAAATTAATGATATGATTATGGAAGATCGCCAACTGAACGAGTGCATAACATCCTGCATGAAAAATTGCTTAGAAAAAAGCTGTGTTCACGATGGGTGCTGCGATTGTTGACACCTGATCAAAAACGCACGAGAAAGGATGTTTCAATACATTGTTTAGCGATGCTTAGGCGCAATCCGGTGGATTTTTGGCGTCAACTTGTGACTGTGGAGAAAACTTGGATCCACCTTTAGACTCCAGACTCGAAACAGCAGTCAAAGAAGTAGGCATTCCTGCTCGACTGGCAAGATGATGGCTACTGTTTTTTGGGATTCTCAAGGAATTATCCTAATTGTCTATATACTTGTAAATTGGTAAGACAATACCAGGAGAATACTATGTAGCATTATTATTATTTATTATTATTATTTGAAAGAAGAGCTGAAAAAAAAACGGCCAAGATTGGCGCGCAAAAAAGTGTTTTTCCCCCAAGACAACGCCCCTGTTCCACTAGTCGGCTGTCGTAATGGCAAAAGCAAAATAACACGAACTGCTCTTCGAACTGCTTTAACACCAACCCTATTCTATGGATTTGGTCCCGTACGTCTTCTTCCTGTTCTCAAATTTAAATAGTTGGCTCCGTGGGAAGAAATTCTCGTCGAATAAGGAAGTAATCGTAGCTGTTAATGAATATTTTGAAGGCTTTAAGAGAACCTATTTTTCCAACGGTATAAAAAAATTGGAAACTCTCTGCACCCAAAGCATCGTCCTCGATGGAGATTTTGTTGAAGAACAAAGGCGATTTTTTCCAAAAAAATTTAATTTTACTTATTTTTTACCAGACTTATCATACGACCTTCGCATATGCATGACTGACTTACGCAATTTCCATATTTTTCAAATGTTTTGCCATAAAGTCCAAAGCTACTCCCACACCCATCTTGTTATTAAAATAAATTGAATTAAATACCACTGCAAAATCTTGCTCTCTTATCGGGCCATAATCTGTTAAAGTCAAGTTGAGGTAACTGAAATTTAAATTTGTTTTTAAATTATTATTATTGAAATTTATTACACTCTCCAAAGAAGCCAACTTACATAAACACATATTCTAACAATAATTAAATCATAATGATCAAACTAAATTAGATGAATAACTTAAATAAATTTCTAATTGAAAAATACGAGTTTTTATAGGACGACTGAAATTGAATCTAGCAATATTTTTGTAATAAATTTTGGGGTTAAAAGAAGAATTCACTAAGTCACCCATATCTTGAACAACTCCGTGATTTCACTTTTTTATAAATAATTATAAATACTTTCCTTTTAAGCATTTCTTCATCTCTCGTACATCCTAGGGCAGATAAAATAATATATTGATCATGTGAAGATGTAGACTTCTTAAAAACTTTCAACAAAAAATCGAAATCTTCTTTTACGTTTTCACTTTCCATCAGACCATAACACAAAATTAAATATTTTTTATTCACAGCAAGCGCACTAAAAATTAAAAATCATATAATTAAAGAATTTATTTCAAATAGGAAGCAGTTGCGATATAAAAAGGTACGTTATATTTAATGCCTTTTGATAAAGTAAAAAAATTACCCACCACATATTACATACCTTTTTTTATTTTTAAATGCCTGAAAATGCTTTTTTGCGTATATAATGCATTCCTTCTGCCCTAACTTACAAGAAAACTCGGTAATCACAGTCTCTTTTAGTGAATCAACATGAGTTTTATATTCTGTGCTATGGGGAAATGCACTTGTGATTAGTTTTAATAACCACGCCTGGAAAAAAATTTCTTTAGTAAATTTAAGGTATTTTTAACAGAAATTTATAACGTCTAATGGTCCAAATTGTCTAGAAATATTTTATAAAAACTTGTCTAAATGATTATACGCGATGTTAAAAATACATATACATGCCTTCCAGACAAATTAGGAAAACATGTCGGAAAACGTTATCTACAAATGGAAAAAAGTTTATTCTAGTTTTCACAAAAAAAACTGCGCGTTGCTTCACAGTATGATAATAATTATAGTACTTTGTAAATAGCTTAGGTGTCACTTCCATTATATATAAAGTAAAATATAAAATATTTGTCAGAACCATTTTAAATTTTCCAAAATAGGACCCATAAATATGATAAAAAAAGAAATAATATTTTAGCAGAAAAAAAGTTTAGGCAATAGTAAAAAGCAAACTAGTGGAATAAAAAGAAATAACAATAATGATTAAATACAGGAAAAAATTGAATACCTACTTTTAATAATTTTTCCGAATGCTGATCAATATGACTAAATAAATAAGTAAACGATCTGAAAGCTGATACCCATGGATAATAACTGGTTTCATTTTTTAAATAACGCACCAGATTAAAAACTTTTTCGTAAGAAACTTCTCCATTTTGCGCTATGTGAAATATATCGTCAATTAATTGTGCTCTATTAAGATGATGTATCGATTCCCTTCCTTTTTTGGTATTTAAATCCTTGATAATAATGTCCCATAATTGATTATCGTAGTTAACTCTGTAAAACCCTAAAAAGTATCAACCTTCTATATTGCTTCTAAAATATCACCCCCCCAACCCATGATGAAAAACAATATTGATAAAGGGGCCATATCAATAATGTATTTTAACTAACTTCTAAATTGACATACTTTTTTATTTCAAAGGAAGGTATTTAATTGGTGCAAAGTTACCCCCAAATTTTAACGGGTGACAAAACTTTTTTACATTTAAATATGGAAATAATATATATATATATATATATATATATATATTTAATCCTATATATTGAGGATATTTTAGGTGTTTCTTTATTTCATATTTCTCCAAAAATATCAAGTTCTTCTTTCTTGTCACTTATATGAAGTACGTCCACTGTTGTTTCCATTGTGTTATTAAGTGTAGGTTTATGTTCACAGTAGCGTATGTTAAAAATTTTTAACGTCTGGCATTACAATCTGGACAATTTATTTTGTAAATACCCGCTACTGTGAACACTTATGATTTTATAGATTAAAACAACCAGATAAGTCACATTACGCAAAACATCTCATTGACACCAAAAACAAACCTACACTTAATAACACAATGGAAACAACAGTGGAAGTACTTCGTATAAGTGACAAGAAAGAAGTACTTGATTTTTGAAGAAATATGAAATAAATAAATACCTAAAATATCTTCAATATACACTATTGTATGAACAAATAAATCTAAGAAGTTCAATTATCTTCGATCACCTTTTGAGCTAAATAATACTAACCCAATATATTTTTAGAAAAAGAAGAATGTTGTTTAATGATAATTGGTTGTGAGGTTTATGACATAACATTTATTTACGTTTTTTAAAGAGATCTGTCAAACTTCTTTCTGTTTTTGAAAATGGTATTGTCAAATACCGAAACCTAGGTAGACTTGAATTTTATTATAATGCTTTGGAAGACTATAAAAATTCAAGATAAGTATTATTTATCTTTCCATATTTACTATGAATATTTCCATAAAGTAAGTAAGTAAAAGTTGAAACAATTAATTTAATTTTTAACTTTTTATTATGATGATTATCTTCTTTTTTTTTGAAGATCCAAATACTAACCTAACCTTTATTTTTAACATTTCTAGAAAAAAACATGGTGTGCTTATATAAATACTTACCGCTTTGCTGAATATTCAAAATTATCCAGTGTTTTTGGTTATGTGGTATATACAAAGGTTTTTGTGGTTCTAACCAATATTTTATATTAACAGAAAAATCTTTCTCTTTTTGTGTAGTATAGCTGATAGGTACAAACCATTGAATAGAAGAATTGCAGTTGTTATTTAAACAAAACCGTTTCTAAAAAAAATGTGAGGTTAAATTGAAAAAAACTGTATATTAAAATATAATAGGTTCAAATTCATACATAGGTAAGTAATTGATCAAGAAATGTTATATGTTTCTCTCCCAATATTTATTGTTAATGTCAAAATTTATTTTTATTACTGTATCAATTATACCCATCCTCTATTTAATTATATCCACAAAATATAAACCATATGTTAAAATATTCTAAATGTTGCACTGTTATCAGAATACAAGGTAGTTAAGTAATAAATAATAATATTTCGAGATGATATATAAATAACAATTATAAATAATCGGAGAATCCAGGTACCCCAAGAGACTAAAATGTTCAACATAATAATTCCAGATGAAATATCAGTAAACCCTATCCCTTTTATTGAAGTGGGTTAGGACCACTAAGATTTATTTCCTTCTGAAAACTTTCTTGAGTTTAGGCCCTGTTAAGAAAAATGAATATTGTTTTGTCTGCTAACATTTCGGCATATTTATTCGACCATCATTAGGGCTTCTACAAGAAATACAATTACGAGTATATACAAATCTCCAAACATTGCAACTTATAAAAAAACAAATACAATTTAAAAATCTAGAAATATTACAATTTACAAAAAATAACATTAAAATGTAAAAATCTAAAATTATAAGAAAGAGTTCATTGAATGTATGGGAGGATGTTCTTAATCATTCCCTAAAAAACTAGTAAAAAATGAATGAAGAGAAAACTGCAAAAAGTAAAATTCCACGTCTAGAAAATGTATGTCTTTCTTTTCCCGTTTTTAAATTTAAATGAGATGTCGTTGATATGCTCTTAATTATTCCCGAAGTAAAGCAAGACGAACTTCTTTTAACCTTTAACTCATATCAAGAGAATCTGCAATTTCGTATTGAGGAAGATTATATGTAAATTATTTCTAGATACCCTTTTCGAAAAGATTCTTGAACAATAACTCTCGATATACAACAAAAAATAGGAAGGGTAGAATTGGGACATATGCATCAATTTGCTAAATTTATAGTAGATTTGACAAAACAAAAATGATAAAATAACAAAATAGCAATCTTCAATACCCCTCTAACTCCTTTAATACCCTGTAACTCCATAATTATGAATATTAAACCCCAAGTGTGGCACCTTAACTGATTCAGCTCTTTAAGAAGAATTGAAAAATTGCATAATATATATAAGATTCTATAAAAACTGCCGATGAAGAATCACCCTGTATTCAATTTTTACTGGAAAATATGGCAAATTATATTTAAATATTGACCTGATTCAAGTTTACTTGATAATATTTTTTTGTTTAGAAAATATTGAATTTATTTCTTTCAATTGTACTATACTGTTTATAAAAAAATTTAGATACATTAAAACTGTATCTTACAAAACATAATTTTTCAAAAAGTCTTCTTCGCAGGATCCTTTTTTCATTGACGAATAAGAGTCAAATTAATAACAAGATTACCCCTAATCGTAACTACAAACTTAAACTTACATTATCTAATATAAAGAATATACAGTGTGGTCAATCTAAATTGGAAACACCATACTATTTGAAGTTATTAACTGATTTCAACAATTTTTTTAAATATTGTGTACTACAAACTTTATTTGGAGACAAAGAGTTATTTCTATTTTTAAGGCATATTACGATATCTTTTCATAGCTAAAAATTCAAAAATCTTATTAGGGACTTTTATATTAAAAGAATGAGTACGCCGCTGTATAGATATGACCCAATTTTTACTAATATATGTTTATTAATAAAAAAGGTATGGGATGATAGATTTGAAGAATATACCAGGTAAAAGTTTACAAAACGTTAACCAGGGATTTTTTACCAAAGAAACAAGTACGTCACTAGATTTAAGTCGCACCCAATAGATGTAATGTGATTTTTATTAGAATATATTTATTAATAAAAAAAATCATTTTAAGTTGAAATCTTATAAACTATTTATTACCTGATGTATTCTGAAAATTAAGCTATCCATAACTTTTTTGTTAATATACATATTTTATTAAAAGTTGGGTCAGATCTATTTAGGGGCTATCAAAATCCAGTGGCGTTTTTTGGTAAAAAAAATCGCGGGTTGACATTTTGTAAACTTTTACCGGGTATATTTTTGAAATTTACCACCCTATAAGTTTTTATTAATAAATATATTTTAATAAAAGTTGGGTTACATCATCATCATCATCATCTAAATCCAGTAGCGAACTCATCCTTGTGAAAAGAAATCCCTAACAAAATTTCTAGATTTTTGACTACGAAAAAATATTGTAGTGTGCCTTACAAAGAGTAATAATAATAACTCTTTGCAATTTTGTCTCCAAATAAAGTTTTTGATGCACAATATTTCAAAAAACCATTGTTCAAATCGGTTAATAACTTCAAATACTATGGAGTTGTTTGCAATTTAGATGAGTTATAGTGTAATATCTACTGGTTTTTTTTCACCTAACGCTGTCTAATTGCCAGGTAAGATCACATCGAAACATCAAATCGAACCATATGAACTAAAGACGTGAAAGGGTTGTATACAATGAAATTTTTGAAATAAATTCTAAAGTGTTAAAATACAATATTTAGAGAAAGAAAAAAATTAAAAACATTTTCCAAATACAGTGTTGTGTATATTTCTGTACTTGAATGTGTATTGACAAAGAAAATGAAAAAAAAAATTGGTAAATTTGTTTAATTAAAATATGAATCTCAAGGAAAGTGTTGTGAATTTTATGTTCTGCTTCTCCCCTTCTTTTAAAAGAAATATATATATATATATATATATATATATTTATATATTTAAAATTTGTTTTTTTTCAATTTCTGCTTCTTTTTTAGATAATGATTAAGAACATTATTCTATGGTTTCAATTAATTCTTTTCTAATTTTAGAAGTTTAATGTTAATTTTAATATTTTTTTGGAAATTGTAATATGTTTAGATTTTTAAATTTTAATTGTTTTTTTTTGGAAGTTGTAGTGTTTGACGATTTGTATATAATTGTATTCCTTTTAAAAGTACTCATGATGGCCGAATAAATGTGTATTAATTTTTCTTGACTGGACCTAAACCCAACTTTTCCCTTTTGTTGTGTATGTACATTTCGCAGTCGGATTCTCAGCGAGAGAATTGCAATTCCAAATTAGAAATACATAAAAGCCTTTGATCTTCTCAGAGTCCGCAATAAATAGACGTGCATATGTACAAATTTACTCGCAAGGTAATATGGAAAGGAACAGACATAAAGTTGAGAAAATTATATTTATGTTCCGAGTTTTGACTTACGCTGTATACAATTTAAAGGTTCTATCACAAAATTTTAAAATAGATGACAGTAGAGCACATACCAAAACTATAAAAAAAATGTGATAACAATTGTTCCTATTTAAATACACGTTGGTCAATATACAACGATTTTGCTATAAAAGTGGTCATAACTTTTGAAACGTCAGGTATATACCAGACAAATCCTATATTCGAAGACTAAAAAAGTTAGCAGAATTCAAAGTAAAAAAAATGTACCATTGTATTTAAAAAAAATTATGTTTAAGTTAGCCTGCTGCTACTGAACACTCTGTATAAGTGAAAATAATAGGTTGTAAAGCTTAGTGCCTTCGGTAATTTTACTATGCAAAATTTTTTGGTTCCAATCTAATAAAGAAACTGTTGGACATTTTTACACTATTGGGACACCCTGCATATTTATATGTATAATATTTAAAAATGGAATCAAAATTGTTTATTGGGATACAACATTAGCTGGAATACAAAGAAATACATTTCTTACTTGTGAAATGGAAATTGTGGTTTCGTTTTTCTGTTGTACTGTTACAATAGGAAAACCAGCTTGATATATCCAATTATGCATTTTCTCCACAAAATTTGGCACTGTATTATTAGTCGCCGATTCTAAGGCTTTTAATAGAATTTCAGGATTTGTATTACTATAACAGCTATAAAATAAAAAAAAATTGTTTACAATTATAAAATTTCACAAAAATGTTGATGTTCATAAAAATCCTTTCACTAAGTAATTATATTAAGTTAGAGAATCTTACTTTTGAGTTAGATATGTTTGAAGGCCCTTTTTAAACTCTTCTTCGCCTAAAATATATCTCATCATTCGTATGATACTTTCCCCTGAAATTAATATATTTAAGGGTTAATGTAAATAGGTTAATTTAAAAATTATTATTGCTGTTTCCAAATATTCAAACTCATCTTGCAGATAAGATTATTATTGTTTAGTTTCTATTTTTAATACTCGCTTCAAAACTGATATGAATTTTGCCAGTTAGTATTTAAATTTTGTTGAGAAAATCGTGGCCATATCAGTTATTTGGGTCGCGATTTTAAAATTAAGGTCATATTTAGAAATTACGTGCAAAACAAAGAAATCATGAAGATTAATTGGTCATTGACCAACAAATTTACAAGAAAAATAGCGTCGGGTTATTACAAAAATTCATCAAGTGCATTTTTTTCGTTTTTCAGGTTAGAGTTATTACATATTTGTTTTGATCACCTCTAACTATAAAATTATGTATTCTGATGTTGACAAAAAACACAATGACAAATTTAGAAATGTCTAAATGTCACTGGAAAGAATCTATTAAATACTTTTACAAAAATTGGAAATTTTAGAATTTGATTATCGAAAAGTTTGGCAAATGTAAGTTAATGATTTATTGCAGTAAGCCCACGATATTCACAGTGGGTCACTCAAAACAGTCCACACTGATATTTGGCAGTATTCATTAGATTTTAAGAAAACGGTGAAAAACGTCCATTTTTATTACAAAGATGACATATGTTCATGATACAGACATCTGTCATATATCAACTCCCTCCTTTCCACCTCTTCAATCCCTTAATTCTAAATAGGGAGTATACCATAAGTGGCAAATTATTAGAAAAGTATTGCGATGGACTAATCTGTCATATAATAGATAATCCATGACTTTTCTTTCGACATTAACCCCATGTTTATAAAAAAAGTCTTTTAAGTTAAAGTCTAATACCTCTAAAAATTAAACGCAACGCCTATGTTTGGCTAATGTGTTACATTTTAATCACGTCAAAATTAATAAATTTTGCAAAAATTTACTAAGTAGTTACTAAGACATTTGGTAGTTTTGACCAGTGGTGGTAGCTAATCTATTAGGTATTTTTTGATTACGTCCAAAATGGTCTATTCTATTACACAAACAAAGGCGTTACGTTTAATTTTTAAGAGGTATTAGACTTAAATTAAGACTTTTTTACAAACATAGAGTTAATATCGAAAGAAAAGTCGTGGATGATCATATGGCTAATTAGTCCATCGCAATACCTTTCTAATGTTGTGCCACACATGGTTATTCCTTATTTAAAATTAAGGCATTGGAGACGTGGAAGGGAACATGTTGACAAGTGACAGAGGTCTGTATTGTAAAAATGTTCCACTTTGTAATAAAAAACGACGTGTTTTACCCGTTTCTAAAAATCTAATGAATACTACCGAATATGAGGGTGGACTATTTTGAGTGGCCCACTCTATATGTATATTTACGTGAAAATAAAGAAATCGTGAAGATTTATTGGTCACCGACTTCAGTTTGGAGAAAATATTTGTACTAAGTACAGAATGCTTATTGTAAGTCATACATAATATTTCTATTACGTAATAGTCCTACTAACTATTTAAATTGTTCTGAAATAAACCAGCAAACCGAACCTAGCCGAAATCTATCCACGAGCATTCTTGCGCGTGCACAAATTATAATGACAAATAAAAATTAAACTTGATTATTTGTATACATTTATAACTTCTTCAATAATACATTTACATGATTAAACCGAAAATCACAGTGAAATTATAATGACTTATGCCATGTTGAAACCATAGACATTAGAAATTTAAACAAATAATTTCTTATTTAAAAACAATTAAACTATGACAATGAATCATAACCTTATACTTTTCTACTATTCGTTTGATTTACTCTACATTTATGTCGGTTAGACAACCACTTGCTCTGCTTATGATTTTGCAGTAAAAATTCTATATATTCATTTATAAATATTTAATAAAAAATTTGAAAATAAGGACATTTAGAGTGTTTTTTATAATTAACAAAAAATATTTAGTAGAAGAAAGCGGCATCGTTACAAAAACTATTACTAAATACCTTTAAGGTAAGCAATTTCATTGAATTCCATACTAATTTCCAAAGTAGTTTTAATACTATCTTCAGGAGCAGATAATGGATTTGTGGTCGGTAGTGCGTCTTTTTCCATTATGTTTTGGGTTATATCAACAACAAACTGATCGTCTATTTCTAGTGTCCCATTATAAACCTGTTATAAAGGAAGCAAGAAATCTTGTATGACTTATTTTTCAATGAACTAAAACACTTAATAAAGATTACCATATCAGTCACTACTTTTCCAAAATATTCTGCGAAACCTTCGTTTAACCAAGTATTTGACCACCAGTCTAGAGTTACATAATTACCAAACCACTGATGAGCAATTTCGTGGCTCATCACCATTAAAATAGTCTGAAATGAGAAATTCGATGTCTTGTTTCCGTCATCTAATAAATCGAGTTCCCTAAAATTGAAGAAACCTTACACAGAGTTTGGCAAATGTTCTGGACAAGTAAAATTATAACTATTAATTTCAAGCTACGTTTTAAACTATTTTAGAAAATACTGGGTTGGGATAAAGTATGGAACCAAGTAAATATGTTTAAAATAAAAAGAATAATAGTTATGAAACTTTGGGGGCAAGTGCATTGACGCATAATGCATCTGATAAGATTTTTTTTGCTATTATTGTACTTTCAGTTTAACCGAAACTAACTTCAACTTTTTATGTTTAAATAGGACACCCTGAATATTTTTGCAAATTTTAATAAACCATGTTCTTTCGAATTCGTACATGGGTATAATGTAAATAATCTGTAAAAATCAGAAACTATAGAAATTTAGAGTCATTATCAAGTTTTTACGCATTGAAGTAATAAAAACTTGGAGAAAAGCAACTTAATGTTTACTTTTGAGTAGAAATAAACTTGTACTGTCTACCAACGAACGAAGCTATTAGGCAAAACATTGACATTGAATTAGAAGAATCATCTCAAATTTTTAATACTGGCATAAGTCGACGTTTTGTAGGGAATACATTAAAAAGAGAAAAGTACCATCCGTATAACATATAATACATTCAAGAATTGTCAGACGTCGATTTTGATCGAGGGCTGGAGTTTGTGAACGAATAATGGACATCTGTAATGTTGACGAACATTTTGCAACTAATGTAGTATTTTCTGACGAGGCAACTTTTTACTTAAATGGAGCAGTTAATCGTCATAACTAAAGATATTGGCCAAATGAGATTGATTGATTCTGTACTTTATCCAACCCAGTATAAAGCGTGCAGTTATATATTTAAGAGCCAACGAAACCGCATGAAATCGTAAATTCCAAATATTTCGAAAAGAGAGATAAGATGATGATTCAACAACTGAGAGATGCAGATTTGTACATCAGAGAGAAGGATGTAACTTCTTTTTTAAAACACTTTTAAGTGCTGGATTTCTCCGACAAAGAACTTTCAAAACAAAAAAAGAAATACGTCCCAACCTTCATGCAGATCTATTTAGCTTAAAGTTTTAATGTAATTTTTTATTTAATTTTAACCGCTTAGCAGTAATATTACATTTCGAATACTGGGAAAAATAAGACAAGGATGGCGCCTGTACCCTAGAAATATACAAATCTATAATCTGGTACCAACGTTGTTGGATTTCTATCGGTTATGCTTTCGAATTTCCATTGATACCATTATAATTTCTCACTCGTTTGGTGCGTTTTTTTCTACCGCTCTCGGTACATCTCTTTCTCGCCTCAGCACACTTTCTCGGAAATTGTAAACTTCAGTTAAACTTCAGTAATCATTGAGTGTGTGAATAAAAGTAGGTACTTGCACCGAAAATGATAAAAAAAATATTTTATAGTCTACTTTTTATATCCTATACTCAATTTATCAAAATTTGTTTAAAAATATCAATATATTCGCACATTTAAAAACCTAATATGATTTTTTCGGAAGTAAATGCATTTTTTCCGTAAAATTTCAAATAACTATAAACTTTGTTTTCATGAAAATGTATGAAACAATTTTAAGACAAAATCGCTCGTCCCATGTGTTCGTGATTTTGTCACAAAAATTAATTGCATGAATTTTTATGAAACCATGTTTTCATTGATAAATAAAATTTGATTTAAAAAAAACCGGCACATATTTGTTGTACCTTTTAAATTTTTATTAGCCCTAATTGATTATGATCCATTCTTGGAAACTTTTTTAAAATTTAAAAAAATATTAATTTATACTACACGCTTCCTCATCCATTTGTATGTGCGACAAAAGCAATGTTGCCAAAGTAGTTTTGGTAGATATCGTATTCGTTTCTCTCTTTATTTCATGTAATCAAATCAGCAAAAAGGACGCGTGTTTATAGGTAATGTGTTTGTAGGAGTATATATTTTTTGAAGACGTAAAGGGGCAAATGTTTTGAGTCGGATAAAGTCACGTGATGATGTTAGCTCTTAAGTCTAAACTTTTTTAAATAAGATATCACTTCTTTTAATTCTTCTCGTTTACTTGCGGCCTAAAATTAGTCGTTTAGGTGTTTCATATAATAATTGATAAACTTACATTCTGCATTTAAAAAAGTGCAGAGTAAAAATTACTGAAGACAAAGACAATTTCAAAGTAAATAAAATCACAAAGATATGTATACATCCAATTATCATAAATATTTTCATTACCTGAAACTTATTAATCCCCAATTTTCCATTGCACCAGCAGCAAAATCAGGTATAGCAACTAAATATTCCTGGACATTTCCCATAGTATCATATCCGATCCCGGTCCATTGATTCAAACATTCAAATAGTTGGTGTCCGTATTTTTTAGCAATTCCCAAATTTTCCGAAGCTGTGTGTCGAGCAAAAACATTGAAGTTTTGATCTTTATCTATTGCAGGTTCAAATCGGGATATGATTAGAGCGACCAAGTAAGATGACATTTTCGGAGTTTTTTCAAATGTGGTTACAGTAATATTCCTAAAGTACCAAATAGCGTATTATATTTATTAAGTGTTAAATATTATTGTTGTACATATTTTTGTTAATCTTACTAGATTTTCTAAACTAATAATAAAATAATAAATATTTGGGTCTATTTTTAAATAAGTTTAATTTTTGCAAATTTTGCTAATAATTAAAGGAAACTTATTGAAGGCATGACAAATCTTACTTGGTAGTATTTGCGGTCATCATAGGAGTGTTGGCTAGTACTTTATATCGAGTGGGGTGTTCCACTGTGATTTCAAAAGTTGCTTTAAACAAAGGCTCATCAAAACAAGGAAAAGCTCTTCTAGCATAAATCGGTTGAAACATTGTTGCCGCTAAAATTTTATTATCGTATTTGCTTTTATAAAATCCGTTCATTTCTTTTGAAAATAATCCTTTATATGATATCATTAATTCTTGACCAGTACTAAAATGGTGAAGCATTTTTTATAAAAATATCTATAACAATTATTTGAGTATTCTTAGAAAATATTGGCGGCTCAGAAGTTAAATTTTTATTTTTTATAATTACTAGCTAGGAATGCTACATACAGTGTGAAACAGTCAAATGTAATAAATTCTTAATTTCAATTAATGTGTATATTTATAAAAATAACGAAATATGTCAATTTAAGATTATGGAATAACAGCCGGCAATGAAGCATTTTGGTCCCTACATTCGAGTGGCAGTTATAACTCCCAAATTTTGAAATAGGAGATAGGCGCTTGTGTCACATCAATTGAAAAGTCTCTTCTTTTCTATTCAGAAATGTTATTCTTTTAAAATGTATTACAAAAATTAACATTTAAAAAAGAAAAAACATTTGATTGACGAAATTTGCTATAGTACACTAAAATCTTAATACGTAATACCATTCAGTTCTGTTGTAAAAAAAACAAGAAGAAAACATAAATGTCAATGAGTAGATGTACAAAAAGCTCGCCTCGAATATTTTGGCAACATCCTAATCTTAAATAAAAATACCTTCTAAAATTATTTAACATCTGAAACGTGACCATCCTAATCCAAAGAGATATTAATCTGAAGTCATGTAAATCTAGTGGTTTAGTTTTGTATACCATACTTTTCACATACCTCCATAAGAAGAAGTGTATCAATGTAAGATCAGGTGATCGTACTAGCCATTCTATCGATCATCGCCGCCCTATCCACCAATATGCTGGAACAATATAATATTGGGTGGAATTTGTGGGTTTGCTGGGTCCGAATATATGTTTGACACGAAATTATTTTGCTGCAGTGCTAAATATTTATCTTCATTCAAATTGTTATCAATGAAAAACGTACCAATGACTACCAACTATCCCTGACAAACATTACGCTTTTTATAGTATTGCGTATGTTGATCTTTAATCAAAAAAGCATTTTCTGCAGTAGCGGCTCATCAGAAACCAAAACATGTTCTAACTGGATCACATAGTTATCTATCATTTTCATCATTTGTCCACGAAAATAAGTTGTATTAGAATCGTATTCTATGAGCTCCTTGAATTGGTAATATTTTATAGGGATGCGTTTTATTCTATTTTAACATTCGGAGAATCGATTAATGTTTGGGCTGCTTGCCAACTCGAAATATGGAGATTCTCCTCAAACTGAAGCATTGCATCGAATTTGGTATTATCTGTTATTCCATAGGAAGGTCCTTTTTATCTGACTTACATGTCTAAGCTAGCAAAACTGTTTTTCTTATTCACTAATTGTCGTTTGGGATATAGGCGGCAAATTCAAAAATTTCTCTTGAAATAAGCGAGTAAATTAGATCTGTGTTCTTATTAATTTCCCTTAAATAAACCATTTTTCTGAACTACAGTTAACTAAATTTAAAGAACAAGTATAACACTAATAACGACTCTCCTGAAGTTATAATCACACAACATTTGTTAAGGCATTTTAAATCTAATGACCATCAGTGCCTTCTTAACTTTTTATGTCTCTTTTTTACTTGATATACCATCTGAAAATAAGACTGAAATGGTTTTTGTTTACATTCTCACTATCAAGAACTAAATAGTATTACTCATTACGAGGATGGGTTGATTAATTCGCGGTCCAATAAAAAAAACCCTATTTTAAAAGAATAAATTTGTTTATATTTTTTAACATAATCTCCTTCTAGTTGAATGTACTTGGTCCATTCTTTATCCCGCATGAAATTTCTTCAAGTTGGGGAATAGGCTGAAGTAGAATGGGGCCAAATCAAAGGAGCAGGGTGCGTCAGGTATCAGTTCAAAGCCCAGCTCATTAATTTTGCTCATCGCGATAACCGACTTGTGGCATGGTGCATTGTCAGATGTCAGACTATATTTTCTTTTTGGCCAACTCGAGTCTTTTTTCTTGAATTTTTTAATAGAGCTGTTCTAGTAGATTAGCGTAGTATTCGATGTTTATTGTTTTTTCTTTTTCGAGGTAGTCAAGCAAAAGAATTTAATTTGCGTCCCAGAAAACCGTCGCCTTCACCTTTCCGGCTGAAAGAATTATTTTTGCCTTTTTCGGAGCCGGTTCACCCTTTGCTGTCCATTGTTTGAATTGCTGTTTGGTCACTGGTGTATAATGGTGTATCCAAGTTTCATCCACTATTATGATTCAGCGCATAAAATCTGTTGGATTGCGCTGAAACAGCTCCAAACATAGCTCAGATGTGGTTTTTCGGATGAGCTTTTGATCAGGGATAAGGAGTCGCGGCACCCAACTAGCCGATAATTTTCTCATGCCTACAACTTCATGAAGGGTAAGAAATCCCCACAATCTATGCTATCTCATCCAACTTTAATCTACGATCATGCTGAGGACTTTCTGGACCTTTCAGCAGAAGTCGCGGTTTTCAACTTTCTTGGACTTAATGCATCTTTAATGGTGGTACGCCCACGTTTAAACTCCTAACGTAGATTCTACCGACAACTTACCAACTTTGATAACACACATTTCGTAAATTAGATGATTTTGTTTTTTTGTGTTAATGTTAATTTTTGCAATAAATTTGAAAACAATTATATTTTTAAATATAGAATGAAGAGTCCTTTCAATTGATTTATCACAAGCACCTACTAATTATTTAAAAATTTTTTATAAATATACACAATAACTAAAATAATTAAATTATTTCATGTGGCTGTTTCAAAGTGTACAAACACTTTGAAGTTTCATTTAGAACTATTAGTACCTATCCAATTTAAGAATATTATTGATTATTTGTGTAAATTATGGGTAGTTTTTAATGTTACAATTTAAAATATTTTAATATATTAGGTTTGATAGATCACACTTCTAACCTTCATGTAGCAGCCTATGAGCAAGCTTTATAAAAACTATAACAATTTACCTGAAGTTAGTTGGACATTTTATCGGAAATATTTGAGTTTCTACGTCATTGTGTATTGAATAGTTACAGTTCTGTTCATTTAACTGTATTTTTTCAATTTTGATATAATTGTGGTCTGCATGCAGGAACAAGACACCTGTAGTGTTTTCGTTTAAAACATTCAACTTAATTTGAACTTTACCAGTAAAAAATGATTCTTCTGGATTTACTTTTACGTTCCACTTATAATTTATAGGTTGAATGTATTTGGGTAAACGGTATCTATTAACTGAACCAGACAGTGCTGTGCAAATATGGAACAAAATTATAATGTAAACAATCGTTTGGACTAAGGCCATGTTCTGAAAAAATAAAAATATTTTATAATAAAAGAATATGTAATTTACACGAATAAAAACGATCGAACTGTGTCGTCTAATAAATTTCAAGAACTGAATATTATTAGAAATTATCTACGAAGTAAATGACGAAAGAATATTCAATATTCAAAATTATAAATTTTTGTGCAGGATTTCTCCTCATCCTTTAAAAATGTTTAGAGATAATCCAGTGATTTAAGGATGTAGTGATTTATACTATAGTAAAAATTAACCTGTATGATAAGAACTTCCGTTTGATATGGTGCTGACATTTTCTTAATATCGTATATATATATATATACAATGTTATAGGATGGTAAATTTCAAAAATATACCAGGTAAAAGTTAACAAAAGTCAACCAGCGATTTTTTAATCAAAAAAACGAGTACACCACTGTATTTAGATTGCACACAAAACGGTGTGAGCCCATTTGTATTAAAATATATTTATTAATGAAAAAGTTATGCATAGTTAAATTTTCAGAATATATCAGGTATAATATACAAAATTTTAACTTAAAATTAACTTGCTTATTAATAAACATATTTTAATAAAAGTGACATTACATCTATTTAAATCCAGTGAGGTACTCGTTTTTTTTTAGTAAAAAAGTCGCTGGTTGACATTTTGTTAACTTTTATATATTAAATTAATTGTTTCAACTCTTACATTATGGAAATTATTCATAATAAATATGGATAGATAAATAATACTTATTTTGAATTTCCACAGTTTTCCAAAGCGTTTTAATATGTATTCTGGTCTACTTAGGTTTCGGTATCTGACAATACCATTTTCCAAGACACATATCTTGGTAGAAGAAGCTTTGGAAGACTGGAAATTCAAGATAAGTATTATTCCGTCATTCCATATTTATTTTACATGGTATATTCTTGAAATATATACAATCCCATAACTTTCTAATTAATAAAGATCTTGTAATAAAAGTTGGGTTACATATAATTGGGTGCAATCTAAATACAGAGGCGTACTCGTTATTTTGTAAACAAAAACGCTGATTGACGTTTTGTAAACATTTACCAAGTATATTTTTGAAATTTACTATCCCATAACTTATTTTTTAATAAACATCTTTAGAGATGATGTTTGGATGGCAATTAAAAAAAGACAAGAAAATGCCGAAGTAATCACAAAAATCGATACGAATGGAAGCTAAAATGGTCAAGAAATCGTTGGACATACAGGAGAAATTCATGAAGCCAGGCAAATTAAAAACATATCCTTACAACTAATGATTCAAGTTAAGTAGCTGGACATTTCAAGGAACTACTTGACTTGAAAATTATATCACTTGCTGTACACACACTAGAAGACAGACTAGAGAAAATATTAAGATATTATAAAAAGACAAATTAGATTTACTGTATAGTTTTAATTTTGGACCTGCATTATAAACTTGAGACATTTTCTTATTAGAGTATTTTTGTGAAACTCCACTTCAATCAGTTTCATCAAGTTCAAATATATCTACAGTTATTGACGACAAACGAGAATGTTGATGCGTACAGTTTGTTTAAGAAACTCCATCCCGCAAAAGAACACAATGAAACATATTAGAGTTACGAAATAGACAAATATATTAATACTCCTAGAAGAGATGGTAACCATTTTAACAATTAGGGCTAGTTAGTTTTTTCAGCAGTTTTTTTTCAGGGTTGGTCTCCATAACAAAAACTAGAAATAAACTCAGAAAATATAACTATTAAAATTCTTATGTACCTGTTCATGGTTGTAAAGGAAATATTTCAAACCATATTTCTACAATTATGTATAGAGGTACAAAATCCTTGGCGTTATCTTTGAGAGGTTTTATGTTATACGATTATTTCAACGACAATGTGCCTCACTGGAAAACGTATCGGCAAACGGTTTTTGAGGTGCAATGTAAACATTATCAAAGAAATGTTTATTAATATAGGGGAAGAATAAGTGATACAGGCATTGCCCTCCTAATAGAAGCTGCTAACGTCTGTTATTCAGTACATTAATTCTATAAAAACTTTTGGAAAAAGATCTACCTTAATTTTCAAAGTTTACATTTACCATGGTAATTAAAATCGAAAATTTATTACCTTTACAAAAAAACTATGTATTGGGTAAATAAATAAATAAAGAGCCAAAAGTTGCTTTAATTTAAGTTTCCATAAACCATATACAGACACATATACATTATGCCAGAATTTGACGTTTGTAATAAAAACTGGATCCCCAGAAGATGCAACTGCTTCAAAAGTTAATAAGGAACTCAGAAGGGTAGAGAGGGTTAGTGACGCTAAACACAAAACTAAAACTGAATCCTCTCAATTTCATAATAAATTAGTAATCTGCTTTTACTTGAATAAACACTTCAAACTGACTAGTAGTAAAGTATGTATATTCTTTGTGCCAATTATGGCTCAATACGTTATGAATTCATGATCCAGAAACAGATCAGATATACATGTGGCATAAGGGAAAAGAATCGAGGGATTCTTATTAAATAATATCTTGCCTTCTAAAGTGCATTTTGGAGTTGCCTTCCACAATTATCATCATTGATGTCTTATTAAGAGAGAATGATTAGAGTAAAATTAATAACTGTCATATAATCAAATTCTGAAAGTATGTTAATTTAAACACCGACATCGAGACTGTAGAGCAGAAATTATGGGACTCATGTCATTCATTCATGGAATGTGACCAAGATTTTGAAGTTCCTGGAAAATGAAAAAAGGAAACCTTTATTGGTGTTTTTTCCTAACTACAGGGTGGAAATTGTGGCAAAATAGTACAAAAAGTTGATAGTTGTTAAAATTAGCCAATAAATATTGCATCAATGAAATATATCTTGAAAGACAATGTTAAAGGTTTACGAAACATGCAGTGGCTTTAATTAGAAGAATATAAGAACTACCGCGACCTCAGAACATGAAGAAGTTCCAACTAGGAGCAATTTGGAGCATCAAAAATAGACATTAACTTAAAGCTGTAATTTTTCAACAATTAGATTTTGTTCACTTATTACTCTTTGCATTTAATCCCCTCAACTGCTAATACTAACTTGAATCCTTGAATTCAAAAAGAGATTATTGAGAGATATTTAAAAACATTTCACTTCTTATATATATAAAAATATATACATTACTTTAATAGTTTCACTTTTTCACTTTTATTATTATATGTATATAATTTTTCGCAGAACTAGGTATGTGAACATACACAAACTTATATACTTATTTTTCTTAAAACATACATGTTATGTTACTAACTATTCTATATTTATTACGTGTTTTAATATTAGAAACAAATATATAACTTAAATTGAAAACAACTTGTAACTGTTTACGGAATAACATTAAAATACAACGCAACGATATAAAAGTAATTCTTTGCATTCGTTTCATGAATATTATCACAACAATTAAAGGAAGTAAAATAAAGTAGGTAAGTAACTTTTGTTATCAAATGAAGGTATTTGTTTTTTTTGGATCCAATTAAAAATTCTACTAGGCGGATAAATAGATACGTACATAGTTTTTTTAATAAAACATATGGATCGAAGCTTAATTGCTACTTCGACATTATTTTCAATTAATTATTATTCAGAATACATTAAAAATCGGTATTATGGGTAACAACAAAAATATTTAAAAGCATTCACTATAAAATATTTTACATTTAACTTATTTGAACTTATAATTTGTTGAAAACATTTAAGTCATATTAAATTAACCAATTTTTATTCAAGGTTGGATTCTCCGTTTTACTTACGTTATTTCCCACCTCTTTTACATTCATTAATTAAATTAAATGTACTTTAAAATATTTTGTATCGGAGATAAAAATTGGGTGGAGCCAGATGAAATTAAAATATTAAAATGTTAGTTAAAGCATATAATAATTTCATTATAAATAACCGATACCTCAAAGATCTAAAAGGTTTAAACCTAGATATTTGCGCATTTTGCCACTAGTCTAGGACAAAATGATCTAAAACATCGGTTGAATTCTGTATCACAGATTTTCTTTAATTTTTTCTCCTTTATCAAATATTAGTTTTCTTGGAAAACTATTGAATTCTTATAAAGTTGTTGTAGTACATATTGCTGGCGCAGCTCATATTTTTTCTCGGTATTTTTTATCATTGAAGTATCACAAAATCATTAAAATCAAGTTACAAATATAATAGGTGTTTTACCAGATTATTCAATTCCATTAAAATTTAAGTGAATGCTTCTAAATCGTAATTTCCAAACAGACAGCCCAGTTTTCAATCGCGTTCTGTAAACAAGGACGATAACTCACAGTAATTGATTCATAAAGCTTATCAGGATGTACGCTGTACACTATAATGCTCATTTATCACGGCAATGTACCCGATATTCTCCTGTGACGAACATTTGCTTGATTAATGCTTCATCAAATTTTCGATTGACTCTTCGACTATTCGATCCATGCATTAGGTAGAATGTGGTTATTGTTCCCCTGTTCTATCATTAACAGAATAAATCACGGCCACACGGAGACTCGGAAAGATCTAAACATGTGTTGAGTACTCTATATGCAAGATTAGATAAGATTTTGATTTTATCATTCCGTTGTACATATTTTAATTTTCGTCTACATAGTGATGAGGAGGGGCGAATAGAAAGCAGAAATTAAAAAATGGGAAAATATTATAAAACAGCTACTGCATTATAATACATTTTGAGTACGTTAATAGAAATTAGTTAAAATCCTTAGAAAAGGAACACAAATGAAAAATTTTCCAGCTGCTGTCCTCCTAGTCAGGTAGAGGGAATGAAGTCCGGGCTGTGTATGGTGGATGATCGAGTACTTCCTATAGAAAGCGCTGCAGGAACATCTTTCCTACAGCTGCTGTTGCGGCTCAGCACTTTTATGAAGAAAGACAATGCCTACTTACAATATTCCTCTGCGTTTGTTTTGAATTAATGCGCCGCTCATTTCACATTTGGTGGGAAGCTATTGTTGTAGGCACGTTTACGTGCTCACTGCGCATTCAAAACTGAATAGTGCGATCGAAAGGCATACTAGAAGCACTGCGCAAAGCTTCGTCGACTTTCACTGTGGTTTTAATCTCATGATGGATTCAATCTTGAAAAAAATCTGTAGGAATGCTACGACACATATATCACTTTTACACAATATTGGAAGATTTGAACATAAATCGTTTAAAAATGAAAAAAAAAAGAACTAGCTGGTAACAGAAATATTGATAATCCTATAAGTAGATGTTTACAAATACATCGGATATGAAAAAAGCATGGAGTAATATAGGTTTGCGGACATTCATGTATGTTACAAAACCTAATAAGAAACAAATTCCAATGCACTTTAAATCTCGTATTTTATTAATGCATTTAATAACAACAAAAAACAATTACTTGTTTGTAGCATAGTGCAAATATAAAGAGATATTAAAACAAACACCTAAGTCATCAACAAGTAACAAAAAACATTCAGCATGGGGTTAAGAAATGTAATTAAAAAGAGAGCAAAATTAAAGAGAGAGAAGAGTGTTTATTAAACAGAGGGATGTTTCGATACCTGTACTCTTTCTTATTTCAGTTTGATAAATATCTCGAAACGACTAATTTACGATTGAGTATAAGGAGGCAAAAAATGTAAGACTTTAAACAAGTATGTAATTTATTAATGATATATTGTTTAAAAAACTGTACACTTCTGTAATATTTGGCAATATATAATTGTTAACAAAAACTTATAATTTAAATAATTTAATGATACATTTGTCTCCGTGATTATTTATTATGTTAATTATTTTAACAATACCAGACAACATTATGTGAAACAAAATAATCTAGAAGGTATTGCAGTTAGTAATTACATGTATTGTTTCAACTTAATTATATCTGATAAACGGATGAAGGTGTTTCTTCTTAAAATTACAAAAATAAAAATTTGGATTTTGGTGGTGCACCTTTAAGTAAAATTATATAATTAAAATTATAACGTTCTATTTTATCATTGCTATCAGTTTATAAAGAATTTATACAAACCTAATTCATACCATTTTTTTAATAAATTCTGTTGGCAATTTTTACTTTTTTAGGTGTTAGTATACGCAATGGCCCCACTAGAATAAAGAAGAATTTATATTAAAAAATATTTACTAGACAAACTGATGCTTGATGTGTGGTATAAAAAAATATCAAAATAGAAAAATTTTGAAAATTTTAGTTTCCATTTTTTGGTTTTTCTTTAACTGTTCAAGTATAAATTAATTCTAATCTAGCAATATCAACTAAACGGACCTTTATTTGTTGAACTTACTCTATTCAGTGTCTGATAATATTCATTCAGTTTAATGTGTGTCTTTTTCGATTTCAAAGTAAGAGATTCCACTTTCATGACAAAACAAAGAAATAAATATTAGTATTTATATAAAATCCTTTCTCGTTCGCGTTTGCTTCTCTTTTAGTCTTAGAGATAAAAGAAAAAGATAACACTAGATGTCACAATCTAAAATATGGTAATTACATTTAATAATGTGCGAGATGGCGCTATTTATCTTATTAAGAAGCAAGCTGAACCAAATATTTCTGCATAGGTGAGCCGAAGACGTATTGAGTAGATGGTATATTCAAATTAACCCAATTTTTTTCTGTGGATTTTAAAATGAGTAGCATATAAGTACCTACGGCACTTTTTGCAATAATTGGAAGGCAGAATCAGAACTACTGTTCAAGAAATAACATATAACAAAACGCTTTAAGAGCGTGTTTTAAGTTATCGTAGAAATGAACATTTTCAATTCAAAAATTACTGTAAATAATACTGTAATTTCTAATCTAAAGTTCAACACTATTCAATAAAAATGTATTTATCTTCACGATATCTTCTTTGGTAACTTTTAAATTTTGTTATCCCACCGTATCATCTAATTAGTTTAAGCAAAAAATAATGACAATATTAGTCTGAAATTTTGATATACCTTTAATACTGTCTGCTCCCTTAAATATTAAAAACAAGCTTATGTAATTATATTTAATTTATATGAAACTGTAGTAACTTATTTAATTAAAAACTCATTAGATGTAATATAAGTAAGACGCAGGGGTTATCTAGAATGTAGAATGATGCTGTTTACTTTGTTTTGAAATTAGAAAGCATTTCATAAAAGATCAAAAGAAAATTAAATTCTGAATTAATTGTACAAGTTATGAGCTTGGTTTGACAAAAGCTTAAAGAGGATAACATCGTTTTACTTCATAACAGAAATCTTAAAACACTTTCCTAAAGAGAAAAAAATATTTATTAAATATGAATGTCATGATTAGTTTTTTCTAAAAAATCGAATATTATAGTTATCTACTGGGTATATTCATAAGGTATCAAATTTTGCCAATAGTCACTTAAATTGATTCGGTTTTTTGTTTTTGAAGACACTACATTATTAAATAAATAACAAATAAACATGTACTTTTTATTAAAAAACAGCTTAGTTTAATACATCTAGCATCAGATTGAAACATTTTTTAATTAAAAAAAAACATTATTTAAAACTAAAAATGTACATTATCAATATAATTGTCGGTGTTTATATTTATTCTGAATACTACAGATACTTAACGTTGAGTTAATACAACAATAGAGGAATCCCTTATATGAAGCATATAGGAAAATAATCATTGATTAATTTATTATATAGATAAATTTAAATTAATACTTACAAAGGAAATGTTATATTTTTAACGCAGCAACATTGTTCATCTTTTATAATAACAAAATAACAAAAATACTATTGAATTGATAAGATGGATTAAGGTTTTTGGAAAAACTAGTTGCTTCCTATTTAGACTATAGTATCTCGAAATCATTGTAAAATCTCATTTATTTTTACTTAACACCATCACGAAGAAATATAGATTGTATTCTTTACCAAAAATTTTTTTACATAATATGGCAGTTATGTCATATCTATTTATTTTTAGAATTACTGTCATTTTAGTATTGTTTATTAAAATGCATATCTAAATTATTATAATGACATGTAAAATGAAAATTTCAGTATATTACAAATGCCTTATCACCTACTGCAGACAAATATTAATACATCAAATTTGTGCAAAATTATGTAATGGATGTATCGTTAATATTGTGTAGATTATACTTGAATATATTATTACAGTCATGCTCATTCATAATGTTTCCGTAAATTTGACCGAACTAAGTATTTCGCTGGAAATTATACCTAATAGCAAGGAAAATATTCACGTGCACGTTGATTCATGAATATTCACTAAAAAAATGATGCTTCATTTACTAGATTCCTCATTTTAAGATTAAAATTAACTAGCTTAATAATTTATAAAAATATGTATGCATTTATGTTTAGTATACACAATAAAATTTCGCAAATTCAGTTTTTTTTGTCAGTAAGACGTAAAATGTTATAAAATAGTTATTTTCTACTTCAATGCAAACTTAAAATTGTGGAAATTCGTACAAACTACGTTGTGTCTTAATGATATTAATACTGCATAATATTTAACAAAATTAATCACAATGTTTTAATTTTAGATAAAAGTCTAAATATCGAGTCTCTTCCCAATCAGACAAAATATCTAGCGCTAGGTTTTGAGATACATTAATAGATAACCAAAATTTCAAGGATATTAGGCTGCACATTCTCAAAATCAAGTTTGAGTCTATAATATTAGAAGGCTTAAGTAATTTTTAGTAATAAAGAGATACATTTTAGAGTAAATAGATATTTTAAAATTTGTCAAAACCTATTATTATTAAGAATTGTAATAAGTCACGCTTTTAACTGAAGTTGAACCTCCTTAAAATATAGGGTCTTTTTTTATTGTTATATTTTGTTGTCGTTATTGAAACAAGTGGCTCGGGATTTGTTTGAGAAGAGTCCCAATAAATTGATCTTAATCTATTATTCCTGTAGTAAATCTTGATTCTCCTTAGACACTATCTGAAAAATGATGGACCATGAGAGGTCTTAATGGATTGGTATTCCGTGTTTCCGACCTCGAACTGTTGCTGCTCAATGACTTGTTCGATTTGTTTTCTGAGTCTCTTTGAACTTGTTGAGCTATAGATGAATTGGTTCTCAAAATGGTGAATTTGCTGCTATTCTGCAAATAAAAAATATTTTTTAATATATTCAAGAGATGAAACAATAACAAAATCCAAAGAATAAATTAATTAAGTAGATATATATAAAAACATGCAAATGGATGATTGCAAACAAAATAAAGAATGGATGATCAAGTATATTATTACACGCTGAGGAAAAGTTTGATGCAATAAATTGATCGTTTCACCAGAAAAATAAAACAGCTGGAATTAATTTGGATATAAAATAAAAACGGCATGCAGCGAAAATCAACAAGCACAGAAAATTTAAATACGAGTGATCAAATAATAAAATCAACAATAAAAGTTTAGATGATTTCGAAGAAAACTAAAAGACACACCATGAAAAAAACGGAATGTAGAACAGAACAGAAGTACACGATTTAAGTGAAGTATTAAAAAATTATTATTTTTTAATTCGCTTTATTAATTAGACTACAACGAAATGGAAATTGAATTCAAAATAAAGTACGCTATTTTATTAGATTTAAACATGTATGAAAATATTGTGATGCCAATTGCTCATCTCGAAATATGGGAATTTTACATTGAAAACTTACTAATTAATCCATGTACAGATCAGTTGTCATTTAAGCGGTGTTGTGAGATGATTGTTTGTGAAGATTTTTGAATGGGGATTTTATTGTCTGATAAAATGTTTTCTAACTGTAACATTACTGTTATGCTTTTGGCGTATGGTGCTGTTAGTGAAAACGCTAGTCAATCACCAAAGCTTTTTAGTATTTTCATTCTTCTGATGTTAATAACGGTAGAACTTTCTACGTGATAATACTTTATGCTGCAGAACAAACACGCTGGAAAAAATTGAAAATAAACCTAAAGCAAATTGTCGAGGATTTGCACGTTATATCCAGGAAAAGAGGAGAGAAGAATAAAGTTAAAGATAAAATAAAGTGGATAGATATTAAAGAATCGCATATTTCTAAAAAATATTTTCCTTGAACAGCGAAAATTTTCAATAAATGTTTGGGCTGGAGTATTTCATATGACCCTGTATTCTTCCAAATCGCCTAAATAGACATGAACATATTCGTTTTCTCAGGGAAAAATTGCCTCTTATTTTAGAAGAAGGATCACTTGCGCTTAGGTAAAAGATGGGGTATATATTCGACACCGCTTCATCCCAATTTCTTTTAAATATGCGGCAATTATTAATTGAACATTTCTCTCAGAGATGGATTAGAAGGAATTGACTTACAAGTTGGCCTCTAGACTTAAATTAGTGTGAATTTTTTTGTGAAGCCATATGAATATTAGTTTATAGTTCATTTCTCGGAACAATTAAGAGATGGAATAAATATGGCAGCTGTAGAAATTCGAGAGAATCCCAAAATAATTTGAGGATCTCAAATTTCTCTTCAGCGAACAGCATAGATTTACGTCGCTCTTAATGTATGGCATTTTGAGCAATTATTATAAATTTACTGGTAAGTCTTTAACAAGTACAACTATTATACCAATACATTATTTAAGGCAATATCGCATTTAAGCTGATACACTAGTTCGCTAATGATATTTGAAAGGTAACTGCCCTTCTTTCTTAATTTTAAAATTTATCAGAAAAATTAGAAAAAAAATGACTATTAGATATCACATAGATATCGCAGTTTTAATATTTTTACATATTTTGATTTCATTCTGTATAGGCATCTTCAATTCAACATTGTATTACTCTTGGAGCTTAAATAATTTAAATCCAGTTTTGTTCAAAGAAAATGTGTACTGCATCATTTTTTTATATATTTATAACGAAGTGAACTAATTCTTGCAGGACAGAGAGCCGTTTGTTTGCTTAATGTCTTGTTTAATCCATACCGCAAGTATCATCGACATTATTGGTTAGATCAGAAAAACGCTCCTATAATTTGGTCATTAATCAAAATCAGAGCTCTAATCCGTATCTGCTACCCCAAGTGAGATTACAGTATCGATCAATTTGATACCCTCGATATAAAATAATGATCATGGTTTATTTATATCGTCGTTCAGGGGAAAAAGTTATTTATTTGGAATTTCAAGGATTTGACATCGTGTATTTCATTAACAACTTTCAAAGAAATTGTTTTGTTACTTAATCCCTTTCAATTTGTTCTGAGCAATTAATTAAAAACTTCCGGAAATGTTTGGAATCTGTTGTGGTTTAATGTATGATTTGCCTGTAATTTTAAACGTTTTCACTCTTATAGGCAGAACAAAGAGAAATTAGATACATGCCATCAACGTCAAAATTGAGTATTCGAGAATGTGCGTAATATACACTTCATTGTTTGCAATATTTCAAAAACCAATTTCTATTATTTAAAAGTACAGTAAACTTTTTAAAATATAATCGAGTATTTATTAAATTACTTTTTCATTATTATGACATAAACGTTATCAACATTTCTAAAGAATATCAGTATTACATTTCTCAGAAATATAGGGTAAGAGTGGCAATTTAAAAAGTTGTTTAACAAGAAAAACGAGGAAGACCAAATTTTTATAGGAATAATGTATTCTTCTTTATACCCCACCGTGATGCACCGTTTTCGCAAACAATCAATTTACATTTTCTGTCCTTTTCACATTTATTCCTAATACTTCTACTAAAATAATTGTAAATATCTGCTGCCGTCTCTCCCTCTAAGTGGTGGCAATAGAAAAGTAGTTTTTACCAGTGGTAGATTTGTCAGTTAGTAACTGAACTAAGTTTAACCTGTTTCAGAAAAAATGACGTTGATGTAATTTTCAAAGGGAACGAGATGCACGAAACCATTTTTCGATTAAGGCAATTCAGATTAAAGCGATATAAAACCTTATATAGTATAATGATGTTTTTATTTGGTAAAAAGGTTTTTAGATACACTGTGATATGTATTTGGATTTTTATTTTAAAAGCGAAAACTGGGTGAACAATATTAAAACTGTTTAGTAAAGTTTATAAGTAAACTCAATAGAAGCATTTAAGGTGTCCCTGTAAAGTGATTAAATGACCAATATTCGTTTAGAATGTAATCTAAACTTCGATTTTCACATAAAATCAATTTTTAATAAACTTTAATCCTTCTGTACTAAAACAGTTCTTTATTATTTTCTAAGTAATTTGAAAACTTTCAAACCTTTATTAGCCGCAGAGCGTTAGCCTCTGAACTTTTTAATAGATTCTACTCGTTTTATTCTTTGCCGTCTATAGCAAATTTATGGATAAAAATTGATATTTTTTTTGTCAAAAACTTTTAAATTCTAAATGCAAAATATAGAATTATGATTAATTTAATTTTGAAATTCAAAATAAATAATTTGTTTTTTAAGATGATCTAAAAATGTTATTGAAATTGAGATTGTTGTTACTACAAACTTCTTTAAAACACATATTCATATTTGTATTAGGCAATCTGAAAGTAATTAACATCAAAGTGATCCTTACATCTATACATTTTCTAATTTTGTTTTGGATAATGCATTAATCAATGTGGATCGTACAACAGTTTATCTAATACAGATGTATTCGGGTCGCCTAAATTCCATGTGTATTTTTGCATGAAAACTCACTAGTGAAGCACTATTTATCGGTTACTATTTTATTTCTCATGTCTATCTGCATACATACCGGGTATCTAATTAATACGGGAAGACGAACTTGATTTTTTCCTTTAAAAGAGTTTTCGTTTAAGGGAATAAGTGATAACTTATACAGAGTTAATTCTGTTATACTATTTTTATATATATATTTTTTAATATTTAATGCAAGAACTTTGGACTTTTTTTCTGAATTCTAAATCGTCTAATTTATTCCTTCTTGTATTAAAAATCCATTTATAAGTAGAAAAGAACCTCCCTCAGTCGACGGAAATTAGAGGCACGTATTTAAGTATTTAAATTAACTAAATGGAATAACATGCCATAGGAACAATTCTTGAGTGAATATTTCAATTTTGTTTTGTATATACCTTATTACATTTAATTCACAGTTTCTTTTTGAAGCAGTTTGTATTTTTTTTATTGGACACTTCTTGCTACCATTCCTGTTATTAAAGGCAATGCTGTTCAAAATTCTTAATTACTCAGAAAGAAAACTGGTGTTTTATTCCATCTCAGATAATTTCTTGGCTGTCGTTGTGGTGGAAGACTCAGCAAGAATACCATCTGTAACCATTATGACTTCATCGAAATTGTAAGCATAATACAATGAAGCAGTAACTCACAAAATAGTTTCACAAACTTTATGGAATCCGTAAGCTATATACACAATGTGTTTTCCTCAGACAGTTCATATAATAAATATAATATAATATAATAACGATATTAAAAGTTTCCTCTGAACGGTTGATCCATAGATGCTTCTTGTAAAGTATTTCTTAATTGTAAACTATAATCACTCACTTTCACATGACAATCCCTGATCTGGATAATATTTATATATAAATGCCCAAGAAGAATATCATTTAAAATATTTGCTGGCAGATTAGTGCAATTAAACATTATTGCTCTGATAAGCCAAACCCAAACCCTTAAAAAAACCTGGAAAACTTTACTCATCAATGTTGAACTGATCATCTTTTAGAACTGACATATGAATACTGCATCAACAGAAAAAATTGTATGAGCGGATCCCTCCAAAAAATATAATGAACCGTAAAAATTAAAGAAAAATATGTGGCAAGACAAAATATACTAATCTAGACAATGGGTGGAAATATGATTATTTGAACATATTAGGGATCACAAAATAGATCACAACGTTGATGGTATTTAAAAACCAAATCTGGTGTTTTTATTTTGCCGAGTTTAATAAATGCCATTAACACTTAAAATTTATTGATTCGTCCTGTTAATTCCGTATTTACTTTCAAATTATTTGAATGTCTCTTTGAAAATGTTAATTCATTCATTGTTAGATCATTGTATACAAATTTCCTAGATTGATCGTACTCTAACATTCTTTTATCAAATAACACAATCAGCAGCTGCAAGAGTATTTCCATTGTGATAGTGTCTTGTACATTCGAAATTGTAATTACAACGTTACAATTTAGATGTTCATCGACTACGAATGCCCACGAGAAGAATACATTACATTTTATTTCTGATTAGAAGGCAAGGGTCTCGCAGGAGATGACGTTAGATGAATAATACATTAAACTCGGTTAATTTAGTTGGTGTGCCGTCTGAGGGACATAAAATTCCTTTAAAAAAATTCATCGATTCTATTCAGTGAGGAATTCAAATTGCGGAAGTAAATAGAAGTGGCTCTTTCAATAAAGTAGATTATGTGTAATTTGAAATGAAAATTGTAGGGAGAAATATTAAACTGCTTAAAGTCGTTAGAACCTATAACGTCTCTAAAGTATCAAAAATAAATTTAATTAAATTTATTCCCGCCTACACAAGGTGGTTCAGAATTATGTAGCGTTACTGCAAGAGCTTATTGAAAAATTATGGTACTCGTGTATACAGGGTATTTAAAAAAAAGATCGAATATTTGAACAGAGTACAGTATCGACCAAAATAAGTAAAAAAGTCTCAATAAACATGGGTCCGCAAATTGACGGTTTCGGAGATACAGAGAGTTATTTATTTTTGAAGCATTTTGCGTTTACATATTATTTTTATTATTTACAAACATAGAAATTTATAAACAAAATTAAAAGAAAGAATGTTAGATAAGATATTCATAATTCCCATTTCCAAATAGGAATGACATCTCTGCCGGAAGGATATTCGTTCTCGCTCTAAAACTCCAACATTAGCACGGATTTAGTGATATTCTTGATTAATTCGTTGTTGCAGCTCTTTGAAACTATTTATAGGAATAGCGTACACTAAACTTTTCAAATATCCCCAGAAAATAAATCAAGGGGGTTTAAATCAGGCGATCTTGCAGGCCATGGTACAGGCCCGTCCCTTCCTATCCATCGACTTTTGTTTATAAGTTCCTATCGTTTGTTTGTACACAACAAAAATATTGTGTAAACGCAAAATGCTCCAAAAATAAATAACTCTCTGAATTGACGAAACCGTCAATTTGCGGACTTTTTTACTTATTTTGATTCATACTATACTCTGTTCAAATATTCGATATGCATACAATTTTTTTCAAAACTTTATATTAGAGGAGTAGAAGGGGTGAAATGAAAACATTTCTTTTAAAGAAAGAGTTCAAATTTTAGAAGTGATTATAACACGTTAGGATAACTAATTTTATGTGACCGTCTATTTTATTTTTTCGAATAAAGAGTAGTTTCTTGTAAAAAATAATTCCTTAGACTAACCCACACAAAAAAGGTGAGCTTCTTTCATTCCTATATATACTACCGTTTTAAAGTTAAATGAACTAGAAAGTATACGTACATTTTAATGTAATAGTTGCAATTCTCTTGCAATGTTGTTGATTCCTAAAAATATATATTTTTGGGATGATGAAAATTCCATAGCTAAAAACGGAAACTCATTTTCAACGTACGTTGAATATAAATATTTGGGTTGCCACCTTAGGCAATCATCTAAGAGGATATCCCTTCTTTCCCGGAAATTTAAATGCTACGATGTATTACAGTTTACTACATAATAAATACTTTACAGGACATTTTAGAAGATATTCCATTACAAATCAGAAGAGTTTTTTTTTATGCATGATGGTGCGATACCACAATATACTGAAATTGTAGAAGGCGGTTAAATAATCATTTTCCTAATAGATTGATAGGTAGGGGTTTGATGGACCAATTAAGATTAAAAATGTATTACAATATTCAAATTAATAGCGTAGATAAGTTAGATCCAACACCAATAAATTGAATATTACGTTCATTGAGTTAAAGAACGAAGGACATTTTGAACAGCTGTTTAAAGTATTGTTATAATTTAATTGTAAGATTTCATTAAAGTGTCGTAGATAACAACCTTTCCCTTCTCAAAATCTATTTGATTTATTTAACCATTACAATATAATGCAAGTACACTTTCTATCTTAATTAATTTAAAAACCGTGGTATTTATCTAAATGGATGCACCTTTTTTTGTGGAATAGTCTAAGAATTTAAAAATAATATAAAAAATATATGACACTGGAACCCCCATTTACTACCCCAAACTACGCTTTTTTCAGACGCGATGAAAGAGGTGGTTCATAAATTTAGTTATTCAAAACTATTTGGAAGATATCTGATAAATAACGGTTTTTATTTAATCCTTTTTAAAGGTTATATCTCTATTAAACAAAATGTATATAAAAAGTACCATTATTTTTGAATATATTATAAGCTCTAACATTTAGGATACATAATTCTGAACCACTCTGTTTACATGTATAATGAATAAAAGAATAACATTAACTTATGAAACATTGTCCAACAAAATTAGCTAGTGTAGTTTGTTAAAAATTATTCGGTTAGAAATTACAAATATGTCGGAATAATAGCTTACTATATTTTATCGTTGTTCCCTTAAGCAAGGTAAAATTAGTAATAGTAGCTGCTTCATAAAGGTGGTTGAAGATATACTATATTCAGACGTGAGAAGAGGCCTTCCAGAAGTGATATTTGATATAAATGAATTTTAGTAATAACCAAATTTTAAATACATAAAGTATAGGTATTTTTTTTTATTGTAATACTTACCGCAGGTAAGTTAACATCATATATTCTAGCTCTATGACTTAGTTCTCCTTTAAGGCGCCAACCTTGTAAATACAGATGAAGTCCGAGTGGCAACTGGCCTTTTCCGTTCCGTTTTATAACTTGCCATCTGCAATATAATTATGAAAAAATTACAAGACGAAATTCACTTGGGTGACAGTTGAGACAAGCTTGTCTCTTTTTTTATATCTTAAAGGTGAATATAATCTTTCTAGTTTTTACGGATTTTATTAAAAATTGAAAATGAATATTTACCTTAGCAATTATACTTTTAATCAAATTAGTCTAAACGACGATTAATTTAAGAACAACAAATGAAATACAAAAGAGACGTAAGTAATTAAAAATATATTTTTAATTACAATATAGAATAGTTTTATTTATATACGTTCAAATGTTTGATGTAACATTTTATCTATTATAGTATATTGGATATTGGATGGATAGAAAATAACTAAAATATTTACCTTGTAATTAATTGAAAAAGTCTGGCTTTTTGTCCAAATTTTTGCAGAATTTTAGCAGCTCCTATTAACGCTTCCTGGTGCATCGGAGATATTTGAAATGATTTCCAGTAATGCCATAGTGCTTCCTGGTAATTACCTGCATTAAAAAATAAAATGTAACATTCCCAATATGTGAAACGTAGCTTATTTTTTCGAGTGACATGAATCGACATTCGTAGACATTCGAAGCCCAAAGTTTAATGTTTCATAGTTAAAAGAAATATTATAATAAAAAAACATATTTTTATTAGACAAACGAAAACAAAAATATCCTTTCAACTAATGAAAACTATTCGTCAACTCGTTAATTATTTTCTAAACAAGCTTCCGTGCCCATTTAGCGTAAATTGAGTTTTAGTTTTATGAGACTTTACTTTTACATAAATTAGTTAGTTGGTATTGAGAAAGTTTTGAAATTAAGTTTGCCAACAGAATGCCATTCAAATTGAACACATTTTAATAAAATTGAATTTAAGGTTATAATAAACAAAATGGTTGTTAGTGCCTATTAAAAGTTTTGTTTAGTCCCGTCACTCCAATTTCTATTGTAAACAAAGAATTTTAAACAAAAGGAACGTAGTTTTATTTTATTTAAAATTCCTTTAGTACTATTAAGTAATAAATCTGAAAAAGTAAGAACATTTTCAATTGTATGGCAATCAAAAAAAAAGTTACCACGTAAATGTCCAACTATACAAGAATACCATGGGTACTTTTAAGAGTATATTTACTAGTACTATATTTTTATTCTTTATGACCCACCATCTTAATAAATAAAAAGACAAAAAGTTATGAGCATTTTTTTGAACAAATACTAATAAAAGTACTGTGATATTAGTAAAATATTGTAAGCATATCTTGAAAATCTGTAATTAGTTCGTTCTTGTTAGTGAATTTGTTTATTATAACTAAAAGACTAAATTAATTTTTGTAAACAAAATTAACTGAACACACACTTCCTACCTTTCTTCATCAACCAATGCGCAAAATTTGTGGTAAAATATGGATCTGTGGGATTCATATCGACAGCTTGTTTAAGCAGCTGATTCACACTCTGGTCATTAGGTCCTCGAAGTTTTGCTAATTCCATGTAAGCTGGAGTAAACCTTGGATCCAGGATTATACACCTCCTAAGCATCCTTTCAGATTCTGCAGACCTGTTGCTTTTTCTGTAAGTGAAAATACAAATTAAACCAGATCACTTTTTTCAGTATTACCGAAGAAAATGGTATAATTATATAAAATAAAAAGGGAAAAATAAGAATTGGAAACTTTCTCATAGAAACTAGCTCATGGAGAAAAAAAAATGTCTTGATATTATACTCGAAAAAGTTTTTATAAATAATCAAATAACGATAATTCTTAAGACACAATCAACTGTTACCGAAAGAAGAAACCTTAAAGCTTCAGTCGGTAATAATAGAAAGTAAAAAATAATGAACAGCTTGAATAACTGCCACAAAAACTATTGCTTTAATTATTTAGAAATTAAGTTATCAATATCCTTAATTTAGTAACAACATGTTTATTGGGTGAAATAATTTAATCTGTTAGTATACTTTGATCTAAACTTCAATATCATCTCTATAAATAGATATAACTTTTGACATGCTCCAATAACTAGAGATATCTAAGTTTGAAAGTTTAATCTAGTTTACTTCGTTATTAGTAGAAGTTAATTATTACTAATAATGTTAATACAAAAGGTGCAAAACAAACTTAATTCTAGCTCAAGGAAATACTGAAACAAAACTATTCTGAAATGCTTATAGAGTTCAAAGTTCTGGAGAAATTTGAGTTATTTTAATAAAGAATCTACTCTATGAAAGCTTCTACGTGACAAACGACAATAACTTTTACGGAATTTTCTAAAAATTCCGGATATATTAATTATATTGAAAAGAATGTTTGAAAAATACGAAAAAGAACATTTATCGGATTTTTCCAGTTATGATGATATTTAATTTTATATGTTATTAACTTGTATTCGTTTAAAGTAAACTATTTATTTTGAAACAAGTGCTGAAGTTTCAAGATATAATTTGTACAGTAATTTAAAAATTAATAGTTTACAATCAACACCTAAACACCCAAAATTAAAAAAATATGCTGATAGAATACAGAATCTCTGAGAAAATACACTATATATTTTTAATAAAAATGGAAAATTTAGATGGGAAAGCCAAATGAAGAGGCAATGGAAAAATGTGCTAACTTTTTTGAGGGATTGCTTTCACTACAACAGTTTGTTTGTATATTTCTGTTTCTTAATAATGTACTTCCATATTTTACAGAAATATGATTAATATTAATATAGTTTTCTCCATCTACTTTAGTCAGTCGCCCATTCTTGTTAGTTATAACTGTTTTTTTCAAGCAGTGCAGACGGGTTAATGTCCCATTGGAATTGGGTAGAACGTGACAAATATAACAAAACTATTGAAGATTTTATTACTTTAATGTAAATAAACATTTTTATTCCTACAGTTTCAAAGGTTCAATGAAATTCTTGCCTTCGTTTCTGCAACATTTATTTATATCCTTCCAATCGCTATATTTTTCCTTTCAAAGTGCCAAAATATCTATAATAAATAGAAAAATATATACTATGACATTGCAGTGGTAGGTCCCTAATGGATTTTGAAACCACACACCTATGTTGAAGACCAACTACCGTTGAAAGTATCTCAATGGAATATAATTCTTGTATGACCTTTACGAAATGGGTATTTCCTTAGATAAACCTGTTCGAAGAAGGTTTCGAGTTATAGTTTCAAATTATTATAAATGGACCAGGTTTACAACTGAGGCATTCCATTACTTCAAATCAAGTCACTTGGAATTTCAGCAGTAATTTTCGGGTTGATTAATGCCATGTCTTTATCACACTATAGGTACGAATGATCATTGATTAAAAATGATAAATTAAGTCAATCAAAGCGAAGCTTTGTGTGTACCAGTTATTACAAGTATTTAAAGTGCAATTATTTTAGCCGCTGTAGGAGTCCCAGAAAATATCCAATCTACACAAGTGATGTATGTTACAACAATAAAAGGACAGGGACTGGAAGATTTTTCTAAAAATCGATGTAGATGGCTACGTTTTTTCTTTTCAAATTTACTTCCTGTCGTTTCTTTTCCTTTTATAAAACTTGTCTGCGTTCTACAAATGGATTTGTTTTCAACTGATAGCTTTTTATAAAGAAACATGCAGTTCTATCTTTTCTACGTCAGAGGAAGTGTTTATTTTTGAGTTTAGACTTTCCACCTTACTTGGGTGCTCATCACATTTGGAGCATGAATCCGTGCGAGGGTACCCAAAATCAATATTAAACTGTTTGTTGAAAATGTCTGGTATGTCTGGTATGAGACTGGGTTTTCAGGATACAACAAGGTACACATATTGTACACCTTCTTATTGTCAAATTCTTGAGGTAAATACTTACTAAAGCTATAGTAACTAGCCTTTCTTTTAGAAGACTAAAATACAGTTTTGTGTTTCAATACTAAGTTTATGTTTATGTTTGGTCTTAAACTTATTATTCTCACAATAAACATTATTTAGACTAATAGCCTTTTAGTAACTACATTTTTTTTTCAGTAGTAACAATATAATTTTGTAATAATTTATAATGTTGATTACCAATAAAATCATTTAATATTATTATAATTATTATCATTATTATTATTTGCCATGGAGCTTCAGCGATTGTTGGATTATTTCAACTCTATGTTTCATAAGACCATGAAGAGATAGGAAAGCAGTTAAACATACCACAAGGTCTTCAATACTAGATTGCCGCAACACTAGTACTTTTTACAAAAAAGAGCAAGTACAAAAATGTGTCTTTCCTTCACTTTGCCTGTGTTTGCGGCCCACGACGGATACCAAAATTGTTAAACCAGATACGAACTTTCAACATCCTTTGACTTCATCATGTTGAAGTTTCTAATGATAACATCCCTCTCCAATTCCCAAATTAGCTTGAAATATTGGAATCTTTTGCAGTCATAGTCATTTCCCAGTTTGCGACTTTGTAATCTTAATTTCTTGTTAACTTCTGCCAGACAAACAAACACTTCTTTCGATAGAACGGCCTAATGGCACATAATATTCATCATCCGAACTCATTATGAAAGAATAAATATAAACGTCCTCTACAACGACTTAATGTGTTTTTTCCCGAACCTGCAGTTGTTAACACGTTTTTTATTAACGCAGTAGACATATTTTCTATCGTATCTCAGACAAATAGCATGTTATTTCCCAATTTAGAGGTTTCCGAAGAAGAACACTGTTTCAGCTTTTGGGACCCACCAAGTAAGAACCGTAGATGGTATACGATGTGACATGAAGTGAATTGGTTACCAGAGTCGGTAAGATTGGTAAAAATACCAATGCGAAGATATAAATACCCCTATAGAGAGTCTTAGGAGGGACCATAAGTCCTGAGCATTATCTAAGGAATTGTTACTGGTACAACTGCTAAAAATTGATATTCCAGGTAAAGATGTTAATACTTTAGAGCCTCTTCGTACGCATATGTACTAGTTACGAATTTTCAGAAACGGTAGGTTCACCTTGAAATGTAAACAGATATTCTTTTTGGCTAAAGATTTATTGGATGTGTCAAGTTTGTCCGATTTTTCGAGAGGTGGCAGAGATGTATGGCCACCATCTTCCTTCCTATTCCGAAGATGACATCGAGAATGATGAAATCCAAAAATATTTAAACGAGAACTATGACGGATCTCAAAATTATTTTGGCTTTGAAGAACATTCGATAGCCAGGAACTTCCTGAACATATCGTGTAGTTTGATCGAACTGATAACTTTATTTATAGGACAAATATACGTTCAGAAAGAAAGCATTCTTATTCCTGCATATTTTTCCAAAAATTTGAAGCCGGTTGACATATTTTTAGGGTTTTCCCTCGCTCGTTTCTGGTTTATATTATACAATGCACAAACGATATAATACAAATTTTTAGTATAGAAAAAGGGGTCTTATACAAGAAACTGACAGAGGTGAAATAAAAATATTTTTAAGGATCCATGATGATTACGGCCTGCAACCATATAAAACTATTCAAAAAGTAATTTCTCGGGATAGATTAATTAATTTCATCCATACTATATTTTGCTTTCCCCGAAAAAATTGTCAATGAATCTAAACCTTATTACATCGATAATGTCGTCCAGTGTCTGAAAGGAACATTGCAAAAATGAAGGCAAAATAGTTATTTTCAAATCATTGATGAGTGCACGACAAAATTTAAAGGTCGTTAAAACCTGTAAAAAGAGGCATTAAACTATGGGTTTGACCTAATTCAGATACGGGATATTATTTCCCATTTCAACATTGACCATGGAAAAGAAACTGAAAAACAGACTGATTCATTAGGAGAAAGATGTATACAACTTCCACCATCAAATACGTTGATATTGAATTGTGATTCGCTGGTTTTTACTTCTGTTAATTTAATGAAATCAATCAATTGTGCTGCAGTAGGAACTTACATATCTAATAGAAAGAATATCCCCAAACTTATTGATAAATTGAAAAAAGAATGGTCAGTGTTCAAATGCACATCGAATGGTTTCATGTTTAGCAAATTGTGCAGCACCAAAAATGTACTTGGGTTGAGTAACTGCTATATCGATGCCGAAATATTAATACAAAAGAAAAATAAAGACGGTAACAAGTCGCCAAGAGAGTGTCCTGAGATAATAGCTTCTTACCGCAGGAAATTGGGAGGAGTTGATAGAACCGATCAAATCAACTCTTTAAGAATATGATCGGAAGTCCAATGAGTGGTGGATGAAAATTTTCATAGACTCTTTATGACTTCTGTCGTCAATTTTCGGGTTATTTATAAACAAATTAACGAGATGGAAGAAGTTCGCTTCATAGGTTTTTTAGTCTCAGTTACGGAGACCCTTGACGAAGATGGTATGAAGATGAGTATACAAAAAAGAGGCCCACAGCGTGGTCATTTATTCAAAAATAGAAAAAGCCTTGGCAGTGTTTCATTACATTTATCAATAGAAGGTAAAACGAGATGGAGCTGTACGAGTTGTGCCACAAAAAAAGCATCAAACCAAAACAAAAACCCTATATATAGAATATAAAGTACAATTGAGTAACTAATGCAAATTATTACTCTTAATATTTATGCAGGTCGTAAAAGCTCAAAAAGCAATATATAGTTTAGAACTGATGGTGCGCATGTGTACCATATTTAAGAACTTTTAGAGACTATGGTACCACCACCCCATTACTACTTCTATATATTTTTTGCGAAAGATTAACGTTAAAAAATTAACATTAACTTACCTATTTACATACTTACACTGAGAGATATGATAAATATATTAGGGAAACTATTGACAGTTAGATCACTGTAATGTGATCGGGTGGTGAAAAAGAAAATTAAAGAAGTTGAGATGGAAGCAGATAACGAAATAATGCAGTATTTAATCAAGACTAAAAAAAGTGATTTCTTTTAATAAATAGTTTAGAAGTAATTTGTACGAGTAACCTACAAATAATGCCTTTTAAATAACAAGACAACTATTCAAGTGGAATTTTAGTTTACCCTGTATTATGTAATAGAAATAGCCCAATTCTTAGTAGATTTCTATAAATAAATAAAGCACGTTGATAATTAGTGTAAAAACCTCCAATCCTTTTTTGTTAAATTTATTTAATGAGAAAAAGCTGTACATAAAAGAGTGTAAACAGAAATTCTAGAGCGGAAGTATTGCGAGTTCCATTATAAGTCTCATAATTCATTTAATTCTGGAAATGCTGTTTTAGATGAAAGTATACTCGTTGTATTGTGTACGTATTTCTTTTGCATTCTGAATATAATTAGGATGACATTTTTTTTCTACCTCAGTACAGATAGCTATTTTTATATTTATAATTTTTTACTAACAACGCTAGATCAATAAGTTTAGTACTATCTAATTCTAACCTGTAAAGTCTTCCCAAGTTATAATGAGCATTGATGTGTTCGGTAGAGTATCGAATTGCCAGAAGAAAGTGTTGTTCAGCTTCCTGCCTGTTGTTTAGCAAAGTTCCTAAATTATTGTGAGCACTTGCATAAGATGGCCATAACCTGAAAAATGAATGAATCGTTTTTTATGTTTTTTTTTCAAGCTGTAACGAAGAATAATCAATATTATTGTTTATGTGACCAATAAATATGTTTCTTTCTAGTAGCTATGCTTTTGTATCTTGAGTTTGAGCTTTTGGTAGGTTAGTGCTTTAAGTATAAAACCTGTTTAGGTCCATTTAAAAATTACCTCCGTTTGAGGCCACTATGGCAGCAGCAACTCAAGGTAACTTCATTTCAACTATTCGATATTGTCAAGCGATCTTTATTAAGCGGTTAGAATATTCGGATCGTGGGAAATGCCAGAGAGCTTGTGTACTCAATTAACATTAAAAATAGCATTAGATAAGTGATAAATGAAGTTCTGCTTGAGTTAGTCAGTTTCCTAAAGAGGTTAGATCCAGATTTAATTCTGAATAAAAGATGTCCCATAATCATATTATTTTGTAGTTGTCAAATGATCAAATTAAGCAATTTCTTAAAAAGGTTTTTGAAAAAACCCGATAAAAATGATTGAATTTTAAAATTTAGCTTTTTATAAGTAAACAACGAAAAGTTCTTTCCAAGTGTTACACTAATTTATTTTCAGCTTGTAGGATCAGACGACTGTTAGTCAATTAAAAAACCTATGTAATAAGAAATAACAATGAACTAGATTTCGATATCTTTAGTAAAAAAATACCACCGATCGTTATATATATACAAAAAACGTATAATTTATCGACACAATTCTAATAATATATGAAAACAACAAGGGTATCGAACGTTGTACTTTTAAAGGAAAATTAGACCAGGTTTCAAAGAATTCGTTAGGAAACGCGGGTACAAAGTTAAATCAACCCATGATGTGTGAACAGTTTTGTGTGAATTTGCAGAAAAAAACGTAGATATTGAAAAATAGTCTTTGCGCAAACGAGCTAAGATTCAATTGAATTATTTTAAATAAATTGTGCCCGTTTCATTTATATCAGTTGATTGTATGACATTTTTTTGTGTGTTTTTATTATGATTATTTGAGTTTCATATTTTTTGTTTCTTTTTATACTCTTTTTTTGATTCCACTCAATATATTCAGAAGGATTCAAAATCTTTAATTCACAAACGTGTCTTTTAAACTAAAGCATTAGTGGGCCCTGTGTTTGTAGCCACAACGAACTTTCACATCTTTTAAGAATAAAAAGTAGATAAAACCTTTCAGAATTTCAGAAGGTTATATTTTTTAAATATGATGTTTATACTAACTTTCATCTACTAGTAACGCAATTAGTAATCAGTAAGATAGATTCAATAGAAAAAAAATTGAACATTGCGAAAACCAATGGTTAGATGAAAATCGATAAATTAAATTAATTAATAATAATATACATGAGAAAAACCTTAGTAATTTTACTTTATTTAGGAAAGAAAACGATAATCTGAAATATATATTTCAATTCCTTATAATCTACGATCTACGCTAGTGCAAAGGACTACATTAGGTTTTTAATAACATATATTTAAAATTAGTTCACAAGTCATCAAATAATTTATAAACATTATTTGGGAATCGAAAAGATAAATTAATCACTTAGAAAAAAGCCAAATATACAAAAATACGAAACTGGTTAAACATACTGAAATAAGCAGTATATTGGGCAAACCACAAGATCAATTCATATTATATTTAAAGAACATTTAGCTCATTTAAAATATGATAGAACTAAAAAAATGAGTATCGCGGAACATTCTCTTAACAGCGGTCATAAAGTAACTTTATACAATCTCAAATTAATTAGAAATATTAATTACAGAAAATTACTAGATATTAGATGCATACGAATGAATAGAAATTAACAAAGGTAAAAATACCTAACTAGAGACAAAGAACCTACTTCTTCCGGTCCATTGTATTGTTGGGATATATGTAGTATAGTATATATGTAGTGGATATATTTGGTTTCTACATTGGTAATAGCACGCTGTTGATTTATTCATTTGTTGGAATTGTAAAACGTAAAAATGGGCTTTAGGAGTCTGTTAATAAAATGAAATATAAGGAAAAAACTATTCAGTTGTTTTATTACTTTCTGCAAAATATCTCTTAAGCTTCCGTCTGAATGCCAGGATTCTCTCTTAGTGACTTACATCCACATCTGGAAAAAAATTGAAAATCTAAAAGGTTTTTTTTACTTATTTCCATCAACTCCCCGTCCGCACTCAGCTCAATATCAGCTGAAACTTTATTTACAAACAGAAAATGTAATGGATTTATTGGAAGAGACCGGCACGACAGAGTTTGGCCAAAGTAATAACATTCAAAAGGGAAATTTTCCATAAAATTTTTACGAAGATAACCTTCCGCATATATATATATTTCTATCCCTATTTTATATTGGTTTGTCCTCGGTAAAGTTAGTTCTGTCGCATCTGTTTTGACATGGCCGTCTGCTCTGTGTATTTATTCTGTGTAAAAAAATAAATCAAAATCTTTCAGTTTCCGTAAGATGTTTTCATTATTCCTTCTATTTTTATTGTATTTGTAGAGTATACAGAAAATGCAATACAATAACCGATGGCGGTGACCGAATAATAGAGAAATATATCACTATAGATTTATATAGGTATCACGCTCGCATAAAATAAGAAATTGCTAGAATCATACTTATAGAAAATAATTTTGCTAATGCTTTATTTCATTTAAAATATACTTTATACATACACAAAGCTTCCGGCCAGTCACAAATCTTATAATAAAAAAAAGTTAACTATATATAGGTTTCAAAAAAGTTTTTAGTTTATTGACTAATAATACAAGTTTTATAGGTAAAATGTATGAAATCAGTGGAATACCTAGCATGCTCTATCAAAGTTTGAAAATATAAAATGTTCTTATTGGCATACCTAGTTAGGTACATTTAAATATTTTTTGAATTTAATTCTTATGGAATACATTTTTTTCAATCTAAAATATATATAGCCTATATATATATATATATAGCCTATATATATATATATATATAGGGTATATTCCCTTTCATTTTGGACCACTTTTGAGTACTTTCATTTTTTTTTATTCGTAATTTAAAACTTATTTTAGAAAAGGGTAAAATATATTTTTTTTAAACTTCTTCGTTAATTAAGTACAGTTTATGTTAATTCGGAGACTTATCCATATTCCTAGAAGAATAGATATTTGGATTTATTTTCATTTAAGTTCTTAGATTTTATTGCACTTTTAATAACCATTTGTAATATTAAATCTTTTGTACTAAACTTGCAACTATTATTTAACTATTTAACAAAAATTTCAACACTTTGCAAATAAAAACTTTTTCTATTACACTGAATTATCCTCAGTAAGTATTTCTAAATACTTTAATTTTTATACGTGCCGTTTTGCAATTTTGACAAATAACTTTCTTGCATCTCTCTATATTTGGGGGCCGTTCTAAATTCTGTTTCAGTATTTAGTATGCCTTTATTGAGACCCCCTACCAAATATAATATTTTTGTGCCGTTTTAGAAATATTAATTAATTTTGACATGTACATTCTTACGGTCTTTTACATTTCCCTATATGGCAATTTCAACTCCCATAACATTAATATGCTTGTTGAGACCTCCATCAAATATTTTAATTTTTATATACAGGATGCGGCATTAGTGCGTCAAAGTACGATATATCCGTTATTAAAGGAGATACAAAATAAGTTAATTACAAAAAGTGTAGGCAGTCTTCAGATTGACATTTTAAAGTTAGTCCCAAATATACGTATATATATACGTTACTATATTCGACCGACAACGCTTTACCCCAGAGAGCTCTCGTTAATTGATGAATTTTGATATGGGAACATAAACCCTTAAAGGGCTTAGTTTCCGAGATACCGTTCATTTTAGCTCCATAAAAGGTTATTACTTTTTTACCTAAAAATGAACAGAAAATTTAAAAAAAAAAAAAAATATTTGTTCCAGTGGCGTAAAAGATAGGGGGGATAAAAGTTGCCACAAACCCTGATAGCGCGCCACTGGTTAAATTTTTCAAAAGTCAGTTTATGTCAAAATATTACTTCCTTAAAGAGCATATTGGTCACCAAATTTGAAAAAAATATTTGGAGGCGTTTCTGATTTATGACAAATTTTTAATTTTGATTTCAAACTTTTAACACCCTGTATCTCGGAAACTAAGCCCTTTAAGGGTTTATGTTCCTATATCAAAATTCATCAATTAACGAGAGCTCTCTGGGGTAAAGCGTTGTCGGTCGAATATAGTAACACCCTGTAGATGTCTGTAGCAGCAAAACCGTTGAAAATCAGTTAAAACGGCTTACATCTCCCTATCCTAACTTTTCAAGTTCTATGCTATGGTATTAAAAATATTTGATCATCTGATTTTTAATCACTCTGCATCAAATATTTTTTAATGCCGTAGCATAGAATTTGAAAAGTTAGGATAGGGAATAATTTTAAAATGTGAATCTCAAGATTGCCTACACTTTTTGTAAATAATTTTTTTTGATATCTCCTTTAATAACGGATATATCGTACTTCGACGTACTAATACCTCACCCTGTATGTCGTTTTACAAATAATAAACTAAATTCAGCGTAAAACAAAAATTGTTTTCTTCTTGCTCGTCGCCACTATTGTACGTTTGTGAACTAGTTCGTAGAGCGCATCAAAGATAGTAGGTATTCTCTCAGGATTGATAGCAACGCTCTAAATTTAGGAACAAAACATTTCTCTCTGTCTATCAAAATACTTACTAGACGTATAAACTTTATTTTTATATCCTAATTATTAACAAATTCTAGAGAGGGGTTGGTTAAGTGTGAATAAAATAACTGCGTCAACGTTTTTAAAAAACGCAGAGACCCGTCGATTTTTGATCAAAGGGGGACACTTTTTTCCGGTATTTTCGACTTCGCTGCTTACATCTCCAAGCGAGGGTAACAATATCCCCAAAATATTTAAATGGCATTAGGGGTCAAGTAAGGCCTTATTTTAAAGCCCTTTTAATTCTCTTTATAACAGTCTTTAAATTTTAAAATTTGGCCTTATACTTTTTAAAAAATTACATTTTAAAATTTAAATTATGTACTTGTTTAGTTTTTAATAAGAGTTTTTAAAATTGGAATATTTTTCATTTTTGTGAAAATAGTGAAAATGACACATGGGTCGTTGAGTGCGCCAATGGTTTAAATGTTGATTTTCTTGCTTTGCATTGTTTTTGTAATTTTTTTTATCACATTTGTAAAAGACAAATGGATAAGATACACACACACACAAAGAACGTGAAATTAGTGGATTCGTATATCGAAGCGAAGGTTTGTTTAATTGTGTTTTTGAAAATTAAATACCATGGTTTATTCCATTGCGGAACGGGTAGATATCATTTCGCTTTATTTTATGAACAATAAATTTGCAAATGTAACGGCTCAGTTATTTAATGGAAAATATCAATATAAACAGGTCAGTACGAAGTTAGTGTTAGTGTTAGAGTTAGTGAAAAAATTTAAAGAGACTGGAAATGTAGCTAATAAAAAACGAGAAAATAGACCGCCTGTAGTTAATACAGCTAGTGAAGTTGCAGTTTTGGGACATGTTCATCTAGACCCTACGTTAAGTACAAGGCAATTAGCATCTGTATCTGGGATCAATCGAACTAGCATTCAAACCATTTTGAAGAAGAACAAATTCCATCCATATAAAATACATTTAGTGCAGGAACTTAAGGAGGATGATTATGACCGCCGTTGGCAATTTTGCGAAATAATTAATGAGCGAGCAGCGAACGATCCACAGTTTCTTTTTAATATCTGTTTCTCCGAAGACTGCAGCTTTTTTATGAACGGTACCACAAATCGTCATAATGGCCGCTACTGGTCTGATTCAAACCCAAGAATTTTTCAGGCGGTACATACACAGCAACCGCAAAAATTAAATGTATGGGCTGGCATTTTCGGTGACCGGCTGGTGGGTCCATATTTTTTACCTGGTAATTTCACTGGCGAAATGTATTTGCAATTACTGGAAGATGCTATTGACCCTACCTCGACCGATATTATTGAAAATGACCAATAGTATAGTGAAGACCATTTAATGTTTCAACAGGATTTGTCACCCCTTGATTTTTTTTTGTGGGGATACCTCAAAAGTAAAATCTACAAAACACAACCAGCCTCTTTAGAAGATTTGCGACAAAGAATTATCGAGGAGTGCCATAGAATCACTCCGGAAATTCTTCGAAATGTGCGAGAACGTTTCGAACAAAATCTATATTATTGTATGGATACGGATAGTCACTAATTTGAACATTTAATTTAATTAAGAAGTAAGTAAACAACTAAATATAATTTAAACTTTAAAATGTAATTTATTAAAAGGTATTAGGCCGAATTTTAAAATTTAAAGACTGTTCTAAAAGGAGTTGAAAGGGCTTTAAAATGATACCTTACTCAACTCCTAATGCCATTTAAGTATTTTGGGGCGATTGTTACCCTCGTTTGAAGGTGTAAGCAGCGAAGTCGAAAATACCGGAAAAAAGTGTCTCCCTTTGAACAAAAATCGACGGATCCCTATATTTTTCTAAAATGTTGACTCAGTTCCTGATAATGGCTCTATTTCATTTTCATTTGGCCACCCTGTATATATATATATATATATATAATGTGAAAGTATAGTTTAACAATCCAACACTTTAAAAGTAAATTGCGTATCAATCTCTGTCACTTCTCTGATTAAACTTTATGTAAAGAGAAATCAAAACTTTTCCAGTACCCGATAGTTTTCGGTTTGCAGCAAAGTTTGGTGAAAATAGAGATATTCTGTTTGTATATTTCAGTTGTGGAGTTAGCATCAGTTTATATGGTTTCATTATTTTAAATTTTGACCCAAAACTATTCTTACAGTTCTATAGCTGATTATAGTAATACCATCCATTAATTTCGAATAAATAATTGAGACACCCAAAACCATCAACAATAAATATTGTAGTTAGCGTTTTATGATGAAAAATGACCTAAAATTATGGACATTCATCATTAGTGTAGATATTACAGATCGGTGGTATAATAAATATTAATTGTATTTTAACAATTACCACAATATCATATTTAAACTTTAAACGTCTATCACATATTAGAGCTTGAAACTAGCCACACTGAGCGATATTTTTTCTGAAAACATTTTCTGAAAGGATAGAAATAAAGTTGTTATACTCCGTGGTATAAAGCCGACTCTGTCAATTTTCAAAGGACAGAATGGAATTGGATCTCCATTATTGTAGAACGTACCGCACATTAAGTGTTCGATCATCAGACATCTTCTACCAGTGAATTTAATTAGAGCTTTAATTCGGATAGGCATTTGACAGATGAGCATTCAAGAATTATGTACCCATGTAGAGGCTTACTTACTTGAGAGCTTTCAGATAGTGGCCTTTTGCTAATTCTGGTTTTGCAGAGTCCCTCAGAAAATTTGCATAATTGTAATGCATCTTGGCGTTGTAAGGCAGTGTCATTAAGCCGGCCCTGTAATTAGAAGAGATAAAATTTAGTTCAACCATTTACATAGTCAGTGAATGGCATATTTACAGTGCGGACATTTTTAGAATAAGACCAGCAGGCACGTATTAAGGATTTGCAGTTCAATAGATATTAGAGTTTTAAAGACAAAATTTAAAATTTTACGCATTCACTACGCCTTTCAAATTTGTATGAATATGCGATTGAATTCAAAAATTCCTAAAAAATGTATTTTAAAAAATAATAGAGCATTTTCTAAATTTATCTTATCAAGCCGATGTACCAATGTACAAGACTTTACTCAACAACGGTCAACATGTTAATTAATTGAATTATATTATTCTAAATAAGAAACTTAAGTATTTTTAAATATAGCTCCAATTAGGATTAAATAAATAAGAATTATAATTCAATCAAAAGGTGTTTTGAACCAACAAAAATATAAGAAATATCCTTTATCTGTGCTAATCTGCTGTGTTTAAATAAGATGGATACTCATATTAACCATCCTATTGACAATTAATATCCGAATTATTCTTTTGTTAACTACGTCTAATTTAAATAATGGATAAAGCAAAATGATCCTCTATATTACTATGCCGTAAGGATAACAAAACTCTTTTTTTCTTGTAAGGGGTTTTGAACCCTTTTAGCACTTGAAAAATAAAAAATAAATCACTTTAAAAAAATCACTACCATCCTTTTACATCAGGACCATTAGAGGCGCCATTCAGATTAGAATCCAACCCTAATTTTAAAATTCTATAAGCATTTTCCAGACCATTCATCTAAAATTATCCTTTATCTCTCGAACGCTCCTTCTTCCCTTCTCAAATAATGCTTCCCATTTTCATTACTATCCTCATGATAATAACCCTTCATTTTTCTTTTAACGTTAATCGATTGGATGCAATTTTCGTTTAGTCCAAGCTCAAAAAGTGGGGAATTTGAGATTTTACTACACTCGAATAAAGAAATAATTATGTTTTTAAATCGGCGCTTGGAATTGTGATAAAGTCGGAAAAACATAAAACTGTATCATAAAGGGAAGCAGGTTATAAGTAAATGAAACTATAATTAAAAACCGATACGAATGTTCCAAAATATCAACAATAGGTAAGCTATAGAAAGTACAATCACCTTACTAATAGACAACTCTGGTCTTCTGCACTACCATTAAAACAAACTAAATTTCTTCCAAAACTTCATTCCTGCATAGGATACTAGATAAGTTACAAGTATTAAAACCAAATATTTGTTATTAAAAATGTAGTTTTTCAATACTCTTTTGTATTTGTTTTCGAAGCATTTTTCCCATTGCGAATGAGGTACGTAGCTCCAAAACATGGTATCGAAAAACGTTAACAACGCAATTTATTTGTGATGTGCCGAATAAAAAGAGGTCAATGGGAAATAAATTGTATAGCAGATGACCCATTAATTTGATGTTTTGAGTGCGCAAAAAATCATTTGTTTGATGCGATTAATAAGATCTCGTGTTGTCATGCAGAATGGTTCTTTTTTGGCGATTCGTTTTCCTAATTTCTCCGAAAACTTATGGCAAATAAATGGTTGGGTACCATTCATAACTGACGGTTCTACGTTGCTCTAATGGCAGGGTGGTGTCATGTTCAGTTTTTCTGAAGAAACAGCTGACCATTTGCTTAGAAGTGCTTAATGAGCGAATAATTTTGTTTAGTTTAGAACTCAGAATCATAGATCCATAGTTCGTCTCGTATTACGATATTATAGATGTCTTTTGAAATATTGTTATTGAATTTTTTTAAAAATTTCTTTTAACCAGCCAACACGAGCCTTTTTTCAGCGATTGTAAAATTATGTGGTTTACAATATGATCAAATATTTTTGACGACCCAATATTCATGCAATACTGAACGAATTCTGTTGGGAGAATTCAAGATCAAAAACATAATAAATTATAACAAAAAAATTTTCATGATTTAATTGTATTTTTTGTTAACGATGTTAAGATTATTTTGAAGTTTCATTCCAATTATCTCCCCAGATATTGTATTGTAAGTACTGATAATATAATCAGGTGATTATGACTTATTTAATGCACTAGATAAATTTGGATGCGTACCTTGTGCTCTATTTACCTTTAATGTAGAAGTATGTAGTATATACCTATCCCATGTAAAAGATTCGAAAGAACCGAGTTAAAAGGGATTCGAAGCACTAAAATAAGATATATGACTTTTCTGAAAAATTATCTACACTAAGTCTTTAGAATATTTAAGTGAACTCGCTTGAAGAAAAGCAATATTACAATGATGGATTTAATAGTTAATGTGCCATGATATGTCCACAATTCATGATTACGCTGCCTGCCTATATCTATGTAATATACCAGGTATCCAAACGAAAACTTAATATAGAATCTTCATCATTAATCAATTATTTATAATTTCTAATATCTGAAACGATTAACCTTAAATATCTCACAAATTTCATGATATAAGTAACTAGTTATTTCACGTAGAGATATCAATAAAATTGCGTTCTATCAAATTTAATAAAAAAAATACAAGGTATCATTTAAAACCTTAGAATGGGGTGGCAGGGAGCGGCGTGTGACCCGATGGGACCATATAAGATACATTTTTTGATGTCTCCCAATATCCTGAACACTGATCCAAAATTTCAAGTTATTATCTTCAAAAACACCAGAAATAATTTAATATTAATTATTCCTGTGGACACCTTGTCTGTTATCAGATCTGTTTCCAACAATAACCAACAGTCCTCCAGAATATGTAAGTGACCTGTTATGTACTTATTTGGAAAGACCAGAACACAAGTTTGATTCAATCATGGCCCGAAAATCTTCCACAACTCCACTAAATCCATAGTATTGTACAAATATAAAAGTTATTACATTTATTATATTTATTTAATATTTTATAAGGCAAAGTGGATTTTTGAAGAAAATTGCATTTTTTGTAGTTTTATTGCTTACTAAACTATCAAGAGAACTTGTATTTTATGTTTAATAAAAACCCTTTTCGTGCTGCCGTTCTTTCTTGGTCTAAAATTAACAAGAATACTGTAAAACTTCAAATAGAAAACGCTATTCTCGTTGTTTTTTTTTTGTTTTTTAAATAGTTACAAATTCAGATAAACTTTTATCTTGATTGTAAGAATCTCTACAGAAAAGAAAAAGTTAAATTTTCTTTTTATAAAAACTTGTTTTATTCAAGAAATCAATCGACAAGTTCTTAGTTACAGTAAGGCAAGTTAAAAAGTAATTTGAAAAGTTTTTAGTAATTAAAGACGACTATATTCAAAATAAGGCGAAATCTCTGTTCCCTAACTCTTATAAGTACTTTTATCATAAAAGTTAAATAAAGGATAAGTGAAAAGTTTTAACTAGATATTAATTATAAAAGAGCCTTCTAAAAAATGAAGCTAATAAAATATGTAATTTAATATCTAAATGTAATATATGTATCATATAAGGTCATACCTAACAACAGACCCGTATATTTTTTATTATTTGGTATACATATCTTTCGTTCTTTAACTAAATAAAAAATGTAATACCCGAAAGAAAAATTAATATCTAGGATAACACAAAAATATCTGAAACGACTTTTAAAAACCGATTGAAGTGTGTTTACCTGAGTAGAGATTCCCTGGAACGCCAATCTCTGTTCCTGATGACGGTTCTCAAACAGCCTGTCACTAGTAGAAGCATGACCAAACAAATTATTGTTTGGCGGTGTAAACAGAATCTGTACCATAATAATTGGACCCCATACACGATCAGAAGGATGCTACCAAGGCTGAAGTAGAAAAAACTAATATTAATACTTGTTCCTCAGGTAAATTTACTTCATTATATGCAAAAAATTTGTACTTAAATAAGTTTTTATTTTCCTAGATGTATGTATAATTTTTATTTTTCTAAATTTTAGTGTAGTAAAGTAAAATTGATCCGTAGGCGTTGGACAACTAAGCAACATAGATTGAGAACGAAACGTCAGTTGGTCAGTAAATGCCTAAATAATGCTAACGATCGTTCTGTCTGTAGGTCAGCTAAGGAGCTTCTTTTTAACAAATCTAAATTTGATATTATTCCAAACTGCTGATTTCGTCTACCGAAATGAAATTACAGAGCTAGTTCTTATTTTTTGTTATTTTGTCATATTCGTTTTGACACAATAACCAAAAAAGACCGATGCACCATAAAAAGTTTCATATTTCATTTAATAAAGAACGTAGAACGTTATCGAGACACTTTTGTGTTGTAAATTGAAAAAAGAAAACGCTAAATCGACAGTATTGTAAGAAATTGAGGTTGAGTTTCAAACAATTGTTCAATGAACGTGGGTACAAAGTTAAGTCAACAAATTCTGTACATAAAAATTTTTAGCAAATTTTCAGAAAATAGGAGGTTATGTCTTTTCGTGGAATTTGTGAAGTCTTAATAAGGACAAAAGTCCAAAACGGGGATTCTGAACTTGTTTGTGTCAAACTTACTGACAGTAGAGCTTTATCGCTTCCATTTTTTTTATGAATAACTACTGGTATTTTTTGGGGTTCTTTCGCCTTTTAAAAATATAGTTTACTTTTCATATTTTTTTTAATAAGAGGAAGAAGATTAAATGTTTCTTCTATTATCGTAAGTGGGAATTTACATCAATTATCCAAGACCCCATTCACAGGGAACGAAAATATATTTTAAGTTTCTTCTATGGTTGCTTGTTTTTTGGTAAGTAAACCTTGGGGTGTCATTAACAAATGTTATTTATCTTTCAAGTAATTTTGTCTCAGCGTGTTTATTTTAGTGTGGCACAATTTAGTGTTAATGACCCATTCTTCAACGTATGTGATTTTCTTCTATGAAAAAACAAGAGGCGAGTTATTTAAGTGAGAACCTCAGTGTTAGAGGGCCTCACTTAATTTTGGGAAGCGTTTTGTAAATTTATTTTAGATAGGGAGTAGTTAGTGATTTATTTTTTAAAACCATCTGGTGTACTATTTTGGACTGGTAAATTATTTGTTATTATTAAAAGCGTTAACACCAATAAAGAAGGATTTATTTACTTTAACGGAGCCGTGCAGCAAGGGACAGTACTGACTTGGTGTTAATATTTTCCCGTAAATAGAAATTTCTTAATTTCTTTTAGCTTGAGTTTTCGGTGGATAAGGGTGGAGTTAAAGTAAATTAGTAGCTAAAAGTTTTTTGGGCATAGAGTCCAAGTACTGTCCTTCCCAGGCATTTTCACAAGGGTAGCGTAAGTTTTTTTTATAAAATTTGTATTTTCTCTTTGGGTTAAACTTACTTTTCACGAGTTCACAATCTTCCGCACGAAGCTAGGAAGAGGCCTTTTGTTCAGTTTTTTATTAACTATATTTTATATACAAAATATAAAAGTAAGAAATAATAACAATTTAAAGAAGATTTTCACATACAAGAAGGAGCAATAAATATGAAAACACAAAATAAGTGAACAAATAAAGTATGTGTATTAAAACATATCAGGTAGATGAAGTCGAAAAGACCAAATAATTATACGAAAAGTAGAAGATATGGTTTTTTATAAATGATCAGTTGAATCGTTAAATAAAAAGCTAATTTTTAAATATTTAAATATTATATTTTTGGAGAGCCGACCCCCGTGGCCGAGTGAGCGGAGAATCGACATTTGGTCATCGGGGTCCCGGGTTCGAGTCTCGGCGTAGGCGTGGATGTGGTATGAATGTGTGTTAATGTCTTGTGTAAACGTATAAATGTGAGAAATAGTACAAATTACAAACCATAGTGGCTAGCTGATGGATAAACTCTTAGTGCCATAAAAAAATTTTTGGTGTATTTTATTTAATTTTTTTGGGTTGTTGATTTAGTTGTCAAAACGAGATGTTATCTCAAATTTGGAAAGTCAATTAAAAATAAAAGTATTTTTATAACAATATATAGATCAAATACAAAACTACTAAAGTAAAGTAATATGTTATTACAATAAGTTGAATTTTGAATGAGTTTTTGTAGCCCTTAAAATAACAAAAAACACCTGTCCTTTGACATTTTTTATTTAACGAAATTACTATGTCTTTTACCGGAGACAAACGAACTCAATAATGAAAAGAAAATATTGTTCTTAGAGAGAAAAACCCGACTTGCTACTTTTTAAAAATTGCTTTGTGTTCCTATGCTTTGTCACCTGTATGTTAATTAAATCATATTTACGTCCTAGTTTTTACGACTGTATAAATGTTTCTCAATTGTTTCCAAAAAAACACAAATACACTGGGTATTCTCTTTTTTTTCTAAACAGTAAGATTCTAGATCAGTAAAAAAGTCTATTTATTTTCACTTTTTTTTGTAAAACTACAAAAAGTGTAGTGAGTATACTTAAGTTGGAACCATATGAAAAACTTTTTTATTATTAATTTTAGGAAAAAAAGTTATTCTTTATAAAAAGTTCTGCATGGTCTAAAACCTGAAATACAACCATCGGATTTAAAATTTGTTGAGCCGTATACAAGGTTTGTCGAAAAATATAAATTTTGCTCAAGAGTAAAGTACCTTTAAATTTGACAATATCGAAAAATGTTACTTAAAAAAGTTGATCAGAATTAAAAATTACGTTTAAATATGCAAGTACATCTATTTACATTAATAAAATTATTTTTAAAACGTATGTCTACAATAATGCAAATTTAACTGTAGTGAACTTATTACGCGTTTTAATTGCAAAATTATTATAAAACATCGAAAAACTAAAAGGTTATCATGTGTTTCGTAATCACAAGAGATAAATGTTCATTCAAAATAGAAATATTAGTAAAAAATAAAATAATCTGAAGTTTTAATTTAAATGGATGTACTTGCATATTTATACGTAATTTTTAAATCTGATCAACTATTTTTAGTAACATTTTTCGATATTTTCAAATTTAAAGATACTTTACTCTTGAGCAAAATTTATATTTTTCGACAAACCTTGTATACGGCTCAACAAATTTTAAATCCGATGGTTGTATTTCAGGTTTTAGACCATGCAGAACTTTTTATAAAGAATAACTTTTTTTCATAAAACTAATAATAAAAAAGTTTCCCATATGGTTCCAACTTAAGTAGACACACTGTATATCTACTTTAAAATCACACAATTCAAACTCATTTGTAAATAGCTACAAAATTTGTTTCTTATGGTGCATCAAGTATCCACTATCACGTTAAAGTTTGTATTTAAGTAAAATTTAACTTTTAGTTAAAGTTTCGATTTACTTCACGTTAAGCTAAATTTTCTATTTAAAAAAAGCATTTAGCTGTTAATTAATACAGCACAGTACATTCTTATTTCGTGGAACTATTTTACTTCATAAAATCTAACTCAAAAGACGTTTTAGGGAATTAGTAGAGAAATTACAGAGCGATATATCAAATGCAACGTTTCCAGATGAATTTAGATTGTAGGACAGACATTAATCATTCCAAGAGTTATTTCTGATGGCAGCTTTTTAAAGTAATTTCGTATTATAAAAGCTTCTCCGTTTTAGGTCAAATGAATCACAAAGTCATTTTATATTTTATGGATTATGAATTTGGGTTAAAAGTAGTATTTAAAACGTTCTTTTTATAGTGCACCAAACAGAGGTTAAATTAATTATAAATAAAATATAGATGATAGATACTGTGGTGAAATAAATATTTGTCGGTGTTGTATCCATTTTCCAGAAATAATAAAATGTGTTAATTTCGATATTTTCCTAACATTGCTTTCCATAAAGAGCCAGGTAAAGTTAGCCTTCATCGTTGGAGATGTAATAAACAATGGTGGGTTTTCTTACTTGTATCCTAACCGCATTAACAAGCTTGGTTACATTTTTAATGACAATATTTATAATAAAACCTTTACCAATGAATATCTGTACAATTGTGAAATATAGTGCCGCATTTACCAAAAAACATTTCTTATTTTTTTTTTAAAAAGGTTAACTTTAAGTGGCATTTACAGCTGGTGGTTCAAAAATCTTTGGGAGTTTGTATCTTAAACGGTGTCGTCTCGCGATCCTTCTGATGTTTTCCTAAAAGTTTAAACTTCTTCTGTCGTAGTTTATTTCTTATTGGGTTTGACTATTGATCCGCACTTACAGATACTGAAATATAATGTGAAAAGTTTCTTAAAACTTCCACGCTCCTTGTTGATAAAATAAATTCCCAGACATTCAAATAACGATGCGAATCAACTTTTGACATGCCTCTCTTAAATAGACTTAAAACAAATTGCAGGTAACGAATTTTATGAATAGGAATTTGAATAAAATTGATCTCTGAATTAGATACACATTTAAACAAAGACTAAATGAATTTAAATTAGTATGTATGTTACGCTTAATGCCAAAATGAAATGTAATCCTAGGTTTAACCGGTTAAAGCTGTGTGTGACTAATCCTAGTCGATTAGGTTAGGTTAAGTTAGATTAGGTTTATTTAGTTTTAGCATTCCCAACGATTCCTCCTTAAACAGGCTAAAACCAACTAAAACCTAACCTAACCTAAACTGTCCTGTTTGGTTAGGTCCAGCTTTAGCCGATTAAAGGTGGAAATATTGTAACTTTTCAGGCTTTAACCGACTAGGATTGGTTAGACCCATCTTTAACTGGTTAAATTTTGAATTACCCTTCATTCTTGCTTTAGCCAAAACAAATATATTAAGAAATTGTAATTCAATTATGACTTCAAAAGTTCTAATGGTATGAATAAGTGGTTTCCATTTTATTCTAGGCATCAGCTGGCTTAAAGGACGTAAATAGGTTTTCGGTAAAAAAACTAAACCACTTCGTTTCATTCAGTTACTAGCATATACTCCTTCCTTCGTGTGATAACCTTAATATTTATATATAGATAGTATTTCATATTTTTAATAATTATTATTAACCAGTAGGGGCCTTTAATACCGCTAATTAATAATTTCTAAATCATATTGCAATATTGTTGCATGCACTTCCAACAGTGCACATGAACTAATACTCCAGCAGTTAATGTCGAATAAACTCTACAAAATAATCACCAGAAACCTGAGAAAGTGTCATACATATTTATAATAACAGCTCTAAAAATAATTGAAGGCTTAGGATTCGTTTTATGTGTCCAGAATCTTAAATTCAAACATAATACATGTTAAGGAAACAGGTGAAAGCGTACATCACATTGAGCTAGTATTCTTCTAAAATTTATTCAAAATCTGGAGGCCACGTGATAGGCAAACGCTAAGCGAAAACTCTTCTCCCGTTGCTTATTTAGGGCAATAAAATGTTCAGCGACAATATTACTGTTCACATGATTGTATCATAGATTTGTTTATGTTTGGTGTTTCTTGATCTTTAATACAGAGTAGCATCAAGTACTACTAGACCATTCTTGTATATATATTTTCTTCTATAACTTATCATTTTCTTACAGAATCTGATTTATTCCGTGCGTGGAACAGCCAAATAGAATAATTTCATTATTTCATTTAATGTGCATATTTATAAAAAATCCGGAAATATGCTAATTTTTTTTAGATAATGAAATGACATCATGCAACGAAAAAAATGTATCCTTACATTGAATCCCCTTCGAATGACAATGATAACCTCTAATTTTTCAAATGAGAAATAGGGACTTATGGTATATTATTTGAAAGTTCTCTTCATTCTTTATTTAAAAATATTATTGTTTTCAAATTAATTGCAAAAATTAACATTAAAAAAATATTAAATGAAATTCGCTACAAAAGGAAAATGCGTTGGATACCAATTCTGAAAAGGAAATACATATATCTTTGTTATTAAAGTTCGGATTCTTAGGCGAGTTTTACTATAGAACTGTAAAAATAGTCTGTCATATTTTTTTCCTATTTTTTTTTTCAAGAAAAATATTTTTTTAACCATTTCAATGCTCATCTTTTAAACATAAAATTTTTTTAAAGTGAACGAATTTAGAAGTATTATAAGAAAGTGCTAATGCATCGATACGTAGCAAGCTCACCAAACTTGCGGATACACTATACGAACTAGTTCACAGGCGTACAATAGTGGCGACGAAAAGGTGGATTAAATTTTTTTGTGTTATGCTGATTGCAGTTTATCATTTGTAAAACGACATTAAAAATATTAAAATATTTTTTGGAGTTCTCACCACGCATATTAATGTTTTGGTTTGAAACGACTCTACAGGGAGATGCAAAAACCGTAAAAATTTACATATCAATATTATTTAATATTTCTAAAACGTAGAAAAATTATGGCAGGGGTCTCAATAAAGTCATACTAATTACTCAAACAGGAGTTAGAACGACTCCCAAATAAAGGGAGATGTAAAAAATCACTTGTCAGAATTATTTAATATTCCTAAGCTGCACTTATAAAAATTATAATATTTAGAAGCAACTATTGATGTAATTCAGTGTAACAGAAAATTTTTTTATATGTATAAAATAATAACAATTCAGAAGCTCATGAAAGACAATTATGGTAGAAGACCATATTTTTGTGAACAAATGGAACAAATGATGGAATGTCAAATTAACTGATTCGATTAGAACATGTTTTATTTTCTGATAAATGCTTTTTCTTACTTCACGGTCATGCTAATCGTCAAAATAACTGCTATTGGTCTACAGAAAATCCTCACTGGATGGAGAATAACATGATATACTATGAAAAGGTTAATAGTGTTAGTTGGAAACCATGTCAATGGTCACTTTTTCATTCATGACAATTTGATGGAAGATAATTATTTAGAACTACTAATAAATAATGCCGTGCCAACTTTGGCAAACTTATATTCCGATCCAGCAAACCCACAAGTTCTACCGAATATACTATGTTTCCAAAAATGTCCGGCAGTACCTCGTTTTAATATTTCCAAATCGCTGGATAGGGAGGTGAGGATCGATAGAATGACCAGCACGATCACCTGATCTTACGCTATTAGACTTCTTTTTATAAGAATATGTGAAAAGTATGGTATACAAAACTAAATTAATTACCGATTTACTATCTTAAGGAGAAAAATAACGCTTGCGGTTATGCTTCAGATGTAGAATAAAGTTAGAAGACATTTTTATTTGAGATTACATTATTTGAAAGGTATTACTTATTAAGTTTTTAGTGGGTTTTAATGAATTTCGTCAATCATATATTCTTATTTTTTTTATGTAAATTTGTTGCACAAATTTCATATAAATAACATTTTTGAATAGAGAATGAATAGCCATTTTAAATGATATATCACAAACCCCTCAATCTCATTTAAAAATAAATTTGGATGCTATAACTGTCACTAGAAGGGGAGTCAATGTAGGGATAAAACATTTTTCATTGCAAAATATCACTTCATAATCATATTAATAATTATTTAATGACTTTACTCCATATGCCTGTTCTATACTGTATGTCAGTGACATACAAAAAAGTAACAGGGGAATACGGCCAGGTCCACTGATCAAGAATAACGTAAAATAAAATAAGAATAGACGTAGAAAAAAGTTCTTTTGTCGGAATTAGCGAAGTGTGACTCACCTCGGGATATATAAAACTCTCTCTGCTACCACAAATCCCACTGTTACGAGCAAATTTGTTGCCGGCAAAAAGGGAAGTACAAGAAGCACAAGACCCAGAACTATTGAGCAGTGCTTTTGGTTCTGAAACAAAAACATATTTTTAGTGTTTGCAAAAAAAGATGCCTTTAGGAACATATTTGTATTTTAATTATTTTTCTACAACCACATTACAATCTCACAAATACAAAATTTATTTATTTTTACAATTAACAAACGGTAAACATTTTAAAATTAAATCAATTTAAAGAATATTCTGGATTCAAAATTTCGCAATGGAAATAAAAAAATAATGGAATTGATGCTATGTTTTTAATTGTCTTTAATAAGAAATAGGGACTTACTTTCTATGGATAAAAAGTTAAGTTAGTATTTATTAAATCTTGTAATTGTTATATATAGTTCTTTAGAAACAATTCTTGTAGGCTGTACTAATAATGACTTTGTAAACTGAGTGTTTGTAAATAATAAATATACACTCCTTAAAAAGTACAAATATTTTTTTCGTTTTTACTCGGTAATAAGTATGTACAAATACTAAGTCTTAAACTATTAAAATAATTTTGACTCTGTTTGGTAAAAAGTGTAGACTTTAGATTTTAAGCCTCAGATTTTTTTCTGATAAAGAAATCACCATTATTTCTCGCAAAGATTACTGTTCTTATGGCCATTTGTAACAACGTCTTAACTAAAGTTTATTTTTAAATGTAGCTTACACTGTTCTCCTCATATCGATAATTGGTTAGAGTCTTAATTGAGCTTGAATTTAATAAACATGATCGATACAAATAGCATTTAACTGTTAATTCATATTAAAATTTTACTAATATATATAAAACTTATACAAAATTATCCCATAAAAGTACTATCATTATAAATTAAAAAAAAATATATATATAAAAATATCTTAAAAATATGTTCCTTAACTTCGTTTTCATGTATTTCGATTGAATATATTAAAATTTGAAAGTTTGAAAGGATATTTTCGTTGAATTTTTATGTTGAACCAGTTTCTTTCTTTCTTAACGATATAATGTTTATTGATCTTGCTTATACATGACCTCCATTCTTAGAATACACAGTTTTTTTATACGCTCTTCTATATTTTAGAATTGGTTTTAACGAGCAGCTGTTTGAAAGTTGTGCCTGTCATGAATTATGTTTTATTATAAATATGTGGATATGTTTTGCTATTAAAATATAAGTAAACATATATTTGCTATATTGGGTGTATTTCTTTCTTTGCCATTTTTTGGTTTTATTTAACTTTCAAGTAACCTTTTCGGATTCTGGTTTTGATGCAAATCTTCTCTAAAGGCTTTTTAAGTCAATCATTTTATTATCAAGTAATCTTTTCGAATTCTGATTTTGATGCAAATCTTCTCTAAAGACTATTTAGGTGATTTATTTCATTTTCAAGTAATCTTTTCGGATTCTGGTTTTGATGAAAATCTTCTCTAAAGACTTTTTAGGTCAATCATTTTATTATAAAGTAATATTTTCGGATTCTGGTTTTGATGCAGATATTCTCTAAAGACTTCTTAGGTCATTCATTTAGTTTTCGATTAACCTTTTCGGATTCTGGTTTGGATGTAGATCTTCCCTTAAGACTTTTTAGATCATTCAATGTTGACTGATTGATACAGATGGCTCTAACTCGTTAATAATTTAGGCTTAATATGACAATAAGTGCGCCGTTGATCGTTGGTGTTGTTGTGAATAACGATCTCCAAGTTATTCTTATTCTTATTATATGTTTAGTGGTTCAAATTGAAGTGAAAAATTTTATTTTGTGATGACGGTACAATAAAGACATGAGTGAGTGAATGGAATTTGTTTGAATCTGATAAGTTTTTAACTTAAATCGTTATTTCAATTGCTCGCACACAAAGTTATTAACCTTAGACAATTCTAGTTTATTTTTGGATAATTCTTATTTCTAAATTATTGATTACAGGGTCGGGTGAGGGTGCATGTACTAAGTGTTTCCATTTTTCATGTCTCGACGTAAATAATATTGAATTTTCCATGCTTTCCAAAACTATAAATCTTTTCATCCTATGTGAAGGCTGTAAAAAAAAATATGAAATGTTGAAAAAAAATGGTATTATTAAAGAAAATAATGACCAAATAAGTTCCATGAGTGCATGTATCAAAGATGTTAAAGACTTCCTCCAAGAAAGAATTGAGAAAAAGATTAATGACCTGCCCGATTTCAAAAAGAAAATATTAAAGACTGAATCAGGAAATTAAGTCTCATAGTCCAGCAAGTCTTTTTTTTTCCTTTCAGACTTCTTTACCAACTTTCTTTGAGGTTATTTAGAAACAGTATTCCTTCATTACTAGGCCCAAGGTAAAACAAGATTCTGTGGCAACAAAAACTGATATGGTGAAGAATATACATACAATTCGTTCTAACATAAATCTTTCAAAGGTGATTCAGGTCAAAGATGGTTGAGTTATGGTAAGATATGAAAAAGTTGAATTAGCCTCCGCCTAAATTCCACAAATCTATATTATCAAAGAAATTTCTGCTTTAACTCCAAGTTTGAAGTTTGTTGGTATCTTTGAAAAAATAAACGAAGTAGAACGAATGTTTGAAACTTCAGAATAAAAATGACCTAGCTGATGAATTAAATGTAGTCTTTTACCTGATTAAAGAAAAATAACAGACACTTTTTAGCAATTATTCAATATTTCTAGATATAAGGGAATAATACAGTAGGTCAAATTGTTTGTAATATTTACGATGCAATTATATTCTATATGTGCTCAAAATTACTGATTAAACTACTGGGCAAGTAGAATTCAGTATTTTATAAATTGTCATATTATAATAAATTCACTAGCACTTCTGTTTTTGCAAAGACCTCTATATACATTCGATTACTTTCTATGAATACTACTAGTATTAGAGAAACATAGCTGAATGATTCAATTGAGGATTCATAAATACTAGATACGAGAAAATATAATGTATTTAGATCGTACAGACGTTGCTGCCTGACCAATAATACAACAGAAGAGGACTAACTCATTCACAAACGTTTATCGAAATCTCTCAAGGATTTAGTCTAGTATAAATATTTCGTGGGGCTGATTAATATTGATATTGCTTTAGTAAAAATTAAATATGAAAACTTATGTTTATTTACATATTTTAAATGTGTTTTTTTTTAATTCAATTTAACGAAATAGTAAATGATCTCAATCGCATTATCGATTTGGTTTCTTAGAAAATTAGATATTAAACTAGAAAAAGCGTTGAATATTCTTAAGTCTCTTGATCCACACAATTGAATTAGTTATCGAGATACATTTTAAACGTCATAAAAATATTAGATTTCATCTTCAGAAAAAGCAGATTTTCCAAGCATCTATAAACCCTTAAGATTGGAACTTTGTAAGCAGCGGTTCAGACACTAATAGTGCTCTAGATCTATTGGGAGTTAAACATAATGTTTCATTAATATGTGCCAAAAAAGAAATCTAAACTGACTGATAAAGAAAAAATAAGGTTTGGGAAAAACTGAAATGTAGTAAGAGTAATCTAGATCATGATATGTTTAGTCAATTAAGACCGGAAATTAAAGTAAAACCTGCAGTACTCTATAAGGACTATGCGAAATGCTCTGAACAAAATATTAAAAATATTCTGGTCTTTTATATAGTTTATAATAGGTGATTTTTTCTGTAATACCTAATATTACGAATTACCATAACCAGTTTAATACGCCTAAACAAATTGTGGATTTCTTCGCTAACTTTTGTTCTGGAAACTATACACCAGCTCTAAAACTCAAATAATAATATAAATATTACCAACATAATAGAGGCTGAAGTAGTATCCGTCATACAGAAACTGAAGCCTGAATTAACAATTGGTTCTGAAAATATTCCAGCCTTTATTATTAGATTCTTTACACACTATTTTCTAAGCCGTTGATGACTATTTTTAATCTTATATTTAGAACCCAACAATTTCCTGACTGCTAGAAGTTAGTTAGAATCTGTACAGTTGTTACAAGTAAAAGTGAAAACATAATTCTAACTATCGCTTCGTTACCATTCTCAGCAATTTTTCAAAGGTATTTGAAATACTGCTGCACTCTTATCTCTCCTTCTAGTTTGGTTTTATTTCCGGACGTTCTACAGTAACGAATCTATTCTGTGTTACACCGTTCATCTGGGACAGAAGAAATCAGGTAGTTCTTATTAAACTGACTTCTCCAAAGCATTTGATAAAATCGACCATTTTATTATCTAAGCTCTCTATGTCAGGTTGTAATGATTCATTGGTAAATCTGTTTCGATCATATTTGTCAAATCGTAATTTTTATGTACAATGCTTGGGCCATAAATCTTTTTATTACAATCAAACATCCGGCGTTCCTCAAATCTGCATGTTTTGCAATTGATGGTATCTAGGGGGACTTCCTCAGCATTATTATCTAGAACTTTTCAATTCAATGCAGTCAACAATATTTTTGTTTTTTAATCTTTCGTACTTCACAAACAAACTCACGAACCAATAATATTTTCTACCAGCAAGCAAATAGGACCAGCATTTATAAATTATCTTCGCTTTCTCAAATAATCGGAAACTTCTATAGAGTTGAAAGTGGTTTCGACATTCTGAATTGCTCTGTTGCATTTATTAAACGTGTATAACTGGCTACTTATTTTTAATGAACTGTTTTACGATTTTTCTTTTTCGTTTGTTCATAGACTGAAATTGTTTTTTTTTTCTTGAAAAAGTTTTTTTTTCTTTCAGTCATCTCCTTCGGGCTCCATATATATTTGTAAATAATTATATGTTGTGTAATTATCTTTGTCTAATTAATATATTGTCTTATTGTATCTATAATTGGGGTGACCCTGTTCGAGATTGTAAATAAATAAATAAATAAAATATCATCAGCCTCTAATAAATAAAGAACATTTTAAAACAGTGATGAACAGTATTTTATAATATCTGTTACAAAATTATCTTGTATTGGAGCTTAGATACGGTTTTAAAAGTTTTGTAATTTCCCAAGCTACACAAAGTGGCACAATTTTTACGATCAAACATTTTATTCTGTCACGAAGACGTATACGAAATAAACGGCCAGATACTGAAACATTTTTACGACAAACCCCATAAATTAAAATCAAATTCAATTTATTGTGATTTCAATAAAAAACCAAGTTCATTCAATTTTAATAGCACATAAAAACTAACAATTCAAGTTTATTTCAATAGTTAAAAACTTATTCCTTTCTACCAAAGTTCTACCATTCAACACAGACATCTACTGATGATGTGAGTGAAATTCAATAATAACACGGAGTGCTAGCAGAATTAATTTGTAATTAATTCATTATCAGGGGTGTGTGCCATTTGAATATCATCAATTATTAGTTCATAAATGAGAACTCCGGCGTGGTGCAAAGCAGCGTTTCTGTACGTATTTATTATCAATTGTTTCTCTGGGACAGGATGTGGTGGACACGCATTTACAACTGGGATAAATCGAAATCGATTTACTATTTAGAGTCTGGCAGCTATTTCGTTATTTACTGAGGTCTATCAGATGGGTGTTACGGAAATTAGGTTTGTGGTACAGACTACTATGATATTTTAAATCTCACAGGAATTAATTATTATGATGATCCTCTCGGTGTTGAGTTCAGGAATTAGGTACATAAATGATATAAAAATATTTTTAATAGTCAACATTTATTTACATAAATATTCTTCGAACGAAACATAAAGTAAGATATACTTATTAGAACTCTTTTAGGTATCTCTAGAATAAATTATAATGTAAGCTACCACACAAACTCCACTGTCCACTAACTTAAATGGCTCAAATCTTTAAGGTCTTCTCCTTAGACCTGCGTCGTTAAAGGACTACTGCATTGTTCTTCATAGGGCTCTTGGTAAACTCACTAAGTACATGTCTGGTTAGAGTTTTTCATTTCCTGTGTCACTATTTCTGATATTTGAAGCGGCATCTTTGATCTTTGTGTTTCTCATTAAGTTGTTTTGGGATTTTTGAATGGTTGAGACATCATTTTATTCATCATAAATTAAATTATAGTGTCATTGTCGCTTAGATATGATTATAATTTATTAAAATACAGAATAACTAGAAATAATGAGTTGATTAACTATTTCATTCTATTTAACATAATGAAAATACATAATATGACGGTTTGCTATTATACTTATAAGAATATATAAAAACAACAAAATGGCTACACGCGGTAAACTTGAAATTTTTTGGGTAAATACCACGACTAATAAGACAAATGCAATTCTGTTACCAAAAAATCTTACTGATTAAAGTATAAAATTAAGTTTATTTTACGTGTTTTTCTGATCTCAGCTTTATTTCTGAGTTTTTTTTGGTGGAAGCTAATTTAGCTGTGTGGTTGGTATTTTGGCAGCTAGCTTGGGACAACGAATTCCCATCTAATTTTTTTCGAATTCGAAAAATCTGACGATAAAAAAAATTGTCAGAGAAAAGAATTCCAAAGTGTAAAGTGTTGAGAGAAGGTTTAAAGTCGATAAGCTCCATCGAGTAAAAGAAAACATGTTCATAACTCTTATCGCGAAGTAGCAGAATTTTGGGAAAAAGAAAATTCAACGATGTTCGAAGTCCAAGAAACACGTGAGGTCCAAGAAAAAAAGTCATATTAGTCGTTACAGTTCCAGTACAAATTATGTTAGAGCCGACTTGCAGCATTCGGAAAACAATTCGGCCCTTCAGTGAACGATACCAATGTAAGAATGCGGGATATTCAGAGGGTCGAGTATTAAATGAAATTCTTGCTTTTAATGAAAATTTGGTCTTGACATACAAAAATATCCCAGAATCAACTATTTCGATTTCTATCCCTAAATCTGCGTCAATCATCATTTTCAAATATAACGATGAATTGTATGCTAATTATAAGCCAGTTACAAAATCCTATGAATCAAATACAAATTCAAAAATTAACTCTGAAACTAATAAATTCTCTGAATCCACTGAATCATTTGATATTTCTAACCAACTTACAAAATCCTCTGAATCCACTGAATCATTTGATATTTCTAACCAACTTACAAAATCCTCTGAATCAAATACAAATTCAAAAATCATCTCTGAATCTACTAAATCCTCTGAATAAACTGAATCATTTAATATTTCTAACCCACTTACTAAATCCTCTGAATCAATTATAAATTCAAAATTTATCTCTTACCTTACCTTATCTTATTACCTAATCCTTTGAATCAAATACAAATTCAAAAATTATCTCTGAATCTATTAAATTTCACTGAATCATTTGATATATGTATATTTTGACATTTGCGACATCTTTCTAGGACAGGAGCACATGAAGAGGTACGTGATATTTTTAATAACAAATATGAAGACAGAACAAAAAAGTAATATTTTTTGTCGATGGTTGAACAACTTCATAAATAGTTGAAACAGAAAATGAGATTAATCAAACAACTACTCGTAAATATTTTAAAAAAAGAAAGATGACATCCCTATACAGTACTTTTGGTACAAGAACCGAACGAAGATGATCCAAATTGCAAGATGCCGTTCTGTAAAACAATGTTGAATAGATTTCAAAAATCCAATTTTTTAAATCAAATATCTCTTTTTTGATGAGGCTACTTTCTATTTATAAGACACGTTGAATAAAAAAATTGCAGGTACTGGTTAAATGAAAATCCTCGTTGGATGATAGAGGCACATACGAATTATCCTCATAAGATCAATATGCGGGCAGAAATCATAAATTATAAAATTACTAAATCTTATTTTTTCGATGGAACAGGTAAATACTACTGTGCATTTTTAGAATCAGAATTAATTCCAGAATCAGGCAGCCTCTTTCCAAATGATATAAATCCTCAACTCGCGAATATATCAATTTGATTTCAGCTAGATGGAATATTTCCCCATTATCTTGAAGGCGTTCGTGACTTTTTTGAGATTATATTTTCAAATCATTGAATTGGAAAAAAGAAGCTATCGAGTGGCTAGCCAGATTTTTGGATTTGACATCACTAGATTATTTTTGTGGGGTTATTAAAAAACAAGGTGTATGTAAATAGACAACAGACTATCTAAGAATTGAAAAATGCAATTACAGAGAAAACAGCACCCCTTTTTTTCAGAAACCATTAGAATAGTCGTGGATAAATTTTCATTTAAAAAAAAAGTATATGGATTGTCCTATATATTCCACCTATATTACAAGTAATAACTTCGATAATTCAGAGACAATATGGATAGGCTATATATAAGAAATATTATTGCAAAATGTATTATTTTAATTGATTTTGTATTCTGTAGTAGGAAAAGGCATAACATCCACTTGCGTAATGAATATCAAGAACATCGGAAAGTTTGTCGATCTACATTTATCACGAAGTTTCACGTGTTTCCGGGGCCATTTTGGCGGACACAAATTCACACCAAAGATAAATAGAAACAGATTTAGAGTTCCATTTCGATTGATTTGAAATGCGGTTATAAATGTTATCTACCTCACCACGAAATGAACGCCAGCGATGGTTTGTACTGAATTATGATTTGATATTTTCGATTAAGCCTATGGTTAGTTTATCGGAAAGTCCTTTTAGGTAGCTTTAATGATGTTTTTCTCCAGATTATTACTTTTTTATTTTAAAGGATTGTTATACTTATTACTTATTGTTATACTTATTATTTTCTCTTAAAATAAATAATGATTTTATAGATCAGCTTTGCTAATAATTCTTTTATTATAATAGTCCCATCTCTGGCTCGGTGTGGATATTTTTATATATTTTGTTCATCTAACTCACCAACCAATTTAACAATAACAAAAATATCATTTTTACACATTTTTTAAAAGGTGAATATTTTAAAATATCACTTTTATTTTTATTTTAATTTTGTTATAATAGTGTAACATCAATTAAGTTAGTGTACAATTATGAACTTACCTCGAACTCTGTGAGACTTTTAATAGCCAAAAGTAGAGTTAAGCCCAGAAAAAAGATAGTAACTAAATTTCTTGGATCGTATATTGACGTTACCAATGGAATAGATCCCATTTGCCAGTCATGGGACAATGTGGCTGGACAAAGTAGAAGCCAGATGTTGAAGGCCGCCAAATAACCAAAGGTGAGAAATCTAGAACAAAAATTATGGGTGAGTTATTTGCTTTGTGTGTGGCATCATTTTCTATGGTTATTAGCATTCCTGTTCTGTGTAGGCTTTGTTACTGCTTCCCGGCGCCACTTTAGGAACAGATTTGAAATCAACAGTGAATGCTGGAGTGGAAATCTCTTTTAGGGGCGACAACCGATTTTTTCTTGTAAACAAATCAGAAAATTATGACCACTGCCGGTATTCGCATCAGTGAGTTAAAACAAAAATTAGGAAAAAAATTAATAGTTCTATTTTAAAAACGTCGGGATAAATAGCACAAAATTAAATGTGTCTAAATGTAATACTTTAGTTTATGTATACCGTCGTATTAAAAAATGACTTTAATTAAATTAAATACTATGAATTGTTTATATACTGAGGCAGTGTGATTATTATATAAGAATATCTAGAATATTACCGAAAAAAAATTATACATAGTGTCCGCGAAAATAATGCTTAATTTTAAATATATAGTATGTCATTTGCAACCAAATATTCTAATAATTTTTTTCCAATATCATTAGTTTAAACATTTACACGAAAATTTAGACGTGGCAACAGCTCACGCTTTTAATAAAAAGATGTGTCATGTAACAACGAATATCTACCTGATGAATTATAAACTTGTCTTAGTTTGATTCGGAACGTCTAATCATTTGGCAAAGTAGTGGCAATAATTTAGTGAATAATGACATTTTACTCAAATCAAGAATAACACTACATGTTAATTAGCCTAATCCGCGATGTTTTGTATCAGTGTCCCAAAGATTGTTGGAAATGTACAGTGTATTACATAAAAAAAGTAGTGGTGGAAATCGTTCGGATATGTAATAACTCACGAGAATAAATGTTACACTCTTCTATGGTGTACTAAATGGTGTACTAAAATAAAAACTAATTTTTGGAGCGTTTAAAAACTATTGTTTATTAATTTATGTTTATATTATCAGTCATCTAAGAGATGTAAAATATTAATAGTTATTTCTATGAAAACGGCTAACTTTAGAAAAATAAAATATACGACATTTTTATTCTACATCCGTTATTATACTGCATCCATAGAAATGTGCATTATTTTCGTGGACACTCTGTACTCTGTATTTTTAACTAATGTAGGCTTATTTCTGCAGCTAATCTCAAACTCTGGTAAGCAGATTTTATTTTCACTAGAAAATTTAACGCATCATTTAGCCTTCCGTTATCCTGTAAAACGTATCATTACCTCATTGTGCATCGTAGCCATTAATACATTATAAACGAGTTGTTATATGTTATTAGGCTGAAGTTTTGTTTCTCTGGATGATCACCCATTCCATTGCTAACAGCGAAAAATATTGTTATTACAAATACGCAAAATATTTCTTTAATTTTACTATAATTTCGAACTAATAGTAAAATAACTATAAAAACATGATAATTTGATGAAAAATAACTAGTCAAAAATAGTTTTTTAAAAATAATGATTTTGTATGCTAATTGATTAAAATAGGCAATATTCAAAGAATTTACACAGAAAACACTACTATGTGTTTAATGGACAAAGCTAAAACTGAATTAAAGCTATACACATTTTGTCATGTATTTAGCTAGCGTGCACTCAATCAATGCTTTGAAGTATGACGAATACATGTTCAATATGGATTGAGTCAGCCAGTAAATCGGGTTTTGTTTTTTTGGTTGCATTCAAAAATTTCCAATAAATTTGAGTTTATGTACAAGAGCGTTTTGATTGCCAGTCAAGAATTTTTCGAAATATTAGATCAAAATGATTTTTCTATTTTCACTTTGTAGAATCTATCCATTGTAAATAAAGATAGATTCTATGAAATTCTTTAAATATTCTTATGACCTTTGTTTCACAAATGTTTTATGCAATCGTCTGATAGGATTATAAGAAATTGACAAACATTTGAGATACATCTTTGATTCTTGATACCAGAATATTATTTTTGATAATCTAAAATATTTGAATTTTATACATATTGTTGCGATAATAAAAAAAGATGGGGAGTCAAGTTTGGGTTTTCGGATGATCGAGACCTTGATAGTACCTACCTGTCCCTGCTATTAAGTGTATTAGTTATTTAATGTGTAAGTTACCCTTATAATTTAGTTGTTTTCATTAGATAAAAAAATTGTTATTGTTTTTACTCAGCCTCTTTAATTTCCATTAACCAAGTTACGTAATGGGTAAGAACCCACTTAAGTTAATAATCAGATTCTTTTTATACATTTATTATTCAGAAAAAAACAACCCAATACGTAACATATGGTGGAGGTGCCGTCGTTTCTATTCCAAATGTTATTCTTCATAACACCCTTACAGTTTTTTAGTACTCTTGTTTTTTAAGTAAAAATTTTATTTAATGTAATTTATAAAATAATGCTGACTATTGTAGTTTTTTCAATGTCGCCTACCAACAGTGACCCAGTAATCAAATTTTGTTTTATTATGATTTTAGTGTTAATATTATTAAATTCTAATATGAGAAATAAATGAATGAAATCTAAGATTTCCAGTAGTTTTTTAGAGAAAAAACGACAATTTTTTTTTAACGGTTATGGAAAGTCAATTTAAATACTGGCATATTGGCGACTATTTTCCTACAATTGGACAATATATTTTTTCGCTAGCAATAAGGTGGCATTCTTCCTGTTCCTGTTTCACATTGGACTTTGGACAACTAATAGTAGAGAAAGAAAATCGTTGTCAATATGTCCAAATTTGTCAGATGAATTGATAGAATGCAACGGAAATGGATGCCAATTGATTCGTAGTTGCTGTAAACCATCCCTAATGTCAAAATGGAGGTTCCTGCCGTAGTTATGAAGAAACTTTGGAGGAAGAAAAAGGTTTTGCGGTCGATGAAATTGATGTCACTACAGAAGGTACAGCTAAATTCCTGCATGTCTAGAGAATCGCTAATGGTGGCTAGAGAAATTTGGAACCAGATCAAGTAGAAAATGAAGAGAAGTGCGCCTACATAGAGTCTTTAGGGTAGTACTTCTAGTAATTGTTTTTCCTTTCAAATGATACATTACAAGCCCCTACTTCCCATTTAAAAGTTAGGCTGACAAAATAAAGAAATTTGTAAGAGCCACATAATTAACAGATCAAACGAACTTACCTTAGTGAAGTTCGATCTGAATTATATGAAGCCTTGTGAAGTAAATAAGTATACATGTAGTACCCCCACTCGTGGTCCAGTCTCACACATTTTAAAGCAAACGGCCCTCCGGACCCCTTGCCCGTCGCATCAGTCTTATTTAAAGCTCCATTGTTGCAATCCAGGGGAAATTTGGAAATGTGGTAGGGAGGGACTTATTTACTTCACAAGGCTTCATATAATTCAGATCGAACTTCACTAAGGTAAGTTCGTTTGATCTGTTAATTATATTTCAGCCTTGTTTCGTAAATAAGTATACATGTAGATATTTAAAGCAAATTGCAACAATCTTTCCAATAGGCATTTTTATTGTTCTGACAATTCCACACAGATAAATGCCTATTTTGACAAATGAAGAAACATTTATAATTGCAATACAACATAAAAAGGTATTTTACTTAACCAAACTTTTAACAAGAAGAAAAAATAAACTCAAGATTCAGTAAATCAAACATAACTAATACCTATTTAGTTTTCACCACTAAGAACACTTTCTGCAAAGCTATTTTGTTCATGTATTGGTCTATTGTAAAAGTTTGCAAAAGAAGAAGAATTCGCCGTCCACCCTGCTGCCAGCCGAATGGTATCATACGAGACACCTTTTCTGGCAGCTGCAGATGTTGCTGCGTGTCGGGTGCTATGAGCTGTAAATAGCTCCGTATTTAATCCACTTCTTCTTAGTATGATTTTTAACCATCTAGAGATAGTCTGGGAAGTTGCATCGTGAAATGGTTTTCTAAAAGTGATAAAAAGGTTCTTAGATAGCTCCCTCATATCCCTTGTTTTATCCAGATATATCAGCAAAGCTTTAGAAGGACAGATGTCCTCATCTAATTTATAAAATGGCAATAAGAGTGTGGGTTGGATACGGCCCTTACCCGAAGTCTTGAGTTTGGCTGGTATTTTAATTTCGATTCTGCTATCATAACAAACTATGTTTTGGAGCTCAATACTGGCCAGTGTCTGTACTCTTTGGCCAGTTGCCAAAGCTATTAATATTGCCAATTTATATGTTAAATCCTCCAATGATAATATTTGATTTTTCATGGTTTTTATATGAGAAAGAACTGTTGCTGGGTCCCAGGTGTAGGCATACTTTGGCCGAGTAGGCCTCAAACTATGAACGCCTCTAAAAAATCTTTTAACTCTAAAGTCCTCGTTAAGCTCTGGGGCTAGTATCTGAGAAAGCGCTGCTCTATAACTGCTTAAGGATGCAGAAGAGGCCCCTTTTTTAAATTCCGCGGTGAAAAATTTTAAAACATCGGGAACCGAAGCTGAGAGGACATCCAACTTCTTGGACTTCTGAAATTGCCACCATAACTTAAGACCAGAATTATATTGCCGAATGGTGGATTTACCAATAGACGCCAGACATATTTCTAAGGAATTTTCTGGAACCGAACCCGCCTTTAGGGCCTGTAGGATAAGACTCCTGCTACCAGGGAAATCCTGTGCCACAGCGGATGAGGTACTTTCCTGAAAGAAAGCAAATTCTCATGAGGCTCAAATATTAATGGGTTGGATTCTACTAAAGAACAAAATAGTGGGTACCATGGCTGAGAGGTCCATAATGGTACAACTACAATTCCTCTAGCTTTTTCCTCTCTTATTTTTTGTAGTACACGAAGAATTATAGAAAAGGGAGGAAAGGCGTAAAAAAAGAAATTGGTCCATTTCAATGTAAATGCATCTATGGCAACACTATTTGGATCTCCTTGCCACGAAACAAACTTTTCGCATTTTGTATTATGAGTACTAGCAAAAAGGTCTAATTCGGGTTTTCCAAATTTGGAAATTATATCTTGAAAAACCTCCTCATTTATTTCCCACTCTGTCTCTTCAGATAATTTGACTCTAGATTCTGCATCTGCTTCAACATTATCCTTTGACTTTATATATGAAGCGTATAAATAAATATTTTTCTTTTCACACCACTGCCAAATAGTGCGAGATAACTGATTTAATATGGGATATTGTACACCTCCCATTCTATTAATATAGGCCAATGCCGTCGTATTGTCAACTCTACACAGTATACTACAGTTTGACATTTCATTTGCAAAACACTTTAAAGCCCAAGAGACGGCCTTGAGCTCCAAATAGTTGATGTGGTGTTTCCTTTCCGCTTCCGACCAAAACCCATGGGCTTTTTTCCCATTAGTATATGCACCCCATCCTGTTTTAGATGCATCCGAAAACATCTCTAACTGATATGAGTCATTCTTAATATTATTTGTTGCTTTTGAAATATTTCTCAACCACCATTCAAAATCCTCTCTAAGGGTAGGTGGTAATCTCAGACTTGCATTAAAGTTACCTCCAGTTTCCCTTAAGGCTAAAAACTTCTGGCGTTCGAAGTACTTGGTATAAATCCAGCCATATTTGACCGCAGGACAAATTGAACAAAGTGTCCCGAGAAACTTTGCAAATTCCCTAATACTACAGGAATAAAGAACGTAGAATTTTTTGAGAAGTCTAGTAGCTTTTATCACCTTCTGCTCGGGAAGTGAAATAGACATTTGGGAAGAATTATATACAAAGCCTAAATATGTTACACAGTTTGATGGTACCAGCTTGCTTTTCCTGTAGTTAATCATGAATCCAAGCCTTTCTAACAATGTTATGGTTATATTTATATTTTTTAAACATTCTAAGTAAGTGTTACCCAACAATAAAAAATCATCTAGGTACAATATAGACGTATGTTTTTTATTCCTGAGATACGCCAGCAAAGGTTTCATTATTTTAGTGAAAATCAAAGGAGCAGAATTTAAACCAAAAGGTAAACAATTATACTGATAAAGATCACCATTAAATCAAAACCTCAAATACTTCCTGTGATTCTCATAAACAGGAATCAAATGATAAGCATCCTTCAAATCTAAAGTCGCCATAAAGGAATGCTTGTGGATAAGTCTGCTCACTGTTTTTTGATCTTCCATTTTGAAATGTTTGGTCAATAAAACTGTGTTTAACGATTTGAGATTTAAAACTAGTCTCTGGGTGCCATCTGATTTAGGAACTAAAAATACCGTAGAAACATATTGATTTTTACAAGGTTTAACCTGAGAAATGGCCCCACTTTTTAACAACTTGTTAATAGCAGCCCTAATAGAAGTTACTTCCAAATGGGACCAGCCTGGTTCCTTTGGGTGTAATTTCTGTACCGGTTTCGAAATGAACGGTAATTTATATCCGGTTATATATGACAGAATATTTTTATCGGAAGTTAATTTCTTCCATTCATTTACATAGAATTTCAATCTGCCAGCACATATACTAACCTCCTTATTCAGTAGCGGCGCTGACCCCTCCGGAACCGAGTCTCGATTGCGTTTTGAGGTGGTCCCCGCAATGTTCTCCTCACCTGATGGCCTCTGTTGCCCTCTTGATGTGGTTGGTAGCGATTCGGAGCTTTCCCGAAGTGTTGTCCAACTCGAGCTCCTTTTGACAATTGAGTTGGACCCTTGTAGTTTAACGAAGGCATAAATTTCTTAACTATCTTTGGTTTCTTTGGTTTAAGTTCTTCACCAGATTTCTCTAGATTTTTGGCTGCTTTAACTCGCTCCTCCAAATAGCCACTTGTCTATAGGGGCATTTGAGAGAGTATCCTTAAGAGACTTATTCAGATTAAAGGAAATAAGCTCTCTGCGAGCAGCTGTCTCAGTTTGATGCAAGTGACAGAGCAAACGTCCCGCATCACTAAGCGATTGGATATGATGGCGATTACCTCCTTCTTTTTTCCCCAACAGTAAGGATAAAGTCTGAGCAATAACAGCTATGCTGGATGTTAAAATCTGCTGCTTATCCACGATACGCTCGTCTCTACGTTTAATTTGGGATGGTAATGCCGTTTCAATTTCCGGATTAAGTTCCGGAATCTTAAGTGCCGGAATATTCTCTGGTAGCAGATATTTTTGTAATAACTCTTGCTTGGTTTCCCCATTTAAGCCATTTTTTAAGACCTCAGTCCACCGTGGCACAATGGCTGCATGAACTGGAGGTCCCGCAATTGATTAAGGAGCTGGTTCCTCTCCCAATATTTGCACTATATCGGGTTCCAATTCTTCCTGTATTTCCTCATTTGAATCATTGACCTGTTCCGGCCGAATATTGCCCACGTTCTGGGCAGATTCCATATTCTCTGAATCAAATCAAACAGAATTTATTAGTTTGAGAACAACAGTATTAGGGATAATATGTCGCTAGCGAGAAACATATTGCATATATTTGTCCCCACCACAAGGGACAACAGTATTCCTGCCACAAGGAATAATATGTCGCTAGCAAGAACATATTGCATATATTTGTCCCCACCACAAGGGACAACAGCATTCCTGCCACAAGGAATAATATGTTGCTAGCAAAAACATTATGCAAATATTTGTCCCCACCACAAGGGACAATAGTATTCCCACCACAAGGAATAATATGCCGCTAGCAAGAAACATATTGCATATATTTGTCCCCACCACAAGGGACAACAGTATTCCTGCCACAAGGAATAATATGTCGCTAGCAAAGACATTATGCATACATATAGTATTCCTACCACAAGGAATATGCCGCTAGCAAGAAACATATTATATATATTTGTCCCCACCACAAGGGACAACAGTATTCCTGCCACAAGGAATAATATGTCGCTAGCAAAAACATTATGCACGTATTTGTCCCCACCACAAGGGACAATAGTATTCCTACCACAAGGAATAATACGTCGTTAGCAAGGAACATATTGTAAATATTAGGTACTTACCATCAATCTGTTCCATGTCTACTACAGAGTGGCGAGGCGATAAATATTTTTCTCCCGACAGGGAAACGCTTGGTGTTACGGAATAATTCCGCTGCCTTCGCTCGTTAATTTCGTCCAGCTGTCTCTGCATATCGGCGAACTTCTCCGCCAGCCAGCTGTTTTCTCTCGAACGGTCGTGACTGTCGCTACGGGACCGTTTTCTACTGCTATGAAGATGCTTAGGCATTTTTATACACTCACTACGACGCGATCGACTCAACACACTAATGAAGACTGATGCGACGGGCAAGGGGTCCGGAGGGCCGTTTGCTTTAAAATGTGTGAGACTGGACCACGAGTGGGGGTACTACATGTATACTTATTTACGAAACAAGGCTGAAATATAATGCGTATGAAGATAGATTGCTGGGCATACATAATTTAAATAATTTAGGTTTCTAACAGAAGAATGACAAAAAAATCAGATGTGTTACAAGAACAAAAGTGTATATTCCTTACTTGGATGATTTACCTCATTCATTTACTACTATACAGGATGAGTCATAACTATTGGGACACGGAGTAAGCGCATTTGGACCAAAATATGGCGATTGGACTAAATATGTCTAAATAAAATGTTGCCATGGCAAAAAATACAAAAAATAAAAATACAATCGGTTATATCCAGGACTTCTTGGTGGTCATTCACAATCACTTTCTCTGTCAATCATCGTTGAGGAAATATGTCACTAAGATGATTTCTAACTATTAGTCCTAGACTATTTTGTAAAAAAAAAACAAAATAGGAATCTATATTTAAGTTTGGAGAAAGAACGTATAGTCCTAGTAATCAGTCGACTAAAATGCCACATCAAATATTTAATTTAATTTTGTACTTTCCAACGATGAGCGTTTGTCCAATAGAAAACCCCTCGCCTGGTAAAAGTGGCTTCATTAGTGAACAAAATATTTCTAATAAAATTTCTGTCAGTGTTCAGAATACGTTGACAGAATTGTCCCGTCATAGAAGATCTCTTGGAAGCAAATTCTGAACAGGAGTGAAATGGTAAGAATAGAAATTTTCTATGTTTAGAAATTCAATAATATATACTGACAACAACCATTTTATGAGAGATCAAAGCACGCTTTTCATAAACAAAATACTAATGGAAATTTCTTTTCGAGACTTCGAACTCTTCAATTGGGTTTTTCTCGAAAGCGGTTGAAATTATCATGTTTCAACAAGTATAACAAATCTATGAATTCAATGTGAAATTATAAATAAATAAAATATTTCAACTTTAAGACCCTGTATCTTTTGCAGCACCAACATTTTATTGATATTTGATCTAATCATTATATTTTAGTCTAAATAACCCACATTTATACTCCTGTATTCGATGTCTGTTACAAATAGATAGTTAGCTTAAAATAACATTGTTTTAAAATATAATATTGTTTATTAAAAGAAAAATAATATTCCTAACTCTATTTAAAAGTTTTGATATAACATTAGAAATTAATTTCCAAATTTAATATCTCATAATCCTAATTTTTCAGTTTTCTAGTAACACGTCGCCTGAATTTTAACTGTGTACCTACAAAGCGTATCTTGGTTTCAAGTTACTTTTTCCTTTTGTCGGGATAAGCAACAGCCACTGTAAATTGTGCGTTGAACGAAGTACATGCCCTCTATATAGAGTATTTCAGCAGTTTGATCCAGCTCCGTACAACGTGACTGCCAATCTCCGAGAAACACAAATAAAGGGGAATATCAAAGTTTCGGGAGCAAATATGGGATGTAATTCCTGAAGGAATGACAAAAACATTTATATCAAGCATACGCTCGTCTATCATTGCTCAGAGTGGCTCGGCTTGAATTAGCAAGACGAAAATTATCAGGGACTGAGATCCATTTATCACGTTGACGTTAGAGACAATATTCATAAAATGCGACTCGAGGTGAAATAAGAATGGAATTTTTTTGCTTCCAGTCATGTTCCAAGTTCGAGGAAATGGGTGGAGTTAAAGATGTTTGTGTCTTATACTTTTTACGAGCAGTTTTGCAGCTTGTATAATGGTTCTTTCATAACAATTTTTTGTGCTTCCGTCATTTTATCTAAAAAATTTGCTCATTATATATTATTTGATAAAATACAAAGATGACTGCAGATATATCTTCGAGATAAAACTTAAAGTTATTAATAACAATTGTTACAGACTCCAATATTTGAAATTTTGTAGCTTTAATCTGAATTGTTTTAGTTTTATTAAGCTTAAGAGTATTGTAGACCAATTCTGAAACGAGAATACCTATATATTTTTATTAAAAATCAGATTTTTATGCGGGTTTCACAATATTACTGTAAAAATGATTTCAATGATCTTTCCCCAACCAAAATATTTTCCGTATTTTGCATAAAAAAATAAAATTTAGACTTTTACAGCAAACGAATCAGAAGTATTCTATAAGGAAGTGTAAAGCAATGCATTGGTACGTAGCGAGCTCACCTAATTTGTGGATGCAAGAGGAAAAATTTTTTTTAGTTGGTGATTTTAGTTTATTATTTACAAAGAAACAAATAAAAAATTTGTCGGAGGTCTCAACACGTACATTACTATTATGGGGGATAGAACGATTATACAGGAAGATGTAAAAGACCATAATAAATACATGTCAAAATTAATTAGACTTTCTAAAAGGGCTGTAGAAAAATTATTACATTTGATAGAAAGTGATGCTAAATAACGGAACAAGGATTAGAATGACTCCCAAATACAGGAAGATGTAAGAACATTATTAGCCAGAATACACAAATATTACAAATGGTTATTTCAAGTGCAATAAAATAAATAAGAATAAATCCAAATAACTATTCTTAAAGGAATACTTCATCAAACAAGTTTATAAATGTAATTTACCCTTTTCTAAAATAAGTCTGCCGGCTAATGAATACCTGAGTACAATAGATTCACGCACGTCATTTTTTAGTAAATAAACGGCCGTTAAACCCAATGAGATAAAGATACAAACGTATGATTGTGTGTGCGCTTTTTATAGGAACGGCCTAGAGGTGATGCAACTCTCGAAAATTTTGTAAAGAACGCTCTTAATGTATCGTATTTGGAAAACTCATAGATGTTATTTGATGCCCAGTAATATTTTCTCAGAAATTCTGCTTTGGTTTACTCGGTATCAATTATGGCTGTGGTTTATGTCGGAGGTATATATGAGCTCAGAGATAAAGTACAAAAACACTGCTGATGAACCTCCGCTTTAGCAACTTTAAATTTAAAAAACTATTTTTTTGTTTCACTTGAACGTTTGGAAACAGCAAGGTGGAAATATTCTTTGTTTGAATAATACCGGAAACAGAAATGAAGGCCTACAGGAATTTACTTGATATAGCGGCGATTTAAGCTTAGGTACCAAAACTACCTCGACGATTTTCCATATACTTGGTATATATTTTAATATGGGAGGGGCACTTTTTATATACGTAAATTTTATTACATATATATAATTTCGGTAGGTACTATAATGTCTCACCCGTGGTACATTATATCCGGGTACTTTCTTCAGATTATTGTTTTTGATTGCCTCTTCTACTTTACTAGATCTTGTTAGTTTTCCCTATTCTATTATCTGGGAGTGGTCAATTAGATCACCTGATCTTATACTGCTGATTTTTTTCTGTAATGCTATCTTAAGAATAAAAAATATGTAACAAAGCCGATTAATATTAAAACATATAATGATACGAGTTGTTCGATAGAAAAACCAGGGTACAGGCTGTGATAAACAGTATCTGGTTACTTAATTTAACCTAAGGATTTAACTACTTATTAACTCCGTGATCTATGTTACTATTTCCTAGTGCTATCTTTTTATCCTTCGGGTTTCCTTCATCTTAATCCGGCATCCCTAGGGCAGCATGTCAATGGCAACCCACTTATATTGAGAGCCCTATTGTACTAATTTACGAATAGCACTGGAAATTAAGGTAAATGAACAACTATTACAAAAATATTAGTACACTTGTAAAGCGACACAAAACGTGGCCGTTACTTCCAGCTATAGAAGCTAACGAGTCCAGTAAATGTAGCATAATTGCAAGAAAAGAAGAGGAATTTAAACTGCGAGTTTAATTTTTAGTAAAAATAAATTAAACCCGGTTAAATTCAAGAGTTTATAAATGAATAGAGCAAAATAAGAAAAATATACTTTTATTTAGGTAAAGATTGTTCATTTAACTTGTTACTCATTAGTTGAGAAGTCACGTATTTTAAAAACTCGAAGAAAAAAATATAGATAACTTTGATATCATTTTTTTGAATTTCCTCTCAATCTGACAAACAAATGAAATAATTAGTTTATAGGGAAAAATATATTTTTTTGCTAATTAAAATTATCTAAATTTGACGATTTGTAGCGGAACAGTTTTAAACAGTTCGCAGTCTAAACATTTGCTTGCGTATGTACATCTATCTAAGATTAGCATTTAATGTTTTTAAACTATTGATAGTGAATTCTTCATAAGATAATACATTTTATTTCGCGAAAATGAAAACTCTTATGGCTATTTGGAAAAGAAGACAAGTCAGTAAAAAAGTATCCTTTCAAAATCGAATATCTAATAATAACCTCAAAAATATTGTATCAGGACACCGTATTGTGGTTTTAGCAATATTAAGCCAAAATGTTATTCTTTTTGTAAAAAAGCCTGTTATTAGAAAATATCCTTCAAGAAAATAATTTTGGCTTGATTTGAATATTGACAGTCAAATGTAATGATTGAATAACATTAACAAAAGCAGCCACGAATGAAATGCAAGTAGTTAGAACAGGCTAAGAACATTTCAATATTAAAACAGAATCTGCACTAGGTACGTTAAATTATTTATATTTTCAATCCATATATCAAGTGAATAAAAAATACGTTTTAATGGTATTACATAAATTGGGGAAAAATTGTATTATTGCATGAATGCTACATGCTGAGATTGGGCCAGTGATTGAGAATATTGCAACATAAAATTGTACCAAGTGGGTTGCATGGGTTTCACATACAGCGTTGCCGCTTCGCCAACTAGTTAGTGGCGAAAACTGTACGTTATTCATATTTCCTAAATTTCTTAATACAGAAGGACTATTCCCAGCTCTTAAAATTTTAATTTTCTGTAATTATTATTTTGCGTGCTCAAGAAAAAAAAACGTTCTAATAATTTTGACTCATTTTCCATATGATATAATATAACATTTATTTCTATTTTTCCAACAAGGAGTTTCACAATCGTCTCGATTTTGCTACAAAAATGTTTTTTTTTAATAAAGTTAATCTATCTAATCACTTTTTCACTAATTCCGTCTGTTGATCGAACCTCATTAAAAACAAGTATATATTCAGAATCACACAGTTATAATATTGAAAAATAAGAGTTTTATTTGTATTTTTAAAACTGATTGCCTCCTTGTTATATGTGATGCGAGTTATTTATCTCCACTCTTTTTAAAACACGGTGCTCCTAAAGTTATCACAAAATTCCACCAATGTCTAGAAAAGATATAAACTAATCCTGACTTATAGCCTCGTAGACTCCAGTCTATGCATGGTAGAAATATATGCATATAAATTTATTTAGAGCAGTCTACATAACTTACAAAGTACTATCTAGAACGTCACGTTCGCTGAACGCACAATTTAGTGTGGCTGTGGTCTATACCAACAAAAGAAAAGCCGATTTTATATTCTGAATAGAATGTATGTACACTGCCAAAATATTTCGGTAAAAAGAAAGAGAAACAGTCGGTTATATAGGAACACGTACTAATTATAAAAGCAATTATGTCTCTTGAATAAATATTTCTTGTATTATTAGTTGCCATAGATATTTTATTTCTTCGATCTTAATTACAGTAAAATAAAAATAATAAACCAAACTGTAATTATTGTTTCTACTTTTACTTTATGGAATCTCTCCATTGTATATTATATATTTTACATTTGTTAAAAATGAACCTACATGGTCCTTTACATTAAAACAAATGTAAAAACCAAAAATCCTAAAAACGATCAGGTATAGATAAGTTAAATTGTTCGCATTGTAATGCCAGACCGTTAGAAATTTTGAAAACAGATATAGTGAGCACGTGCATTGCACATTGACACTAAACACAAACCTACATTTAACAATACACTATACACAACAGTAGAAACCTTTTTGATATATGATAAATAGAACGAAGTTGATTTTTTTGGAAGATTTTAAATAAAGAATCATCTACGATATCTGCTGGACAAAGTATTAAATGAACAAAAAAATCTAGGAAGTTCTTCTGTTTTAGATTACTTTTTGGACTAAATAAATATTAACCAAATATTTCAGAAAACGAAGAATATTTTTAATTTGAACATTTATAATTCCAAAGAAGAATGGTGAAACAATTATGATAAGAATCTTATAGAATTTTAAGTTAAGTATATTTTATCATTTACAGATTATTTATTTGTGTTTAAGTAATATCATAACTTTAATACTTCCTTAAATATGCTGGATATGAGGGAGTAAACTAATGGTTTTGGTGGGAATAAATAGTTTAATTTTCCTTCTAAAACGATTGATTGTATTGCAGTATGCTCTTTAGCTAATACGAGTCATACGCTTTTAAGAGGAAAGAATCCTAAACTTAGTGTATCCATATACCTAAATGAAAATAACTTGTAAACAGGAATTACTTTAATCAAAGTAAATGGGAAATATACAGCTACGATGGATAATTGCAAACTGTTACCGTTTGAAGGTTTACAAAGGTTTCCATTCTCTTTACTCTAATTAATCAAGCAAATTGCTAATCAAAATAAAAATCAATCATCAAATAGCGTTAATGCTTAATAGTAGAATATTGTAACTTAAATTTGTTCTCCGGTGTGGATCCAGAACGTCTTTATAATTTCCATTTCTAATAGAAAGTGTCGACTAAAAACTAAAACTAAATTAGTAACAGTTTGAGAGTTAATATTTATAGATATCATCCATCACTAAAAAGTGTATTTTATGATGATAAAGATAAAATAAAAAAACTCAATAAAAGCGAAATAATAAAAGATTAGCTGTATTACCTATGTAGGGAACATAAGTAGAACGACTAATACTAGAGTTAAAAAATATCTAAATCAATCATAAAAATCTTTAGCAATAATAATTTTTCACGTATAAAAAATATAAAAATCCTATATTTAATACCCAACAACTTTAGCAAAATGGAATTATTAGAAGATCTCAAAATATTAAGAGAAATGACTACCCTAGTGTAAAAAATGTTCACCACTTAACCTATATTGTAAGTTTAAACCACTGTTGAAATATTTTAGGAAAACCAGTAGAAATTGATCTTCTATACTAATTTTCATTTATTTTATATTTTCTAAAATTTAAATTTTTAATAAATATTCAATTTAAAACACTGATTTAAATTAGGATTAATTTAACAACAAGAGGTTTTGTATACACTAGTAAAATTATATAAAATATATCCTACTATAGAGAAATAAATCGTCAAAGAGTGAGAAAAAATTGAAAACATTGTTTGTCAAATATCGCTTTTGTAAGTTTCTATCATATCGGTTTTTAAAAACAATCCTTTTACGCTGTACTTGTCCTTTCAAAGGCAAGATTTTTTTAGTTTTTAAGATTTATTCTATTTATAATTGAAATTTTTAAATCTATAATAACTTTTTGTAACTATTTTTAGAAATGTCCTGGTGATGGCTTTGCATTTTTTATAATTGCAATAAAAAATAATAGAAGTTAAGTTAATCAAATTAGCATAATCTACAGGACAATAAAAAAATAAGAGGATTTTGGAGTATTTTGCTAAAATTACTACGTTCTTCAGATTCATGGATAATAAAAATGAGACGTTTCCATTTTTTTTTTTGTTAAGGTACACTATATCAGATCGCTGGTTTATTGTTTTTTTTACAATAGGAGTAGAAATCTAAATCAAGAAATCTAAATCGCTAATTATTTATTACATAATTAAGATTCAGAAATTAACAATAACCAATGACTATGTTACAGATTGTATGGAACAGTTGTTCATTTTAATACAATAATAGTTGATTCGATTTCTTGCTATTATAACATATTTGTTCAGGTCTTTAAAAACACAAAATGCTGCAAAATACTAATGAACAAATCTTTCGATATATGTATGTATTTTTATGAATCATGTACTATTAAATATCTTGATGTTTTGTTTAAATTTCAAAATGTTATGTTTTTGGGTCAAGAGTTGGTAAGAGAATTTCTGTAGAGTTACGTGATATCTGAAGATTCTACATGCTGGGCAATATTCTAGGATTATTTCTGGCCAATCACATTTGACGAACGAAACCATGCCAAATCGCTGTTTTAAGAAAAGATCCAAATAATGGAAAAGATAGATAGAGTTCTATTATATTTCTAGAAAAGTGGAAATTATTTTGGAACGTGGCGCTTTTGTCAATACATTTAATAAATTGTAATATTTTTCAATATGACTTGTGATGTAGCCACTACTTTTAGCAAATTAGAAATACAATTAATGATATTTTGTAAGCCGACCAATTTTTCTATTTAAAATTCATTTCAATTTTGACCAGGTACCAAGCAAAGAAACATAAATATCTATATTGTATTGAAATTTTTTTTTATATACTGTAATAAATAATTCTAGTTATTTGATAAATTTTATTATTAGATATGCGGAACTTTAACAACATCTGCAGTAAAGATAAACAAAATTAATTATTGTTTGCTCAATTTAATCCTTTTGTCATCAGTGTGTTCCATAAAGTTCTCATTTTAGAGATAAATATTTAACGTCGGATATGGGTTACCCCCTTACACAATTATATCAGTCTGCGAAATTTAATGAGCGCGGTTTATATAGTCTAGATGCAAGTGTTAAATGCACTAAATTAGAAGTTCAACCAAAACCACAATATTAACTAGGAGAGACATATTACTACACAATTTCTTGAAAATTCCAAGATGCTTCAAAGTTTAAACATGGCTCCAAGAAGTAAATAATGTACACTGTTAAAAAAATTCTGTAATTTATGTAGATCAATACACAAATTTAAAACGAACATGCCAAAATAAACATCAGACCTATCTTATCAAATTGCAAAATTGTAAAGGGTAATAATTACATAGTTAAATCTACATAATATTATCATTATTTACCTAAAAGCTGCACACATCCTATAAAATTATTTTATAATTAGACTCTACAAACATAACATTGTTCCACATGTGTATATAGAACACATAATAAGTATTCAAATATAGGTGCACATAAAATTAAATATTACAAATATATCAAAATTTTAGTTATAATGGATGACGAAATACTTATTTGCAGGCGCATATTAACAATTATTAAAGATAGGCACATGTTTTAAAAAACTTTTGTGACTTTTGGAAAAAGTCTTGGTTGCCGTTTTCACCAGTTCCATAAGGCAATTTTGGCTATAGAGGGAAGATTACTTGTTAAATTATATACAAATTAATGGAAGTAATTACAACAAACTATTTCCCACAGCGATACGATTTATTTTCATTAGGTTCTATTCTCTTAGTTTATATGTAGCTATATCTAGATGCAAATATTAATAAAAAAATACAAAAAAACTTTTCTTTTATTATCGCCCAGGAACACACTGTAACAGGCTTTTGGGTAAAAGATGAATAAAAAAACTATTACGAACAATATCAAGTTAGTTTTATTTGTTCCAAAAGAGAAGTTTCCAAAAGTTATCATGTTCCCCATATTGTCTCTTCTCTTATTCTTCGAAGTTTACCCTCATCGTATTTGAGTCCCTGATGTTTTGTAAATTTAATGGTTCTGAGATTTAGTCTATTTAATAATACGGAATTACACCTTAGTGTATTTTCAAATTTTAGTTTCATGGAAATTTGGGTTTTCGTTTTGATCCTTTCTAATCATAAGAGCGAATATAAAACTTCGATTCTGTAGACAATATAAAATAAAAATTTTATATTTGATAAAAAATACCAACAAATAGCTTGCTCATCAACAGGGAAAATATTTGCTTTGTATTATATATTTAAAAATTCCATAAACAGGCAAGTGTTACATATTGGATAAAATAAATGTTGCATATTACAAAAGTGAACATCAATAATTAGGAAGGCCGATAACAAAAAAAAACTTAATGTCTTTTACAGTTAACATCTCGCCAAATTAAGGGGTGAATACTGAAATCACTTACAACCATTTATTAAAAATTCAAATTTGGAATCAAACATTAAATTATCACGGTCGATGGAAAATGTATCCAAGAGTTATCACATTCCTTCCATTGTCTGTTTTCCCTTTCCAGAAAGTTTACTCCCCCTTCACCGTATTTGATTTCCTGATATTTTGTAAATTTAATGTTCTACGCAGAATTTCGGGGACTTCAGCAGATTACGTTACTAAACCTGTACCTACCTACACGAACAAATTTCATTCGGCAACTCTAATTCCTCCATCCGATGCATAAATTAGTTAACGAAGTTGGAAATGCTATTAAATAATGAACAATTCCCACATTTCATGCAAAACCGCTATGTTGAGTTAGGCGCACAGTTTAGACTTCTTGAGAGATATTTCAAGGCGTAAACATAGTTAAAGTGAATGTCGCATAAAAGCAAAACTATACATCTACACCGTTAGAATTGTTTATTGCATACATTCCTTTTGTATTATATTTCACTATGGGCATTATACAAGTCATATATTAATAAGATAAGAGGTTAATTTATTAGAAACACGATTAGAGGTTACGCAGTAGCGTTTATTCAACGAATTTAAAAGACGTCTTCATTAAAATTAAGTCATGAGTCTCATTGGTGGACTAGATTTTCTGCTGGTAAAATTCTTCTCTAACACGAATGATTGTCCACCACATGAAATTGCATATGGACAAGTCTGGACTGTAAGCTGGATGTTATCCCCGCAGGATTTTCATGTGTTTAGCTCATTAAAACAATCATTGAAAGAACGGCTGTTCAATTTGGACGCTGAGGTAGAGATTGCTGTTCGCAAACAGCCTCAAGAATATTACCAGCAGGAATCTATAGACTAGTGCTCCAATAGGACTTGAATAAACATTATATTACAGCCTATAAACGTATTTTTATTAAACATTCCTTTCAAGATTCCTAATATCCTCATATGTTTAATGTTTTATATTGTTGTAATAAATTATAGAACAAAAACATAATAGTCTGCCAATGTCTATAAAATATTTTTTGCATTTTAGGATACGTTCTGATTCCAGTATTATTGGAACCTTTTCACTAGACTAACCTAACGTAACCTACTCAAACCTACACTTTTCAATCACTTTACTGGGTCTATTTGATTTTCTTCACCATATTATTTAGTTTAAATTTTGCCATTCATAAGAAATTCTTCCTACCCCAACAAACAGTCGAAGTTAAAATTCCCAAAATTTAATCTCCAAATTGGTTTTCAACCATTTCCATTAATGGGTAAATTATATTCATTTTTCGTCCTAAATACCGAAGAAGAAACATAAGTAATTTTTACGTTACAAATAATAAGTGTAAAGTAACAAAGCCTAGAAGTCTAAGTACAAATTTAACCACATGAAGTAGACATTCAGAAGTAATATTAGCCTCAATTTTTCACTAATATGCACCTTCTTAGTCGAGAAGGACAAGTCAAAAATAATATGGGCATTAAGGAATAATAGTGTACTGGGTGTCCCAATAAGAATGGTTCTCGACTATATCTCATAAACCGTGTATAGTACAGCTTCGAGCAAAATAATTTATAACAAAAGTGGCCATGAGAAAAACCTGGAAATTATTTTCAAGTTTACATGTCCACCTCTAGAGGGCGTAGTTCAATATCAAAAATTAAAAAATAGATATTTCATAAAATTTGCCTAATAAAGAGGCATTGAAATACGATTATCGTATATTTCCAAAAATTCTGCGTTTATTTGTTTTCAAAAGTTTTAGTCTATCTTTTCAAATAAGAGACGGTGTAAAGTGAGATTCTTATTATGGAAAAACTCCTGTAACTCCGTTCTGCTTAATCGATCTTCGCAAACTTGGTCTTGTTGAAAACAGTTCTTTTCCCCCAATGTAAGAGTAATTTCAACACAACCTAATAAGAAACACGCACGCTAGAAGGCGCCATATATTTTTTTTTTAAATCTAGTTATCTTTGAAAAATATTAAATGGAAGCATGTAGTTTCAATAATAGGCCAGAAAAGTAGACCAATCTGACAACAAAATAGTGAAAACTGCATATCTTTATCCCTTGCCCATCTCGAGTTATCTTAAAATATGTGTAAATTTTAAGCTTTTTCCTTTGCATATAGATTAATGTGGTTTTACTGAAAGGCTTTTAACAATTTTGAACTCCTTAAAATTGACTTTCCCTATTCTATTAATAATTATTTCAATTACTATTTCAATAATACAGTTACTGTTACCGGGAAACGGCGTTAAGGAAGTTAAAATGGAAATATATCAAATATTTGCCAAATGTCATTATGTATATAATGAATTGAAAGAGCAATAAAATAAACAGCACTATAAAATATAAAAAATTGAAGGTAACTAGCGACGCCCTAAATGTTCAAATTGTCGCATTTACTCTTTGAAGCATAGATTGAACAGCAGTCTCAATTTCTGCTCTTGAAATATTCTGAATGGAATTTCGTATTCTTATGATGTTGAACCTCTTCCATCCAATAGTGCATATTGTGACGGTTTAGCGTACCATCACTTCTAAATGTAGCTTCATCTGACCACAAAATACGTGACATCAATTGAGGTTTGTCAGATATAATTCAACCTTCTATCATAATCACGATCATTTAAGCTTGATGAAGTACTATATGATAAGGATGAAACCTAAAAGAATTATAATATACTAATAAATATCTTTACAGAGTTATAAAATAAATAAATTAATATGTTACAATATAACTAAGTCAACAAATATTATTGTGTAGGTATATTTTGTTTAAGACATATATTTTGCAGATGAATAGGTAACTAACTTTTAACTTTACATCCAATGAATTTACCTGTGTTCTGTCAAAATACTGTTAACGGTGATTCTGCTCATTCCTAAATCTCTAGCTATTGCTCTGATACTTAAATGAGGGTCAAATTGCACATATGCCAAAACATTTATTGTGTTTTCCTCTGAGCGACCTCTGCCGCTTCTTCTATAAACAGGAAGATTTACGTTTCCCGTCGCTCTTAAACGGTGTACAAGTCAATGAAAATCTCTGCTACCGGGATGACGTCTTTGGGGATATGAATTGCATACACCCTCGCCGCAATCGTTGCATTTCTCATGCATTCCAAATACGTGTCAAGTGCTTCTTGGTTTGTAAGAATCATCGTATAGATTTATCTTTTAAGTCAATTTGATATCGAACTTAATAAGAGTAAGTCGCAATGAACGTAAATGAACAAATTACTATGTTTAATAATTTGACACATGTCTTTTTGATTTTTTTACATGGTCCACTACTTGTTTTTATATATTTCAATTTTAACTTCCTTAACGCCGTTTTCCAGTAACAGTAACTGTATTATTAAAATAAATATTAATAGGATAAGGAAAGTCAATTTTAAGGAGTTCAAAATTGTTAAAAGCCGTTCAGTAAAACCATAGTAATTCATATTGAATGGAAAATGCCTAAAATTTTCATATATTTTAAGATATCACGAGATCGACGTACAGTTTTCGCCGTTTTGTTGCCAATTTAGTCTACTTTTATAGTCTATTATTAAAACTACCTGCTTCCATTTAATATTTTCCAAAGATTACTAGATAAAAAAAAATTCTAGCGTGCATGTTGCTTATTAGGTTGTGTCGAAATTATTACTCTTACATTGGTCCAAAAGAGCTGATTTCAACAAGACAAAGCTCGGTTAAGCAGAACCGGAGTTACAGGCATTTTTCCATAATAAGGTTCCCACTCTCCCCCGCCTCTTATTTGAAAAGATAGACTAAAACTTGTGAAATCAACAAACAAACGTTGAGAACAAAATAGAGTGGACTTTGCATATTTGGATTTTCTCATGGTAAATTATGGCTCTCGATCCTATCAAAGAAATCATTTTGAATTTGGTCTCCCACTCCAAATTTTATTGCAGTCGGAATTTTATTATATATAATAGGGATGAAACGTTCGTAAAAAACCTTCGGGTTAGATTTTCTTTTGGCACTGATCAGAATGTCATCCAATTTTAGAGGTCAAAGTTTATTTTTACATAAATAAGGACTTTGGTTCATCTAAGTCGAGGTTAGCTAAATCTAAGATAATTTATTGAATCCCCATAAATCCCTAAAACTAGATTTAGACCTTAGACCTGTTCAGTTTGCGAAACTTGTCGATTTGCAGTTTATCTTTTACGTTTGTTTACTAGCTGTGGTTAAATAAATAAAAATAAAGTCGTCTATTTTTGTTTTTTTGTTTACGTTTCGTACACGGAAGACTGAATACTCTGCATCCAGAATTCAAGCTTTACCGCGTTTAGTTTTAGAGCTTATTTTAAACCTTTTAAGTCTTCTTTTGTAATTGTTTCATCCGTTTTTTGAGAAAAATAATGGGAGAATATTTTAAAATACAGCTTGTGATTAAATAAAACCGGATTGAGTATTTTCTGTTACCTTTTATTGTAATGGTTAGAGGTCAATTTGAATGTTTTACGAGTCGGCGCAGCTAGTTACCCAGAAAGTAACTAGAAGCATTGACTTAGTAAATGGACTACATTCCTTATTTTGCTAGCTAAGACATTTTTTCTATTTCTGCTGTATGTGTTTCTAGATTTTCTCGTTTCCATCAAAAAAAAGTTTCAAACTTTACACACGTATAAACTAAAACTGAGAAACAGAAGGTTATCCAAAACACTCAAATATGGTACAAAGGTTCAAATCCAATAAAATACAAAATTAAATCACATACGTTTAATAATATTGTATGTGGTTTGATTTTGTATTTTATTGGATTTAAACTAAAACTACTAAAATTTTCAATGAAAAAAAGGTATAAATGAAACGGTTCATATTTTTCGTGATTGAAATAAACAAATAAAATAAATTAAATTCTACGCAACGATTTATCATCCGTATACAAAAATAATGGAAACACATTCTAATGATGAAAAAGCCTTTCAAAGGTTGACAGGATTTAAAGGACGTATTTCAATAAATTTCCTAAAAGACTTTGTGTATACTTTTTTGTGAACGAAGATGGATTTCTGCTCGACCCCGGGTCAGAACTGATTGAAGTCTTGTCATTTTCCAATTTACGTTGAGCCGATTATTCTTCCAGTTTTGCTTTATACCGAAGGCCAACCAGTTACGAGGTCGTAGTAGCCGTAATTCTTCAGAAAACTTCATTTCCGCTACGTTATGAACTATTTCGTGTCCGGATGTAAGCAAATCCGTTAAATAAATAAGGAAGTCAGTATCAGCTTAGCACAATTGAAAAAGATCTATTGACAGTGCTGTGAATTTGAAATTTGCATATAATCCTAATAAATACAGGAAAATATTAAATTTACCAGTGAAGATTCAAAAAGAGATTTGTAATCTTCAAAAAGGATTTTAGGAAAATATTTTAGTGAGTTTTTAAAAAATAAATCAAACGTTTTCTAATTTCCAATGTTTTCTATAGTTATCCAAATAAGCAAATTACAAAAACAGGAAGTTTCAGTGATACATTTTTCTTTTTCTTAGCATATATATCTTAGAAAGTAAGCAAGTTACCCTGTCAGTAAATATCTTGCGATTTCTTATCACTACCATTTTTTTAATCTTATAATTTACTTAAATTCTTTCCTGGCAGTTTCATACATACTACGTGTTTTGTAAAAACAATTTTACCTAAACAAAAAAACACATAAAAATTCTGTAGTAAAAATTAGTAAAAAATAAAATTGTAGAAAAATATAACAGTTTTATTTACTGGGATGTTTGCTGCCCTCGTTAACGCCAACCAACTTCATCTTTGAAATTAAAAGTTTTACATATTAGTTTTACTTGTTTCCTCTTGGACGGGAATAATAAACTGTTTATTTATAAAAATATCAACTATATATATTCAAAGCAACTACTATTAACTTTTTTAAAGCTATTACACTTATATTTTTATTGTTTCAAGACAAATAATCAAGCTATTCCAATTGAGAACCATCTCAAGTGTGGCATTTCCATTATCAAAAACAAATACCACAATGCGGATATCGATCAGCAACAAAAGTAATTTAAACTGTTTTTCGCACAAAAACTCTGCTGATGAATGCTTTAGGGAATTTCAGAGGTAAAGCTGCTGATTGCACGGAGAATTCAAGATTAACGCTTAGATCTGCCGTTGGCTTTTCAAACGTGTAGTGAGGTAATATTTATGAAGGAGCCACATATATATTTACTATAGAAAAGATTGTCACAGAACAAAAAGGTACAGTGGAATTATTAAAATAGTACTTGATGATTAAACAGTAGCTTATATATTCCCTTTGATTATACAATAGGTAGGTTGGCAGTTTTATTTTAACCATAACAATTGTTTATACCCCTTACTTTGTGGAATCTATCCATTATATAAAAAAAAACAGATTAAAACACTCAAAATAGTCACATTATACAAAAAATTGATTGGCACATAATACAAATTTACAGTTGATAAAATAATAGAAACAACAATGGAAGACCTTCATATTTGACAAGAAACAAGAACTCAATTTTTTGAAAAAAGTTGAAATAAATAGAGATCTACGATATCCTAAGTATAAAGTACTAAAGGAACAAGTAAATCTGGAAAGTTCTGTTTTTTTAGATTACCTTCTGGATGATTAACTAAATATTTTAGAAATTGAAAAATATTACTGGTTCGGACATTTATGATAAAGTATCAAGTCTGTATGTCAAATGTTTGTTAATTTCTTATATTATTTGATGATGCCGAAAAAAAAGTGAAAAAAAATGAAGAACGTTATTGGTTCGAATATTTATAACACGAAACTAATTGAATTGAATTGAATCCCTGAATTTTAAGACAATTTCATTTTAATCTTTTTCATTTGTAGTCTTAATTTACCGTCAATAATTTTTTTCAATTATGAAAATTGCCTAAAATAGGCGCTACCTAAATGTTTTAGTAATTTATAACAAGAATGATCTCTGTTGCAATCATTTTTAATTCGAACATGGTGGCAATCAAATAAGAAATGCTGTGTTTTGTATAATTTCATACTTCTGAGAATATCGAACACATAAATTACATTATGCCATAAAGTTCTGAACGTCACTAAATATGATTTCATATACTCCTGAATAAAATTACATGTTCCTGAAATTTGAAATAAGCTAAATGTAAAACTTTTGACAGGACTGGAAGTTTTACATCAAATCACGTTTATTAGGTATACACAATATAAAGTTAAATTGGGCGAGTTATCTGCGGTAACCTCAAGCAAGTGCTTTCTGGGGATTATCTGCAGACTACGGCGGTTTTGCTGGTTTCATCGACTTCAACGAACTCACACACCTACTTTGTCCAGGTCTGAACCAGCTTTATATTAAAAATGTATTTCTAAACGATTTTTTATATTATTTTTTCAGTGATCTTTTATAACATATTTTTAATAAAATTCGATTTTAGTTTTAATCTGATGTCATCGATCTAAGAAAGTGTAGTTATGTTAAATAATTAGATTTTTACAGGAACAATGGTTTAGTTAAAAAAGAAATTTCAATTTTTATTTAAATACTATTCCAAAGGAAAAATATAACAGTTTAATTCATTTTTATAAAATGTGTGACTAATGAAACACCGCTATGAAGCTCTATTAAGTTCCAAAATCCAAATTGTATTGCAAATCCCTTTTTCAGCGTAATTATTTTTAGTGTGATTTTTGGTAAAGTTTTAAATTTAATAATCCGCCCCTGTTTGTATTGGTCTGAAACTTTATCAAGTATTAAAATCTCGAAACGCTTCTGAGAAACGATCAGTGTAGAAATAAGGGAACGTTCTGAAGACCATTTGCAATATATAAAAAATGTAACAAGGCAATGTTTCGTTAAAAAGATAAAAGAGTAGGCAACAAATTGACCTCGATACTCTCGATAATGGCTCTTTTTTTTTTGTAAATGGAAAACGGGAAGAAAATGCTTTTAATAAAGGAAAGTATTTTCCGCAAAATAGAAAACGGTGATATATAGGGTGAGTTTTTAGTGTGGCAACGGTCGATAACTCCGGTTTTGTTTCATAATACTCGTTATACAGAACTATAGAAGTTATTTAAAGAAGTATTGCCGTTTATATGTATATCGAAATCGCTATTAAATACTCAGTCCGTATATGAAGAAGTAGTAAATAAATAATCATTCATTTTACATAAGAAGTTAAACTATTGATCTAGTTTTTAGACTCCCAATAATAGAAATCATTGATGAATTTATGTATACAGGAAAGGCAACGCCCCGCTAATATTTTGTTTCCTAAAAATACTATATTTGTTATGACTTTTAATTTTTATGTAACATTCCCTATAACAAAATTAATTACTTTGTGTGTTATTTTTAATTACTTTCAAAACGTAGTTGTCGACCGTTGCCGAACTAAAAACTGACTCTTTATATATTTTATGTGCTTATATAGTTTTCTATGATATTTTATATATTAAATAGTTCCAATTTATAAAAATATTTTTTTATTGGAAATTGAAAAACAAAAATAGAAAGCACTAATCCACTTTAGAAATAATAATAATAATAATAAACCAAGTTTGTTTGTTTTTAAATAAAACGATCTTCAAGTGAAATGTTGATATTTCAAAATAATATTTATTTTAAATAAAACTGGCAACCAGACATTCTGATCTGAAAAAAAAATACAAAAATGTGAGATCCAAAAAAGCCCTTTTTTAAGAAATGTACTGAAGCAATTTGAATGAAATTTTGAGGGCTTATAGATTATTGGTTTACAACCATTCCTGAAAATGTGACTTTACGGCATCTAGTTATGTGATAAATTCTAAAACATAAATGAAGATTTTCATGCATATTCGACATTCCAACTGGTAAGCAAAATATTACAAGTTTTGCTAACAGACATTAAATGAGACATGATCAAAAAATAATATTATTATTACATCGGAAAATCGATTTCACTGTAGAGTGTTTTCTAAATGATTGTCAGTTGTGATAGTTGATCATGTTTTACGGTTTAAACATTAAAAAATACTATCTTATTATTTGTAGCTGAATATCTTAAAAAATCAAAATTTCTAAATTTTTTATTATTATTTATATTTAAATTAAATATAATTTTAAATGTCTATTAATGAATCGAGATGTCAATACATTAACAAGTTTATATAACATTCTGTCATATTAATAAATTGTGTAAGTTTCAATAAAATAATAATTTTTTCTACTCCGTTGTCTCTAATATAGATATTAATATTTTTTCACATATTTCCCATATTGGGAGTTCCCAACATTCAAGCTGCCGTTTTTCAGTGAATTGTTCAACCTATTCCATCTTGTAAAAACGTAACGTAAACATAACGTAAAATGTGTACATTTTTACGTTACTAATGTTTCTTATACATTTTTCTTTGTTTTTCTGTGTCATCGTAATCATAAGCACTACCTTACATACTTTTTGTTCATTAAGCGTTTATTGAAATTTATTGATTCGAATGACGGTAACGTAGCTGGATCCATCGTCGATCATTATTCCTCGAGTGTTATAGTGTATACGGATATAATTTTGGATGCTCACCTCCTTGTTTGTTTAATATGTTTGAATAATATCTTGTGACTGCTTTGTCTGAGTAACAACAGAACGTAGTTAGACAAAATTTTGACTGGACAGCGTGGATGGGCTGCCATTTTTATCTTTGCCGTTTGATATTCGGGTTGTTATCCGTGACCCCTCATGTAATTATGGAAGACGGACTCTTATGTCATTTCACGGAAGATTCAAACTTTAAGAGTGACGCCTTCACCTCATTTCATTACGAAAGAATCAACCGTATCTCTTTACTAAAGACTCATCAAATATTTCCTTCCGGAAGATTCAAGTTTGTTTTTATCTTTGGAGTCCCATTACGGACAACCTCTAAGACGACTGAGACAACCTTTAAGTGCGATATTTCAAGCTCAAGTTCACCTCTAATACTACCTAATACTACTCATGAGCGAAACCTCCAGCGTAGATGTTACAGATCTAAGTGCTTCTAGTTTCTTTTATTTATTTTTTTGTTCGAAAGGTTAACTATGCCAACTTACACAGGGCCCTTCAAAACATTCTAATTTGTTGTTTTATTAATCTAGAGTGTTAAAATTTTTTTTGTAATATTAAATTTTGTTAAATTTACTAATTTCATTATTTTCTTTTTCCAATTCTATAAATTGAAGGAGTAATTAACAACTTAATCGACCAGGGTATTTTTGGTATTTTTCTTTTTGGCTATACAATCGAAACATAAGCCAGCTTAAGTTTCATGAACACAGGCCTTACGTCCACGAATAATTGAGCCAAGTCACTACATTAAATACACGTATATTCTTAACTTTTTTACAATCTCTAGATTTTCTCTTATATAATCAAATCAAATTTCGTTACTCCCTGGCCTTTGGTAAGCACTTCATCTCTATTGGACCGATTTTAATCTTCTCTTCCTTTGTTAATATCCATAATTGGTAGACGTAAATATAAGTAATTGTCTGTATATGACATGGTACACATTGATCTTCATTTTTCCTGATATCTCTTTCTTATTTAGTATACCCCTGTTTAACGCGTAATAAACGTAATTTGTCCTCTGTATTCTATTATTCACTACAATTTCATACTACCTAGTTTCTTCTAGTGTTACCTCTAAAAACTCAAAGTTGCTGATCTGCTCCATCTGCTCCTCGTCTATGATTATTTTTATAATCTTTATTTCTCTAGCTATTGCCATTATTTTTCCTGCTTTATTCAATCTAATCCCATTTTTTTGTTAGTGTTTTCAGGTTTTCACTATAGTCTCTTTCACTTCCCACTATAATTGCAACGTCTTCAGTGAACACGCATTCAAGAATTAAATAAATAATAGTGGGCTTAAACTCGCTCCTTGTCGTACACCGTCTTTTGTATGTAATTCCGCCATTGCCTTTTTTTTCCAGGTGTCCCCTAATTTTCTTCCTTAGTATTCTGTCAAATGCTTTTTCCATGACCATAAATATTCTATCCGTCATCTCTTTTATTGAAAATACATGATCTTGTGTCATCTTCCTTTTCTAAACCCACTCAGTATTTTTCTGCCCTTGTCCAAATTAATTTAAATATCCCGAAGAGTTTTTTCGTACCCAGTTCTCCCATAGTTTTTAATCAGTTCAATCGTGATCTTATCTAGTTCTTGTGTTTTGCTATCCTTTAGTTCTATAATGACTATCATCAGCTTACCTTATATTATATTTTCTTCAATATCTCCGTCCATTACTTCCCTCCCTCCACACTTCTCGTTCTCAGCTTATACTTCTGCATTTAGTAACTCTTAAAAATGTTCTTTCTATATATCCATAACGTCTCCCTCCTTCTTTAGAACTTCTATTTTTACTTTAAATTGTTCGTATATTTATTTCATTCTTATTTCCATTTTTTTACTTTTTCTGTTCAAAACCTTGAAAACTAGTTATTTTTGCTGACTTTTAGCTTTTTTTTTAAATTGTTCTCCTAATTCTATTTATGCATTGTGTTTAGATTTTGATTTATTATTTTCTGCTTGTAGGCGTTATAATTCATTTTGAATATTTTTTCGTTTTTGTTTTTTAATTTTGACTTGTTCTTTAATTTTCTGTATCCACTATGCCGTTTGGTACTTATAATAATGTCTTCTATGTGAACCATATCTTTCCTTTGCAGTTTGCACAATCCTATTTTTAAGTACCTGCCATATTTTAGTTTAGTCCATTTCATTTATTTAATCTTGTTCGGATAGATGTATATCTTTCAGTTTGTATGATTTTATTATTTCTCCCTTTTCTTGTGCTTACAATAAATGTTATAACAATATTTAAAAATTAGTAAAGGCTAATTTATTATGTATTTTTGGGTAGACAGATAATTACTTAAGGCGAAAAAATTGTAATAAATTTATAAGGTAATACACACACTTTTTTGATTGAAATAAATTGAACTGAAATCAATATTTATTTTTTTGAATTCATTTCAACACAAAATTCATTTGGATTATATTTGATTTTCACATTAATATCGGCACTATTTATTTTAGTTTTCAATTAAAGTCGATAAAGTTAATAACGCTTACAAATAAAAAAATATATTATTATTTTATATTAAATTTTATCAGTCGTATGCAAGATTTATCAAAAAATATGAATTTTATTCAAAAGTAAAGTACATTTGATTTTGCGAATATCGAAAATTGTAATGAAAAAATACAAAATTAAACAAATACCTTTAAATATGAAATTACATCAACCTTCCACGTAAAAGTTTTGTTAATATTGTTACTTTTTACAAAATTTTCTACATGGAACTTCAAATTGTGTTACTAACAAAACATTAATAGAAATGCAGATAATTAAATTATAACTCATTATACTAATACTGCGACCAACACCTTCGCTTTCTTATCATAGTAATTTTTTACAACCTTTTGAAATGATTCTCTACAAATAACCAACGTCTTGAAAGAGCCCTGGCTGGTAAACTTTTTGTTTCAAGTAACTCCATAAGAAATAGTCGAGAGGGGTTAAGTGAGGATATCTAGTAAGCCAAAAAAAAAACTGTGAATTTTTTACGAAGGAAAGCTTTTTTACTTAAAGTTAATAAATAATAATGATGTTTTCAATATATATGATTCTAACTTAAGCTGACACACACTGTATACGAGAATTTTGAAATGAAGTCATTCTCGACAATACGATATAAAAAAATAATATTGCAGGTTATTTCCGCTAAACTGTAAATTGAATAGATTTTTACTTTGTTTAGATATATACAAATAGTTGAAAGTTATGTGGAAACAATATCGTAAAATTCGTTCAAGTATTTTACTTATAGGTGCATCATATTGTCGGATATTGTAGATATTATAAAGGATAAACGAAAATCTCCGCTCCTTTTATTCTGTCGTGATTTTATTATCTGCTCAAACTTTTAGAAGAACAATAAACTATTATTAACACGGTAACTACTATTTTTACTTGGGATGAATTCTTGATTAATTTTATTTCTAACGTTTTAAATTATTTTCAAAATATTCTATCCACTAAAGGTGATTTAAATCCATTTTCAAACTTTTTGTCTTAATTATAATCATATGTAGAACATATGAAAATAGGTGGTAACATATTTTGGGTTTGTGCTCAACGACCCTTAGTTTTTGCTGACTCATATGAAATTTAATTTAAAATTATTTCTCTGATAATACGAAATTATTTTATATGTGTTTATTTTGGTTGAGTTTAATATATGCAATATATTCATTGATTTTTAAGAATTCAAATTAACAAAAAGAGCAATTGAGGTTTTTCAATTTTTTAAATCTTTAATATGATTTCAACTGTATATCACATAATTTCTGTTTTCATACCTGGTATAAGTAGCAGTGCACAAAAGAAATTTATTTACTTATTAAATAAAACTTAATGAAAAAATGTTGAATTAAATTTCCACAGGTTTATTGAAATTGTACTCTTTTGTACAAATACATATTCTTAAATTTTAACAAAATATTGAGTTATACTTGCTTATTGTATTATGGTAATACAAAATTTTATTGGGTAATACGTGGTTAGCAGATTTATTGATTTATGCGGTTACCAACACTAGGTAACCATGCAACATATCTTTAATATCAAAAGAAGCTATTAATAAAGAATATTTTTCAAATGAGGTAGCAAATAACCCACCTTTTCGTTTAAAAAAATTAAAGTGACATTACGTGCAGCATCATCGCTTCAAATGACTATTTCAAGTCTGAAAGTGGCATACGTTATCCTATTTAACCGAGTTTTTATTCGGAGTCGTTACCTTTTTTCGTTCAGAAATTTTCAGAGGTGAGAAAAACTGATATTAAAATTTTATTATATCAAACAAATTGCCTCTTTAATAAATTCTTGTTTTTGCGATAGAGACGTTAAAGGTTCAGTTACCCGCAGACCTAGCTACATTCCTCTGGAATAAAAGCCTTACCTTAACTACGATATAAATAATGCATTTTCAGTCTAATCCATCATAATCCTTAGACGTGTTCCAACGAATTCTGAAATACATTAAATCTAAAAATGTGTACACGAGTTTACTCACCTGACATAAATAGATGGATGGAAAGCCGCTGGATTATCCTGCTGTGAGAATTTCGGTAGAGATCCTTGTAAAATTGCAAGCCTCAGTGTCAGCAAAATTCCCAACTGCAATTAAAATTAAACAACGTCAGGGCTTAATTACCATTTAACGAAGAAATTTTGACACGTAAAAAGAACTAAGTCAGTAATAGTTTTTCAACAGAAATTTTCGCCATTAAAATAATTTATTTATCAGGACCAAAAATTTTATCATCTATATATACTTATATTCCAATGAAAACAATCCACCTTAAATGATATAAAAAAAACCGCAAAACTAGTTAAATAGTATAGGGGATAAATTATTTAATGCATTCTTATCTGCAAAAATGTTTAATCTCCATCTTTCTAAGAGAAACTGTTTATGTTTTAAGGAAATACCCTGTATATTTTTACTAGTTTTAAAAGAGTAAAAGAGCATAGTTTTTAGTGAAATGTGTAGTATATTAAAATTTTTAGTATCGCCACTGGTATCAGGGAATAGGATAATACAGTTCGCAATAAATGCGCGTAAATGTTTATGGAATTGATTTTGTTTGATTTACGATTCAAAATTTCAGTTGCACATTTAAAAATATTTGAAAAACGAGTTACAGGTAAATACGGGTCATTTTTTCGCTTTGCCCAACACTATTTGTTGACATCTCTGTCAATGTTTACATACGATTTCGATCTGACAGCTCACATATATAAAATATTTTTTATTTAAAAACGCACAATGGCGTGCCCAATTTCAAAAAAATAGTACGGTGTATTATAATTTTAAATATTTCTTTTAACATATTGGAAAATAAATATTTATTGGAGATTATTTATAAATACAATAAAATAAAATAAAAAAAATTTGTCAAGACCTAGTTTCAATAAGAAAAATGCGGTAACTACATGAAATTTAATGATTGAGCAATAAACGAGGTACTATCTAAAAGTTCCTGGAATTATTTAAGAACAACGAAAAGTTTTACTTTTATTGAAAAATTTAATTGTATCCTTTAAAGTCGTCACTCTGTGACTACACAAGGCAGCGTTTATGCCATACACTAAAACATTCCTCGAAGTGGTTGAAGTCAATACCTTTACGACCATCTGCGATTCCGTTTAAATTTCGTCGATGTACATAAATTGGGATTGGGATAAATTGTACAATAGTGGATTGATGCAAGGTGAATGCAAACGGGTACATTCGTCGTCTTCTAACCTACCCTAAAATATCTAAACCACTCAAAAGGTTTATTTTATTAAGGGTACACCACTAAAAGCCTTAATTAACATATAATGACCTTAGTTGCTGTTTTGCAGAGTTTAAAATAAAATCTTATACAATTGGTTGCTCTTCGGTCGGGGCCATCACAAAAATCGCAGCCTCACATTGGGGCGAACGTGTTGGAGTCGACTTGTGCACCAGAGAAATAGGAGTGGGGACAACGTCGACGCGAATGTTGGACCGGATCCGAAGCGAGTCAGTTTTCTTGCCAAAGATTAAAGACATTGGCGCCAACGTTGGAGATCGCGGCCACACATTAGCGTTCTATTCGGTCAATGTTTAGCAACTAGTGGGTGAGAATTGTTTAGTAGTATTAACGAAAATGAGTCAAAAGCAATGGACGCGCACCAACTGCTACTACGCATCAGACATGTTAACGTTGGCTCTACATGTAGGCAACTAACGTTGGACCTAATCTCTGGGTGCTTCAAGAAAAACAAAGCCATCGTTGAACCAACGTGGGCGCGAACGTTCGTTCAAATTTGTGGATCCGGTCTAAACTGTAAACTATGGTCCGTACTCGGCCAAAAGTATTTCACGTCTAGCCAACATCTCAGCTACCTAACAATGAAAGGTCGTATTATGATTTGTTCGCGAGTATTATTTTCATTCCTAAAACTTTTGGATAGCTTCTCGTACCTATTGTGATTAATAAACGCTCATAATTTAGTGTTTACATGTATTGTTAAAACGTATATAGAGCCCGAGTCAAAATGGCACTTCTTTTATATATGGAAACATAGCTATAAAAAAATTAATAGAAAATTATACGAGTGTTCAAACTTTATCAACGTGTTGAATGAATGTTTATATTTAAAATTTTAGGATTTCAATGTTCCTTTAAATTTCAAAAAAGTATACCTATTTTTAGCTAGGTAACCGAAATTCTAGATGAAAAACATTTCCAAACATAGTTAAATTGAGGCTCACGAATTGGAATTTCAAATATTTTATTGTTTCTATAAAATTCGTCTGATGATTTACAATATATTTAAGATATAAAACTGCCTAGTTTCGACATTGATTCTTTAGCTCATTAGCCCATTTATTTGAAATAAGAAAATTTCGTAAACATTGACTATGCAAGCAGATTTTTATATCATTTTCGGGAAACTCCGAAACAGAAATACTGGCAAATCAATTTTGTTATCGTAAATGTCCAGTCAGATGTTTAACATCATTACAAATGGGTATTTTTTTTTAAATTTCTATTGTTATAAAGTAAAATGAAAGCATTATATGAAGTTACATATAATATTCTAGAAAAAAAAATTACTTTCTAATTTCTCAGAATTAAAAATGAATGAATGAAATATAAATTATATATTTTAGTAAAAGTCAAGTGTACCGAAGAACTTTACATTTCATTAACTGTATATTTTATGATTATTTTTCTCTACCCCAGTTTTCTGAAAAATTTTTGGAAGACAATAGCGGTTTTTCACTAGATATGGCACTAATTAAAAACCAAAATCATAAACAAAAATAAACGAAATAACAAAATTCTCGTCTAGCAGAAATTGAAAGCACTTACCGACGTCAGAATCTTGGCAGCTTTATTAGCGAATTGCAGCGTCTCCTGATTCCACTTCATTTCACCCATTGCCCTGAAATTCATTATTATAAGTAAGCTAATTATTTCACGAGGATCATGAATAGTGCTAATTGCACTAAAATCTAATTAATTCTTAAAAGCTCTTACTATATAAGGTGCGCGGAATTAATAATGCGAAAATCTGAATCGAACAGTTTTAAGCTCATTCCCCAGGTTTTGATCATTAAGGAAGTCTTACGTTGTTTTTGAAATAATAAATCATGATTTGCTTAAAAAACGTAGACTATGAAATTTAAAATTAAAGAAAGTTTGTTAAAAATTGTGGATGTGTCCTTCGACATTCGGCAAATTAATCTACAGATATTCTAATAAAAATGTATGTAAATAAGTGTTTAGTAATGATAGGAGGTGTAACAAACAAGAAGAAAATAGTAAATTGTGGAAATGTTAATCAGAACTCAAAGACTCAGAAAAGCTAAAGCAAATAATCAAAAGTATTTACCATCCTTATAGAGGAGCTTCGAACAAAAGGCAAATAGGTTGAGTTATGTAAAAGACAGTTGTCCAAAGTAATTATAGAATGCAAAAATATGAGCTGTGTACAACTACAAATGACATTATAATTATTGGAGATTCTCACAAAAATATCCAAAGGTCATAAACCTAAAGAACAAGAAATACAACTAGTGGATATGAAAATAAGTAAAAGGAAAACAAAATTTTTAAATATAAATGGAGAGAAAAAATTAGGACAAAGTAACAACTGTTGATATACCTAGTTAAAAACATAAACGAAGTACAAGCCAAAGCATATGTCAAAAACCAGTCACATAATTAATAGAGGAAAACGACTAAAGGGGTTGGGGATATACAGAGAAGACAATGAAGAATCTAACACAATCAAAGAAACTGGGAAGAAGATGGGCAAAAATAACGATGGAGTAAATAATAGAGGTGGATCAGAATAGAGGAAAGGTAATAAAAGAAATGAAGTACTTGACAAAAAACAAAAAATGTAGAAAATAAGTGGAAATTCCATTGAAGTTGAGTTATTAAGGCATACCTGCTAAAAAAGAAGATTTTAGATATGTTGTGAACGAGGAGAAATTGGAAGAAAAACAAGCATTTTTAACAAAATAAGCTCAATTCAGAAAAAAGCCTAGAATTAAATTTGAACAAAAGCCTCAAGAACAACAAGAACCATAAAAAATCTGAAAATAATAGAGTATAGTTTTAAAAAATGAAATATTTCGAATACCTCTTGTATTCTGTAGGCGCAGTTTTATTGTGAAATATGTTTTTATTTTCTAATAATAAATCATTTAATTTAAAATTCTATAAATAGAAGTCAAAAAAGCAATCGACTTTGCAGATTCAACCTATAAACTACAAAGAAATAATTGCCCCTTTAATAATGGTAATCCATAAAAAGCAGAAATCAGAAATGCTCTCTGGCCCCTAATAAACTGGCAGCAAGAAGTTTTAATCAACAATCTCGTTTCTACATCTAATCAAGTCGATTAGTCTTCATCATTTATTTTGATGGAAGCCGGCCACCAAGAAACATCCACGAAGCTTTTTCAAGTGTGAAATTTCTATATGAACCGACAGAGAGAGAAAAGTAAAAGAGGGTGAAACCGACTAGAAAAAGATACTGTTTTGTCTGTAACGTGTTGGCATAAAAAAATACGAAAGATATAAATCAGTTAAATTCCTATTATACTACAATAATTATGATATACAAATAAAAAAGTAAATAGAGTTCGGCAAACGTAAGGAGTTGCAAAAATTTTACGATATCCAAGTATACATTGAGGTTAAAACATTTTTTTTTTCGTTACTGAACACTTTCTACATTAATTTAGAAGGAAGTTTCTATTGACTTTAACAATGGATCAGTAATTTTGTGATCAGCGCATTGAAATGTCCGTTTAAAAATAAGAAACATTTTTGTGAAATCGATTTTTTTTGTTATAGCTATGTGCGTCAAGAAGACACGTAGTGTGTATTACATCCTCTGTTATAATTTTAGTCTTTAGAGTAACTGTACCCACAAAAATCTCAACAGATTAGATTTTGTTCAGTTACCATCAGCAGTGGACTAAATACTCAATCTAGATGATTAGTGATACATGTTCAGAAAGTAACTAAATGGACATAGGCGAAATTTTAAAGAGCGGGTAGCGATGTGCCCCCTCTCGACCGAACTAGAGGTACGACCACGACTGTCGGTACGTTACTCTCGAATTGACTGGAATGATATTCCCACCTCGATGTATTCCGACTTCAAGAAATAATGTTCTCTACTTACTTCATAACGCGTTCTTTATCACTTGCATAGATTCATGTATGGCTACAAATATTCAGACCGAATTTGTATAATACGGTGTAAATGAAAGAAATACATATAATATTTTTAAAATCGACTGAAAAAATTGGTTGGTTACATTTTTTAAAATCATAGAGATATTTATTTATACATTATTTATTATTACGTTATCTAGGTGAATGTAATAAAAATTTTATTCAGAAACTAAATGTAAAAATTGTAGTAAAGTCAAAATTCAGTTATATTTAGGAATATAATACTATTTGAATATTAAATATCTAAATAAATAAGAACATCATACTCTAATGAATAAATTAAAAACTAAAATTAAAAAAATTATTATTTACCATTAAAATGTAATCCAATTTTTTAGTAATATTTATTAATTATGACTTTGAAATTAAACACTTCTAAGAGTGCGTAAAGTTGGTATTTTACGTAAGATAGCAGAAAAAATAAATAGAATGATATTAAAATCTAAATGTCTATTGAATAAATATTTTAGAACATTTAATGTTTAAAATTGCATATTAATTGCTGACCGAATATGACTCAGTTCATGTAAGAGATCAAAGATTAAAGATAACACGCGTAACTATGGAGTTAACTACTGAATTCTTTTGACTAAGTTGGTGTTTTGAGATATTTTGGAGAAACCTGTCGGTATGGGTAGGTTTTATATACAGGGTGCGGCATTAGTGTGGCAAAGCTCGATTAGCCCGCTATTATTAAAGTTACGAAAAAAAAGTTTTTACAAAAGTGTAGGCAGTCTTGAGATTCATATTTTAAAATTAGTCCAAATATACTGTGTGTCTTTTTCCTAACTTCAATAATAGCGGACTAATCCAGCTTCGACGCATTGATGCCGCACCCTGTATATAGAATAACCTAAAATACCGCTGAATTTACTTGTGACTCGTACAACCAGAAAAAGATCAATTGGATTCTATTTCCATGGTAAACTTTATGTTGGTGTTGTTAGATGATGCAGGAAAATTGGAAGTGTACGTTGACCATGAGGCCAAAAGATAAAATTTTCATTTGTGTAAGGGAGCTACACTTTAGGTTTAAGGTGAAATAATTTACTATGCCATTTTGATAAATATTAATTTCTCATATCAGAAATATTTTAATACTAAAATCTGACTGTTTTTCTAATTAAATATTTTGGAAAAGATATTGCTTTTTATTATATATTAGATTAGACCTAAATGAACCAATTATAAATATCACTTATACATTTATACAAAAAACATATCAAAGTAAACCTATCATAAATTTAAGAAATTTAGAAAATTCATCTCTTCTTCACTTGAATAAGAAATATTAAGTAAAATAAAACACAAACTGTAATAGTGCTAAAAATTTTAATTGTAGATACTTATTACAAATTTAGACAAATACTTTCTCCAAAAAATAGTTGATACACAACAACATAATTTTTTTGTGAGAATAAGTTAACAGCCTTTCATGATGTTAAAAGAAAACTGTAAATTTTGTAACGTCTTCATTAGCTAAATATAATCGTTTTAGCAACCGCAATATTATACACATTAGTGTATTAAATTAGTTTGTTGATAGAGAAACTAGAGAAAAATAATGCAGTAATCTCTAAAAAAATATAAAAATAAACGAAGACTATTGTTGAAAATTCATAATATGGTATGGACAATGTTACTTTTTAGCTGGAGTCATATTTTAACGTTACTACTGACGTTTCAGACGAGTGGGCTAAAACAAATACTCATTTTATAAATTTAACTCCCCCTCTAAATATTTTTATTGAATATTGAATTTCATATTAATTGTCGTTTTGATTCATTTATTCATACTGAAAATTAAATAAAGAATTTAGAAAATCCCTTATTTAATATCCAGACAGTGGCGTAATAAATATGACCAACGTTCTGAAACGGCAGAAGCAAAAGTTAAGAAAAATGTAAATCACTGATTTCAAAAACTTTTTAAATAAAAGATAACTTTTGAATTTAAAACCGTATTGTTAGTTTGTGTTAACACCCGGTGCATCAATTTTTAGGCGTCAGTCCCCTATCTACATTTTATTATTTTACAGAAAATTTTCGTCAAGTTTGAATTGCTCTGTTTAGTAAAGAAAAAAAACGGGCCGCCGAGCAAGTTATGATAAAATAATCGAAAATGATTTTTGAAAGGCTAATAACCCTAACACATAGAGTGCAGTCAATAATAACTATCACGTTACACGGAAGTTTCAAGTATATGTTGGATGCAATGCTTAGATTTATCAGAAATATGTGACACAGTATTTTACATTGAATTTTTCTGAAATATCAAAGAAAAATGAAATAAACTCTATGAAGATAAAAATGTATATCTAAATATGGTCCCTTAATTAGAAACGAAGTTGTTTTAACTTTAAATTTCATAACCGTACCATTTAAAAAATAATTTTATTATACTTTGTAGTATAGTGATCAAGCATTCCATCAAATACGTATTTGATACATTTCCGTGTGCAAATGGACACTACAAAATACAGCGCTCTATGTGTTAACTTAAAAACTGTTCAGCTTTTCTCACGGTAGCAAACTAATTGTGACAGAAACTCTACTAGAGTACGAGTAGGTCTTCCTGACATTCCTTTTTGGACGTAAGCATAATCTTTACCATTTGAAAGTGCAACGCCGTAGGTATCTAAATGAATCCAATCGCCGCACGGCACGAATTCATTCAGAAAAGCTGCTACCTTACAGGCCCCTCCGCATCGTGGACTGCCTCCTTTTCCGAAAGTTTTTGTATCGCAATCGTGATGTTGTGCGATCAATTTAGTGAAATGGTCCCATAAAGGAAATCTCCACACTCGATCTCCAGTATGCATAGAAGCAGCTAGCATATATTCCCACAATGCCTCAGAATTACTGAATACACCTGTTGCCGCTGCCCCTAGAGCGTGCCGCATATCATTAGTCATTGTACCTACGTCAACGATGAATCTAGGCCAAAAATTCTGAGCGTATACCAGAGCGTCCGCAAGAACAAGCCTTCCAGCCGTATCTGTAGACTCAATCTTGATGCTTTTGCCATTCATTGCTTTGACTATGTCACCGGGCTTCATGGCTGCACATCCTGGCATATTTTCGCATAGAGGAATAAGCGCTCGTATATTAATGGGCAACTGGAGACCTGCAACTGCTCGACAAGCAGCTAAGACACAAGCCGCACCTCCCATATCGCATCTCATATATTTTTGTATATCAGGGCGTTTAAGACAAAGCCCACCACTATTATAAGTTATACCTTTTCCAATGAGTACTACGGGTCGTTCATCTCTACATGCTCCAAAGTAGCTGAGCTCGAGGAATATTGGTGGTTCACAGGAGCCTTGTGCCACTGCCAAGAAAGCGTACATTTTTTGAGTTTCTGCCCACCCTCTTACTTTGACTTCGACGTTTACACCAGACTTACACAAAACTTCAACGGCATTCTGAGCGAAAGAAGTGGGAGTCATTAAATTTGCGGGGGTGTCCATAAGTTGTCTGGCTAAATTCTGAGCTGCAGCTTTTTGGAGACCAATTTGCCATCCTGTCCAGTCGCAGTCATCATATAGTTCTAGTTGTGGTATGTATAGTTGAAACTTTTTGTTCTTTTTTTCTTGGTAAAGCCAAACACCGAGAGCACATCCCTCAGCAGAAGATTCAGCGTGTCCAAAACTTTCGATATAGGCTCTTCTTGTGGACATTTTCTGAAGTGCTTTGCATCCAGAGGCTGCTGCTATTCGAATTGCTTCTTTGCCTTCATCCATTTGTTCGAAGACATTGTAGCCCTGACATTCTCTACCTAGACCGGTTACAGCCACCATAGAAAATTCATCGTCAATATTGTAAAATACTCTGGTTTGTCTTTTAGTTGGCGGTGGGCCGGTATATTTCATTAAATCACTGAGTCGATTACATACCATAGCATCGTATCTTTCTCCAGTGGGTGTTAGTTTGCCAGGATCATAGTCTTGATCAGGATTTGTGTAATAGCCTAGAACTAAGCCTTTATGTCTACTTGGCTTACATGGATCATCTTCTGGTTTCTTGACACATACATCCACATCATCAGCAAAGTTTCGTTTAATTAGAGAAACTATCCTGGGGCAAAAACTTTTCTTTGTAGCACGAAATGGTAGAGACATTGTTCCTTAGATTTTCTTTATTCTATCTATCATACTCGAAATTTCCGTAACTTGAATGTTTTGGACCGAAAAGAAATTTGGAAAAGAGTTTATTTCGAGGTTCCTTTGACAAGTTGTTAATAACTGAATGTCATTAAAACATCAAATTGTACATAACAAAACAATAGAAAAACGGAAAAGTAGCAAGCTTTATTTCAATAATATTATTAATATGTTTTTATATTTTAGTAATCTGTATATTTGAACTTGCCAAAATTAAGTGAAATGAGTCATAGGGAATAGACAATGTAAATCAATTAGAATCTTCACGTAAATAATCAATGTCAATAATGACAATTCACAAAGATTTTTTCTTTGTCCAAAACGGAAACCGATCTATTTCTCGAAATTATTATAGGCATTTCGCTGGTAGAATATTAATAACATAATAATGTGAAGTTGATATAATATCATTGTTATTTTTGTACTTTTCATTCATTTTAAAGTTGTTAAATGCCCAATTTTGATACACTTATTCCATTTTATATTGAGAGATCGCAATTGAAAATATTAAATCACTAAAAACTAAAACCAACAACAATTTTTGATGTGACTCTAAGAATTTCAAGCACAGGGCGGTGGATAATAATACGCCAATTGCCCTTCTTTTTGTGAATAATTTGGCAGATACATATTATATTCTATTTAAAAAAAGTTTAATATATTTATTACTAGCATATTTGTTTCTGTCATATTATTATTACGTAAAATGACTACAGTTACGATTCTATTAGCAAGTGCTAGAGAATATATAATATAAAATCATTAATTAAAGAATTCTTTTATAAATAGTATTCACATAATTGGCTAAAACGGTTTTATAACTATTCTAAATAAAAATTTTACAAATGGTCTTGGATTTAAAAATACTGGAAAATTCAGATTGCGAACGTTAAAATATTTATGTATAGCGTTTTAGCAGATTTTATTAGGTCTATTTTAGATGCCACTCGGGACGTTTTTCAATTTTATTTTATTGTTGTCAGTAATGCAATCCCATTTCATTTAATCGATTCGATTCTCTAACCATCAGACCCGAATTTCACATAGTCGTCGATTTAGCCATATAATCCTTTATTAAAAAGTAATCACATCAGAACTTTACAAACTGAATTTATTTTTTACTTAAACCAACATTTTGATTAATGTATTTAGGTAAATTTGTTCATCGAAATCGCTATTTTACGTTCACTTAAATGTTGAACGATTTTAAAAAGCATATTGTCGGTTATTTAACTTATGTATGATTTTAATTTCCACTAGTACGGCTTTTAATTAAAATAGCCTAAAGTATGTTTCACTACCACAGTTTTCATTTCTATATTTTAAAAAATATTTTCAAATGTGATGAAATTTTAATTACATTCTGCATGTCCAGAGCCAGGAATATTTCTTACAAAGTTAACAGAAGATTGGGGATGGTAAAAAGGGCTTGAACAGGCCTACTTGCCCTTATACCATTACCAACCAACCATTCCCTTTTTTTATATAAAATTGGAAAATTTGAAATCCCATCTGATTTGTGGCGACTCTATATCAAATATTTTTTAATATCATTGCATAGAACTTGAAAAGTTAGGATAGGAACATGTAAACCGTTTTTATTGATTTTCAACGGTTTGGCTGCTACAGACATCTAAACTCAAAAATATGAAATTTTCAAGTGGCTGTACATCTCTTATTACACATAATAAACATCATATATCATTGAAATAATTTCGGTAAGAGATTTATAAAAATGTAAAAACATAAGGTGTATTCCCTTTAAAAAAACATAACTTTGATACATATATTTTTTTGGAACAACCTGTATAAATGGAACTAATTTTAAAATATGGCTTTTTTAATTATACACAAAAAAGTACTCTTACACAATTAGTTAGTAAAAGTAAAATTTAATTCAATATATTTTATGTGATCAAAATTCGTAGGTACTTGTCTTCATGAAAGATAGATAAGATGCGTATCTTAACTTCATGTTTGCCAGCGAACTTCTCCTGTTTTTGGCAACAATGTGGCTATAATTCATTGGAATCTAGATCCTTTAGTCTCTTTTTGGAAAAATTAACTGATTGTGCTTGACTTTCCAGTGTTGGTATCAGTTCATTATATCTTAATATGCTTTAAAAAGATCTAAGCCGGAATGGATATTCTAGATATTTTGTCAAAGTATTTCACTAAAACGACAGCATAAAACATTATAAATATGTTCTAAAAATAGAATGTCAGTAAGCAAAGTCTGAGATCACTTCTCACAAAGGCACGATTCTTGTACGAAATGTCCTGCAATCAAGTTTCTCAAGTAATAAAGAAAATCAATCAATATTAGTAAAGTTAAAGGTATACAAAACTTAAAGCCTACAAAATCGGGATTAGCATACTATAAATGAAAAAAACATCATTTATGGCGAAGGGCTGATTTGGATGATTGTGACGTCATTAATTTAACTGGTGACGTGTACCTTCGGGTTTTTTCGCCATAGAGATTTGCGAATCCGAGAATGAACCGAATACGATTCCAGTGGCGTAGTAATTTTACTTTTGAATTTAATAGATAAATTAATGAGTGAGATAAGAACATTTTTAATAAATTTCTTAATTTTTTAAATTGGTAATTTTTCATACCTTCTTTAAGGTCTCGTATATTCATATCCTAATTTTCACCATTTTTTAAAGTGGATGGTTTGCCAAGAATCTTATTTATACCACAAAAACAAAATAATAAAATATTGCAAATAATAATTTTTTTCCCGTTGCACGAATTTCCCTAATTTCCTTCAAATATTTTCTCCACCACATTATTATTTCGTCTCTTTCTATTAATTCATTATTACGGTCTCGATTTAAATTCCATTTTGTGCAATGTTCTCCTTAAAAACGTAATTGATAAATTTGGTAAACTATTGTCATACGTAATTACTGTGTTAATTTTACCGAGAGCCCGAATTTCATTATTGAAAAAAAAGAACTATTCGTCGAATCGGATTTTTTTTCTATATTGGCTAAATATTTGATTTTACGGCCTGGCTTCAATTTAAGTCTTTTCTCGATATTTCCTCCCTCCTGAATTTCTTGTTCGACAGACGCAATAAGGTTTTCTATATTTTGATGAATTGTTCTAAAAATCTGAAACCTTCGTTAAACTACTACAAAATTATACACACTTGTATACTGAATTTTCAGGATAATGGGCCCGAATACCGTCATATACATTTTTTACAATAGATTGTTCTCCCGGAGTTAATATATGAAGTATCAGTTTAGTACACGGAGAATCTGATTTACTACAACTTGCAGCTTCCCTATCCATATTAAAAGTTCCTAAATAATATTTTCTACTTACCGAAATTATTATTAATAATATATTACCCTACGCGCCGTTAGCGGATCCCTATAGACTGACTAACTTGTTACCAATGTTGTTATTTGGAAACACTAACAATTTTTCCTACTTGCTGTCTTTGTTTACTTGGCAAAGTAAAAGGAAGTGTGATAATTATAGCAAGTCAAATCCGGCATCCTCGCATGTGTAATACTCAAACTGAAACAGTTTTCTACATGGTTGCCAAAATGACAAATATTTACCAGATTTAGGTGTAAAAAGTCAACAAATTATAATTATATAATTTACAAATAATCAAAAACCTTCGCTAAAAGGGAGTTTAAAAATTTTTCTAAATAATAATATAAATAATAAAAGTGTAACATTATTTATTATTTTATCCTCATGAATACTACTTTAATGTAACTGATTTCTCATTCGATTAAATGACAACGCTGAGCGTATTGGGAATTAATGACGTCAGAGTCATCTAATTCGGCCCTTCATCTTAGTAACGTGTCAGACGTCATAATAATTAAAACTTAATTGATACAGCAATAGTTTTGTGTTTATTCAATTACAGAAGTTAATACCGCAACTAGATACGTACATTATAATAAAAACGAAGGACCGAATGCGATCAATCTAGGATACAAAATACCAAATTTCTTTAAATATGAACAAACACATTAACACTTTCAGTCAGCGATAATGTATCGATCTGAAGAAGATCACAGAGTATGAGTGAACTGTATATAAAAATTGAACAAAAAAAGAACGCAACCTACTATACCTAGTTATTTTGAAATTAAGAAAACTTATTCAACGGTATAAATAAATGACATTCGTTATCATAATTTTTAAAAAAATCTCATCCCAATAAAATACAAGACTAAGGAAAAAACCAGGAACATCTTAATTATGTTGATCATTAAGAGAGCTTGAATTATCTAGATAATTAAGCACCATTCCCAACCGTGTGTACGCTAATCTCGCATGCACTAATTAATCTTAAATTATTGATCGGTTCTGGTATCTCCTGCTTCGTTCTGTTTCCACTTTATTAGCGTCTCTCAATACCAATCACTTAATGTCAATTTAACAAATTCTTTGGTATTACTTCACCCCTACAAGGAGCTTCATCACAAGTGACGACTGATTTGGGCGTTGCAAGGAGCTTTTAGTCGGTATACATTGTAGAAGTCTGTTGTAGATGTCAGCTTTAGTTACCACAATCGGTTTCGACATCGCTTTGTAGAAAGCCAATTAGGGAAGGGAATAACATCACTCTCCTTCGAAGGGTTAATTATGTAATCAGTCCGTTGTTCAGGTAGTCGGAGAGTAATTTCCAGATTTGGAAGTTAATAATTTGTGAATTTCTTGCACGTATTCAAGGTACGGTTGATTTAGTGAGTTGGCAAAGTCGTCGACTAGAAAATTTATCGAGAATGTATCGGCTACATCGAGAGATCTCGGCAAATAACAAGAGTTCTGTGGAAGGAAGTTAATAATTTTAGGAAACGTCAGCTTAAATAAGATATTTTAAAGAGGATCTATGCCTTGAGAATAATACTATAAATTGTTTACATTGTCGAAAGGACCACTATAGATAAGGTTATCCCTCCTAAATTATTTTAGTAAAAGGACTACCTAGTAAGTGCTCTTAAGGGAAGGTGTACCACAATTAGAACCAATAAAAAAAAATATATATTGCATTTGTCTTTAAATGCAAATTACCGTTTGTAAAAAGGGGTGAAGATCCCACAATTTTATTCCTTTACTTAATAGATATAAACTTTTTAAACATTTTTCACAATTGCTATGGAATTTTAAACTATTAGATATTATGTATGTATCCAGTAATTTCAACGGTTTCCTTGCACAGGCCAAGGTCACAGGAAAAACCCAGAAATCTAACTAATTACCGAGAGCAATAACAATTTATTTATCCAAAAAAAAATTCTTCAAATGTATTAGGACAACTAACATCCTTTAAAAATGATAACATATTTAGCAACAGGCGTAGGCAGTATCACGTCTCGACCTATCGTGCTCTCAAACTTGACTTCCAATCTCTTTTTCTCTTCAAACCAAGAAAAGCTCAATGCTCAATAATTTTGATAACTCTAATAAAAATATTTATTTATTTCTAAAATAAAAATGTCTAGTCAGCCGAGAAATTTTATTGGATAGTGAGACACACTCAATTTCCACCAAAATGAACGTTTGGGCAGATATCATATGTGACCATATTGTTGGTCCAATTTTTATTGAAGGAAATTTGACAGCCGAAAAATATTTAAATATGATTAAACACGAAGTCTTTCCTGTTTGGGCAAATTTAAATCTAAGTGTACTAAATCCGAACCTATTGAATAAAAATGTTTGATTTTGGACTAATAACATCCCATTATGCTGCAATTGTGGAAATATATTTATGCGAAATCTTTCCAAATAAATGGATTTGGAAGAAGTAGCCAATTTTTCTATGAGGCTATCTCAAGAATTAAACATTTATAAAAAATCCATCTACTATTAAAACATTCTGAGATAGGATAAAAACAGAAACAAGGACGATAAATAAAGTTATGGCAGACTATAATATTGCTAATAATTAGATGAAGAGACTTTTGAACATTTATATTAATTTCATATAGTTAAATAAATCAAGTTTTTTACGTATTTATTTTCTTAAAGGAAATGTTAACTAATTTCATAATTTTAGTCTGTATTTATTCATTTAAATAATTTATAATAATTCAGGGTGTTACATTAAAAAGCTGATTGCAGGCAATGCTGGAATTACATGAATCACCCTGTATGTTTCGATTTTCATACAAAAAGTTCAAAAATGATGACATTTTTCATAAATCATAAATTATTCCATTAGTGATTTGCATACAATAAAATGTTTTAGAGGACTATTCTCCATAAATCTTAATCCAGATAGAAATCATCAGACATTGATGATTTATGTAACATTTACCAGTTTACTAAAGTCCAATTAGGTATGTACTTATTTTATTTGTAGTGGACTAAAGATTTTTGTTCAATAGAATTCAGGTTAATTTATCTGCCAATTTCTTTATTTTTCCAACCAACACGTTTTCTCTATTCTCATGAATGTCGTTCGAGTGGCTATTCAAATATTTTCAGTTCACGTAATCATTGGTTGGATGGAGTGTCTGCATCGAGGAGAGAAAAGTAATTAAGTATCTCTCATCGCTCTTGAACAGTGACGGCACTTGCCACTCGTTTCCAGGTGATTTATTCTAACCGAACCACAACGAATTATTGTTTATTGGTTATTTTACACCATTTCGTAAACGGAAATTAATTGTAGAACAATTCGAAGAAAAAATATGCTTAGATGGGTGACTGTGAGGAGAATAGCGGATGGGACTGGCAGTTGATATTCTAATAGCAATTATTATTAATGATTAGTATACGAGTCATGAAATTAGATAATAAAATGGTTAGTACAATATCCGATTAAGGACTATTAAAAAAAACTCGAAGTGTTTGGACTAGATATACATTTAAACTATAATCCTGTGCATGTTACGCTATTGGTTTAATAAGACAGGCATACATTTGAGGATATAACTTTACGCGATTACGTCATTGGTTTTATTATAGATAATAACAATAAATAGTGTATAAATAAGTTATCTGTGATACAGTTCTTTCATCGTATCTGTACATTTCGTTTTTACTAACATGAATCCTAAAATTAAAATGACGTGTTTTTCATTTGGATATATGCTTCTAGAAAAAGTAAACAAACATGATTTTCAGATTTGAATTATGAAAAGTGACTTCATGTCTCTATCATTTATAAAAAAAGTAATAAAAAAGTGGCGGAGACTTTTTTATAGGTTAAACCGGATATGACCTTTATCCCGAAGGAATCTTATTTTATAGCCGATTTGTGGGCTTATTTTCCCAGCAGAATTAATTCCTCGGACGTTTTGTGCCCAGAGGCTTCTAAGAGCTAATTTGCATTTATTGATTTATATTTTAAAGAAGTATAGGTACCTAAGTGAATTTATTAAATTAAAGCCAATCATAGTGCATTTCTCTGTTGGTTGCAGTTAGTTGCAAAAATGTTAATAGTGTTGAGAAATATTGAAAAAGACATTTTGCTTTCTTTTGAGAATATTATTATAATTATGGATTCAAAATGACTCCTACTGAATATATAGGTACAAAGAATTTATTCTATATAGTTATCCAGCTTTATTTGATTATTGTACAAATTTATTAAATAGCAAGATTTCATACTTTTGACGGGCCAAAAATTGGTCACGATATACACGGGTATCACGAATCTGATCGACAGATAATTAAGGGCACTTTTTTATGAGCAAAGACTAGATCATGGTTAAAGTCGAAAAAGAAGGAAATATTTTAAAATATAACATGGCCATGATGTGGTTAAATTCTAAATATACTAACTTATTTTGCAAATTTAATCGATCAAATTAATTTACTGATATTATATCTTTCATTCAACATCGCGACTAACGAGTAAATAATAGTGTGATATTCGAATTATCGTAATAATGTAATAGTGTAAAGGTATAATTAAGAAGTTTACAACCCTACTTTAATAAATGTAAAATTGTTATCATATAATTTTATATTCTAATTTATAATAATTATTAGATTTAATAAAACCACACATAATTATTAACGACACCTTTTATAACCATAATATTATTTTGAATATTTGATTCTGGATTGCTAAATTTCATCCATTATAATTTATAATATAATATATTTGGACTATTTTAATAATATCATTTAAAAAATAAAGGTTAACTAAAGTTATTTATTGGTTAATGATTTCATTACCTTTTTAAATCATGCCAGTGGAGGAAAAAATCGTATGCCAAATTTATAATAAACACAGTCACACCAGTCTCTTTTGCTAACATACTGAGCCCTCCCAATATGATGCTGCTCCATATGTGACATATTCCATCATTGTGGCTGAAACAAAATAAAATAAATCATAACACATTAGTTCTTCAAGTATGCGGGTTAAGTCCTAACTACTGGGCCATAAAATAAACTTAGTTTATTTAAATCAAAATAAGGCTATTGAACCAAATATATCTTTATAAAATGTTGCTGTGGCAAAACATATAGGGTGTTAAAGTTGAAATATTTTTTCGTTTTTTTGGTAATAATTTCACAATTAATTCATAGATTGTTATCAAAATTGGCACAGAGGCATAATTTTAGAAGAATTAAAAACTGACCGTTACTTTTTCTCTTGAAATGTCTCGTCATAACTCTTTTACCAACCATGAAATACGGGATTTGCTTTGTGTGTATTCACAAGAAAATTATTGCGCTCGATTTGTGGACATAAGGTATGGATTGTTGTATGCAGACAGAAGGCGATCAAATAATAAAACTTTTACAAACCTATATCGTCGTTTGACTGAAACAAGTTCATTTCACATCAAACATCAGAGAGGCCGACCGAAACAAATAACACGTTATCAAGAAGATGGATTTTTTATTCAAATTGATGAAAATCCCCTGAAATAGTTTCACGTCACCTGTCAGCAGCAACAGGAATAAGTCAGTCATCTATTATTAGAATTCTAAAAAAGAGAACTTCTATCCTTATGGCTTCATTTCTGTTCAAAATTTGCTTCCAAGAGATTTTAATCGACGGCTACAATTCTGCAAACAAACATAACACTGATCGAAATTTTATTATAAATATTTTGTTCACTGATGAAACAAGTTTTATCAGATGTGGGATTTTCAATTGGAGAAACAGTCATTACTAAGAAGTACAAAATCCGCATGCTACTAAAGAAATACATTTTCAGAATGAATTTAAATGAAATATTTGGTGAGGCATTATAGGCGACCGAGTACTAGTGATTTTGAATGATCACCAGGAAGTCCTCAGTTTATATCTATAAAAATCATTAATCTATCAAAAATACAAAATGTTGCTAGTTTTATTAGTGGAGTATTAAAAAAGGCATAGAAGTAGGAGAAGGCAACGTAGAGCATTTACTTTGAGTTTGTTTCTAATTATTTTATTTAGATTTATCAACGAAATTAAAGTTTGTCTACTGTTTTTCCTTTGTAATCCTTTCCGGAGACATCCAACTTTTCAATTCCTTTTTTCTCTAAAACAGTTGAAATTATCATGTTTCAACGAGTGTAACAATTTTACATAAAAATTATGTTTACGTCATGTTTTATAATAAAAATTACTAAAAAGTTTCGTCAAAAAAAGTTACGGGTCAATTTCATCATCAAGTATCGCTCATGTTTTGCTTCTTTTAAAAAACTATAGTATAATAACAAATAATAAATAAAATATTATCCTTTTTCTAAAGTTATGCTTCTGTGTCAATTTTGATAACCATTTATGAATTGATGGTGAAATTATAACCTAAAAATGACAAAAATTATTTCAACTTTAACATCCTGTATCTTTTGCTACAGCAACGTTTTATTAAGGTATATTTGGTCCAATTCTCATATTCTGGTCTAAATAATCTGCGTTTATACTATGTCCCAATTATTAAGACTCATCCTGTATAAGTATATTTTTCTAGTTCTACATAAAATCACACATATTAAAGAATTTAAAAATATATGCAGATCTGTAGAACTTTCCATAAACCATCCAGCTGTCCTGTCAATTGTTGAATTTATTTAGGTAGAATACTGAATTTCTTACTTAAAGAATAATTTTAATACACTATTCTCCTCTTAATACAAAAATAATAAACACAATAATCTAAAATATTTTGAATGAAATATCCATTTTCAAGGAATCAAAATAGAGGTGTTTTCTTTAATTAACTGCACCGCACTTCTTTATTTATCTAGAATAATTTCTTTAGTTAAGTAGATCATTTTAAAATTTTAGTATCTAGTTCTGACTAAATTACAAAGCGTTTTAAAATAAGAACGCTTTTAGCTTCGAACTTCAAAAGTAAATATACCCAGACAAATTTAGCGAAACTATTTCAACCACAGTTTCGGTATTTTCCAAAATATTTAATGCGTACACGGGAAAATATTTATGTGAAGCAATTTCTAATTATGAATAAACAGAAACTATTCTAGAATCATTAGGTCTGCAATAACTTCTCAGTTTCGTCTACTTTTCACAGGATTCAAAGCTAGTTTACATTCACTGTTAATGAACACAACATCTAATAACTAACAACGTAATATGGCTTCTGCTCTAGGGAAATCTTGTTTGCCTATTTTACATATATAGAATTTTCTCAGTCAAAAGTTTGATAGCAAATACATACCCAATAGAGAGTTTATTATTTTTTATGAGGTTTTTAGGATTCTGTACAAATTATTAACAATATTAAAATGATATACATTATAAAGTTATTTACATGTGAGGTAAAATTTTATAAATGGCTGCGGTTGTTAGGTCCAGGCTTGAGGTTTTAATAGGTTTGTGTGGGATCATTAGAAATAAGAAGAGTACCCCCACTGTTACGCAACGCATTATCACAACATTAATTTCTTGTTCATGATGGAATTCTACTGGATAAGTTGTGGTGAATACCCTAAATGTATAAATACCAATTCACCAACCTACCAAGCCACTAGTCCAAAATTCAAAGTAAAATTACAAGTAAAAAAGTCAGATTTTACTGGTAAAATAAAAATGTTTATTAAAATTCGTTCTTACTAGCAATTTATATGATATAAAAAATGTTTCTAAAATGTTAAAGAGTCGTTTGTTTTACAGGATTAAAAGTAATATAAGTTAATAAAAAGGCACTCTACAATTTTTAGAGTCAGACAAAAGTCAGTCTTTGAATCTAACAAAACTTAATATTCAAGTATTTTCAAAAAAAAATATTAAAAAGATATTTAGATATAACTTAAATCAACTATTGGTTACCAATACTAAAAGAAGATAAATAATATTCACAAATAAATTTTCCCAAAATTTCCGTACTCACTTGAACCTACCAAAATGAGCTAAACTCCCAAATTATAAAAGGAAAATCAGAATTATTATATTTTAAGAAACAAGCTTCTCTGTAATGTGTAGGTTATTCTCCCACTGGTACGCAATTAACAAAATAAACTAATCTAATCACAGTACCTTGACATTGGGCTAATACCTCAAGTGATCTAGAGTGGTTAAACTCTTACTCTATACTCAAAACTAAAAATCCTAATTATGTAACAAATTTCTCGTGGAATTGAAATTGATCCGACCGTAGTACATATGCAGAGAGAGAGGTTTATATGGTGATAACATTTCTACGGAACTCGAGTTACTACTGCCACCTATAATAATTTTATCAATTCTCCACCACTGAAAAACACATCAAATGGAAAAGAAGAGAAAAAAGTAAATTCAATTCAACGTTGATAGTGAAACTTGGAAAAAGGAACAACCCGATTGGGCCCGAATTGGAGATTTTTGCATCCCTCCTATTCGTTAGACAATTAAATTTGGTTATCAAATTTACTAGTAAAAGGTGGTGCTCCCCTTAATAATTTAATCAGGACCAAAAGATGTGATGGGTGATAAAACAGAATAATTCTTCTTCGTAGCCAACAAATACACGAGGCTCACAAAATGCTCAACATAAACAGCGACCACACTACAAATCCTTATAAAAAATTAACTTCGTGAGCTCCTAATACTGATACCTTCAAAACAGAATGATCACGAAGTACTGAAAGTTTCGAATCATTTTCCTACCTAATGTAGAAGGCAATAATCTTTGAAATTTTCGTAACTTGAAACGTTAGATATCCACGTCTCGGCAAACCGAATTCAAAATTACGTCAAACTGTCCCCTTGTGGCACAAAACTAAGACCCATGACAACTCTGGCCTACATATCAAAGCCAACCACCCGCAATCCTAAATTAACATAAAATGTACTGTTCACCACACTGTACTAGTATTGACAAAAGGTGGAATAAATGGGTTAAAACACCCTTGAATAGCGATTAGAGTACAGCCCTTCAGGCAAGAAACAAAACCGTCCGGGGAGCATATGCTTAAATGACCCTGGCTGTACACCTTAAATAATCATAGAACCTAGGCATGAAGAATAATAAATAAATTAAGCGGTACGCTGTCAAAAATCAGCTAAATATTTTAAGATGAATAGGATGTAAATAATGGTAGAAATTTTGGCTATACGAGACGAACGAATTACTGCGAGGATTTCTGCTTCCGAAGGACCGCGTCATTTTATGAGATATTTCTCAACGTTTCGCTATTTCTTATAAGCGGCTTCTTCAGGAGGGGAGGTGTGTACGGTAACTCACCTACTTAACGTAGCAAGAGGCTACCAGTGAAACTGGACCGTGGCGTATCGGGAGTGGGGATTTGGCGTGTAGTAGGAGTGGCCAGTGTAATGACTGTATTCAAAATAGGAGAAATTAACAATCTATCTTGTTTGTTTATATTATTAGGGTGTTTTGTATTTCTTCCTGAATCTTCCGCTAGTGGAAGTGTGGAGCTTTTGCTAGTACTACTGTGTTTCACCAATGTGGACTTGTCCACATGAGCCAGGAACTTTTTAAATGTTTTTGGAAAATAAGGGAAAGAAATGGATCCCCCGCAGAAGGTAGATATTTACCAATTTTTCTTGGAGGTTTGTATGCCGTACGGATTCCTTCCTTACGGAGAATTTTACTGATACGGTCTGCGACGGAGCGAATACAAGGTAGCGACACCGTCGTAGCTTGGAGTTGAGGTTCTAAAGAGAAATATTTGGGTCTAGGTTCCTGGAGTTTGAAGATGGAGGTGTACTGAAGGTATCTATTAGTGTAGGTTGGTTTTCTGTATACAGAGTGATCCAATGACCCGTTGAGCTTACATGTAACCAGTATATCCAAAAAAGGAAGGGAATGGTAAATTTTATATTGGGGTGTTGACTGTTAAGGTGATTTAGGAAGTCTGGAAGTGTATGTCAACCATGAGGCCAAATCATAAATGTGTCGACCACGTAACGGAGCCAGACTTGGTTTGAGGTTTGAGGTGAAAGGACTATTTGTTTGCATGAAAATGTTGGCAATGACTGGAGATAATGGGAACCCGTTGGGGTGCCGGATATTGGAATATTGGTGAACAGTGAACATAAATATGGAGAGAAACGAAATTCTATAGTAATAAGGATTTTTGGACGTTAATTCGAAGGACAGAGTATCAAATGAGTAAAGTTCAAGTTCAAGTTTTGCTATTGAGTCTAGTGGGATGGGATTATAGCAGGTACGGTCTTATAATAACTGCTTCATCTTCTGGATATATTGATCCTTGTCAAGAACTACTGTTGAGTTGCCTTCATCAGCTGGGATTTTAAGTATGTTAGAATTCTTTTGGAGGTTATGTAGGGCGTAGCGCTCTTCCTTGGGAGATATTTGGGTTGGGAATTTTTGATGATCGTAAACATTTTGTTGTTTCAAAACATATTCGATCAGCTTAGGATTTTGGAAGGGTGCGGCTGAAAGTTTTTAGAGACGAAATGATTTCTTCTGTCGGGATTTCGGTTGGAGCAATGAAGAAGTCGACATCTTTGGATAACAAAGATTGTTCAGGATAGGAGAGTGAATGGAGAGAAAGATTTATCACGGTATTTAGAACGGAAGAAGGCTGGGGCTGTACAATGACTTATTGAATCGAATTTACGGGATGGGTTTTTGTTTGAATTTCAAGTGATCTCTGTTCCTGATAGTAGGATAAACGTGCTCTTATAAGAGACAAAGGGTTGTGCGACGGAGAATGCGCCTGGAAGTGTAAGATGAAACATGGGGCTTGAGTCGGAGGACTTTGTGGACAATGTTGTAGGTTTTGCTGAAAATTACCTATCCGAAGAGGTTTGTGGTTAAAGATCGTAGGCTTCCACGGCCAGAGTTAAGAATTACTGATCTGTATAAACTCTAAAGTTTGTCATAAGTGATTGGACTCAGCTAGATTGTCATTAGAATAGATATATGCTTTTTTTTACCACTTTGCTCATTGATATTTTGTATGAGCAACGTGCAGTCAATGCTGCTTACTACTCTTAGCTATCAACACAGATAATTGTCCCATATCACCGCAAAAGACGAAAAAAATCGACTCGAGAGACAATCCTCCTTTACTACAACGCCTGTCCCATACTGCAGCTTGAACGGTCTCAAAACTGGAACTTCGTTTGATTATCCTCCCATCCTGTCTACAGCCCCGACTTATCTTCCTAAGATTCTAATTTGTTGGGGTTGTTTAAAGAAGCTCTAGAAAGGCAACAATTTGTAGATGACAGGGAGTGGAGGGATTCGTGAGTAATTGATTCCTGATGCAACAACTTCATTCTTGGATACTGGGAAAAAAAATTCCTTCTCGCTAGGAAAAATGTGCTTCTAACACAGGAGACTATATAAAAAAATAAAAGTCTGTATTTTTTTATTATTAATTGAAAATAAAAAATGTCCCTTTTATATTTGATCCATCCTCGTAATTCCTTTTTTAAATATCTTTCAGACTTTATAATTAGCATATCTAATTTTAAAAATCTATTTAATTTACATGCCTATATCTTCATTGGCCCATTAACCAACTATTGGTCAAATTTGATATTTATATTATTTGTGTTGCTTCATATGATTTTTCACTGTTGGCTATCCTCAGAGAAATTTGTTGTTCGTACAATACTTTTTTATAATTTTGATGTCTATTAGCTCATATTAGGATTCTGGATTATCAAAGTGTGTTTCAACTACTTCCTTAGCGACGCCACAGCTTTCTCGTTTCCTTCCTTAATTTGTTGACCAGTTAGCCAATTTACTTTAGGGATTGTTTGTCATAAGTTAGATTTAACTTTAATTAACTGCAGATGCCTGTGAGGCTCTAAAGGATGCAAGTGTGTTGTATGGGATAACTAAAATAATATACTTCACATTAAAAAATTATCTAGAAAGATAACAGGAAAAAAATAAATAAGCAGTTAAATTTCATTTTAAAGGAAATATTTCCGATTGTTTTCTTTCATTATCTTCAAATTATATAATTTCCATTCATTTCAGTAGTTTCCTATCTCCCAATATTATTCATTAATAATGATTACTATTCTTAAAAAATATAAGTATAATAATTAGAAAAAAATTAATAGAATATTTAGAAATATACCAAATACATATACATATATATTTACAATACTCAAATTAAATTGACTAAAACAAAATATTCTTTCCTAATACAGAAATTGCTCAATAGTAGATAGTATTGTAAATAGCAACATTAAATTGAGTGATGCAAAATCAAACAGTATCTCTCCTTTTTTTTAACGCGTGTTTTGAATTTACTGGTAGTTCAAAAATGCTCTTAGTGGCCATTATCCAATATTTTGTGAGAAAACCCACATCGTGGCTTTTTGGCTTAAAATATACGAAATCCAAAATTCTATTTAACGTGAATGAAGGTGGCCTTTAATGCTCATCTTTTTTCCTTTCTCTTTTCATCTGCCATTTACAGGTTTACATACATCCTACCCAGAAAGGATATATTTTTAAAGGATTATATTTTTTGTCGTCTTTTGATATAAAACCAGTAGTCGAGGTAGAAATATACATGGTTCAGTGTTTAAGTACTACGATTAAGACTTTTTTTTAGGTCATTAATCTTCCCTTTTTATCCTGTTTTAACTAATTGACTAAATTTTTCTTTGTCCTCGATCGATACAAAAAGAATCCAAAAACGTATTTTCCTCGTCACCTGTGTTGACTTTGTTGTTGCTTACCATATTGTTTTTTATTATATATTTTATGTTATTATTTGTGGGAAGTTGTTATTTAACATTAAAATAGTTTTTAAGTTTTGATAATGGTTTTTGTTTCAATGACGAATAAGCAATTCAGAATCCTAAAGAGCGTCTTTGATTTTTTTAAATAATTTCAATTAACTACAACAAACTAAAAGCGATCTTTTGCAAGGGATCAATCCTTATAAACAGGCACTCTTATACGAGGTGATCTATCTTAGTGTGATAAATGTAATGTTAGACAATTGTTGACAATAATTTAACAGATTACGAGAATAATTAATTCCCGAAGTAGGTACTGCAAATATTATTGAAATATTCTCTGTAAATACTCGTATAGAGAGTAACTTTGTTTTTTGTTTTATTGCACTCATTCCTTCACAAATAAGTTAAGTATATAATCCACATTAAAGTATTTCTCATAAAATAGGAAAAAAACTGTAAATAACATACTACAAATAGTTTGTGCAACAAGTGCAACAACAGATACTTTTCCCAAATATACAGTGATCAAAACGAAAAAGGAGGCACGAACTTTATTAATTATCATTTTTTTACAAAACAAAATAATTTTAATAATTAAAAATAAAACAATGTTCTTATAGTTGTTGATCTCCTACTTGAAAAAGCACAACATAACACATTTGGAATCATGCAGGTATTCGGTTAATGAAATTTCGTCGATATTCACGTAAAGGTTTTTAAATATTAGCGACGAACGTTGTTGTGTTTGGAAGATTATAAATCCGTACGACTTATCTCATAGAGATTCAAATTGTGAGGGCAATTGCCATGACTCAAGAAGGCTATTCAAGATATTAAATCTGCTCGAACACTATATATTGAGCTGGCAGAAATGGCGTTTTTACAAGTACCTACTCAAGCTCTATGTAGTCGAATTGAAAGAAGACCAGCTATAGTACACCTTTTAAGCAGTACCTAAAACAGCCGCATTTTAACTTCAATATATCAACAATTACCTAATAAAGGCCACAAAACTTGACCAAGTCACACAAATTCCGCTCTCAAATAAAGTTGTTGCTCATCACACACGCTAAATTAAAAACTGAGCACCAATTCCAAGTTTATAAAATTAACAAATTTTCAGTAACCAAGAAAAATTTAAGTTTAGTTTAAGTTATGATTTGGGAAAAAAGTGAAAATTGGTTGAAGTGAAACCGAAGTCCACACGCAAAACATTACTAAAGTTTTATTGTTAATATGTAGATCATTGGAATTTTGTCATTTTTATTAAAGTAGTTAAAATACTCAATTTACTATGATTCTTGTATGACTGAAAAAGGCTCCCAAATGATTTATGAACGGGCAATGTTGAAGTACTTTGATCTCCAATTGCAGTTCACCGGTAGACAATAAATCGAAATGTATTTTTAATAATGATAATGCGGTCCGCATGTTGCTATGATAACGAAAAATTGTCTTATTGGCTGCAATATTCAAGTTATGGACCGGTCAGCGAGGAATCTCGGTTTAAATCCTATTGAATAAATTTAGGTTACACTTGGAAAGCGATGATGGATGGTCAGCCCCTAAAAAATCTTAACCTATCGAGAATGTTCTCGTGGATAAATGAGAACAGCTAGACCAAGAAATAATTCTAAACGTTGCTATAAGCAGACCTTAATGTTGTGCAGAAATTTGGTGAGTTACTCGTAAAGGGGAGCTCATACACGCTATTAGTTTTATCTTCAAATAATTTTTTATCATTGCTGTCATTAACTACATCAATTGTATATTTATCACTTTTTTTTCTACAAAAAGTTTTACAGCCAAATAGTAAAAACTGTGCTATGGTTATAACGAAAAGCCTCATCTATATATTTATAAAAAAATCAGTGGCAAAAAGATTTAGTTAGTTTAGTAGTTTTGAGCAGTTTAATAAGTTATAATGTATAGGCATAGAGATTAAATTCATATGTATCGTTATGCACAGTAAACTCCCATAATAATACTAAGGCAAATTTTGAACTAACACTACTGTTAAATGTACTATAATTGTAGTAAAATAAATTATTAAAAATATTGATATTATACTTAATGTATTTTGCTCGATCTACTATTACACTAATACGGAACAATTGCTTTAAATTAATTATACCTGGGTACTGTGATATTATCTATTAATAAAGCCAAAACAAAATGTAATAAATATAAGAGAATACTAACATGAGAGTATTTCAAACGTTATTTCAGTGTTTGCTTACAACTGAACACACAAAGATAACGTAACTTCATAGATTGTATTTCTACTCTGATATAGGTCATTATTTATCTTTAAGTGTAACGCTCTAAGCTAAATATCCTCAAGGACCCTTTAAAAACAGAACGCGGAACAAAAACAGGGGATGATATCTACGTTCTATATGGTCTAAAGTGTGAACAACAAATAACTTGATAAAGCCGGAGATATAAACATTGCGATTATGTTTCTCAAGTACAGCTTTTCCTAAAGATAATACTAAGCAAGAAATTATATTTTTGTGTAAAAAGTTTATATTCCAAAAAACAAAAGCAAATTATTGAAAAGATTCCGTTGGCATTTCAGTTGTCTTTCTTGATATATATTAAATAGCAATAAGAAAATAATGTAAAAATATGTGTACTTAGTTATATAACATTCTTGTTATTTTATTTTATTTATTCGATACATTTCTTGTTTGTAAAAGTTAGTGGGAAAAGAACCAAGAAAAACCAAACAACAAAACATAATATTTATATAAAATGACGCACTCAATTTAAAATTCTATATCAACAATTGAAAATATTAACTTTTGAATAATATTTTGAAGAGAAACATAAAATTCACTTACGTAATTATAAAGACAAATTTAAATTTATAGTCATTATATGGAAAGAGACGACGATAAACTTTTTATTAACATCAGAATCTGGGCAGTTTAGTTGAAAATGTTTCGGCGAAATAATTTCAAAATTATTTTTTTTCATTTTATCTTTTACTTTATTTTTGTACATATTTGAAACATGCGTAAATTTAAGGTGTTTGTTTTTTAATTTAGGGTATTATTACATGTGACGTGTCTAATTTCCGTAGAACGCAATTTAAATTTATACCTTTTTTTTTAGAATTTTTGGATTTGGAAAGTCAAACGCACGTCCGGTCATAAAATGATGGTCGGCTAAGTCGGTTTTGTTTTTCTTTGCTTTTTTTATTTCCCTACAAACAAAAGAATGTTGATATACTCTATTTTACAGATATTGTGTTGTTGGCCCGATATAACAAAGAAGACAATCCGCAATCTATTTTATAAATCAAATAAAATCCTTAAGCTATTCACAGACCTTTACTACTTTATCTAAACTATACTATATTTCTAACGAAACACTTCTTACTCTAATCCTAAAATTCTTTCGCTTATTTTTGAATATAATTAATATTTTTATTAAATTAATTGTTTCAACTTTTACTTTACGGAAATTATTCATAATAAATATGGAAAGATAAATAATACTTATCTGGAATTTGCACAGACTTCCAAAGCGTTTTAATATGTATTAAGGTATAGGTCTCAGTATCTGACAATATACCATTTTCCAAGACAGATAGAAGTTTGGATAATATATTTATTATTAAATTAAAGGTGAACCTAATTCATAATATGAAAAATTAAATGAAAAAACTTACCCGTGGTAGGCTAGAAGAGACAGAAGAAAAAACACGCAGGCTAGAATATCCGCTCTGCCCACAATTCCTGTAACCTGCATCAAAAATATTTAATATTAGGAAATATCGTACAGAAAATTGGCTTAAAGCACAATAGGGAAATACAAGTTGAAGCTTTTCAATTTTCTAGAGTAAATAAGAGTCGCATAATATTCAGACTGAGAAATTAAAAAGACGGTTTGCTAAAAGCGAATTTTTCATCATTTTATGCTGTAAGTACGATATAAAAAGTCAAAGTAATGATTTAATGTACTTAATTCTTTGTTCATGTTTTACCCAAGAGGTTCGTATTTTTGATCATTTGCTTTACTTTCGATATAGAAAACCCAAGTAGTAAGATTATTTAATGAATATTTTTTTATTTGTTTCATCCATGAAAGCGTACATTAGATGAAATGTTGTATTGAAGAATAAATAAAAATTAGACAGAATAAAATAGTATACTTATTATATATTAGAGACAAAAAAAAACAAATACGAAAGACAATCTTTTTAGGTTTTGCTAGCAAACCGTGGCGTTATACTCAGCAAGATATTAAAGACAATCTTGGAACTTCTATTAATGGTTGTAAAATGATTACATCGGATTGTGATCATTTGCCAAGTATATGAAGCCTAAGTTCCAAAGTATGATCGACGAAATTAATAATTCAATATGAATAAAAATAAGATTATACTATGTTTCGATAATGGACTGCATAATTTAAAAAGAATAAGTAATACGATAGAGGAACTTCATTAACACCTATATGGCTAATAAATATTGAGGGAAAGTGATCAAAGACTTTGAGTTACTTTTTCTCTATTTAAAAAAAATGTTTGGGTAGCTTTTGAATTTTTAACGTTTCAAGTTGTTGAAAGTAACTTTGTGATAGTTTCTAGCATTGTTTTTTTAATTCCATTAATGAAAATTGTACAAGTTTTCCAATACCTGTAACTAGTAAAATGTATGGTTCCAAAAGAGGAGTCTCAGTCTTTATATGGAAACTGAAATGGCTCTTTAAAGTCTACCATAAAGTTTGCTTCCGTAAAAATTGTAAGAATTGTAAATATTGAAAAACTTTTTAGAAATAGAGATTTTATTTTCCAACAGAATACCTGCTAGAAAAAATTGGTTGATGACAAAGTTATGGAAGTTCTGTTCTGGCCCAACCGCAGATCCGACTTAAATCTGAGGCGTAAGATAAAAATGAAATTAAGAATAAATTCCCAACGTACAACAGAACAATGACGTCTTGAAATTCAAAATGTGTGGGTCAAGTTCTTGGTAGTTCAATGCCAAAAAAATTCAAGCCGTCATAAAAGCGAAAAGAGCCTGATATTAAGATATTCAACATTTATTAATTTATTTTGTCCGAACAAATAATAATCAGTTATTATTGTTAGTTGTCAGCTTATCATTGAATGAATTATGTATATCTAAAAAAATAATAAAATAGTTGACAATAAAATTATAAAAAGGTATGTAGTGCTTAGGAGGGCTCGGCTTTTTAAAATAATTAGAATTAAGAGTATTTATTTATTTTCCGTTAATATACAGGTAATTGACATATTTACAAACATCGATTTTAAATGTGAAACACAAATTATACTTATATACTTATTATTTTTGAACAACCCTTGGGTAAGATCTCGTGATCTACCAGAGATTCAAATATCAACTTATAATAGTACAGTCGGTGAAGTATATATAGATGACAAAGCACGAATAAATATAAATTTTTTTTTGACCTTGGCGCTCATCAATAACATTTTCTTTACTATAATAAATTAAAACTATCATACATTTATATAATAAATTCGTCACAATACATTTTTATTTTTATTTCATTATACGTGTTTTACAATTAATAAAGATAATAAAGATAAATCAACTTATTAAAAATATATAGCGGTTTAGTTAATATTCTTAAATTTAAAGAAGGTGGTGTCTTTTAGGAAGAAGGGATTACTAACTTTTAAAATACATTTATTTCAACTATTTTGTTCAGAGTTTTAGAAAGTTACATCGTTAAGTCCTAAATGCATTTATTTCTCTCTTTTTTGTCGTCATTATATTTCAAGTGGTCGTTGCCCGAGAGAAGGGTAAAACTTTTCTCATCATCGTGGAGGGCTACAACTCTAATTCACTACTTTGCCACTAGAAGTCGCTAGTCTCGACTGCGGTCAGATAAACTTTACCGCAAAATACTATAAACATGTAGCAAATTCAGCCTAAGTGCCACATATTTTATGTTTTTTCACTCTGTTTGCCCTTGCGAAACTTATTTAAGTCAAGTCGTAGTTTTTCGTGTTTTGCAAGGTATGTTTTCGACATGAAAGGGTTAGAAACCACATTAAAGTGACGGGAATTTAAGGAAAATTAATCCTGGTCATTTTGTTAAGCATTATTTATTCACATGGTGATTTTATTGGAAAGCAATCAAATTTCTTTGATTCAATAAAACTTTTTTATCATTCTGTTATTGCTTAGACCGATGACTAAAGAGAAATATATAAAATAAAAGTTTACTAGTTCAAAATACGCATCGGAGAGTGGCATGGGCATTTATTCCGGGAAGCAAAAGAAAAACACGAACTATAATCTGCAAAATACATATACAACTGATTTCCAAAAATCAATTTAAAAACGTTAATATGTAAAATTACAAGCAAAATAACAAAAATGATAAAATTTATACATTCAAATTTTGAAAGCTTTTAAATTGTTACGTTTTAAAAATGAAACTAATTTTCTATCCAATTTTCCTGTTTTGAGTTTTTAATTTTAAATTAATTGCTTTTTTATCAATTAATTTTTTATTAATCAATACTTGTATTTGAGAATAGTATATTCTGTAACAAGGTTAGAATGAAACAAATTCGATGAGAGTTGAAAATTCCGAACGCGAGCGCTAACGAGCGTGAGGAACAACGAGTATCGAATTTTGTTATTCTAACCGAATAACAGACTATATTTTCTCTACGACCAAAAAATTACTCGATACTGACATTAACAATTTTGACATATCCAGGACTATCGATATTATTTAGAACAATTACGGAATATTCATTTTGTAACTTGTTGAATGAATACATTCCACTAATAGTAGTGGAGAAAAAAAATATATACAATCAATCTTACCATGTAGTTTTCAGAGTGAAGGAGATTAAATAAATGATCGAAACATTACTACCCCAATTAAAACTTGTTTTTGTGCAGTCCTAATTCCTGAAATTTTCCTTTAATATTGTGTCAAGAAGGGACATTACCGGTTAAAAAAATAGAAGTTAATTAAACAGGATAATACAAGTTGGATCTCTTTTATTGTTTATCATTAGGGTCAAGTTATAGATAATTTTCATCTTTAATTGAGTTCTGCAGACTAGTATTTGGATAGTGTTCTGTCAAAGCATTATATATAAAACTGACATACCTCAAAACTTAGGGATTTGGAAAAAAGTTCTTTTTGGAGATCCAAATTTTAGATTACTACTTGGTTTTTGGATGTCTGTATACTTAAGCAAAGCAGTAACACCCTTATTGTGTAACGTATTAACAGGATTAACTTTGGTTATGTCTACCAACACATATTGGCCGTAGACAAAGAAATTTAAGGATTACTAATACATTTCCTAAATTGATCAAATTGTATTTTTTGTGTTAAAAACTGTTTTATTTGTATTTACTCGTCTAGAAAATGGAAACAAACTAAAACGTAATTGAAATGCCGGTCAGAACGCCTTCTGGTCGTTCCTGAAAACAAGAATAGACTTCTACACAAAAAGAAGCATTATCAAAATCTTTGTTCACACATCTCCAACATTCTGTGCAAGTGAAAAACTGCGAAATTCCCTAGACTTATAACAAAGGCAATTCAATCTTGGCCAATTGTTTTACGTTGCGTGCGGTACAAACTCTCCACTATTCTCTGCAGCCGTCGAATATTGTTCCACGGTGGAGGAACAATAGAAAAGCGAATCAATTGGGTGGAAACATCCAATGTTCGTATTTAATGAATAAAGCACTTCTCTATTCCGGAAGTGTGTTAGGCAATGATTCAGAATTGCAACGGGGAAAAGACGTGCCTATAAAATTAAGTTTGCTAAAAAATATTACGTTACGGGATGAGCCGTAGATATAAATAGTTTTCCTACGTTTTTTAAAACATTATAATTAAGTTCAAGTTTGGCTCCTTGATTATCATAAAACAAAATTGATCTAAAAATCTTGATGGTGTAGAAAGGTTTACTTAGTATGTACATTACAAATTTGTTTTGCAGCTTCACTTTTCTGTTCCTTTTTTCAAAAATATCTTCTTTATAAAGCTTTTGATGAAGTAACATGTATATTAAATTTAACGAAAATGTAAGTGCACCATATACATAAAACTGGAATCGAGGAGTAACACCTTCAGTCCATTAAAAGCTTTATACTTGCTTATTATGCAAATCACTATGTGCATGTAACTATACTCTACCCACTAAACATTTTCGGTCAAACTAAAACGTATCAGATAATTCATTTGACCCATTTTTCTCAATACAATAACCGATAAAATATTTCACGTAGTTTATAGCCTGCAAAACAGAATCGATACTTTGGAAGATATTCCAACGATAATATATGTCTTTGAAGTTTATAGAGAAGTTCTGTTGATTTTCAAACAAATCTACATAAATATCGCGAGAAGCAATATACTGATAAAAGTTTCTCCAAGTATTTCGCGCTTTGAAATCATCTCATAAAATTGCTGCTTCTGATGCATTAGGGCCGCTCCTTCTTGATAAATAGTGGAGGCGTTGTGTGCATCTTTTATTCGATAGTTCTTTTTATTTTTAACACAAGAAAAACAGATATAAAAATTACAAGAAAATTCAATATTATGTTTATTAAAAGAGCCCAATAAAAGAACAAACAAATATCTATTCTTATTACAATATTATGTATTAATTCATAAAATAATCGCATTATAGAAACTTGTTGTATACTTAACCATTATGTAAACAACTGCTTGAAAAGTGATTAGAAAACTGTATAAATATTAATAATGTAATTTCTGTACTATGCTAAAACTAGCTCAAATGCATCCCGCGTTGTCTCGACAAATGCAACAACAAGGAATAAATCATCCAAAGTGGCAGTTCTAGGTCGATTTATTTGTTGAAAATTCTAGCTAGGTCTTAGTGGTTTTATAATTATAATTTACATCTTAAATGAACACCAAAACATTGCGATAAAGTGTTTAGTCGGTAGTTGAAACCAAATTTAAATTGAATTAGTTTACATCTTGATTAAGTTGTTAAGTTTATAGTCAAGTTTAAATGGAGAACTGGTTTCATGTCTGATCAATAAAGGTAGTCCAAGAGTTGATTTCATTCTGTTACGTTTGATTAGTTTGTTAATTAGATTAGTTTCTTTTTAGAGTTCTGGTGAGAGTTTATGATTTAGAGTGATACTTAATTTTAATAGCACTTTGGTAGATATAATGGACTGATAATATATATAATAATCAGATATTAGACAAAATTATTTCAACGTTTTCTTAATAAATACGAGAATTGCTGTTTTATTTTCATGATATGGCACTATGATAGTCATTTGATGTTTCACGCATTTGTATTTATAAAATTGGATATTTGTTGGATTATTAAAAGTGGCAGAAAATTAAAATTGTGAGCGGTTCAAATATAATTTAATTTTAAAATAATTTTGTTTTATTTTCCATAGAAGGAAAGTAAAAAAGAATATTGGTATGATCTAGAGTATACTTTTGGTGACAAGGCTTCATCCAGAATAACTGTTTTTCGGTCCCATCAAGAATTTAAATTAGGACGGAGGAGTCTTAGTAACGAATTTCGTAGTGGTCGAACAACAACCACACAAAGTGTTGAAATAAGTTGGTTTCAACATACGAAAAGTGCATAGAATGTAATAACGAATAATTCTAAAATTAATAAAATATTCTAATCTAATAACAATCCGACTAACCCTCGTATCAATAGAAATAATTTGTGAATTTAAAAATCAGTTTTGAATAAATGTTAAATGGAATATTTTATTTCAAATTTAAATAAAATCTTAAAATATAAACATTAGTTATGAAACTAAATATTTGAAGAACTTAGTAGCTATGTTCGGCTTAAGCATTAAATTATAATGCGGTAGTAGAAGACCAAACAATAATAAAGTTTTTGTAGAAAAAGTCTTGAGAAATTATATAAATGTAGTGATGATACATATTTTTGAATGAATAATAACATTTCGGAAAAGATCCAGCGCTCTATAGAGGTCTATAGGAAGTCTATAGATATTTAACGCTGTTACAAATATACCTTCTTAAGTCATTCCCACCCAAAACCGAAATTTATCCACCCTGGTTAACAAAACCATCACACTGTGACACCTCTTTGAAAGTCTATAAAAAAACTGAAACAAATGTACATATTATAAAGAGCAGTTACTAGCAAAAACTTACATATACAAATCTATACCGACTCTTTAAAGACAGAAGATGGAGTAGGATCTTCAATAATTACACCAAACTCAGTCATCAGCATAAAACTACCAAGTATTTCGAGCATTTTTGTGGGGGAACTGTATGTAAATTTTCAGGCACTGTGATTTGACAAGGAAAATGAGTCCCAGCAATCTCTTATAATCTCTGATTTCCTTAGTTCCATAGAAAGTATGTACCAAATTTATCCGGTAAATCCACTACTAGTTCTAATAAAAAAAGACATTAATTCACTACGAGAGGCACATAGAAATAAAATTTCTTTGGGCTCCATCTTATGGGAATTTGTGGGAATGAAAAAGATGACAGTGAAGCAAAAAATGCTTTCCATGATGTGATCGCCTTAAATTTATGCTGATCAACCGTGCCAGACCTAAAGAATTTTATCAAGTTCTCAGTCTGCGATTACTGGCAAAACCAGTGCTGTGCACTGCCAAATTGAAGGAGGTCAAAGCAAATGTTAAACCTTTGGGAGTCCACTTCGGAAGATAGAAGGGAACAAGCAGGTTCAGAATCGGTAACACTAGGCTTGCACAAGAGCACCTTATGTCTCGGTTTGAGAAAGATATATCAGTGCGATGTCTCGGTTAAGCATATTTTACTGCAGTGCCGGCATTTTCAACAAAAACAAAAACAAAAACAATTTCGACTAGCACCGACATTACAGCAAATTATCATTAAAAACTGTAATACTAAAAACTTAATGTTATTTTTGAAATCTCTTAACAATTACCACTGTATTTAAATATAGTAATATTGCATACATATAACTGTAGTGCTAATAACCTAAATGGTTGATGCGCGTTGTTTTTTAAATAAAAAAAATAACCTTTCGGACTAAATAAAGAAAGTTCTTCAAGCATTATTAGGAGTAGTTTAAATCATAAAATAAGATTAATTAAGTTGGTATCAACAGACTACAAGATGAAAAAATTTTGATAGCAAGATATTTTCAAAACAGACCTTCAATTTCAAGTTGGAGATCAGACTAAAAGAAAATTTCAGTTAAATGCCGAAAATTTTCTTAGATTACAACAGTTTTAATTTAAAATTCTCATTGTTAGATACTAATATAATTGGAACATAATTAAGCCCGAATTTATAATAAAATAAATTACTCTTTATGGATAATTTAAATTAATTCCACAGCTGTTTCAACCAAAATAACAGTGTTCTGAATATTAATAAGAGATAACATACACCAAGAATAATCTATTAGCGTGTTATGAAATTAGTTTAGGATTTTAAAGTTGATATTAGGATCTGTTTCTATATTTAACACTCTGGCCACAATGAGTGTTTGAGCGGATACCAAATACTAAATATTTTAGGGTATTCAATTTTCCGACCGAGGCAGATAGTTAATTATTAATGAAAGTTTCGGGACATTGTTTGCATCAAATAGAACGATAAATCTGAGATTCACTACATTATACATAAGTTTTGACAGACGTAACATGATTCAGATATATTCCGATATTAGCTTGTGAAGTTTCTAGTGCCTACAAAGTTTCAGTATAGATTCCCAGTATTTGTGTTAGCATTTCGGGAGTCATATAGTTAATTCTATGACAAGAGAAAGGATTTTCCGACAGAAAATGAAAATAATTGATTTAAAAATGCAACTCGTGAGGTATAGGAAAACAACAAAATAATAAGCATGTAAGTTAAGAAATTGTAACGTGGCTATTCAATATTTTTTAACCTTAAATAACATATTTAATCACCATTACTATTCAATATTAAATTTTAAAATTGGAAATTACATTTTTTATTTTAAAAGCGTATCTTGATAATCCAAATAAGTGAGGAATCGTATCTGATACAAAAGTTTTCCTTTTCTTTTCAACTTCCTACGTTTTAATTTTTAAAGTTTGGTATGGCTTTTTCGATACGGAAGATGACAATAACTGCAGCAAAATACACAATAACTGCTGGACACTGTTTCCTGTCTGAGCGTAAATTGCAGTGGGTGCCGTTCTGTAAATAGCACAAAACACTTCCTGCCTGTGTGAAAATAGAGCTATACAATAATGCGAAAATAGAAAAGCCTCTCAAAAGGTTTTGTACAATCAAGCAGCGATAATTGCTCTTGTATTTTTTTAAACGAAGAAGTCAGACTTTTTTCAGGTGACATAAATTCGTATCTGTGAGAAGAAGCTGCTTGTCAACCAATTGTTTGTGCATGACTTCCAAACTATTAGATCGAAGCTATTTATTTAACGGCCATACAGATCTCCGGGTATAAATATATTTATATATTGTACTGATATTTCTAACATTAGTTGTAAAATTTTGAGCAAATTAATTTAGCTTTTTATTATTTTAATTAATATGAAGGGTTTCCAAATTATAAATAAGATATAATTATTTCTGAATTATAATAGAAATGTATAAAAAATCTATTTGTACAATTTCTATAAAAATCTCAGGTAATAACTTTTGGCATATCATTAAAATTTCATTAAATTAGCTATTAAATTGTAGTTATGGAAGCAAAGTAATACAAGCCGTGGAAAAATTTCACAGCTTTTTTCCAAATTTTCTGCTAAGAGCAAACTTCGTTAAAATCATATAAAATTTATGATTTACTTTGATGGATAAGTGTTTAATCCCTGTGTAAATGAATAAAGCTTATTAATTATTTATGAACATTTTGAAGGATACTTATATCACATGTTTGATTCAATAAAAAAAAAGACTCCACCTTGAGATTGTACTATATTTATTTGTTTATTTTATTATTTTCTCTGTTTCTATTTAGTTTTATATTATGTAATTCAATTTATAATTTAGCGATCAATTTCATTTTCAATAATTTCGATCAACATTATTCAAATTTTATACGATAACTTCATTCATCATTTCACAAAGAAAATACTAAATTCAAAATTCCTGAAAAAAATTCCAAGGTAGAATAATAGAGATTTTTTTTGTTTTCGTGTTTTATAAAAGTACTCGAATACACACAAAAAAAACACAACAAAACTGAAAATTTTTTAGACAAAAAAACTCCAAACTTTTTTTATACAGATTGGGCCACTCAAAAGAGTCAAACCTGATATTTGGCAGTACAGTATTCATTAGATTTTTAGAAAATGGTGAAACACGTCGATTTTTATTCCAAAGGGGACGACACATTTATACGTTACAGACATTTATCATGTATCAACCCCCTCCCTTGCACTTCTCCAACTCCTTAATTTTAAATAGGGAATGTACCACGTGTTGTACATTATTAGAAAATTATTACGATGGACTAATAAGCAACATCCATGACTTTTCATTCGATATTAACTCCAAGTTTGTAAAAAAGTCTTAAATTAATTAAAGTCTAATAGCTCTTAAAAATTACGCAACGCCTATATTTGGCTAATGTGTCACATTTTTGATCACCTCAACTATAACAAACTTTGTAATATGTATTTTTTTATTATGTCCAAAATGGTCCATTCTATTGCAGAACGAGTTGAAATTATTTTCACATTAGCCAAACAGGCGTGGCGTTTAAATTTTAGGAGGCATTAGACTTTAATTAAATTAAGACTTTTTTTACAAACATATAGTTAATATGGAAAGAAAAGTTATGGATAATTATATGGCTTACTAGTCCGTCGCAGTACCTTTCTAATGATGTGCCACTCATGGTATATTCCATATTTAAAATTAAGGGGTTGGAGAAATGGTGGGGAGGGGATTGATACATGGCAGATGTCTATTTAGTGAAAATATGTCTCCTTTGGAATAAAAATCGTCGTGTTTCAGTATTTTTTTAAAATTTAATGAATACATCCAAATATTGGGGTGGGCAGTTTTGAGTGACCCACTCTGTATATTTATGTATGTAAAAAATACCAAATTTTATCGAACATCTTTTACTTAGATTTACATATCTAAGGTTATATCTAAACTGTTAGTTTTCGTTATTTTAAATTAAACTGTAATATAATCCGTAAAATTAAATTTTATAGGTCAAAAATCATTTTTCATTAAAACGACTGCTTTTGTAGTTTACATACTACATTTCCGACATAAAAGATAAATTGTGAAAAATCTGTTCATAATTCTTTCATAAATATTTACCATGTTTCGGTGAGTTAAATCCACCCTCACGAGTACGTTCCTGAAGTTAAGGTGGACAAAGTATACAATTGAATAATATATGAGGTAAACTCTCCTGATAGTTCCACGTACCTTTTTCCAGATTACAATTTTTATTATTTATTTTTTATCGCGCTTTGTTTTGTATTAATTTCCCAGGAAGTTGATATAAAGTGTTCGCAGGAAAGTTTTATATAAAAATAGGATTGCAAGAGAATACTTTAGTTTAATTAATTATTTCATTTTTTTATTGATTTCCGAACAGAACAAACAAATAAGATACAAAATAAAAAATAAGAATAAGACCACGTGGGGCGACCCAGTTTATACTTTTTATACAAGGCAGTATCTATAATACTAATACTATAATAATAAGTATTTGTACTTAATCCTTGATTATTGAACAGATCCTGTAAGACAGCATGGAGGAATCAAGCTTGAATTTCTTATACAATTCAAATGTGTCAATAACATCATGAGTATTTGTACTTAATCCATGATTCTTACACAAATTTTGTAAAAAACATAAGAGGCACAAGTTTGTGCGTCTTATATAAAGCAAATGTATCAAGTAGTTATACTTAATACTTGATCCTTGAACAAATACACCTAAACACTTTAAGTGATATACGAATCACTAACTAAGATCTGTGAGGGCGCAGAAAACCATTACGTAGTATAAAAGTGTTCTTACTTGAATAAAGTTCATCCAAGGTTCGAGAAAAATGCTGGTTCTGGTAAATATACTACTAAGGACAAAATGTATACCAAGAGACAGTATATAATATTCATAATGACAAGTCTAAAGGTAATAAACAAACTAACATATTGAGAGAACCAGTTCTGGCTTGGTTACTTCACCTGATTTTTTCTCTTTTAAAACTTTATCATACATTTTTCCATATCCCATTATTTCAGATGACATTCAAGAATATTTAAAGGATTATGTTGTCTAAAATAGTTGTGGATTTTTATATAACTTTCTTTTCCTTGAATTAGAAATGGTCCAGTTTTAGTTTTTTAAATGGTGAATACTCACAAGTTACTTTCATTTTCAGTCACAACTATTTTTCACGTTGATCGAAAACTAAATAACTGAATTTCTACAAACTTAAATACTTGCAGTGCAGTGGCCATTAAAATATAAGTATGCTTTACTGTTACGGTTATGACCGGTTTTATTTGTCTTAAGTACCCTACTATAAGAATGAATGAATAAAATAATAGGACAGTTCGAGAAATGTATTAAATTTTATATTGAAGTCATCGAAAACAATTTAAACTCAGTTATAAATACATAAGATTTACCGATGATTTGCATCATAAATGAGGTATTATGAAAAACTATTTTTGAGAATTTACTCTTTATTAATGTTCAAATAAAATATAGATGCCAACCTATAAAGGTATTATATTAATCTATTTAAAATGTTTTGGTAAAAAAACGAACAAATAATTGTAAAACAAATTCAGAGGAAGAGAAAAAATGTGACAACAGAAATTAGAAAAAGCACAGTAAGAACTACCAGTGTACGGCTCCTGGCAAAAAAGGATAACACTTCTCATATATTGATAATATTCGAAATAAGTAAGTAATGCACTGGGTACAAAAGTTGAATCATTTATGGATAACCAAAAATTGTTTCGTCTAGTTATCGACGCGCTGACACAGTCGAAAATCTAAAACTAATTTAATGTTAGCCATTTCAAAAAATTTCAATCGGGCTGTAAAAAATAGTACGCTGATACAAAACACAAAATATCCGTTTACATGTTCAGTTCAGGTGATAAAATTAGGAATCTATCATTCACGTACGTTATCAGCTTGCATTGAAATATTCTAATGCAGATACACAGTCAGGTTGTCAGTTTGAATGAAACATATTACACTCATCAGGTGTCACGTAGTATGATGGCTGACATAAACTGTTAATCTAAATGAATATTACGACTTCTGAGTTTTTTTTTTGTTTATTTTTGTACAGTTTGTGAATCGCGACTATCACAGATAAATTATGAAAGGATTATTTAAATTTCAATCGTATATATTCGAAACATATGCTGACGTAAATCGTAACATGTGACATTGAAAAAAAAACAGGGATTGAACGTTATTTATCTAGATAAAGAATTTCTAATTTTAAAAGTATTTGATAAACGTATTTTGTGTTCTCTGAATAGTTTAATCATATGTATAAAGCAGAGTAGAAGTAAGTAATATCAGTAAAATAACAGTAAAGAAAAAATTATGAAAAATAGTAAGTAAGGTTTACGAGAAATTAAACAAAAAATATTTGTAGTGATTCTTGGTGTTACTAGAGCAAATCACAAATAAAAAAAATGTTTGAGTTTCAATATTAGAAGACATAAAGTGAAAACGAAGTAGTCATTTTATTATACCAACATCTAGCATTCAGTATATTACAATACTACTCAAAATATTATATGAGACTAAAAAGAAGAACAAGAAAAAGAGTACTAAAGCTCATACACGTTTATAGACTTTCCGTACTATGCTTAGAATCACTCGAACGAGAGAAACTTAACCGCCTTAAAGCTGACTTATAAAATTCCTCAACATTAGAGAAGACAATAAATAGACTTAGGTACTGTGTATTATAGTAAGCGTATCAGAATTTATACTATTTGAAATCGTGGTATATTTACCTGTTTTCTCTTATATATATGCAAATTATGAATAATTAATTATATTTTACAATAAAAAAAGTTACTAAAAACATAAAGAATAAGACTAAGAAAATTTCCTTTAAAATAGATAGATACTTAACGAATGGATAACGACAAAAGTATCTTAAACATATCTATTACTAATGACCAAACTAGACAAATTAACCAATTTCTAGTTTAATTTTACAAAAATTTTTCGTCTCACATAGAAACATTTAATTGAACACCTCGAATTATTTGATATCATAATAAACAAATTGTCACCAATTACTTAAGTAAAATATATGTTATAAAAATTAAATACAGAGCTTATCTACTAGTTTCTTAATATCAAAGGTGAACCGAGTACAGAAATAAAGTTACTTGAGTAGAAAGTATAAGTACAGAGAATACTCGAATATCAAGTACAAGTATACGTTATTCAGTATTTGAGTACTTTTACAATTCCCACATATTAAGTACTAATGGCGTTCTATAATTTTGGAAAAAAGTCAAGGGGATTACTTCTCAAAGTTAAACGAAGTGTAGAGAAAATTAAAAAAAGGAAGGTCTTCCACATTCTCCATAATGTATTATTTTACACGGTCACAGGGATGTTAGTGTTTTTAATTTTCTTTTACTTTATTCTAGTTTCCTTAATCTAATTATATATGTATATACAGCGTGGTCCAAATGAAAGGCATAAATTCATTATTTCGTAAATCGGCGATTTTAGGGGAAAATCAAGAAACCCGTCGATTTTTTTTTAAATATATATATATATATATATATATACTGGGTGTTATTGAAATACACGTACATATTAAAACTGGGTATTGCGCAGATCCCCACTGAATGTAGAAAAATATTATTTTTTAAAAATACCCCTTATTAAGGGAGTTATTAATTTTTGAAAATTAATTCTAAAACAAACGTACTTCACTGATATGTTGAGGATGACCTATATAAATAAGGTTTATTTACCTATTTTAAACATCAACAGTAATTAATATGCAAGTTTTTGTCAGATGATAAGAAAACTAGTCTTGTAAGAAATAACCATGTTGCCAAGATTTTCGAATTAATTTCTATTTCCGAAGACTGGTTTTTACTACCCTCGTTATCAAAAAACTAGAATATTTGATACATCATTGTTTTTAAACTATACATTTTTGAAACTATAGATTATTAAAATTTTAGTTGATTTACGAATCTGGCTAACACGAGCGCGTCATTTCCAAGTTGGTAAAAAGTGTTGTTACGATTACTTTTAAATATTTTTTTACGATGCCACTATTTACGAATATTGAACTAACCGATATAGTGCTGGTTTATGGGGCAGCTGGAGAAAATTCTCGGCAAGCACAAATCCTGTATCGCGAACGGTTTCCAAATCGGAGAATTCCGGACTGTCGTACGTTTATTTCAACTGTTCAGCATCTAAGAGACCATGGAAAATTTGAGAGTGTCAATGCAGATCGAGGGAGAACAAGAACACAAAGAACATTGGCGGCCGAAGAAGAAATATTGGAAGCTGTTGAAAACCGGCCTCAATTAAGTTGTAGAAGACTAGGTCTTGAAATTGGAGTGTCCTCATTTGTTGTGTGGCGGACACTTAAAGAACAAGGTTTACATCCTTATCACATCCAAAAAGTCCAGGCCTTATATCCAGGTGATGAAGAAAAGAGAGTGGAGTTTTGTGAATGGATGATTCAAAAATGTGTTGATATTCCTGATTTTCTAAAAATATTATTGTATACTGACGAGGCTTCATTCACTCGTGATGGCGTGTTCAATATGCACAATACGCATATTTGGAGTGATGAAAATCCTCACGCCATTAGGGAAACTGGGCATCAAAGAAAATTTTCAATAAATGTTTGGGCTGGCATAATAGATCAGTATTTAATCGGGCCTTATGTTCTCCCGAACAGATTAAATGGGCCAGGATATCTCCACTTTTTAGAAGATATTTTGCCAGTACTCCTAGAAGAGATACCGTTACAATTAAGGCAACGGATGTGGTACCTACTAGATGGCGCTCCTCCTCACTTTGATTTAAACGTACGGCAGTTTTTGAACATTAGATTTCCACAAAAGTGGATAGGCAGAAATGGACCTACTAAGTGGCCTCCGAGATCTCCGGATTTAAATCCATGCGATTTCTTTTTGTGGGGTCACATGAAACAACTGGTTTATAATGAACCTATTAATAGTGTTGAACAATTAACCAATAAAGTTAATGCGGTAGCCGAGGAACTACGACAAAATCCAAGACTAATTTCTAATGTTCAAAGTTCTTTGGAAAGACGATTGCAAGTGTGTGTAAATAATAATGGACGGCATTTTAAACAATTACTGTAATAAACTTTATTTTGAATTAATTGGTTTTGCTACGGCAACAGTGCAATTTCTATGGGTAAGTTCAATTTCGATTTATTTTACTTCTTTAAATATGGAAACTAGTAGGTCGGAAAAGGGGACTCTTCCCCAATATTTAAATTTTAGAATTTGAAGTTAAAATTGGTGCCAATCGTTTTTGATCATTACATACTATTCCCCATTTTAATATCTACGTGTATTTCAATAACACCCTGTATATATATATATATATAGGGTGATTGATTAGTGCAATAAAGTCCAATATCTTTGTAGGTATACATACAAAATTTTGAAAGATTGTGTTAATTTGCAGATGATTCGGGTCGTTTACTAGTTTAAGTTTATCGTTTCGTAAAGTGGTTTTAATAATTCAGTGAAAAATTGCATTTTATTCAAACAACGAATATAACCACGTGTTAATTAAACTAATCCGCGGTGTTTTGTATCAGCATTCAAAAGATTATTAGAAACGTACAATTATATTACCTAAAAAAGTGGTAGAAATCGTTCGGATGTGTAATAATTGCCGAGAATTCATTTTTCATTCTTCTACATCCCCTATAATCGACCACTCTAAATATTTTTAGAATGTTTAAAAAACTATTGTGTTTTATCCAAGCGTCGCGATGTTGCCGGCTTAGTTGGTTTTCGGTAAATAATATTTGGATAGAGGTAAAATATTAATATTTATTTATTTGAAAACTGCTGTCTCTGGAAAAAAGTTTTATAAAACATTTTTATTCTGCATACGTTATTATATCTCATCCATAAAAATATGCATTATTTTTGAGGATACCCTATATAATAATTATGATATCTTAACACTTGTATATTATAAAATAATATCGATATTATTATAATTATAATTATAATTATAATTATAATTTAAAGTGTTGAAAAAGAAAAATCAAAAAAGACTATCTAGAGCAATTGACCGTACTATTTACTAAACTAAAATTATTCGTCGTACGGTCCTTTGCCGTTCTGTCATGGTCACAATTGTATAATGTGAAATGAGGTTTAGTAATTAGCACCCAAGAGCGAGAATCGAGTCGAAATTGAACACTATGTAACCCCTCCCATAAATAACACAGTTAGATTAGGTTGGGTTAGGTTATATTTCTATTTTTTTTACGTACGGATTTTAATAAATGATTAAATAACAAAAATCAGCGATGTGGCTTTATATACATACTTCCAGCTTTTTCGATTAAGGGTGTTGTTTACCCGACACATTTGCGATAGCGTCTGTTATTTATGGGAGGGGTTACGTAGCATTCGGCTCCGACCCCATTCGCAATTCTGGGTGTTGTTTACAAATATGTGTCTCACTATATTAAATGGATATCACTTTATTGGTGTTATAGCTTATGATACTCGCAGCTTATATTCACCGAACCAAAGCAAATAAAGCAGGTGCCACTCTTAAAAAAAAAACAAATCTTCAACAATCCACGTTTCAATGAAAGAAAACTAAATTCGTTTAGAGATAGATACCGATTTTGCTAAATCAGAAAAGTCACATAGAAATAATACCCGTTACTTTACACCAAAATTTACTTGCCATAAATATAAAAGATACCATCTTAAATTTCGATGGTTTTCCAAAGCTTTTAAATATTCATCTGACAATTGTTTCGCTCTGTGGCATCGTCAGCTAAGATGTAAGAAATTGGGATGCATTTCATAAACATGCTTGGTTTTTTATTAAAAATATTCTTCATTTTCTTTCATCATCATCAGATATAACTTAAGAAATGAGAGGAATGTTATATACGGTATGATTTTATAATGTAAATGTTATATCCCATAATATTCTACTTTTTCTAAAAAAAATGGTTAATATTATAGAAATATTTAATCAAAATGTTAATCTAAAATAATGAACTGTCTATATTTAATATCGTAGTTGTTTCTTTATTTCAATTTTTTTTGGAAAAAATCAAGTTATTTTAATCGTTTTATTAAGTGTATGTTTGTGGTGAATGACAATGATATTTTTTGTTTACTGTGATTTATCTTGTTGTTTTAATCTATATGCTCCTAAGTGTTCACTATATTTTATTTCAAAATTTCTAAGGGTCTGGTCAATGTACAAAATATTACAATCCGACCACTTTAACATGTCAATACCTGATTTTTTTTAATTTAGAAATTTTGGGTATTTATTAAAAATCATCCTATGTATATTATTTTATACTTTAAGGGATATTACAGAAGGTGTTCCAAATCCAATTGTTGATATTGTATTTGAAATACTTCTAAAATGTAATAATTCTGTATGATCTATTTTCTTTAGGTTGTTTTGGAAATATCAAGTTACTAGCAACCTTACAACATCATCAACCAAAACAGTACATTTTTGGAATTATTTGAATTAAAAATTTTTTATTGTAAATTATCCATAAAAATATTTGCTTGAATTGGTGATATTAGACTACCCATTGGTAACCCTTCATTTTGAATAAAAAATTTGTCATCAAAAAGAAAGCAATTTTATCTGATACTTAAATTAAACAAATTTATCATTTAATTTCCTTCTAAGAATTTATTTAGCATTGGTATACATTCAGATACAAGAATTTATGAAAACATACTACTAACGTCAAAACATACTGTACATGAGACATCTGTCATTTCTTATGTCTTATTTGATGATGCCAAAAGAAAATGAAGAATGTTATTGGTTAGAATATTTATCATAAAAATCAAGCATGTTAATGAAAAACCCGTCAATTTCTTATATTTTATCAGTATAATTTATGTATAACATTTAGATATAGATTCCATAAAATAAGGGTCGAAACAATCATTATGATGTCAAAAAATATTCCAGGCGGTCAGAAAAAGCTGAAATGGTCTAATCCTTCGATGTGGTGCTAATTACACAAAAAATACAAAAACGAAAAATTGTGTATGTAAAATAAAGATAGAATAACAATAACTAAATGTAGAGATCACACATAGCAATGAAATTAAATTAAAACCAAATGTAGAATATAATAAAGAAAAAGTGGTACTCGATTTAGCCCATCAACTGGGGGCACATTCTAATCCTCTCAGAAAAAGGTTCAAAAAATAGGTTATGGACCTTTGGACATCCTTGGTCCATTCTTATGGTTCGTATAAGACTTTAACTGAAGACAACAGTGATGGATTTTAAAAAACACAAAGTGAAGCATCTAGTCACAATATCCTTTGAAAAAACAAATCCACAAAGAAACGTACTTAATACTAAATATGATATTAACTCAAAGAAAGTAAACACCAACGAAGAAAAATGTGCAAGAACTACTACAAAAAAAATAGCGAGCAGCGTGGCCGTCATTACGCCATGAATAAAACTAAAACGGTAGATGTAAAAATTGTAAGAACGTGCCGTTTCTGTGTATATATTATTTTAATGAAATACATAGGAATTAATTAAATGTCTTAATCTTTATTTGCATACTCGTATTAAAAATTTACTATATGATCACAAATTTATGTTATTTACTAAGAGGGACAACAGCCTTATTTTTTTTCAAGTCGTGTACAATATATATACAAAATATAGTTTCTAGGCCACTTTGGTTGGGGTGTTGGCCTCATCAGACTAACGAGGCAGGGAACGTGTTATCTGCTTTTGTCTATACCATAATACCATATTCTGATCAAACGTGCTCTGTTAATAAAAACTTGTATGATTTTTCTTATTCATTATACTTATATTCGATATTCTGAGTATGATCTGGTCTCTGCTAGATATGATTTTCAGCATTCCCACGGTATTTGGTGGAGGTAGGTTTTTTGTGCTTTCAGAATAAAAAAGACTAAATTACTTTGAATTTTGGTATGGTTAATATTTTCATCGATTTAGTATCTTACGAAAACTCCAGTTCTGGTTATTTCTTTTGTAGTTTCAAGCTTTTTATTCCTTCTGGTATAGTTAACTAAGTATTAATTTAGTTTTGTTTCCCTGAACATGGAACATTACGTATTCTACGGTTAGTTCTAGTCTCCGAGGAAATCTGATGTCTAGGTAGTTTTGACACTATCAGGTTTTGTGCAGAAAACGCGTCTGTGAGTAAATGGATGGATGCGCTTTACTTCTCTACGTTTGATTATCTCTATTCGGCATGAAATATAAAATACCAACGTTTGATATCATTCCCTTATTTCGTATGAATTTTCAAATTTTACGTATGACTGGACGAAGAAAAACTGAAATAGGTACATATGTAAAGTTTGATATATTCAAAGCACGAGCTAATAAAATTTGTGCTCACTATTATAAAATCAAATTCAAACTTGACTTTAATAAGAAGCCCTCAAGACTAATCATAATTGCAGAAGATTGTGAAGTTTGAATGTTTTGGGTTGGTACTTTAGAAACTCCTACATAATAATATTTATTACTTGATATTTTCATTCTAAACAAAGTTTGTATCCTCGAAATGATATAGCAACAAAAAAAGTAGAAAACAATTCATTTAATATCATAATCAGAATTAAAATTTATATACAGAATGTGTTGAAAATGTTGTCTTTTTAACTCTAAACACAAACCAACTGTACTCTACAATCTAGCAAAAAGTGTATATAACGTTTGCGGTGAGTTGTAGATCTCTTCACACTTTTCTCTAATGCGATTTCACTATCTTGTTGCCCCATTTTGTAATTTCAAATGGGCGCAGTACCTCATTACCTCATTGATATATCATTAAAAATTTTCAGAATGACTACCACTTCATATTCTGCGAATTTAATATATCTAGAAAGATAAAACCAAGCCTCATCTTTGAAAAAATTTCATTTGTCTTAAATAACCCACTCGAAAAGATGAATAACATGTTGAATGGTATAAATATTTTCAACTCTACGTTTAGATGGCCATCGACTATACACATTCATTATAAAAATCATTAAGTTTTTAATTTAAATTTTAGAGCTAAAATACCAGCACAAATCATTTAAATTTCATAGTCTACTCCAATTATTTTTCTCGATGATTTGATATATTTTTAGATATGGCATATATAAATAATTATTTTTGAAAATATTTTGAATAGGTAAAATGGACAAATACCCCAAGTTAAATGTGGCTACATATATATTTTAATCAAAAAGACATACATATTTTAATCAAAAAGCAATTTAGAAAATGTTAATAGTTATTTAACAAGCAAACTTATTAAAAAAGCCCAGCGTGAAGAACACTTTCATTATTTTTGTTTTAATAATAGCTATATAGAGTTTGTGACAAAATGTGTCCAGTGGATTTTATACAGGGTAGCCTAACTAAAACTTGACATGGGGGTTTTAGACAAAATGCTCGGACATAAATAATTTATCCAAATTTAAAAAGCTACATATCGGTGTTTAGAGAATTCAACGGACTTTCGAATGATATGCGACTCGACCCCTATTCCCTATTTAAATTCTAGGGGTTTTTCACCCCACTGTCTAGGGTTGAAGTGACGATCTTGCGAGTAGCGTAAAAAAAGGTCCCCCTCACAACCAAAATCGACCTGTCCGAGCATTTTCTTTTCCTGTGATAATATTGTCCAAAACCCCATGTCCCAATAAGAATGGCTCTCGGCTACATCTTGGAAACCGTGTATACTACAGCTTCGGGAAAAAAATTATAACAAAAGTGGCCTTAAGAAAAACCTGGAAAGGTTTTTCAAGTTTCACAAGTGTTAGTTTATCTTTTCAAATAAGAGGCGGGAGAGAGTGAGAACGTTATTTTGGAAAACACCTGTAACTCCCGTACTACTTAACCGATCTTTGCAAACTTAGTCTTGTTGAAAACAGCTTTTTTCGACCACTGTAAGAGTAATAAATTCGACACAACATAATAAGTAACATACACGCTAGAAGGCGCTATTTAATTTTTTTTTAAATCTAGTTATCTATGGAAAATATTAAATGGAAACATGTAGTTTTAACAATAAGACTATAAAAGTAGACCAAATTGGCGAAATCTGCATGTCGACATCTCTTTCCTATCTCGATATATCTTAAAATATGTGTAAATTTTAAGCATTTTCCTTTGAATATATATGCATTTTTAGATGATGTATACCCTGATAGATGAATAGGACGTGGAAGCCTATTTTTTTGGCCAGCCAGGTCAGCAGACTTGACTGTCTTAGACTTCTACCTCTGGGGACCGATTAAAGAGCTTGTTCTTGCATCTAGACCAACCATGCGAAATAATCTGATCGAAAGAATACGAAATGCCATTCACAGTATTTGAAGAGCAGAAATTGAGACTGATGTTCAATCTTCAAAGAGTAAGGGCTTGCGCCAAAAATGATGGGTGACAATTTGATTATTTAGGTCGTCACTAGTTACCTTCAATTTTTTATATTTTATAGTGCTGTTTATTTTTATTCTTGTTTCAATTCATTATTTATATATTAACATTTGGCAAATGTTTTATTTTTTAAATGGCCCACTATTTGTTTTTATATATTTCCATTTTAACTTCCTTAACGTCGTTTCCCGGTAACAGTAACTTTATTATTGAAATATTAATTGAAATCATTATTATTAGGATAGGGAAAGCCAATTTTAAGGAGTTCAAAATTGTTTAAAGCCTTTCAGTAAAGTAGTAATCTACATCTATTCAAAGTAAAGTGCTTAAAATTTACACATATTTTAAGATATCTCGAGGTTCAATCTTTCAGACCGGTCAAACTGGTGTGATGAGACTAGTATGTTCTTATATAATAAAAAAATTACTTTCTTGCGATTCAATAATTGCTAAAGGAAATTTAATATATCAAATCAGTATACAAATAATAATTTTGTAAGTTCTACTAATTTGTGGATAAAATTTGTTGGAGTGCATTGTGATGAAATCTTAATTTGAAAGGTCAACTGTGAAAAAGTAATCTCTAGTTTATCAAAATTATCTGTTTCTCAACCTAATGACTTCTGAAACAACAAACAACTAATTAACGTATACTATGCCAATGTGGAATCAGGGCTACGATACGGTATCTGTCTCTCTCCTGGCCGATGCTTATTTTCTGAATATAAAATTCTTACATTTCTTAGTTTATTTATTTTAGGCTTATGCTTATATGCTGTTTTAACACCAACATAATTTTAATACAAAAAATAATTTTCACATACCTGCAACGAAAAGTAATGTATTTTGTTGTTGGCCCGTTACTATTTAATAATTATATTACACTAATGTACTGAAATCAACTAAAAAAATATATAAAACGCAGTGAAGAAAATACTAATAAAAACTGTTATTGTAATGCAGTGTCTGCCTGTTTAGAGTACATTACCAATTTTTTTTCTACTTTACTTTGTATAAGTACTTCCTTTTTTATTGTAAACCACATTTGAGACAACTCCAATGCAATTTCTTTGTTCTATGGATAATAATTTTTGAATTTAAATTTGGATTTAATTTGAAGGAAATAATCGCATAACTATGCCGAAAATAATAGAATAAGCTAAAAATAGCATATCAACAATGAAATATCCTTAGTATTTATGAAAATATTCATTCAAATATGGTACAAAAACTTTGGTTTTTCAGAAATATGAGGATTGGACTAAATATGACTTACTAAAATGTAGTTGTGGTAAAGAGTGATAGGGTGTTAACAGACGAAGGGTTTTAATTTGGAGAAAGTCATTACTGGGAAGTATAAAATCGGTATGACATTAAACAAAGACATTTTCAGCATGAATTAAAATTAAATATTTGGAGTGGCATTATAGGTGACCGACTAATAAGACTATATGTTCTTTCTCTAAAGTTAAATGGAGATTTTTATTATTTTTACAAAAGTCTCTTTGTGACATTATGGATGATTTCTCACTAGATGTAAGAGAAAAAATCTAGTTTATGCAGTACGGAACTCCACTATATTTCTTATTAATAGTTAGAAACCATTTTAGTGACATATTTCCTCAGAGTTGGATTGACCGAGGAATGACCAGCAAAAAGTTCTTAACATAAACCATTGGATTTTTATTTTTGGGACATATTAATTCCTTACTTTATACCAATAAAATTCATTCATGAGATGAATTCTAGAGCAAAATAAAAATAATTTTATTAGCGGACAGGATATTTTTTATGCCAGAAAATCCTTCATCAAAAGTATTAAAAAAGGCATACAACTAAGAGGAGACAACATAAAAGATTTACTTTGAGTTTGGTTCTAATTATTTGTTTATTAAAACGGTTAAAATTACCATGTTTCAACAACTATAACGATTTTACATAAAAATGACCCTGAATCTATTGCCACAGCAATATTTTATTAAGACATATTTGGTCCAATCATCATATTTCAGTTCAAATAACCTTAATCCATGTTCCACTAGTTATGACTCACCTTGTATACAAGGGCTATTTTATTTTGTGAATAAGTCTTGTTTCCCATCAACTTTTAATTGTTTGTTTCTTAGACAAACCAAGAGTATAATAAAATATAATGAAAAGTATGCTAAGCTCCCATTCTAGATAAAGACGGTTTCTTTTATTGTATAATAAAAGCTCCTTTGTTAATTTCCAAGAGTATTTTCAAACTGGTGTTTGTTTATCATTAGAAGGAGTAATGGAGACTGAGTAATCCAGAATAGTAACCGAAGCAACAATTTTCACTGGAAAGCTCTCAATAACAGAGACGTCAGTGCAATTATTATGTTAAATCGGTATCGACATTCGACGGACTACTCGAAATCTATTCCGATTCCCGTGACCTAAATAATTTGCATATGAACGCGACCATATCGAAAAATCGCATTCACCCCTTGCCGTCACCGAATTCCAACACTTATCATCGCTACGGTCCTCCAACTCCCTGGTTCCAATTCAAGAATTGATCATTATACAGCCCGATTCACATCAATTCGATTAAGGAACTCCATAAAGCACTTACCGCCTCCGTGTGAATGGGGTGGGTGGCGAAAAGGAGACCAGCCACAGCCGCAAATGGGGGTTTCAGGCCGGCTACGCACAGACAGACTCGAGTGAATAGGAAACAGGCTGCGCCATGTAGCAGCACGTTCGTCAAGTGGAACCATGCGGGCTTCAAGCCGAAGATCAAATAGTTGGCTCTGGAATAAAGAGGCATTGTTAGACGGTGAAATACTAGCTCGGGTTAGAGTAGTGGCTGATTAATGCTGGCGAGATAAAAAGAATTGAACTCGCTCTCAGAATATCTACTTTTAGGATTCGGTTTTGTCTTTAGAATGTGCCTTCTATTATAACTTTTATAAAAGGTGGCATTAATGTATATTGTGTAATTAGCATATTTCTTCACATTTTTCAAATAAACTTGTAGAGTAAGCTAGTATAAGTAAATAACTCTATGCGAAATTGTTAATCACATTCCCTAAAATTTAATTTATGTTCACATTGTCTATTTTAATAGGTATATTTTATTACACAGAAAATAAAAATAAGCAATTATTTTGTTTCAATTCTATCGATGTAAAAATTTATATTGGGTAAAATGTTTAAATTTTCATGCCTTCATGTTATTTTAAATTTCAATAATTTGACTAACTTCATAAAATACTTATAAATAGTATAACCAACATTTCCATATATTTTTACCCGACATTTCCTTTATTAACGGTGAGTTGGTTTGTTTATTATAATAATTATTTCGCAGCAATCAACACAAAAAATCAAATATTTTCCCTACACCACTTATTTACCATTTAAAATTTCGGTTTAATATAGTTTTTTTATTGTTTACTCAAATTTTATTTAAAAACATTTTATTAAACTGCTTCTTCCGTTAGTATGTTAACGGTAAATATGTCCTTACATTAATACTTTACATTCCTATTCTTTTGTTCATTCACGATAGTTTCATTATTCGAATAGATTGGTTATATTTGTATACATTTAGAACAGAACAATTTAATGCAAACTTAATTCGATCTGACTTTTTTACGATCTCCTAAGAAAACTGTATATATATTTCAATTAAAATTTGGGATATATATGTTACCGTAAATAGCCGAAATCAGTTATTACGCGTATTTACAAATAAAAACACGAAGTATCAAAGAGCATTGGTAATTTCGCGTTCTTACTACGCGTTATCACTCCGAGAATTAGGAAAAAAACGAATTAAAATTTTTATTCGACTATTTACTGCTTCCAGTTAGAACGGGTAGATTTATTTTGGTTATGTTAGGTTGGTTAGGGTTAGGTTAGGTTTTAGCCGGTTAAAGGTGGAAGCTTAGGAAATGCTAAAACGAACTAAAACCTAACTTAACCTAATCTAATCTAACCTTAACTAACGTAAGCTAACCTAAACTAACCGACTAGGATTAGTTCAACTCAACTTTAACCGATTAACTCTAAGATTATCCTTAATTCTAGCTTTAACTGTAATAAAAAACATTTAATTTGTGTCCTTCCAATACTTGTAGAGATAACGTATTTTTAGTAGTAAGAACGCGAAATTACCAGTGCTCTTTGGTAGTTCGCGTTTTTACTAGTAAATACGCGTAATAACGGATTTCGGCTATTCACGGTAACATATACATTATTTTTTAATTTCCTTTTTCTGTCACGGCATAACAAAGTACCGCTAGATTTTTACAACTTTAGCCACATTAGTCACACTAAAAAAATAAAAGTACATCCAAAAACGCATCTTCTAATTGTGGCAGATTGAAACAGATAAATCTGGTAAGTAAGTGTTATTTATTTAAATCTTCTATCTGACTTTTTTCCATTTAAAATTTGCTTATATTTTGAGTGTCTTGAAAATAAATTACTACTATAGAAACGGTTTATTTAAATTAAATTATACGCTTTAATATTATTTTAACAGTAACAGAGTACATGTTTAAATAACTTTTTTCACTATAAATTGTGTACTTAGTTGATAAATCGGTTTTGTTAGTAATTCCAACTTACAGGAATTTAAGTATACCTAAGTAAGGGAAAAAAATTAACACGACCAGAATTACTTCAATTTATTTCTGCTATAGATAAAATTATAAGGGATCATAAACGTGAAGTATTTTGATTACCACCCTACCTTTGGGATTTATAAATTACTCAATTAATTTGGGCAGGTTATAAGTCATATTACAATAAATATATTGGCTAAAATAGATATATCGATGAAAAAATCATAAGTATGTGGAATAAAGCATTAACTAAGTTCTGATACTGAAGTTCAGACCAAATCTGTTATTTATTAAGCAAACGAATTACGTATATCTATCTAAATCCATTAATAAGCGAAGTTAATAGCGAACATTATACAAACTATTTAAATACAAAATCTACCTCTAGTAACAAACAAAATATTTTTTTATGGATTTTATTTTTTTTAATAGTAAATAAATAACCCCACAAAAGTAAAAACACGATAGGTAAAATTATAGTAACCTATATAGATTCGCCTTGAATATTTTTAATCATACACGAATCCATATGAGTGATAAAGAACGCGTGATGAAAGAGAGAGAAACGTATTATTATTATATTGAAGTAGGGATGTTTCGAGGTGGGAATTCGATAGTACCGTACCGGCAGGCACGTTCGTATTTTAGCCTATGTCCATTTAGTACTTTCTGAACCTGTATAAGAGCAGTGAGGAACGGAGTGATGCAGGTATGCATTAGTCGAGGCCCAAATGTTAAAATATAGATATAATGTTTTATTTCAAAATTTTTTTGTATTATTTCAAGTATTTAACATTGCAAAAATTTATAAGCTACTTACTTTTAAAGAAAAAACTTATTCTAATAGGTACACTTCTTTGTTTACACAATTCATCTTAATTGTAAGAAAATTATTCATTTCTCTCCTATACTATGTTTCTTAACAAAAATGATAAGAAATGGGCCTCATAGTTAAAACAAACGTTGCGATATTGGAATACTAAAAGCTTCATATATACCATTGGTAAAAAAAGTTGAAATCAACAAATACCTACATGAACGTCCCTCTTGTTATCGTTATTTCAAGTTGTGTTGATATATAAATAAAAATAAATGTTTTTTTTGTCTTTAAAAAATCGGTTTAGTTCATTAATTAGCAGAATCCAAAAAAATACAGTGGTGCTTAATCTCGGGGTTACCCGAAACTACCCCTCCATTGTCAGAACAAATGGAGCAAATAATATCATTACAGCATTGACGTAATCAATAATGATCTGACAATCGTGGCAATTTATTCGACATTTGGCGTGGTCAGGTATTATTTCGTGATTGATTGAATTTCAGGTCACGTAAGTAGAGACAAATTTCCATTTAGAGGAATATCCTCAAACCGAACTAATTAATAAGTGTCGCATATATCATCCAGATATCACATCAGTTATCCTCGATATAATTAATAACAAGTTGAATGTACTAATAACATATCCATTGCTTTATTCGACGATTTATCTTAAGACGGTTTTAAAATTTTAGTAGTGAAGGTTTATCTAACCCTAGTTCTTAAAAAAGATAGGCGTTCAAATATTTTAACAAAATTATGGCTCAAATGTTAAATTATAAGCATAATTTTATGAAATTTTGGTAAATCTGGATTTAATATTTACGAATAAAAACAAATAATTTGTATGAAAAACATGGAAAAATTGAACATTTTTTACATTTACAAGAAGGCTGGTATTTCAATCAACTTAATTTTTGTTCTAACAGTAAACTGAAAAAATCAGAAGAGTATGGATTGATTTCAAAAAATTTGAACGTGCAGTTTTTTTTAATAACAAAAATTCGCTAATTTTATCGAAAACTAAAAATGCATAAAATATATGAAAAAAGAATCAAACTTATAAAATTACAACTACATATTTAATTAGTTGTAGTACTCTAAAAACTTTTTAGAGAATATTTAAAACAATTTATATATAATCATTAATTATTAGATTTTTCCCTGTGTTTCATAAAAAAATTTTTTTCTTCGCAAATAATAAATATAGATTTAGCAAAATTTCTAAAACTATTAATACTTTAACAATTGAGCCATAACTTTTTCCAAATATTTGAACCTTAATGTTTTTTGTAGTAGAGTTAGATACACCTTAAACCGACACCGAAGTGCAATTAATTTTCGTTGTATTCTTTAGAGTTTTATGGTACTGAAAATAGAAGTGAAAAATAACTAGTTCATCGCAGAGAAAGAGCTATGTATGTTGTATTAGTAGACACATGTTCAGGGCATTTTTTCTAATACGTTACTTAATCCTGATCATATTCGTCCATGTACGGTTGTTTATTAAAATAAATAGATTTTGGCTTAAACTAATGTACTGTTTAGTTGTGTAAAAGTGTTTTTAATGTTGTAATTTAACAACAAAAATAATTTTATTTCATAAATGGTCTACACTGTTGTATATTGTTACAAATTGGTGTCAAATAGGTATGTGGGTTTATTAACTTTATTTAATAGGAAAATCTTTACAAAACTGCCCAAAAATGTAAATTAACGCGGATAAGAGTGACACTATTCACATACGTTGAACTTTGTAACAATTTACTACTAATCTATCTGTCAGTTTCCTCTTATTTATATCCTTTTCTCGCTTTCTTAAAGAGAATATTCGAGAGCCTGTCTATGCTATCAATAATTAGGTAGGTTTCTGTATCTTTTCCTATGGCCTTGGCTTTTACAACCAAACCGTTACATTACCAATGCACATTTTGATAAAGTCTGTTTAGAAATATTTCCCACGATCGAAACAACAAGATTCCACAAATTGGTACCTACGTTTCTGCTATGTACCGCCCTTGTAATTATATCATCAAAGATTTATGTAGTAATTATGGAACAGTCATGAAAAGAAAAACTTTATTTTTTGTGGTTATTCGTTCAAACGGTCATAAATGTTGAATAAAATATAAGAAAGTTGTGGTTTCCTTCTTTGTAAAGCGGCCTAAATGTCGTTTTAATTTTTCTTGATACCGACTTCTTAGGAAATCGATTAAGTTGTTTTTTGTTATTTAACTTAAAAGTGTTCAATAAAAGTAAACCCCTGAAGTATATACTTGGAAAATAATTTTGACGGATGAAAAGAAATATGAAATTTTATTTCTTTGACAATAAAACATAAGATAGAGTGTTATGTTTGCAAAAAATTATTTTTATAATTATATGCAATAAAGGGTACTAGGAAAACAATTTGAATCCTTTTAATAGGCAGTAAAAGACTAATATTTTATTGAATTCGTGATAATACAAAAATAAGGAATGCAAAAGTAAAGAGTATTTTGAAAAGGGCATACAGGCTGTTTCCTAAGCAGATTAAAATATTTCAAGGTCTGCTTTTTAGTCGTTACCAAGTTAAAAAGTGTTTTGTTTCATAAGGCACTTAAGGCTCCCTCAGTCAGGCAATGAAAAATATTCTTAAACAATTTTTAACAATGACATTCAGGGTGATCAACGTATACTCCGTTATCTTGAGAATTAGGAAAGAATATTTTAAGTAAAAGCTATAGACAGAGTCAAGCTTCACATTTTAAAATTATTTCGTAATATACAGAGTGTCTCATAAGGTCGCTGCATATCAAAGTTACGTTTTTTTTAATGGAATACTCCGTGTATTTTTACATTTTTATAAACATCTTGCCGAACTAATTTCAACGTAGTATCACACTTTATGTCTATTATGTTTAAGAAAGGATCTACAGCCACCTGAAAATAAATTTTTTTTAATTTAGATGTCAAACCGTTGAAAATCAATAAAAACTGTTTACATGTCCCTAATCTAAATTTTCAAGTTCTATGCTATGGCATTAAAAAATATTTGATACAGGGTGATTAAAAATTTGAAATCATATTAGATGAATTTTATATTTTTGAACCTGAAGATGTGGCCTATGTTACCACGAAACCGGAAGTTCTATTATAGACTCTGAGACATATGGACTTATTTTCCCAATTTTCCTTTTCATTAATTATTATTTTTTGTTTATTTTTTTAATATTTTATATTCAAATATATTATTTTTTTAAATTTTAAATATTATCAAATATGCTAATAAAGAAACTTTCGAAATATCTTGAAATACTAAGAAACACCTCATAGTGAGTTGAGAAAAACTTCCTTTGTCTTCCTTTTAGTATACTTAAAAAATAAGTGTTTGAACAATATTAGATATAAATATATATTTATATGAATAATTTTCGTAAAAATAATTTTCTTTCTAGACTAATACCGTGAATCAATAGGATTGTTTATCTGATAAATATTAGAGAATGATTCCCAATATTTTTTAAAACCGAGTTGCCACGATATCTTTGGTCACGCAATATTATCATGCTACCACTTTTACAAAATTGTTTACTGTAATGTAAATACCCGGTTTTGTTTAAAAAATACAAACAATTCCATTAGTATTTGACTGTATTCAAATTTATACTACAGGATTAATCACTATAAAGGGAATACTAATACCTATATATCGACTTTAAATATTTTTTGCTATTTTTGAAAGTATCAACCTAGAGATTTTATGTGGATAATATGTACGGGTCAATACAAAATACATTTCATTAGAAAAAAATTATTTTAAAAATTTCAGCCAAAACCAAAATTATTTTAATGAAATTTAAATATTCTCCGCTTTGTGCTCTTAAGTTTTTACATATTTGTTTATTGTTCAATTCGGTTTCTTTCTAAATATTTTCTCTTATCCGGAATAGACCAATGTAAGAAGATCATTTTCTATTATAAGCTTTTTATATATAAAATAAATGTAAACTCTTCGCTAAGCATATGTATATGTAAGAGGAAAAATTCTGAAGCAGAAGGAATAACAGATTCAACCCAATTACCCGAATACAAAGAACCATATTCGAGTTTGTTCAGCGGAAAAAACGTCACTTTAACAATTTTATGCCGGTAAGTTTTTTTCTTATACGTCTAGTATCCTCGAAATAATAATATTTCAACGCTCTCGACCACACACAAAGGTGAATCTCAACCACTTTTTTTAGGTTAAGTGGAAGAGCGGTATAACCCACCCATGCCTTTACTGTCTAGAGCAGGGGTGATATCAACTCCATACACACGTCAGGAAAAATCGATAAAAACATCAAACACAAATAAAACGGCTTTATTTAAAATAATACGTCAGCAAAAATGGAGCATTTCAATTTATTATAATTATTTGTATATTTAAATATTATATTATTCCACGGTGAGGACCTAACGCATCCATAATATTTTTTACTCCATATTACTATTAAAATAAAAAAATATTGAATTTATAAACACAAGTAATATTTGGTTAAAATGATCTGTGTGGCAGGTATGAACAATTTTAAATCTAGCTAATAATAATACAAATTATGTTATAATATCACAAAGTATTTTTTCTTAAGCCTCCACAAATTTCTGAATAGTAAGGCTGTAATATTTTATACTACTTTCTAGATTCAGAATATATTATGATATATCCCAAATCGTCCACTAAATATATAAAACCTCCAATATCAAAGTAGGATTAAGACAACTTCCAAACAAGGTTTTAAGTGACCCCCTTCCCGTGTAAAAATCTGAATACATAGTCCGAGAGAACCAGGGTCACTTGAATCTACGGAACACAACAAAAGTTTGAAAGAACTAAAAAAAATTACCTTCAATAGTTCTACGCTTAAAAAAGGGCCCTAAAGGGTATTCACTTTATTTTCATTTTCATTAAGTTAGTTACATGATCTGAGAAAACTTTTAACTAGCAGATTTATATTGAAAATGTTTTGAGAAATCAAATGCAGATACTAATCCTGTTTTAATATCTTTTCAGATTATAATTAGAAATAAATTGTTACCTCTTATTTATCTTATCCTTTCATAAAGTAAGAGCTTTTCAATTTACCAAACCTAAAATCCAAATATATCAGCCATTAAACGCTAGCATCGATCTCTTTCAAATTGAAAAAAAAAACAAAAACGAAAAACGGGAAAAGAAAAAGCAAAAGGAGAAATCGGCGATATCTTTTTAGTACTTTTGCAAGAATTTACGGAATAGAACTCGCAGAGGGAAATACAGATAATTGACTTCTAGAGGTGAATTACATTCTGGTGTCCTATGGGCCTGAATCTTTTAAATCCTGCAATCAAAGTGAATAAGATATCGGCATCACAAGGGGCCAGGACTCACATTGACTTTATCAAAACGGAATAGATGAGTTTAGTTTCTTTTAAAGTTGTCCTGCAGATGAATAATGAATACGGGAAGATCCGGGCCGATAGGGAATACTTGAGTATGAATCACGTAAAGTCGTAAAAGTTTGGTGTTAAATAAATGAAATATGTGCGTACAAACAATTCCGAAAAACACAGAGAGCGAGATATAGTGAATTATGTTTACAATAAAACTAAAATAAAATCAATTTATTTTTCTCAAAATCAATTGTCAGTCAATAGTTAATCGTTACCGAACAACTAATATTAACTACTTATTGAAAAACAATAGTAATTAGAGATTATTATATTTAAGCGATAGCACTCTTTATAAAATAAAAAGCTTTAAAAATCGAAAGGCATGGCATAAATAGAGATTGTAAAATTTATCGATACATTTGTGTAGACATTTAAAAGAAAAAATGGAAACAACTTAATTTTAAAGAAAATCGGATTTTAAACAATTGTTTAAAGGATGTATGTACAAAGTTAAGTCGACCATTTTTTTTTGCGCGAATTTGCTGAAAAAATGATGGCCATGTTAAAAAATTGTCATTAGCGAAACGAGCTAAGGTACAGTTAATCATCAGTCTGGTCTAGACTCAAGGAGTCTAAAATTTCATTCAGTTTTAATACAGACTCCGAATAGTTTTAGCCCAGGGCTCGAAAGGGCTCAGGGCAAGTTCGATGGGGAAACTAGTTTTTTTGTATTTGACAATAACTTGTTTATGCCAAGTCAAGTAAAGTAGAACTTTGTTTTGGTTTGTTTTAAATTTAAATTATATTTTTCGTTTTCTCGCGGCTTAAGAGTAGAATTTACCTTGGTGTTTTTTTTTAATTAGAGGGAAAAGAGAGTTAATTCGTTTTTAGCAAAAAAAATCACTTTATTTTCTGGGTTGTTGGCGCCAATTCCAGGGAAGAGCTCATTTGGGGTTTTACGGTCATTCAAATTTTTTAAACTTTTAGGATACCAGTAATGACTGTTTTCATCTTTCTATAATTTTGTCTTAGTGCATTTGTATGTCACAGTTTTGTGTTTAGTTTTTAACGACTATAATTCCTTCCTTTGAGAAAACGAGTGCGAAATTATTTAAGACGAAATGGCGTTTTAGGAGTTTTCACTATTTAGGGAAACATTTATTACCTTCATTTAGATGGGGAGTAGTTGGGGATTGTTTTTCTGAAGCACCCTGTCTATTTGTTTGGGAGCGGTGAATATTCGTGATTGTCATAAGTTTTAAAAGCAATAAAGTTGTTTCTGTTGTTTTGAATCCCGACAGTTGAAAGTCAAAGTAATTTGCATAAAGACCGTTAATTGAAAGATTTATTCGGATAGAGAATCAAGTACCGTCCCTCCCAGGCTGATCCGAGGGTTAGCCTAAATGTTTTTTTGGGTTAAGTTTAGTTTCTTTGAACCTAGAAAAATACCATTTATTTATCATTTAGTTTATTATCAAATTTTCTTTTATTTGTGTTTCACTTTTAAAATAGACTGTGTTACATTATTTATTGTTGAACTATTTGAGTTTCATATTTTATTGTTAACTTTTACATTTTAGTTTTTATTATTATTTACTTTGCTTACAGCTAGCTTTGTATGTCTTACCCTGCAACAAAGTATAAACCCAACTTTGATCTACTTAAACTATTAAATTATTAATTTTATGGGCACACACAAGGGTCTCTTTCCATCAGAACATAAGCACTAATGTTCTCTCATTTTATCACTCTTGGCACACGTAAGTTTCGTTTTCCTATCACTGGTAGATTGAGCTTAGCTCTCATACTTATCAGGTTGTGCCTATGATTAGTCTAGCTTTGAATATTATTTTTCATGTTGTTATTATTATAATGTTTTCTCACTTTGAGCCTGTTCAAAAGAATCTCTACTTTCAGCATTTTTATCATATTATACCTATTTCTTTTAACATGTACTTTCCCACTCAAAATTTGTTACAAAGATGTAAAGTAATTTAGAGTCCTTTTATTATTTAAATCCAAAGGTAATGCATTTAAACCAATTAAAGTGTGAAGTTCTCTATATTTAAGTAATTCTAAAAGAATATTTATATATATACACAAATATTTTTTGAGATTCCTACAGCTAATATATTAGATTTGGAATATCGAAGGCAAGAAGTTATGATTGGAAGTTTCCGCAGCAGTGCAAACATCTTTCTGAGACCCTGCGACTAGAGAAACCGATTCCATTTTAGCAAGTTTTGCAGTCACATACAAATTTCGCATGGAGGCTCTGGATTAAAGACTTCCAGACGGTAGGTTATAGGAAACTTATGAGGTTAACGGTAAAAGATTAAGGAACGGGGTTTTGCAAGATTAGCGTATATGTAATTTTAAGTTATTTTGCGATCTAAATATGCACAATTTTAGAAAATAATGGAATGGCATTAACAGCGTCAGCAAGGTGCACTAATTACTCATTTAAGAGACCATGACTAAAATTTTTGATTATAGCAATAAGAACAAAAGCCTATAATATTAACAGATTCGATTACCCTAAACCAAAACTGTCCAAATCAGGTCTTACCTGACCGAATTTTTAAAGATATTAAAGAATGTTACCCAACTGTTTCATAGCAATATGTCTGATTTTTGGTATATAGTTAGTGTAAGATAGCAAAAACGTATGTTTTATACACTTACAGTATCAGGCATACACAGAAAATCATATGAAAAGATAAAAAATGAGACAACAAAAAAAACTTCTCTTGTTATTTACAAATGTGCAGCAATTGCATAGATTCCAAATATCCTTGTAAAGAATGTTGGAAACATTTGAAACATATTAAATTATTATGTAGCCACATTTTCCAGTGATCGGTATTAGTAAAAATACAAACTCAATTTAATTTTTAGGATGCTTCTCTAGAAAAGTTAAGTACATTTTATTTCAACCAAAAAAATATTACTATATCGTACCCCAAAACGATCATAAATTTTTGTAGTACAATTATCTGCGGCAAAACAAAAAGTAGATGAACATATTCAGTTCTTCGAATTATAAAAAGCAAACTAAAAAAAATCGATATACAGAGTGTTGTTTTTTGGAAAGACGCAATTTTAAATGTTTTGTGAGGCCGGTCTGGGATTTTCTTTTTGGTAATACTTTGATACTTTTCCAGGTAATGGTTATTATACGTATCAAACATTAAAATAATACACAGAGTAATGCGGAAGTTATGAGCTCCGAAAGAAATAGGCAAAATTTTGTTTAAATTATTATTCTCGTTAGTCTAAAGTAAATAAATTTACTTATTCTACAAACTAAAAGTGAGTTATTTCTCGTTTTTACAAATTATATCCACTAAACCCAATATGTACAAATTCGAGAAATAACAAGCTCTTTGAAAATCTGCAAAAATATACAGGGTGTCCCATTTAATTTACAAAAGTTAAGGTTAAACTGGAAGTATATAATAAACAGAAAAATGTACATTAGATGCATTTTTCCCCATTGCACTTACCTACAAAATTTCGCAAAGATCGTCCGTTTCGTTTGAAAGATATTTACTTGGTTCCATACTTTATCCCAACCCTGTATTTAAAAGTGACATGCACAATGAGTCAATATGTTTATTTGAAAGACTTCTCAGATTTGATTTAATATAGTTTAAATAATCTATTTATTTTGGATTCTATGGAGGCCGTATCATTATAAAGTACACGTGGGTACAAATGATTTACGAGTTTATTATACCTTATGGTCTCTTTATCTTAAATGACAGTAAAAATGTTTATTATAATGTTATTACATGTGTCTATTTTAGTGTTTTCTGCTTGTAGTGGTGGAATTAAGAAATCAATTTTAGTGAGTTGTGGCATATGGCATGAAGGGTAAAATTACCGTTTCTCCCTTACGCATCCTTCTCCATCATTTAACCACAGAAATTCATTATGCACAGCAAAACTCAATAAGCAGAAGATGCCTTTGGGTCTTTACCAGTCTTTTATTAGATTCGAATCCCGACGAATAGCATTTCAGCAGCTTTAACATGCACTAAAAGGTACGTACGTTCAGAAACGCAATTCAATTCTAGTTCTTAATTATTTTTGTGGAAGTTGGGACCGAAGTTCCTAAATCGATTACGGTTCTCATAAAATTCTCACTCAATTCGAATACCGAAGGGTAATGTCGATAATGCCTGTGAGAAAATTTCGAATCGCATTCGGCCGGATCGCAGAAACTAAGTTTTCTGACTTCTGTTTAAAGACGAACGAACCTGGATTGACGGACAAATTCTCTCAGACCCATAGGACACCAAAATGTAATTCACTTTTTGAAATAAATTATCTGCATTCCCTTGTGGGAATTCTATTTCGGATTTCGAGACCTCTTGCTCAGTCAGTCAGATACACAGCACATTTAACTGAGGTCGATAGACTTTTTGTAGAATGTATCAAGAAGAAGCTTTTGTGTTAACTCTATATTTTTTTGAATTTCTTCTGAATTAAAATAGACGACTGAAAATAATATTTGAAATAACAATGTAATGTGACATTGGAAGAATCTTAATGTAAATAGTTAAAAGGTAGGTTAATAATGACTAATTTTAAAAATATCCAAAAAAAAAACATCACTTGGTTTTCTTTAGAGCTTTATATAATCTTTTAATACAAAGGTGGCTGTATAATTTGGATGATTTGGTAATTACCTTTGATTTAATGTCTGATGGAATCTTTACTATACTTTAAAAAAAATAGACCTTAAAATAAAAGCCATTGGGAGAAGTGATGCAGTGTTTGATACTTCAAGTTATTAGGTATAATTTTTTATTTCTAATAATTAATTTAATATTTTTACAAAAAAATATTTTATATCGGATATAAAATATTTAATTTTCGCTAGGTCTCAGTCTATAGAGGGCCAATTTTTAATCTACTCTATAGTTTAGCCGAAGCGCAGAAAAAACGTTACGGGGATGTGGGAGAATTAGGAACGGGCAACTAAAGAAGGAAAATAAACTACCAGAAACAAACAAGGATGAGAAATTAGGCTCTTGGAAATACAATATACCTATCTTGATTTGCCTATTTGTTCAAAATATTTAACCTTTATTTGTAAAACAGTAAATTTGCATTATTAAATTACTTGTAAACGCAATTTAACCTTTTTATATTGTAGCACGTTCATGACAAATGGGTTTACCACATTTGCAATGAAGTGAATCTTCTTTTTGAGTAATGATACAACATTTTCTGGGACTCTATTGGTCTTCACCAGATTGTTTCAGCAAATTACTTATATTCGTATGTTATAACCTTTTTTGTTGTAATATTTTTGTTAATTCTTTGTGCAGTGCTAATATACAGAATAGCTCATGTTTTGACACATTTAATTGAAACTATCTCCCACTCTTCCTTTTGTTTTATTATAAATATGTACAATTTCTAGTTTACTAGAGGTCTTCTGGATACTGCTGGTACTGTGCGTGCTATTTGTTGGCTTGTAAGACACAACAGTAAAATCTTCATGAAAAGTAAACAGTGAAGTGGATACAGCTCGGTTTAGAAATTCGATATCAGAAGGTAACTGGGGCTTATTTATAGCACCAACAGCTTTTATGTTATATTTGTGCAAGTGACCTTAAACAAGAAGCACATTGGTACACCATGTTTATAGTAACTTTTCGATTGGTGCCCTTTACATTTTTTAAAAATTCAAGAATACCGTATTCTTCAGCAGCTACTTTCGAAGGTACCCTTTGTTTTGTAAGGTAATCAATGACATCTAACATGTACTTTGTTGCGTTATAACAAAACATGATTGAATCCATACTTGTTCAGTTTTTGTTTTTTTATCATTAAACCCCAGACAATTTAGAATAAATTTGAATTTATTTTAAGGCATGGTTGCATTTTGCCACAGAAAGTACTACCAAATACGAGGTATGTTGCTAAATGAGTTTCTTCGGGGACAGCAAACATACAAAAATTTCAAGTTCATCCATTTATAAGTTTGATAAAGTTACGTGTGATTTGTTTGCATAATTTTATCGCTGAATATTATTTTTTTATTTATGAAGATCAAAATCTCTTCTAATATATCTTGGGTAAAAAATTCTTTGAAGCAGTTGAATGGACACAATTAATTTGAAATATTTGCTGTCGACGCAGGTCGAATGTTAACAATATTTTTTGAAGAAGTTATATGACCTACCGCAACAACATATTTTTTGGTCTAAACAAACTGTCCATTGTTTCTGAATAAAATGTCTACTAGCTTTAACAACTTGCGAAATTATTTATTCTTTATGTTCTTTTCTTGTTTGACATTTGGTTTATGTCTTTTTTCAGGTTTCTATTTTACTTGCACATGTAAGATTTCTATTAGAGTCCACCGTAGTTGTTTGCTTTTTAGTTTCTTCCATTATTTTTTAATAATTTCATCCAGTATTATATTGTCAAAATCACCTAATGCCCCTTTCGGTTTCAGTAGATATTCAGATAGTCATTTAGCTCGCACTCTACATTATATTCTATTTCAGAATTCAAATCATAAAGTGTCTCTAGATTTTTTCTGTATACAGATTTCTTTTACACATTTTGTTTACAGTAAACTTGAAAAAAACTCCTGAATAAAATTATAGTTATCAAACTTATTTACAGAAAAATGAATAATGGTGCATAAAAAATAACTATGCAAAAATAAAATCGTGATAGCTAGTTATACGTAAAATTTTTGCAGACAATAGATTATATTGATTAGAAGTTAAAAGAAATTGTAGGGTTATTTTTCAAATAGTTTCCACGATTCGAATTTTAAATTAACAATGTAAGGATCCTCATTTTTATTTCTACTACAAATACATAAAAAGGCGACGCATATATGCACTCTTATCATACAGAGGTGGAAAAATGATTTAAGGATACACATTATTTTACATTATTTTTAAAATTGTTGCTTTTATTAACGTTCTTTTGCTCTCATAACTTTAAATCAGATATTTTATACAGAGAATATGTTTTTATACCTAATATTTTCTGTTTCACTTAGATTCTAAAATTCGAAAATGAATTTACCATTATTATGTTTTTGACCTTTATGAAACATTATCTTTCTATTATGCGCTGTAGACAATGTTTATTTATCCAGATACATATTGATTTTGAATGGCATTCAGCATTCTATTTGTCGATTTTGATGATTCCCATAATCACTATTGAATGAGAAACTAATATTGTTTAAATATAAATTTCATATTTAGAATAACATTCAATATCTCCTCAATTTATTTGTTTTTGAAATAGCAATAAAAGTTTGATGAAATGAGTGTTGCCATTATTATTTTTGTATGTTTATTTAACCCCATAAGCGTCTGTTTAATTTATGTTAGACAATATATATTTCAATTTTACAAAATTATTATGATCGGTTTGTAAAAAATAACATCCATCCTAGTAAATTTGCGTAATTATATGCCAGTAAATATTTTTTATTTTTGTATTTAAATTGCTACACACTTAAAGAAAATTGTGCTTGTAAATTATCTAGAAGATATATCTTTAAAACAACCAAACAAATAATCAAAATGTGACTGATATAACAATTTTATGTAAATACGCCTGGAATCGTTTGTGATTGAGTTTAAAACGAGTTATTTTTGTTGAAATAGAATGTACTAAGTTATTACAAAGAAGTTCACGCTTGAAGAAAGCATTCTGATTGAAAAATATATTGAATTTACAAGTTTCGTGGTTCCGTTCGATATTACGTTAATCACTAAACCATATTTACCAACTACATATAATAGTTTTAGATTTATTCTAAAAGCTTGATTATATGTATTATTATGAGCATTCTATGATTTGTATTTGACTTTTGCTACTTTCACTTCAAAATTGGGATAATGTCATTAGTAAAAATAAATAACTAAGAAAACTATTTTCTAATTTTCTTTGCTCTTCAAAAAAGAAAAGAAAAATTGTTATTAATAAAATCGGAGTACATAATTAAAATGACCAGAAGCAGCCAAAAACTACCAAATCAAAAAATAAAACATATACGATTAGAAATATTAAAGACAAACAATGCAAAGTAATAACAGAAGATGAAAAAATCATGAAAATACGACGATAATACAATAAAAATCAATCAAACACATAACAACGCAACCAGCTAGGACCAAAGAATACAAAATATACCACCAAGACACAATCAAATAAGAACTGAGATGATAAAGAATCAGTCAATTACGACTAAAGATTGGAGAATGGGAATAAAAACACAGATTTACAAAAATGGAGGCAGCAATGAGTGCGAAAATTATAGCGGTATTAAAATAAATAGTGAAGTAGTGAAAACATATGCAAGAATTCTAGACAAGAGATTACAACAGCATATAGAATGACACTAAAGGAAAGCCAAAACCAAAGCAAAGAGTATATTATAATAAGTTTTTTATTCTACCAATGGCGGAGAAAAAAATGCTAGGAGGATTTACAGGTTTGTTTTTATTGACTTAGAAAAAGCTTTTGATCAAGTAAGAAGGGAAAACCTATGAAGAGTGCAAGAAAATGGTGTTGCTTCGAAAGAACTAACAGAAAGAATAAAAATCTTATATCAACCAACAATAAACTATATCAGAACCCAACAAAGGAAATCAGAATTGTTTGAAACAGTACTGGAGATAAAACAAAGGCTGTATTTTAAGTCGTTTGCTGATTTCACTGGCTATAAAAGAGGTAAAGGAAAACATACGAAGTGGAACATTGAAATTTAGAGAAAACATAAATATTACAAGTATGCTATCTGAAAAATATGGTGATATTGGCCAAAGATGAAAACACACTCAATGAAAACTTGAAAAAATGCGGAATAACCTAAGAAAAATTTGGAATGAAAATAAATCAAACACGGAAATAATGATAACAGGAAGACAGATTCAACAACATGATATGAATTTAAAAGGAAAAAAAGCTTAAATATTTAGAATCAATGGCAACACAAGAAGGAAATATTGATATTGATGGTATAGACATACAAAAGGGATGAATAATAGTAAGTTAACCAGAAAAATATTCGAAGCAAGAAGTGTAAAGAAGACAAGAGGCAGACATTGGAAACAAAATGGAAGTTGTGAAGAGTATGTCAGAGAATAGTAAAGAATGAAAAAATATACGGAAAACCCCCTCCACTGGTTCAACTCCTCCTACACCTTATACATGTAGGGAGTAGATAGATTATATGGAAGTAAGTTGCTCTTCTGTTAAAATTATATAGGTACAATAGTAAGTAAATATGTTTAAGGCATCTAACTCAGCAGTCATTTATACTTTATTAGCCATGATTATAATTGGTCTTTCTAAGGCTATGGTTTCCCTGAATAGTCTATGAAACCAAGTCCATAAAAATTCAATAGGAGCATTCACACGTTTGACGTCGTCCGTTATCTGTCGCCAATGACGTCTATTTAGGGAAATAATAGCCTAAAATATAAATAGTTATACAGGTAATTCCAGCACTAAGGGAATATTATAAAATTTTTAATGTTACGTATTCTTTCACGGACGCTCTTAGAATTTATCCTTTGGGGAAAAATCCTTCGCATAATATTACTCATCTTTATGTAAGCAGATTTAGATAAAATTCGAAAATGGGCACTTTTCTATATCGAGGACACCGTTATGATTTGAGAACCTCTGAAACACCATCATAACTGTTATCTTAGCAGAAATAGTTCAATAAATACTGCCGGAACAATCTCGAGACGACGAAAGAGGTTGCGCAGGACGGTGCTCTAATTCCGTAGTTTGCAGTTTATATTCCAACAATGCTGCCGACCCTTATGTAATCGAGAAACTTGCCAATGTCCCTGATAGAATTTCAGCACAGATTGCGTTGTTTTCATTGCTGAATTCGATTTTGGGTTATGTTTCACTTTAAAATTTGTAATCGGATGTGATTCTTTTAGTTTCATTGGGATGTAATCAAACAACACCGAGGTCTAATGTTAATTGGAAAATATTTGTCTCCATTTTCTGTAATCGTAATGCAAGCTATTTATTTAGCACTAGTGAAGGACTTGATCACCCTTTTAAATATATACATAAGAACGTTTATTTGTGCATTCGATAAAGGTTGTTAGAACAGTCTAACGGGGTGAGGTGTTAAAAATAAGAAAGGATGCCGGTTAAACCACAGATTTGGAAAAATATTAAGGCCCGGTCACACTACGTTCTCGATCCGGACTCAATCCAGTAAAATATTATTGAACAAGAAACAATTAGTGTCTTCAATCTATCCGTGCTAGTCCGGTCCGATCAAGCTTCAGCCCCGGTACGTTTAAAAGACTATTTGACTGTACTGTAATCGAATTTGGCACTATTGTACTGACTAACACAAGTAGAAATGTCTCCAAAATGCGCTTTAGAAATTAAACCTCTATAGAACATGATAACATGCAAAAACTAGATACTAAGAAGTGCAGAATGTACTTTACAAATTGCACGCTGTAACACACAGACAGAAAAAGAGCTCCGGCCTGTTTTCGTCCGATTTGTCCACGCGCATCTTTAGTTCAGACGCTTTTCTATTCTGGCTGAAAAATACCAACAATGTGAATACAATTTTGTTTTATGTTCAGTAAGTATTGCATTTACACGAGCAGTATATCGTGGACCATTTATTCAAATTTTTGAGTTCTATAATTATTTTTATATTATTAACTAATTTGTAATTAAATACTTGAGTATTCACCACGACTATCGACGATTTTTGAATTGCGATTGGAGTTTGATGATATGTGAACATATTCTTTTTACTGGAAATTATTTTAAAAATTTTATAGAAATATAGAGTGAAATGTCTCAAAGTTTTACCACATTAAAAATGTTTTATTTAGTGCTAAATATCGAGGTAAATATAAAAGTGACTGCTAGTTGAGCTTAAAAAACCGTCATTATGCTCTAATGAGGAAATAAAGAAAATTAGAATTTATATAAAATAATTTTTTTAAAATAAGGGCATGTACTTACAAATTTATCGAATAGATAAACAGATGTCAAGTAAAATTATTGTAGAAAATAACATAAGAGCTTATTTAAGGATAACATTTTTAAAAATGTCTAAACGTATTGTTAGTTTTAAAATCAGATTTGAAATTATGTTTACGGAAAATTTTTGAAAGTTTGTAGGGAAAAGACTAAAAAATGTAAATTGCCAGGGCACTTACTAATAATTTCCTTTATTCCGCATTAGAACCTGACAATGCTTTCTTAATTGAAATTAGTAGTCACTTTTAATTTAGCATCAAATTAAAAAAAAAATTAATATAGTAAGACTTGAGTTATTTCCCATCTATGAAAAATTAAAAATAAATTTACAAAATCCAAGCAATTGAAACTATTAAAATTATAATCACTGAAAAACTCTGCTTCTTATTGATCTAAGTTGTATTTTGTAATATGATCGGTATAGGTAATTGTATTCATAAACAATGTATATGTAATATGGATTAACGTTGTTTAAAACCTTTTACCTTTTATGTCACCATCTGTCGTATGTGTCTACTTCATTACTTTTTTAATTGGGTAAAATTAGAGTACATGACTGTTACTTTAGTATTTATTGCTTTTTATGGTAAAAATTAACCAATTCGGAGTGCATAAAAGGGGATATAAATTTATTAGATATTGAAGTAAATTTGCCAAATAAAAAACATACTTGATAATTATACTAGTTTCAGTTAAGTATACACTTGTTCTTCTTTTTCTTCTTCAAGTAGGAAGAAAAGAGTATTTGTTCTTTTTAAGTATGTACATTTTTTTCTTATAAACATGTCAAGCGCTTTTGGCTTACAATGTCTTCATTAATAGATTTCTTAAAATTATTTAATAAAATCAAAATTATTAATATTGCTTTCGGATTTTATAATGGTAATTTAAATGTGCACTCGATTTAACTATTGAAAGAAAATTGGTATAAAGAAAATAAAGGTTATGATACAAAAATATCATTTTTTTAAATATGAAAAAGTTGTATTAGGTATGTAGGTTAGGAAGGTTTTAGAAAAGTCCTGATAATTAATTTTTAGCTGAAAGTGCAACACCTACAAAGTCTCTTTTCTTCTTACGTATACTTGACAATATTTATTTCACTATCGAAAGTTTAAGGTTTTCACTTTTAATAAAAAAAAGACGTGCTTCTAGAATACCAAACAATTTTTTGAAACTTTTTGTTATATTTAGACCAGAATATATATATATTCCTAACATACTGTATAAAAAACATTTATTATTTTTGTTTTACATTTTCATAATTAACATATTCATGTGACGTATCTTATGACCTGAAATAAACTAAACTAAACACTCTGTGTTTGTTTAATAAAATAATGTGATATATCTTTTGTATTTGTCAAATATGAATATAAATCAAGAGAATAACGATATGATAATATTGTTCTTAAACAGGAATATATATTTTGTGAAAAGAAATCAACCGAAAGTATACTCAAAAAGCCTCCGTAATATTGGAAAAATACGGTATGAATTATGTTTGCATAAATTCGTTCAACTGAATGTAGTCATTCATTCGCATAACAGTTCTTTGTTTGGAGAACAAATACGGTGATATTTTCTTTAACGGCGACTTAAATAATAAATATTTGGATTTTAATATACCTAAATTTGCTCAAATTAATTGATTATTTTTTCCGAATTCGCTAGTGTTATTATTATTTCACATAATATATCATTTCTTTTAGCTACCTTGGAAAAATATTTAAGAAATAACGGATGTCTTCTTTGTCTTTTAATGGGTTTACCCTAAAAGAAAAAGTGGTTTCAGGTATTATTACATAAGCTTATATATGCAAGAAGATTCAATCTTATACTAGTTATCATCATAAATTAAAAAAAAAGTAAGTAAAAAATTAGTAAAAAGCTTCAATACTTTATTTCTGATATGTTATTTTAAGATAAAGAAGGTTCTCCTTTGGGCTCAAATGTGGTAACTTGGAATGATCAAAGGAAACTCAAAATTATACCACAACAATTTGGAGTTTCCTTTGCTCCTTTAAGTTAAAATATATAAGCCAGTATTATTTTTGTCATTTATTAGCACTTACCTTTTATCGGTTATCAATCTAAAATAAAGCTTTCCGCTTATAAAATACTTATTACAAATAAAATTCCTCTATATCGTTAATCTGAATGTCGGATTATGTTTTTTTACGATCTCGCTGCTATATTTTATTTTTATGTACTACTTTCTTCGCACCCCCATTGAGCGTATAGATTCCATGAATATTTTATATTCTCATTTCGCCTCACCTATAAAATTGGATCTTCTCATACATAAATCTTTACAGACATGTTTTACCTGATGATGTTAGTGAACATTAAAGTGACAAATGTCCAATACCGCACCAGACGTTGCTATAAAAATTAGATACCGATTCAAATCGTATCTGTTTTGCATATTTATAAGTGTCACTCTTAAGTTATCTCTCAAGTATCAAATGTTAAGATGTCACAAGCAGGACTTCTTTTATAACGTTAAGAATTAGACCGCGTTATTAAAGAAGCAATAGAAAAATGTTACTTGAAAGTGCTATGATAGATTCATTAAGTAATGAGAAAAACTTATTTTGCAAATAGAAAATAAAGAACTGTACTTTGTTCTGGCAAACGCATTTTAAAATTTTGCTTAAAAACATGATAGTAATAAAACTAGTTCACAATGGTAACGAAAAAGGTGACAAACTACGCTAGGAGGAATCTGAGGGAGTCTTAAACTGCTTTATTTATACCACTGGAAGTGAAAGTATACGGTGTGATGATTAATTATACAACGTGTTTAAGAAAATTCCTCGGACAGGTCAATTTTATTTTTAAAAATGACACTATTGACAAGCAAAATTTAAGTAGATTTTGCGGGGTGACGCCATGTTAAATGTTTTCAATGGCAACCTACATTTTTTTCTAGTTTTTGATAGTGAGACTTACCGCTTGAATGACGATATAAAAAAATAAATATTTAGTTGAGAAAAAGTTATTTATTGCAGGAAAATTAAAATTTTATTTTTAACGAAACCAGCACATAAAAATCAACAAAAAAACAAATATTTACGAATTAGAACAATGTTCATCTTATATGTTTAAACTGTAATCCTTCAGCTACCTGACATTGCCATGCACGAGTGTAAACACTTTGGACGCTGCGAGTAATCATCTCAGAGCTGCCCATCGAAATAAACCCTAGCCCCACAAAAAATATCTAGGGGCCTAAGATCTGGAGAACACGGTGGCCATTTCACTGATCTTGTACCTGTGTTCAAAATAAATTATGAATATTGTACTAAATTGTGGATTGTTGCTGTAAATCGAGAGGAACGCGGTTACTGTGAGCCTAACTGTACTTACTGATTCCTTCTAATTATTAAAACAAAAATTATAAAAATAGTATCGGTACATATTACTACTATTTACATCTAACCGTTAAATATGTATCTTTTTCAAAACTTTATAAAGTTAAAGTAATGTTTCAAAATGACTATCGCCGTGAAAATCAATGTTGCTGAATGAATTTTTTAAATCTGAAACAAGCACATGTGTTGAAGCACATCTTGTGCAACAGTAATGAGCACAAGGAAAGTTTTGCAATTTTCATGAAGTATTCAATGAAATAAATAATTTTACTCCAACGGCCAATACTTTAACCCAGCAGAGGCATTACGAAATCATTAGATGAATAATAAATACTAGGAATGGGTCTAAATTTTGCTCTTATAGAGCTGCTTTCATTTTCTATTTTAAACTAGCAACAATTTTTGATGTTTGAATCTCCTTTGAAGAATAATTTAAGTTATTGAATTAATTTAACGGATAGATAGAAAGAGTTCAGAATACATTGAGAACTCGAAACCAGAAATTACTACTCGGAGATATATTATAAAATTATAACGACCTTCTTTAAGATTTCACATAATATAAGTTATTTCTCGTTTTATTTACCAATATTATAATGGACGTCTATTTTTCATTGACATAAATATGTTTTATGGTAATTATAATAATAATACAAGATGGTTTAAGTCACCCAGATTAACATATGCAACAGTAGGAAATGAGCTTCATTGATTGGTATTGCCTTAGAGAAAATATTACTAGTTTTGACAACATAAGAAAATTCACTCTGAACTACCAAGTTGGTTCTTTTACATATTTCGTTACAACTACAGTTATTCTTGTCGAATTCTACAGAATTCATTGTTGAAGCTAATTTGGAAAAAACACAATAATATTATTTTAATAAGTGGTGATACAAAAACAATTATGTACTAAATTACTTCTATACAGTACATAACCATAATTTATAAAAGAAAAAATAGGTTTTATTTTTGATGCCTCATAAAATTCGGGGAAGTCTGTTTCCCAGAATTTCCATACAGAATGTCAACATTGTATTTTAACGGCCCTTTAGTTCTGCTCGTACGACTTTCAAGTACATCGTGAATCTGAAGAATTGAAATATACTTTATTATAAAGTTTTACGGTTCATTTCCCATTTCGCAACACCAGCTGCTTGTTGTTTTCTGGCACACAACGAAACATATAAAATGCAGGACGGCTCGTTGATAACTTTAGAGATTTTTGGTTTTATTTCGTACTGAAATTTTTGATCCTCTTGAGAATTACGTGCACCCTAATGAAATGTCAGTTAGGAAAATAAGCTTAAAAAAGTCGAATTCGTTTAATTGGAGCGTCTCTGGGTGAAAAGTTTGGGAGATGTCACGTTTGACTGAATTTTCACTCGGATGCTTTTAGCGGAAGCTTAAAGTAAAGATCTGTTTGCACTCCTTTTTTGTCTCGTTTGACTTGAAAAATGTAAAAGGGTGAACACTAAAATAACGGGAAGTCCCAAATGTTATAAATTTGATAATTAAAGAGAATAAACCCACTTTTTAGAGATATCAAATACCAGTGAGGTATTTAACATTTACATTAATTAATATAAAAAGTAAATGTAAACAGGTAAAAGTAATTTATTTAAAAGTAAATAGCGGTTTTAAGTAAAACATCAATTTATTTTGTGCTGGAAAGAGTAGAAATGTCACAGTAGTCCGGCTTCAATTTATTAATGTTACAAATCTGAGTATGGAGATATATTTTCTATTTTTGTTAAATATTCTTCTTCTCAGGCTCTTTACTATAACCTTTAGGGTGTAGAAATTACTTATTTTCTTAGTTACTACCTTATCCAATTCTTCCATTTTTTTCTACCCTGTAGTGGTTGATTCATTTCTTTCATATTTTTCCGCTCTCCCTCCGCCAAATTCATTTATTTCAATCATCCACATTTTTCTTGGTCTACCTGTTAAATATTAGGTACTTTAATTATACGTCGTATATTCATCAGAGTGCTTCGATATTTTAGGACTTTTTTGCTAGACATTTGACAATTCGTAGGAAATATAGATTTTGGACGAGTATTATAAAGAAATCTCATTGAAGACACAAATTGTAAAATTAATACAAAACTTTAATCTTCCAATAACGAAAGATTATATTAACATCACAATAAATTAGATTTACATTAATTATCGAACTAGACACATTCCTTTCATTATCCTCATGTTAAGAATAAAACAATAAAAATAATTTTCGGTAAGAAGAGAACGTCCCTTGAATATGTTTTTACGGTGAAATGGCACATTTTAAAAATTCAAAAAGGCCTATCGGAGCTTAGGATCCCATATGAGGGTTGCAATGTCCATATTGCGGGAAACTGGTGAATCTGGGAATATGCAAGGTCTGTTGTAATTCTCTTCGAAATTTATGGTATTTCCGATAGGAACACGCTAGACGGCCACATATTTGCAAATCCCCACTGTTGAGTTATTCATTTGTGGAAGAAGGTTTAACGCAGGTCATATATTACCTTCTAAGCGGGCATTATTACAAATATACTCACCAGCAAGTAAACACGTTACTTAAAAGCTATCCAAGTTTATGCCGGGATTTCGAAAGATAAATTAGAGTTTTTTAGGTATACTAATTCCATTATTTATTTTAAAAAATCTTCGCTTTTATATCTTGAAATGAATATAGTTAATGATTGTATAATTATTTTATCACTTTAAGGAGGAACAACAATGAGAAGGATGAAAAATTACTAATTTTTGCATTATTTTATATTAATGAATTATTTACGAATTAAGGAAAGGATGTGCTATTAAGTGCATATTAAATTATGTTTACGCGAATTTTTATTGAAAAATTAGATACTTATTAATTAATATCATACGATGTCTCATGGACACATTCAGCATTGTTAATTGAAACTGTTGGTAAAGAATAATCTAAAAAAAAAATATTGTTTTAACCCATATAAACATGGCTTTTAGCCGTTTTTGTTTTAATTAATTTTTGACAAAATAATTTCAGTTTTTAAGATATAACCTAAAAATATGGTTTTTTTAAAACTGAAGAAAATAAAAACGCCCTTAAACTTTTAAGAGCCTCTGTGTCATTATTTAGTATGACTTTGTTGAGACTCCTACCAATTATAATAATTTTTCTAGGTATTTTTTATAAGTCGTTTTATCAGTAATAAACTAAAAACAGAATAAAACAAAAAGATGTATTCTCTTCCTCGCCACCACTATTGTACGCCTGTGACCTATTTCGTAGATTGCATCCGCAAATTTGGTGAGTTTAATGTAAAAGTCTCAATTTTTATTTTTTTTATGCAAAATACGGAAAATATTTTATGTTTGGGGGATAATGATTGCAACCGCTAAAAATAATATTTTCCTTGATTATTCTAAAAAAAGAGAGGAGAAAAGATGAACCGACCTGAAACCTACACGAACGCTAAAGAGGATTTATGCGTGTGCACAGATTAAATTGACGAAAAAATATAAACGTGATTATTAGAATACATTCATAACTATTTCAATAATACATACTTTAATTCATCTTTTGTAAACTTAATGGGAAAAATATTGTAAATTTACTATTGACTAATCCATAACTTATATTAAATAACTCTGAAAATATGTATGCTAGTGAAATTCGTATTAAACTAACCATTGTACTGTGTAACCTTATCGAAACTTATATTGTCATCAATCTAGTTAGGTTAGATATAATGTTACAACTGTTAGTACTATTTCACAGCAGTAAAAAATAATTAAGGCTTAAAATCCTTCACGCAAAAAGACAATTACACAAATACTGAATACCAGTATAATTCGAATGAATCATATCATGTACAAAAAATGAAAGCATATTGACAAACCGATTTAATCAAAGATATTTGTGTATATATTAATGTACACAAATATTTACTTAAAGGACAGCATTTTACTTTGACATCTTCTTTACGACAAACATTAAACGAAAAGTAATTGTTCAATGGCTGCAGTATTCTACTGTAAAAATTACTAAGAAATTAAATTTTCAATGCAAAAAAGACCAAAGCACAGAGAGGATTAACAATGCAGTATGAAAAGTGAAAACCTTCGAAATTCAAATAAATAATGCTTTCTTATTTACAAACATTTAAACTGACAATGAAATATAAGTTTACATTTTTCTACTATTGTCACGATTTTTTTTACTTTAATGTATATTAGACAAAGTTGTACAGTTGTAAGGTAGAAAATTTAATCACGTGTTGTATTACGTGCATCTGTTTTTGCAATAAAAAGTCTATGCGACATGTAGAAAATAAAAATAGGGAACCACATAAATTTCTCCAACGAAAAGGAATTTATTAGAAAATCTATCTTAAATAATAACTGCCAAGCAGACGTTGAAAATCCAAAATACTTCCTTGGAGTCCAATGAGGAGCTCAATGAGGATTCAAAAATGTAAGAAAATAAAAATATATTTATCATGAAAAATTTCAACGATGAGTGGTTGGCGTGTTAAAGAGTTTTCAATTAATTCTTTTTTTAGCGTTATAAATAACCTAAATTAAGTATGAGGGCACTGAGGTTTTAAAGTTTCTTTCTTGGAAAATACCTCTTGTAAACATTTTGCTTATATTAAAACGAACCAGCCATTAATTTTACTCTTGTATATTCATGATCCAATTTTTTTATTATCGCTGAAAATCGCCTTGGAACAAGATAAAGATAAAAACAAAAATATCAGAAAATCACAAATCAAATAAAGTTGAAAACATATTTCGTCTATATATATTTATGCAGAGTAAAATGGTAATAAAATTTTATGATTCACTGCCAGTATAATAATCCTAGAGAAACGGTTTTATCCCTGAACAAGAAGATTTATGGCTACAAAATTTCACAAAGAATAGAACTTGAAAGGAAAAGTAAATTTTGTACACTTTGATAGATCAAGAGTAAACAAGAAACATGAATTCATAAGTAAAATGTTAATTTTAAAAGAATTTAGTAAATTCACTATATTCCTAAATTATTACGATATAAAAATACACTCAACCAAACTAATATGGAATAATTCTGTTGTAAACAAACATGATAATAAAGAAGAAACGACTGCTGCGATTTATTATCTTCTGAATTTTGTGTTGAGTAGTAAAATCACGATTCTCCAGTAATTTTATTTCTGTTCAAAAAATGCCTCATGTTGGACTAACAGATGTTCAGAGGGGAAAAATTATTGGTCTCATTGAAGAGCAGAGATAGTAGGCGTTACACGAGGTGTTGTATCGAAAACATGCACCTAGGAACTCTCAAGAACAGGCCCAGACAAACACGTCAAAGAGTCACAACTGAACAACAGGACCGCTTTGTGTACCAAATAGCTAGAAGAAATCCTAGTATTTCTCATCCAGATCTCTAACGACAACTTCTGGAATCTACAGGTGTGAACGTTTCAGTTGAGACAATAAGAAAAAGGCTTCGCGCCCGAGAATTGTACAGTAGGAGAGAGTTACGGATCCCACAGTTATCTAGACAAAATAAAATTGACCGGGCTAAATTGGTGTGTTCAACACCAATCCTCGACAATTGAGAATTAGCAAAGTATTCTTTTTTTCAGATGAGGCCAGAATTGGTCTAAGATCAGATGACCATCGAATTCGGGTTCTTTCTCAGAGCTCCAGGAAGACGAGCGAGACTCCAGGCTGCCAGATATGTCCCAAGATTAAAGGACAAACTGTAATGATCTGGGGAGGTATTATGCTGGGAGCAAAAACTCCATTGTTACCACTTCAACAAGCTTTAACCGGTTGGAGGTATATTGATTTAGTGCTAGAACCAATCGTTAGACTTTGGAGAGCTGCAATTCGGGATAATTTTATCTTCTTGCACGATAATGCACCTCCCCATATCAGCAGAGTGACTAGAGAATGTCCTGAAATGGAAGATGTCACAGTTTTAGAGTGGCCTGCATATTCACCAGACCTAAATCCTATTAAACACTTGTGGGACCAGCTTAACAGAAAGGTTAGATCTTATCGAAATAATCCAGGAAATGTGGCACAGCTTATTGATGCAGCATTAGCAGAATGGGAAAACTTATCCCAAGAAAATGTTGGCTCTTTAATAAGAAGCATGCCAACGCGAATAGAAGCTTGCATAAGGGCTAGAGGTGGCAACACGGATTATTAAAATTACCTATTTTCTTTTTCTTTTTTCTTTTTGACCATTAAAAATTTAAATCTCATTCGTTTCAGAAAACAATAAAAATACCGTTGTGTTTATTTTGTCAACTAAGTAATTTTTTTATTGATATGTGGATTATTTTTCATTAAAAGTTTTTACTCGTACTAATTATATTTTTCGTTTTTATTCCCCAATAATTTTTTATTTAATGCCGCTATGATTTATGCCACCATTTCGTTCAAACCCGAAAAATTTATAGTTTTCCGTAATGTGAAAAATATTATTGTCATTATTAAACAGTTTGCCCAGTTTCATTGTCATAGGTGAAAATTTATCACAACCAAATTTCATATAAATGTCATCACTAAAAATTATAGATTTTATCGAATAATTTAAATTTTCGTAATTTTAGGTGATTCACGAAAAGGGTTAATTTGGGTATAGTTGTTTAAAAAAAAAATACGTTTTGGAAATATTTAGAAGATTAGACGGTTATTTAATATTCAACAAAACCACATGGGACTAAGAGAATTTCTTGAAAAATTTAAGGATTTTCCAGGATTAATTTTTGCTTAAGTAATAATGCGAATAATTTATTATTTAGAGAGATGGCAATATGATTTTTAATCCACAGAACCTCTTTTTAAAAAGTACCGGTATTTCTATGACAAAAAATTTCATAACTAAATCATTAAAACCATATAGAGATTTAGAGAAAATATTAAATACTATTTAATACTATACGAGGATCCATACGAGCATAAGAGAACGCATTATGATGAAGCGAGAATGCATTACAATTTATTTCGTCTTTAATTTCTTGAAATGGACATACTGGAAGTGGGTTATCTGGTAATATATTATTATTCGCATTTTTTGTCTACTTAAGATTTCCTTCTAAGCGAAAAAATGATCTTCGAATCTCTGCCTTAGATTGTTATAAGCGGATGCAAAGTATTTTGATAAAAACTTTTTTCAATAATTAGGGCTATGGATTTTAACTTTCAAAGGGTACCATTAATAATTTGTTGGATTAAAATTTGATAAGACCCACATTGGTATTATTTTGTGCAAAACTAAAACCTTTTTAACCAGTAAATTTCTTGATTTGGTATCATTTTTTGATTATTCGACAGGGGTTAATGTTTGTTAACACACTTTGTTCATAGATATCTGGTTTAGACATTTGATTTAGAATATGGGTACCTGGTAATTATTGCTTCCGGAGGATAACTTTTTTTTTGGAATATTTCTCAACGTTTCGCCATGTGTCACTAGTGGCTCCTTCAGGAGGTGAGATGTGCACGATAACCCTTGTACTAAATGTGATTTAATCATTTGACCCAACATCTGATAGTAGAAATGTATTTGATGTTGTGCGTTGTGCTTTGATACGTGTTTCTGAAGATTCACTTGTTTGTCTAATGTAAACTTTTCGACATATTGTCCTGTTTGTCCAATGTAGAATTTTCCACATAATTAAGAAACTGTATATGTTGTAGTGAAAGCCAAAATATTAGAGTTTCGTTCAAAACAGAGACCAATTACATAAATCATAAATTTTGAGAATTCGTAAAAAAGAATATTCATATTTTTGAAAAATTTTAAATAACTAATTTAGTATAGAGTTATTGTTATTATTGTTGACATGATGATGGGCTGCCAAATTATAAAATAAAATATAATTATTTGGGAAACACAACTAAAATTGTACAAATAGACATTAATTAGAGGGACCAAATGGTGTTTGTAAATCCATAAGATTGTATTTAAGAAACTAATGTAGATCGGTCTAAATGACTTAGTTTATAATCTCAAGCGACATTTTAAGATCCAGCATATCACAAAAATGAATAAAAGATTTCACAGGGGATTGATTATGAGAAACAAGTTGAATTCTTAAATAACAAATTAAAATGTTTAGTAAACCCATTTTAGTAATAAAATATATGAACTAAATGCTTATTAATAAGTTCTATTTGTTTTTTCTGGGATTTTTACTAAAATTATTGTAAAAATAAAAAAGTGTTGTAATAATAAAGCGCATTGGTTTTATTTTCATTAGTTTGTTAATGATTTAAGTTTATGTTTTGAAAATATATAATTATTTTAAGGAAAAAAATAGCTCTCAGTTGAAGTTTTTGTAAGGAAGGCACATATGATATGAAAAAAATTATAAACAGCTTGAAAAGAAGAAATTCACTGAACTTTGAACGTGACGTAGATAGCCAGCTTGTAAGTGAATTTCAACTATTAAGTTTCATTGATTCTTAAAACAAATCTTCAATTTATAACAATATAAATATTTCAAGTTATTTAGTTAGATTGGCGCAAAGTGGTCATGATAACTAATTTATGCTTTTAAATGACAAGGCATAACCGGGAAAATTTGAACCACCCACCTGTGTATTTATTTATTACTGTTTAATGTATTCTTTAATTTTGTTTTTATTTTCATTTTAAATTATTTATATACTTAGCACTCAATTTAATATTGATTTTCATTTAGTTAAATAAAAAATTTTATCGTAATTGTAAATAATTGATAATGACAATTTGTCAGGACCATAACAATTTTATAATTTGGATGATGGGTTTGTATGAAGTACGGATTCTTTCTTTACACAGGATTTCACCCATACGATCCATGATGGAGCGAATATATGGTTGAGACACTATTAGAGTTTGGAACTGAGGATTTGAAAAGGAATTTTTGGGTCTGGGGATTAGAATTTTGAGGTAGATTTTTGTATGTGGAATTTTTTATAGTTGTTGGAGAAAAGTGCTGCAAGTGGGTCTACAAGTGATCCGTACACCTAGAAAAGGAAGACCATTGTTACTCTTAATGACACTCAGTAAAGTCTAACACCATGAAGGAATTAATACTGATTATTGGATAAATTGCCTATAAATTGGATATTTTGATAGAAATGAAAAATTCAGCAAGTATGCATTGTCTATTTAATGTAAAACTTGTCACAGTATTAGACCCAATATTTTAATACATATTAATGTTTTTAATTAAGTTATCAACGTCCAATTAGCTAAAAGTGAAAATTTTAAACCATGGCTGAACCTAGTCTCTCTCTCTCTCTCTAAGTATTTAGAAATTTTGTTAACCGCTTTCAAGTTTACGATAACAAAACTCTTTCAACTGTCAACAAAAAGTTGTTACAAAGTTTTCAACTTTGGTAGCCGCGTTGTGTACGACGAAATAAGAGTAAGTAAATGTTCTTCATCTGTGTAAAATTCATCTCTAATTTGTAAAACTTTTTGGAATAAATTAAGTCTTGGTGTTTAGTACCTACGGCCGACGCGAATTTTGTCTAAGATTAAAACGAATATAAATTTTAAAACTAGAGTGCATGGAGTATATGTAGAATTTAACATGGAAATGAAATTACAAAAATATGTTTTTTTAAATCTAGAATCAATTAGTAAGTAATTCGTACGTCACGTATATCCTAAAATTTTAGTTAGTATTTCTTTTAGTTTTTTAAACACCAAAAATGCAACAACCTGTGGCAACATTTGCATATTACAAAACGCAATAACAATATTTTTCTGTTTTTGGTTCGTTTACGTATGTAAAACTAAAATTGAAATATAAGCTTAGTCCAGTAATGCGTCTCGTTTGAATCTAGTTATGCCTCTTGATTTTAAATTTCAATTTGGTTCGACGTATCGGCTCAATATAGTTGAAAGTTAATTTCCCCGGGGCCATGTTTTATTCTCGTTGTTTGGGAATTTAAGCTAGCACGTCAGTATGACTATCTGTAAATTGTCGTCATGTAATCTCGATATAACGAATGTGATCTGACGCCTAAGTTTGCTATGGGAATATCATAGTGAACATCTATGATGCTCTATAAGAATGAATTGAATGTTAAAAATAATCATTTATTGAAATTTTAGTCACAGAAAAAATGAAGATCAATATATAATTTTCTATATCTGATTTTTACTTGATCAAACTGGTATTCCACAAGGACCAAAAGTGCTGTCTATTTAAAAATAAAATATTATTTTATTTTAAAATTTTAAAATATACTAAAATATGGTATATACTTAAATATAATTTACGTGTGTCATGAAGTAATAGAATAGAAGAGTATATAATATTCTTTATTAATAGCCTATAAAAATGACCTACATTAAGTAAAAAATTTAAAAAAATATTTGAAGAAAATGAAGACTAAATAAAAATGCGCTAATGCTGATCTCTGCTACAGTAACACTTTAGTGTACGATAACAAAAATATCGATTTTAATATTTTGGACGTATTTATTTTCTTTTATCTCATTGTTCGTAGGTTTGTTTTAAATGCTCTAATAACGAAATTTACATAATAACCTTCAACTCATTTATTTGAAACCTAAAGAGATTTCATAGAAGCAGATCGTTTTTAGAAATTAGTCTATCTACAGAAATCAAGTATAATTTACGCCTATGATATCCTGATAGAATTAAAATTCAAGTCCCAATACGGGATTTACAGGCATGTCTTCCATGACACTAAGCAGAGGGATTTCACAGCAGGATACACATTTACATATATCCTGTTTCCGTGACTAAACTGTAATAACAATATACAAACTTCGACAGATAGTGTATAGTCCGCAGAATATCAAATCTGAAGGTCTCGTTGTCGCCGTTTGTGGTGATAGGGTAATATAAATGGAACGTTGATGTTTCAGTCAATATTCGAATGGTAATTGATCCAGAGTTGATAAACAAGTTCTAGTTATAACCAATCTAATAGATTATGACACGACGGTCTATTTTCATAACGTATACTATAACGCTATTTTAAATAAATACATTAACAATTGAACTCTCTAGTCTCCAACGAGATTAAATATCAAAATTAATTTATTGAATATCCATTAACATATTTAATTCATTTGAAGAGAAACTTCAAAACAATATATAATTTATATTGAACACTTCTAAAAAAAATTCTAAATGACTAAAAACCATTTGGTATCTTCAGATAAGTTTATAAAAAATTGGCAGGTACCTGACATAAAGACTTATTTTTATTATAAATGTTACAACCTCTTCATTTTCTAAAACAGTTAGGTAATATTATATATTTAGTCCAAGAAGTAATGTAAAAAAAAACTTTCCAGATTTATTTGTTCATTAAGTACTTTTATACTGAGGATATTGTAGATGTCCCTTTATTTCAATTTCTTTCAAAAAATCAAGTTCTTATTGTCACATATATAAGATTTCCATGATTCTTCCTATCGTTTTCTTTTAATCTACATACTTTTATGCGTTCACTATATCTGACTTCAAAATTTCTAAGAGTCTGGCCAATATAGTTAACATTATAATCCAGAAAGTTAACTTATAAATACCTGATTTTTGTAATTTATGTTTTTACATTCGTTAAAAATAAACCTATATTATTCTTTACATTAAAATATATTACTGCTCTAGATATAATTTATTTTTTATTTGAAATATTTTCAAAATATATAATAGCCTTGTATGACTTGATTTCTTTAGGTTGTTTCGGAAATATAAGATTAATGGCAATCTTTTCTTCCTTTTTATTTACATGACATATTTATTAGACGTAATGGATAGTTATCAGAGGCAGCTTTTTTTTGTTACATAAATTTCCCTTTTAAAATAATCTACCTTCATTGATATTTAAAAAAGTCTATGTATTATTGAATTATAGTTTAAATGATAAGGGGTGATTTGAGTTATAAAAGTTTTGTGTAAGGTGGTTTTTTACAAACTGAGTATTTAAGATTACAGTTTACTTTTTGGTTAATTGTGTTTAAGAAATTTATGAAGCTGTTTTGTTTATTTCAATTATAAATTTAAATGTTTAAATCTGACAGTAAAAATACACAAGTTTGACAAAGAATAGGCAAAATTAAATAGTAGACTAGAAATTGCATTAAAATTGTACCATAATTGATTACAACATTCGTAAGGAAAAAAGAAATATCAACAAAAATCGGTTTAACGAATTGATGTAAAAGTTGGATTTTACACAATCACATGAAAAGTAGAATACACGCCTTTGAAATATACTACCTAAGGGACGTTCAGGTAATCTCCAGGAAGGACAGGGTAAGAAGCGAAATAGTAAGAGATCAGCTAATACAGACATTGAATGAAGACAACTAAGATGGTTAGGACATATTGTACGAATGGATGAAAAAAGCAAACCGAAACATATGTGGCAAGCAAGACAAGACAAAAAAGACAAAAACACGGAATGCAGCTGTAAAAAAAAGAGATCTGTCATAGAACCAGGGGAAAAGATTAGCAAAAACAGAACCGAGTCGGCCAAAGTTATTTACAAAAAAATATAAAAATTGTAACAAAAACTGCAATAATACCTTAACACCTTCGGGTAAACAAGGTTTCCGATTACATTTATATAAACATTTTTTAATAGTAAATGTGCAATTGTTCAGTTGCGAAAATTCCGTGTTCCCGTTTTCATTGGATGTACGCAGATAGAGATAGATAAAAAATAAAATAGATACCGACAAATAGTGCTTTACTAGTAAGTTTTCATACAAATCATCACATTGTATTTGGGCAACGAAAACAGCCCTTTTAGAAAAACCTTATTTCGATCTTTGCACTGATACTATACTGCAGAAAGTTATGGATGTTACAATTTTTTGTAAAACTTTGCAATTAATGAAAACTGAGGCTATTCAATAATCAATCAAATTTCATCAATTACTCGTAGTTTTGCTTCGGAAAAATTGTTCGGGGATAAAACGAAACGCGAAAAACTTGAAATCCCAGTAAATGATATCGTTAATGCAAGTACCATAATTACGTTCGTTCACCGTCTATGAAAGTAATTTAAAAGTTCTGAAAAGTTATCGTTTAGTTTAATTATACTTGAAAACTACGAACAGCAGCAGTGTGGCGTGTATGAGGAGCTCGCAATATCGAGTTATAAGATGATCGACCACATCCGACCCTTCCAGACGCAATATTGGATTTGTGTAAAACATGGTTCTAGCTATAAATCGGCTGCGAAAATGCGAGGCGCAGATTCCAAACATCTTAATTTTGTTCAATACATAATTGCTAACGTCTAACAACCACAAGACTGTCGTAATATGAGTTTCAAAAGATTTAATACTGATACCAGAAAAATACCCGGGACCGTTTAAATTCTGGTCTGGTAGTATTTGTATTGTATATATTAAAAATTGAGTCTTCCACGGACCATCAAAAAAAAATTTCGCGAAACAAAATTTTAGGAGAAATTTTATCTTAAATTTTTCGTTAAAATATATATCTATTTTTTTTATAATTATATTTTGAATTTAAATTTTTATTTTCCTTGTCAAACAAAATATTTTTCGGGCATATTGTTTTAATAAAGATGACTCTTTTGGTAAACTGTTTTTTAAAGAATCTAGAAACATAAAATCAGTTTTTTTTAAGTTTGGCCTTTAAACCGACACTTAAAAATGTTCCTAACTTACGAAAGGACAAATTTTTCTTAACTTGTCATGCAGTAAGATTTTTCTTAATTAGTAATGTTTCAACGAGCCATATAAATAATTTAAAATGTTTAATTATATTTTTATTATAATATATCTTTATAATCTTTAAAGTCTCTTAAATTGTCGCTAATATTCTAAAATTATTTCTTTTGTCACAATATATTCAGTGGAGTTGACCCTGTAACGTATAATAAATAAGGCAGTTTCCCAGTCTGCCAAAGGCACTGAAAGATAAGCTTGTTAAATGACGGTACAGTTTCACAATATAACACGATGATAATATATTTACTCTAACGACACCTGAAAGGTAAAACAAATGTAGTTAAGAATTCGATACTACATTAAAGAAGTTAATTAACCCAACTCTTACTTATTCAACAAAGTTAAATTTGAGATAAATGGAGTAACTTTGAAACAATTTTCTCGGCCACTACATACATTTGGTTTCAAATTCCAACCTTTCGTCCTGTTTTATTCACGCAATAAAATTGCTTACGTACCGCAGGGACCTCGGTCGAATTTCTGTATGTAAATAGCTCATTACCTTACTTTTTAGACCTTAATGGGAGAAAATGAAAAATTAAGTGTTGAAATAAAGGGGTTTTGGGAACAAACGTGCGGATAACACGTGCTGGAAACTTAGTTATCATAAGGGAATATAGCTTTAGACACAACTTTTTTTGTTCCTGTAAATGAGATTTATGGCAAAGGTATAGTTAAAAATTGATCTAACGCTTTTCCGTTGAAATTGAATTTTTCTCATTAAAACATCTAAATTCTATTGAATATATTTCTAATGAATTTTTTATATTCTTAAAATAATCGATTATTAGATATTGCTAAAAGAAATGTTAATGCCAGAAAGTTATTTTGTGAAAAATGATACAGAATAACCCTAAATGAGGTACAAATCTGAGAAAAATAATTAATTAGAAAAAACTATTGTTTTTATATTTATAATGTAATGATATCTTTTGGCTTGACCAATTTCACATCCAGCTCTATTCGCTGGTATTAAAGAGGACCTTAGTCTGGGAAGTCTACGTTTCCAATTAGATTTCAAATAACGAAACATCCACATCGGCATCGAGGGGATGATTCACAAAGATAAGCCTAGACAAGCATATAGCACTCCCAGCAAGATGAGAGTGTTACGAAGTGATAACTATTCCAAGTCAAGGTTAGCTGTCTGGGACATATAGTGAGTGGAGAAAGTATCGCTGTGGATCCAACTAAGATGCAGATAATTCACCAGTGGCAAATCCTTTCCAATAAACGTTAATTCCGCAGTTTTCTGGTTCTGTGCTCTTATTACCGCCGCTACTTTCTGAGTTTGGAGACATTTCTTAACTACTGACACCATGAAAATAAAAGCTTTATCTGGAAAGAAGAGTATCAAGTTGCCTCTAATGCTTTAAAAAGCAATTGCGATCAGCTCCGATTTTCAGTTACTGCCGGAAGGAAAATTTATTCTTGAAGCTGATGCTAGCAATGTGAGAATTAAACCCATTCTCAGTTACATCGGCAAGACGCTATCCCATTCAGAGCGGAACTACTGCGTGCCTAGGCAAAAACTCTAAGAATTCATGAATCCATGGAGCATTTCTACAAATACTTGTACGGAACAAACGTCTAATGCAGAACTTTTAAAACCCTGAAAACAAGTCGCAAGACGGTTTCAAAAACATGGAAAGTAAACATCGATCCAGTGTCAGTCATCGTAACTAAATTGAACTTGTTAATGATAATGAACACCAGAGGGAATTTAAGACTGGTAGGAAAATAACCCCATTTTGAAGATAATACGAAATTGGAAGTTAGCCAATCGTTGTCTAACCTGGCTGGAAGTGATCTTGAAGTCGTAATAGGCACGGTATAGATCCTTGATTTTGAAAGACGACTTCTTCAAAGAGGAAATTAAAAATACTGAAGGCACCGAATTCAATGGTTACAGAGAAATTGCGTACCAAAAATATTACGGAGAATACCTAGGAGTTAAGAAAATGTTGCAGAAAGTACTTAAAAGTTTCTATAGGTAACAGTGCACTGATGAGTAAAGGCGTGGTTCCAAAAGTGTATTATAGAATCGCTGTAAATATATGAGTGCTTCTACCAGAAAGCAATGCTAGAAATGAAGACGACTTACTTCTCCAAGTAAGCAGAAATCTATCCAGTTCCCAATCAAGAAACGGCCACATTAGCTCACATCCTAGAACAGCAATTTATCAGTCGATTTGGAATTCCCATGGAATTGTATTCGGCCGACGTTAGGAACTTTTCTGAGAGTAATTTATTTTATGAAGTTGCGAGAAGTTAGAAATTCTGAAAACTAGAACTACAGCACTAAACACTCATTCTGATGGAATTAGGTAAAACGAACCCAGATATTTTTTATAAGTTATTATTGATCATCAAGGAGATGGGACGAACATATTCCATTCTTCTTGATTGTATACAGATTATCAGTGAACCAATCTTAAAGTCAAACTCCTACGAAAATCATTTTTGGCTGAAAATAACAAGATGAAGAGGTACTACGATAATCGAGCCGAAAAGATCGGCTACAAGAAAGAAGACTTCGTTTGGTTCCATAAATCATGAAGGAAACGAGATCTATTTCCAAAGCAGAAGAAGAACTTCACTGTTCTCATTAAGAGAAAATTAATCGCGTAACATACAGAATTTAGAAAACTCCCAGAGGAAATCAATCATAATAAGCCATTATCGACGGGTTAGTTCCCGAATATTCTGGTATACATTAATAATATTTTGGAATGTTCGATAAGTCAAAAAAATTTAATTACGGGGAAACTGTAAGGGGTCTAATGAAGTGTCAATGAAGTAGTTTGTACAAAGTCGATTAAACCCATACGAATCTTACAATAAATGTTTCCAAAAATGTTTCCAGGTATGTTAATGTTGAAGTTTTTTAGTAATTAGATAGAATTCCTAAAAATAATTTTTACCACATTTAGAAGTAATAGAAATAATTTAAATTTTTAAATCCTATTTAAATCTGAGAGATTTTAATTTAGATCCATGGATAATACCCTTTAAACATAAAACATAAATATTCTAAGGTAAACTTCCTATTAGTTAAAAAGAACTTCACTATGATGCTTTTTACTGTTTTGGGTATTAAAAACCACATCTAGCACAGAAGTATTCTTGCAAACTTTAATTAAATTTATCTGATCTAATTTAAATTCCTCTAACAGAAGTTAATTGTTTGAAGGACAAAAATAGTTTCAAGTAAATATAAAAGAGTTTAAGAATTTCATTTATTTTTTGATGAAAGCGACAATTATATTGCTTATTGCTCAAACATAATTGTTAATATTGATAAACATATTAATTTGGTGAAAAAATTAACTATACTTTGGAAGGCAGAATATAGAATTGGAAAATAAACTACACACAATATACATTTATGAAACGGTATATAGAAATATGAAAAGTTTAAAGAAACTAACAATGTCATGAAGCATATAGAACATATCGGATGATCGTAAAGGTAAATAAAGAAAATCAAAAGGAATCAAAAGGAGCGGGGTAATAAATGTAAATAAATACGGTAATATTATAAAGGAGAAACTTACTAAAAAATACAAGATATAAGTTTACATCAATAAAAATTTCCTACCCAAACATCGTTTAAAACATTAAGGTCTATGCAGGTCCAGATAAAACTAGTAGGAGTTACTAAGTGTCCCACAAAATCTATGCAGTTATATTAAAATTATACATACCTCTTGATAGTACTTGTAGTAGAACAAACATATTAACATCATAGAGCTTCAAAAGAAATCACTGCAGATTCTCCACATATTGGGAAGGTATAGCAAAGTTAAGGTTTCTGCACTAGGTTAAACGAACCAAAGAAGTATATGTCCAGAATGAAGATTATAGTCAAAAGGGATATAATATATTATTTTTTCATGTGAAAAGAAAAAATTTACACAAAGGTCTTGAAATAGTGTTACCAGCAGGTCAAGAAGTGACTTTGTCATCTCACAAATTGATATTATTTGTTACAGTAGTAGTAACAGAACAAAAACAAATATTTATTCATGAGCATCCTTTATCAAAATAAAATGTTTATTTTTATTAGATTTATTGAACTTTCTCTGTCTAACATACTAATATATTGGTATTTCTGGTACGATAAAAACAAAACAGAGTTCCGTATAAGAATTTTTAAAGCCAAGAATAAAACGAAAAGGAATTCTCAGTCTGCACATTTAGATATATATTTACTTCATATTTTCAATATAGAAATAAACAAATCCCTTATATGGTGCAAAATATATTTGACTTTTTTATGTTATACGTGTGTACATAAAGTATGGAATAAATTCATTTTCAGCTAAGCAAACAATTTTGAGGAAAAATCCTGAGAATGTGGGCTTTTCATTTTAATTTAATATATTTTTACATAACAATTAAATATACAGGGTAAACCATTTGTGAGTGACGATGTCATCGACAATTTTTTTAAATTGCACATTTCAAGACTTTTCCAAAAATATATCATACTTATGTTCGGTAATTAATATTATTGGAATCGTATTGCAATTTACAATCTAAAAAAATAAAGTATATAGTGTGTGTCATTTAAAAAAATTGTAGATGACAACGTTACTCACAAATGGTTTTCGGCGTATATTTCATTGTTATGTAAAAATACATTAAATTAAATTAATTAAATCAAGAACCGACCTGTCTTAGGATTTTTCCGCAAAATTGTTTGTTTAGCTTAAAATGAATGTATTCCATACTTTATGTAAACATTGTATATTTATTTTTGTAGACAAATTAAATATATAATCCTGAAATATTGCAATATTTGAAGTTTGATAGTTCCATTATTTTTTATTATATTATTTCATTTGAGGTAAATTTTATTTGATCTAACCTACAATTTTCACATTTTTATTACTGATATGATTATTTTGTTCATGTATAGCTATCACCACATAAACCCCATCAAATGATACAAATCGATTTTCCCAAAATTCATTACGTTTTTTTGGGGAAATACAGCACACCAACAGATTTCTCGAAAAAAAAATGTTACGCTTCCGGCGTAGTTTATCTACATAATCTTCATACTTTAGGTATATTGAGATAGTAATATTACATTTACAAACGTAATGAAAATTCCTTGACTGTAAAATAATCCCTATTCGAATGGGACTATGTCGCTACAGAGGCAGTAGCGTAGTAAAATATTTATAAGTTTGGATATGTAATATTATTAACCACATTAACAAATGTATGTCAGAAATATAATAATAATCAGAAAATGATAAGATTTAAAAGTGCCAAAAATATATTAGCTAAAAGAATGTCCGAGATAATAAAATATGAAGACATATACATTTAAAAAATATATAATTGATATAAGAAGATGTTTCCTTTTTATTTTTTCCTATGGTTGATATAAAACTTACATTATAATTCAATTGCACGTAAGTTACTCTATTAATTAGAGTAATTTATAATAAATGTCATATTTATTAGTGTTGATAAAGAAAATAAGATTTTTTTCCTCGCCCAAATTAATTAATGAGAACCCCAATATAAAAGTTTTAAAATTAATTCTATTATATAGAATTTGATATTTATTTTATTGAAAAAAATCAAACAAAATGAGGCTTAAGAGGGTCAAGGGTGGGGCGTAGAGTTGCTAAGATATTTTAGAGGTAAAGTCCAAATGCACAAATTACATATTTTTCACAATTAAAAATTATTTTTCATATTCTAGGTGTGACCATCCGTTCGACCCTTGAGAATTGTATTACATTTTGGGACAGCTACTTCACTGGACGAAATTTGTTGCCCGCGTACCGTTGGGAAATAGATAGGCATAAGTAATCCTCGACCTTGTTAGAAGGGTGGAACAAAGTTTCAGACTTCACTATGAAATTATGTTTGATGTAGTAGCACTAGTAGTTTATTTAAACTAAAACAATATTGTCAAGAGTTTGTATAAATAAAATAATATAGGGCGTTTAAATTGAACATTCGGATTCGAAAACGGAATATTATTGGGTGGGGTTTAAATTCTATTCGAATAATATATTTTTATCCTGCAATTTAATTTTCTCCCGAAACCACCCATCGATTTTCCATTTTTCTAAAGAACAAACACCAAGAAAAAATATATATTCAGGAGGATTTCCTATATTGAAAGCTCCCCCATTGTTGATAATTCTAATGCATTCACTGTGTTACCATCATCTGAATTTTAAAGTTGAGAAATTTGCTGTTCGCAGGATATGACCCGAAACCAGGCAAACACCTTAAAATCGAACAAAGTAAATTTACGTGCAAACATGTCAGATGGATTATGCAGATATCCAGTTGAAACTATCTTTAATATTATGAATTTTGCGTCTGTTAGAAAATTGCATTGCAGTAGATAAGTTTCAGTTTCGTGTGAAACTTTTATATTGTATTATACACGACAAAATGTAAAAATTACCGAGGTTCCATAAAAATATGACTAAAACATTGAAAACTTTAAATCGATGACATTATCAAAGAATCTACGTTAGAAAAAATGTCAGAGTGGTACCAGGTACTAAAGAGGAAAATCATATATAGGTGTTTCACGAAAATCTTGAAATGACGTCATTTTTAGTTATTTTTAAAGTAAACAGAATAGCAATTTACACTTAACGGACAGAGGAAATTACATTTTTAAAGTTGGCAGTACCTTACAACGTTGCCAAATAGATCGTGCCAAAATACTTGTCATTTATCGATATTTTGACGTTTCTTCTTTGGTTAAAATACATAAGCATTTAAGTAGTACATCCCAGCAAATGGTAATAGAAATAACAGACTATTTTGAACGAGAACAACAAAATGGAGGTTCATTACTTCCACTTACTGCTGTAAGAGACGTAAGTATAAATTTTTAGAGTTTCGATTCAAAATTAATTACATATCTTGAAATTGCATACTTCAAAACTACTTGTACATTTCAAACATAAAATAAACTAACATAAAGCACAATACAATATTCATTAAAAGGAAGCACTGTCACAGTATTATCTTTAAGTGAAGGAAAAAAACTGAGATATGGCAAAGCCGCACTACTTTTCCTTGTGATGTCAGTTTTTTCCGGTTGTTAAAATCTTTGTCCGTTTGTACATTATGTTGTGACAAAGCGAATTAAAAATGTAATTAATGCGAGAAAAAGTGTGTGTCTTATTATGATTTTCGTTATAATTTAACACTACAACAATGTATGCAAGATTTAATTTTTGCAAAGTCGATAGTATATCGCTAGTTTCAAGAATTTAAATTTGATCTTGTTTCACTTATAGATCCACCAAGTTAAAATTATTTGCAAAAATTGATGCTGTACTTTGAGTGATTGAACAAGACCGTCATGTGATATATTATGAAAATCAAGTATATTTGTATATTGTCGGTATATTCCATTTTGTATACTCGTCTACTACGAACCAGAAATAAAGCATAAATCGACAGTTTGGATGTTTGAAAATGAACTTGTATCAATAAAAGTTGTGCGGTCAAGAAGCACTTCGAAGAAAATGGTTTTCTTGTTTCGTAGCCAAAATTGGGCATGTGGCTACAGTTGCTTAAGAAGATCGTTGAACAATAAATTCGTTTGCAACATCCCATAGCGCAGACGTAACAATCGTTAAATTTAAAAATATATAGGTTGAATTAATGATCTATCCATCCTATAATCTTGATTTCGTAATTATTTTTCTACGTGTTCCACAATTAATATATACAATGCGTGGTCAACTGTTTCCCTCCCTGAAGAAGTCGTGGATGCATCCAAGGCACATTTTTTAACATACTAACTTCTAAATGGAATAAGTGTTTTAATAATTGGTTTCAACGTATGAAAAAGTGAGTAGAATATAATGGCGAATAACCATAAAATAAAATTTTTGCATATAAACCTTTTTTCATAAATATTCCATAATTTCTCTCTGGGACTTTCCATTCTATAATGGTCGCTAATTCTATAATAAATACTTTTATGAGTCTATAATACAACACAATTTTGCTATTATGAAAAATTCTTGTTAGAATTGGATATTGATTTCTCATCTAGTACTATCATTTTTCAATTAAGTTTTTAATTTTATCATTTTTGCCTCAGTCCAGAAAGTTTAGAAAATATCGCCTTAATCAACCCTTTCTAGCTAGTTATAGCAAAAGTATCGATTTTGCCTATTCCATCAAATTAAATTATAAAACCTGATGCCCCAATTAAAGTGAGACCCTGCGGAGTGATATTTCTTGTTTCGTGTTCTTGACATGAAAAATGGTCAGGCATAAGTTACGGGATTTTTTTTCATCGGAGCTATAAACCATTTTAAGTGGCATCTAAAAAATTTAATAAAAGATAGGTATGCAAGCAATAAATGTTTCGCAGTATTTTCGACACAGAATACGAGGTAAACGTTATGAAAATATGTATTTTTTGGGGTCGGGACACGAGAATTTTTATTTTTCAATCAGCGTAATTGAAATTGCAGTTTTATTGTTTGCCATAAATGTAATCTAAAAACTAGCACATAAAGGGTTGACGATAATGTTTTTAAATTTACTTTATCGCATATGTTTGCGTAAAATTGTAAAATTTATTAGGTGCAATGATTTTTCAATTATAAAAACATGTAATTGCTTTTTTACGATTGAGTTTATGACAAAAGTTTTATTATATTAAAAATTTAATAAAAATATACCTAGACTAGATTCAGGAATGATTTAAAAATAAAATATACTAGTTAAACTACACTGTTTCGTATCCATCAAACTTTTTTCTTAAAACAGGAAGTAGGTGCTTGAATTCTATTTATTTTTAATAATACAAAAATAAATGTTCATTCTTCATTCTTTTTTGTGATCATCATCATCCGTAGACTTAGGTCAAGGATAAGATCTTATCTGTTTTATCCAAAATACTGTCGAACATCATTTTAACTGCTTCAAAATTCAACTAAAACTGTTTTTTTGCACTTCAACGACTTTCTATTTTTTTCTTGAAAATTACATCCCTAAGAACCCTTCTACCTGTTGTGTTGATTTAATTGAAAAACATATACATTTTAAAATCATCCTGAATCCTTAAAAACATCTTTTCCTTTTTCTTCCGCTTATTTCGAATTATTTATGAGATTAATCTTTATAAAAGTCAGGTCCATGAAATCAGTATCTGCCATGCCATTTGCAATTTATCTTTGAAAAAGCATGATTGCTAAGATTGCTAATTAAAATAATGAACTCAGAAAAAATATTTAAAACGTTTTGAAGTAAGATCATTTTTCCCTCCTTTTAATCAAAAAAGAAAAATGGAAAAAAATTGCGTTACATTGACTTTGCCGGATTTTAGAGCCCATGAAATATTATTTCGAATTGATTTTAAAGATGTTCTATAAATTTCGCAATCAGAAATTAAGATTAAATGATTTTAATATTAATAAAATCAATTGTTCGATTATTAGAGTACTTTACAGGTATTTGAAGAGTGTAGTTTATAGAACACAATCAGAGTGTCTAGCTTTTCATTTTGAACATTTGCTCTAGCTAATATTTTTACATACCTAACAATATTATAATCTTTAACAAAATGTATACAATAAAAATATTACCGTCCTGACTTTGGTATTAATGATCTAAATTCAAAAAACAAAACATGGATATAAATAGGTTGAGAATACCTTTAAAATAAAGTGTCATTCGATCTAATATGTTATTCATAAAATGTAATATTTTTGATACAGTTTTGCCGTGTCTTTGTCGTATTTCTATAACTCATTCCGATCAAAAATTCAAAGGGGGTAGGTGAATTTATAAACGCAATGTAGATTGTAGAAAATCACATATATCATATAAAAATTTATATATATATATATATATAAAGAGCCAAAAGAATGCTACTTATTTAGTAATGTTTGGTAATAAATTAAAAAGAGGAGATTTATACGTGTTCTAAATGATCAAAGAAGGAATACCAAAAGAGTTATCCTAAACACCCACGACTAGGAAATACCAAAAATTAGAAATAAAAACCATCAGCTTCCACCAATTAATTTTTGCATTATTATTTATATAAAAAACGATATTTATCATATTTGGACTTACTTTAAATTTAAATGGTGATGATAAGCAAATATAACAGAAATATTTCTAATAGACAATGCCGATATTAGTAATTACATGAAATTGAGAAGTGTGAAAGCATACTTGTATTTTTTTAATTATAACTTGTTTAAAATGTACGAAATTTCATAATTGCCACTAAAAATTTAAATCATGAAAGCTTCATATTTTGTATCCGTAAATAAACTAGAACACATTTTTTCACGGTGACTACTCAATTTCAAACTTTATTTAAAAAGTATTAATTAATAAAAGTGTGTACGGAAATTCAAACAATGCACAAAATATCTGTGTGAAGGAAAAGGTTTTTACGGAGCAAATTCCATTCAATTTTAACAGGTTCATTTAAATACTTTGTCAGAAAAATGAGTATAAAAATTGTTCCAAAATTACAAGCTTTGTGAATCTGTTGAGTTGCAGAATATATAGATTAACAGAGAGTACCTATCTCGAAAAAAAAGAACAGTGTCAAGAAAAAGTTAAAATTATATTATTTTACTATGAGAAATTTTTTAATTATGAAAATATTTCTAGAAGCAAAAAATACGCATTTTTAGAAAATGTAATGTGTTCTAATTCAGAAGAGGAGTTTCTAGTTATATTTTGATCCACAGCAATTATTCCCCCTTTGGCTTGTGTCTTTATTTTGTTATGTCCAAAAAATGAGTTTTGTAATAATTCAATTAATCGTGTTCAGCTAAACTTATAAAATATTAAAATAACTATTAAGTTCTGAAGTGGGGACAGAAAGAAAGACTTCGGTCGATAGCCATTTGGTTTAACCAATAAAGATGTTTTTTGAAGAGGAGATGGTTTCATTTATAAACCAACGCTATATTGTAAATTTGATGTTTGACTTCAAATTAGTAACGTGACCAGTTCAAATTTTTCTTCTACTTCAAAAGTCTAAAAATATTCAAATATCGTAAATATTCAACAAATAAACGATACAAATACACAACCTCAAAAGTCACAGATAAACAAATAAACATATTACTTTCGATACAAATCTTCATTCTATGCCAGTGATATGACGCTTTCGGTATTAAGGGACGAAGATAAATAATACACAATTTCGTTTCTGTGCATGTAACAGCTGCAACTTCAGGTGTGCCCTTTACAAGAGAAACGGGTTGTAAAGAGTGAGACGAATGTTAAAAATTTACCTAAAGAAACTCTGAGGAAAAAGGCCACTTTTATTCAGTTTATACCTAATTGGAAGAAAACGTCATTTATTGAGTAACACCTCTTTAAGTATAAGGTACATGATACATAATTAAGGAAGTTTGTACCATAACTTCATTTTTAACTAGGCTAAGCACAACCCACAAAACATGAATATTATTTTGTTATTTTTGAAATTATTATGATATTTTAATGGAAATACTCAATAGATTTGTAGAATAATTTAAATAATTTAAAATATATGGCTTCTACCAGGATATCTATTAACTCTAATCACTTTTTTAAATATACCTATCGATATTTAATATAAATTCCTGTAGTCATTGCTATAGGATATAAATATCCGTATAACGGATGTCATTTGTAATATAGTGACTTCCATAAAATGGCATTTGTTATTGACATTTTCAGTATCATCTCGAAATTATATCAAAACCATAATTAAAATTTACATAAAACTACAAAATTTGTTAAAAATATTGTTCAGTTATGATTTAGCATAAACTAACCCTTCTCCGCAATCTACCAAAAACTTTAACACTTGCAGTAAGTCGTTGATCTCTTCACACTTTTATGTTTTGCCATTTCCAGTTTTTCCAGATTATAAATGGCCATTAAATAAAACAAAATTTTGATGTATGGCCGTACGAAATGGGCAAAGTATATCAATTCGATATAGTGCAGTAGTAAGTATACCTCCAAAAAAATGGGATCTACCCATCTTCTTCAACATATTCCAACCCAAACACCAACTTTTGATGATGCAATAGTTCTTCAACAGAAAGTGACGTTTTTTATCTCATATTCTGTGAAAGTAACTATCCAGAAAAATAAAACCGAACCTCATCTGAGAAAAAACTGTATTAAGGGTATCCTCTTTATTTAGATGATTTTAGAACCATCGACAAAATTGGATAATCCACTCGAAAAAGTTCACAAGAACATTGCAGTTTTTATACATTATATTATAAGTATTTTGTTTAGAATAAGTTAGCATATGACATAAGACAAATTTGTTGGTCGGGCCGCTATTTTGAATTTTCTTCAATAATGAGCTGAACGGTTTCGATATTTTCAGTTTACACGGTAGACCACTTCCAGTTTTTCAACTGACACTACCAGTTTCTCCGAATAAGGACAGAATTTATCAAAACATTGTAAAAACCATTTTAAGTAAATACTGGAGTTATACGTTCAAATTTCTCGAGAAGATTATAAATGGAAGTCACTTCCTTTAAAAAAAAATGAACTCGTTTCCGTCGTTAGTATAAGAACATATCGTAGATAGATAGTAGTGGTAACACTAGTATTGTGTCTCACCTCTTTACTGTATTTAAGATATTGTACTATACCAAAAAATATACGTGTAAAAACAAGAAACACGAAGGTAAAGTGACTTTAATAAAGATAGTGCTTAAACATTTGGGTCTCCATTGTTCATTTGTTAAAAAATATAAATTTTATTCTGAACCGGCATTTTGTTTAGGGCGTTGTCGTCCCCTTTTTGGTGTGAAGAGGATTCGGATTACAGTCCAAGTTCTCTTTCAACCGTTTTCATACCAGTAAACACTTATTCAGAATGTTCTACATTTCTGGAATTAAAAACTGCCGCTGGCCATTTATTTTCTCAGATGTATGGAAGTAAGATTCAATAAGTTTTGCTTTTTGCTCTAAATTATCAACCAAAACATTTAATTTCACAGCTAATCCAATTATAATTCTTCTCGATGACTCGGTATATGTAACTATAAAAATAAGTAAAGTTTAAAATAAAGAAGCGAGAAGAATGTGAAGTTTTAACATTTCTCTGACGTTAAACAAATCTCAAGTGTATTACATCGACATTTATAGTAGTGGTTTCTTATTACTGTACCTATATTATTTTTATTACCAATAAAAATCTCCAGAAATTACTTTCTTAAACGACAGTATATAGTGACAAACAATAAAATGTAAACCATATCAAACTCCGAATTTTCATGGAAATTACTGATATATTAAACTTAAACCAGAGTCTACTCTTATTGTCTGTTGAAATAAAAGGGAATTTAAGATTTTTTAAAATTTAAATGATGACAAAAAATTTGAATGGCAATAAGCAACCTTCTATCGTCTTTTGAAACTAAGAAAAGAGGAAACCCTTTGTTCCTAATTAGTTCAACCCGAAAAAAATAGCAATGGCGACAAAACGAAATTGTTCAACTTAAGTTTTAAATTAGATTCCTAAATTAAATTAAATATCTGATAAAGACTTAATAAATGTTGTTAATGGATTAAGTGCAAACACAGAATAAATTGTAATTTTTATTTATATAAGCAGCTTTTATTTTTAATATACAGTGTGCTCAACTTATACTCCGAAGTTTGATATCTCCGTTATCTTGAGAAATAGGAAAGAACGTTTTAAATAAAAGTTATGGATCGAGTCAAGCTTCACAGTTTAAAATTATTTCGTAATACGTATAAAAACATATGTCCTTATCCTAACTTTTCAAGTTCTATGCTATAGAATTAAAAATATTTGATACAGAGTGATCTATAGCATAGAACTTGAAAAGTTAGTATAAGGACATGTAAGCCATCTTTATTGATTTTCTACGGTTTGGCTGGTATAGACATCTAAACTCAAAATAAATGATTTTCAGGTAGCTGTAGATTCTTTATTAAATATAATAGACATGAAGTGTGATACATCGCTGAAATTAGCTCGGCAGGAGACACCCTGTATATTACGAAATAATTTTAAAATATGAAGCTTGACTCTATCTTAAACTTTGATTTAAAACATTCTTTTCTATTTCTCAAGATTTCTCGGAGTATAAGTCGATCACTCTGGTCGGTATTTAATAGTAAAAACAGTGAAGTAGTTAACCCTAAACTGATAATGAGTTTAAATCATTTTTCAATGCCAATTTAATATTCATCTAAAAATTTATGGCAATAAAGAATATCAAATAGCTATTTATAAAACTCCACTATAAGGGATTTTCAAAACAGTAGGCCTGCTCTTATTGTTTAAATATAATGAAATAAATATTTTTGTAATTGAAGTTGACAGTGCATATGGTATATTCTAATTTTTATGCTAAAATTATAAACTCGAACTTCCAGGTTTTAAGCTGTTGAAAACAAATGCTTTCGAATGGAGCAAACCGGAAACTTCTTTCCAGAATATGAGAGGTTTCGACTATGTCTATTTTGAGGGTATAACGATGGCCGTAAACCGTCCCTTTCCGCTTTCCGCGATTCTCCTTTTACCACAGTCTTCATCATATTAAGTTTTAGTTTATAGTTAATCCAATGAAAGCAACCTAGTTATCTTATACTATTTTCTTATGTTTATCAAGAGGATAATTAATCTTCTTATTAATTGATCAATTACAAAGATTTGTACCTGAAATATTATTTCAGAGGAGTACAGGTCTATTGATATTTCAAGTCGAGGTACTCTTTCTAAAGAATGCTCTCTCCTATTTCATAAGAAATATTAGAGCCACGTGATCATATAGTATGATTAGGAGACGGACCTCAAGTTGCTTTATGGCGTGAAGAATTGTGGAGCAAGTGTTAGATATCCCATTCATGATATTATATTAGGTAACACTATGAATGATTAATGAAACATTTGCTTAAATGAGTTTGTTATATAATTAGAATTAGTAAATAATTTAACCGAAAAAAAAACCTATTGTTTGATTTACTTAGTCTTCAATTAAATGTAATTTGTAACAAAAAATCAGGTGAGGCCTCAGTTATATAATAAATATGTTACATAATATCACTATAATAACTAACTTGAAATTAAGTTTTCAACGAAATTTAACAATTAATGAATATTCTCGAAAGATGTTCAAAAAATATTACAATTCCAAAGGAAGATTTTCAATTTAAAAGAAAAACAAAGAATGAAAGAGTTGAACACCTTAAGCAAAAAAATTTATATTTAAAAAATATCTATCAACAGTCGAATGGAAGTAAAAAAATCGGATGTATAGGATTAAGAATAAACAAAACAAAAAAATTAAATCATATTAAAGATACTACTGGCTAGGAATCTAAAGTTAAGTACAAAGAACAGAAATTAATAAAATAGAAATAGTATAGAAAAGCGAATTACAAAAATTATTCTCATCTACTATAACCATCATTAAGAAACAAGAAATATTAGTTCTTTTTCTTGAAAAGGTTTTAAATTTATTCAATAAAATCATTTACTTTAAATTTTTAATAATTTGTATTTAAAATGACAGTTGTACTACCTTTATTTGATTTTACAACTGTTACATTATTACTTATACTTTTATTTTTTATAGTTTTTAAAATTAAAATATCACTATTAATTTCTTTTTTAATTTTGACAGGTTTTAAATTTTTAATCAAATTGCAAATTGCAAATTTTTCGTAATAGAAATTATTATTATTCTGAGTTAGTTGCTAAAATTTTTGTAATATTGTTTATAAATTTAGGTGGGATACTGTATTTAAATACCTTATTAATAAATTTTATCTCACTATCAGTGAACTGAGAATCAGATAAATTTGGGAAACGTTGTGAAAATGTGCGTGTGTTTGTTTCAGTGTATTGTGATTTTTCGTACTTACATTAAGTTGCTTCTAAATTCTTTAATTTCTGGCATTGTTTTAGAAATTTTTGATGTTTAAATCTACTAATGGTTTCACGTATTTTATAATCCAGTATATCGAACTCAACTGGATGTAACCTGTATGTTAATTCAGAGTGAATAGTTTTAATGTAGATTTCGAAATAGTCGCGTATCTTAAACCACTTTTTAATTTCTACTTTTAACCAAATAATTTTAGCTTTTTTTTTTCTTCTCGGCTTGTCGTGTTATTGTACGACATTTTAAATTTTTGTATTTGGGAATAATATTCCGCTTCCGGCACTGCATATTGAACCATATATTTTGTGAAGTTAGTTTACGTTTTATCAAAATTTTCTTAAAAAGCTGAGTTATCTCCTCCAAAGGCGCAGCTAAAAATAAGTGAATTATTTCAACTCTTACTTTGTGGAAATTATTCATAACAAATATGAAAAGATAAATAATACTTATCTTGAATTTCCACAGTCTTCTAGTGCGTTTTAAAATATATTCATACCTATGTATAATGTTCTTGAACTATGTTAAATTAAACGGAATATAAAAATAGATTGCAAAATTACAGTTGAAGTAAGAAAAAATTGAAAACTTACAACAGTAAATAAAAAAATGTATCAATAAGTTTCACTGAAAAAATTACCATTAAAGATCAAACACATGATGATATTTTCCACAGAAAATAAATCTAGTCTGCCAAAAGAAAAACAGAGTAACAACCAAATATTTATTAATGCTATAAAATATTTTAAGGTCAAGTTTAATGTTAAAAAAGAGCATATTTATTTCGAAGTATATTTATGTTATTTGCTTTTGTATATCCCGTAAAAAGAAATAATCGTGAATTAGGGATCATTGCTGACAACAAACGACGCTCATATAAATCAAAATGTTTCTTGGTTCTTGGAATAAAATGAGATTAAACGGCACTTTACTTTGAACGCTCTGAATATAAACCTAATTTATTGCAATAAAAGGATAAAAATCCCAATGATCCTCCATCAGAGACAATAAAATAGTTAAATAAAGAACGTAAAATTGATCTCTGCAATCAATTTCTATAATAAAATTTATTCTCAAGGATAGGGACTAATTTTTTTCCAAAAAAAATTAAATATTTTATTATGTTGCGTTTAAATGTAATCAATGATTAATAATTTGTAATATAAAATTAGCTTTAATTTTGTGATGCAATATTAAATGGAAAAAATATTTTAAAAATTTAAATGTCTCTTAAATTGACAATATATGAGTACATATGTACTTCTGTGCATGTCTGTGTAAATGCATTGTTCACAAACACGGATCGGAATTAAATGTTATCTATATAGTTTATTTGGTCCTATTCACGAAATTTTTCACTAGAAAATAAATTAAACATTTTTTATATAAAATAATGTCCGAGTTTTGGCTGTTTATTTTCGTTTATCTCGCCTCATAATAACCGAAAACGTCAAAAATCGCCGATTTAAATGGTTATAGCGTTAATCACGAACCATTTATTCGGGTCAATGGACGTTTTAGTGGTTTTCCGATTAGTTGGAACGGCGGTGAAGTTTGAAGCTTCATTGCTTTTTAAATGTCAACTGTGTGCAATCTACATCAGCGTTGCGATAAATGTCGTTTGGTCGGTGAAGAGTATTTAACCTTTGGTCTATCATAGTGAAAGTATTTTCCACAATACCCCGAACTTCTTCTTTTGGTGTTTTTTGCTGCGTTAATATATGGCATGTTCTTCTCAATAAATACGCATGAACAAACTGTAATAAAATGAATTATACAAGGTAACTACCATGATAATGGTAGGTAGCTTTAAAATACAGTAAACCAACAATACTAGACTAAGCTTTTTATACGTTACATTATGAATACTTTACTGGTTTACTTAAATTTCATTTAAAGAACGTTCCTTAAATTATATCAGTGGTGTACGCATTTTGTTAAATAATTTATAAATATTATTAAGTTATTTTAGAATTGTTATTATGAAATTATTTATGTGAATAAGAAAATAAACTAATATATAAGAATGGTTTTCTTTGATCAGTTTAAATATGTTAATTCTTTTTATATTAAAATAATTATATAAAATTCTTTGTCATTATCGGGGCGAAACAATCAAATACATTTTCATAATTATATAGCACCTAGGTAATATGTTATTGTAATCTGAATCCAATAACAGACGATACTAGGCTAATGGTTCTAAGAATATTAAGTAGGTATAATTGTTTTTTCAATAATTTTGGTTTATTCCTACATACAGATCGAATAGTTTTATAATTAAGCTTGTTTTGTTAAGGGAAATTCATTTCTCAGACAATTGAGTTTATGCAAATGTAAAAAACCTGTACAAACGTGGTTTCGATATGCGTAAGCTAATTTTCAATTGATTTTTAACTAAATGGCGATATTTAGAAAAGTTTTTAAAAAAATGTATTAATTCAATTCATAAAAACAGTAATTTTTAAAATTCAAGAAAATTGGGAAGTACAATTTCAAAATTAGGAATTTTTAAAATTGGGACGTACAGACCTTATTACTGCAATAATAAAAATTTTCGTTAAAAAAAATAAACTAAAATCATACTAGAATGTTATCGTATGTACAAGTAAAGTACGTCTCGGAAAAAACTTGATGAAAAGTTAAGGAACATTTTCTATATAAAAACAACTGCTTTTACTGAATTACTCGATGTCATCGTTGTACTCTTAATTAGTTTTTGATTTTTCAAATTTTATTAATACTGCTATTTTTGTTTTTTTAAGTCGAAATTTCGGATTTTTATTGAAAAATTATGCTTTCAGCCCGAAATTTTGGCATTTAATCCATGATTTTAACTTGAAACTTGAAATTTTGGTGCCTAATTCAAAATGTTCGCTTACAATTCGGAATTTTGGCATTAAATTCGAAATTATAACATAAAAAAATAAAGATTTTGTGGTGTATGTGTGTAATTCTTAATATTCATTTGTCACTCAAATTTTTGGTGTGTACTTCGAAATTTTCGCTTATAATTCAGACTTTTGGCGTTAAAAATGAAATTTTAACTTGAAATAAAAAATTTTTGGTGTATAATGCTTAATGATCAATTTAACTCAAATATTTGGTACGTAATTCAAAATTTTGGCTTATAGTTCGGAATTTTGGCGTTAAATTCGAAATTTTAACTTAACCCTTTCGCGACTTCCTTAGATTTTGTACAAACTACTGAGATTTATCAATCCCGTTTTACGCGGATATTGTTGCTGTCCGTCGTTTTTGGACTTCACTTTGTGACTTTTCGATGCACAATAAATAATTATTTTGTGGGAAACTCTTTTATTTTTCTGTAAGATCCGTACGGGATATAATTTTCCAATAAGCGGGTTCATTATGTCCCGACAGGCATGTAATGGCAAATTTTATATACAGATGAGGTGGCGACTTCTGACTCAAAAAGAATTAAGAGGAGGAAGCTGCAGCTATCTTCGAGGATGAAGACGGTATGGATGATTCAGAGGAGGAACCTTTTTCTAATAACGGAAGTTCTGATGAAAATGAACCATCCGATGTGGATCAAGAAGAAAGTGAACAAGAACTTGAAATGGAAAGTGAGGAACAATAATCTTATGACGATGTGCATGAAGATGAAAATGATAACCAAGAAATTGAGAATGAAATTGTTGAATAAGAAAGTACTGAGATTGAAAAAAACGAAACGAAACTTACAGACCACAAAAAGAAAAAAATAGTACAATAATTTGCAATTACTGCGATGAAAATTTCAAACTTAAATTTTTAGTACCAACTGAACAACCAATCATATTAATTACATAAATAATGAACTGGAATTATTTTTAAAAGTTTTTCCAAGGAGTTTATTATTCCAGATGCACATTATACTAAGGAAATGTAACAATCAAGAAAGCAGTAGTTCGTGACAGGTGTAAAATGTTATTTTCAAAATTATATCTCAATAATTCTGACAAATCGGACAATTGCAATAAAACTTATTATATTGATCAAGTCGTTACGTGTTTAAAATAAATGTTTCCCAAAGTTAGAACGGAATCAACTTATCAAAGCATCGATGAATCCATGACCAAATTCAATGAAAAGTATCTGCCGAAAATGTCGTTTTTATTCTTAAAAATCCAAATAACTAAATAACCGCAACATTTAGGTATAATGAATGCTTAACAAAAGTAAAATTATTTTTAAGTGGTTTTTGAAGATAATATAATACAGGGTGTTATATTTAAAATAACTGAGAAAATCATGAGCGTTAGTTTTGGGTCACCATGTATACAAAATGAAAGCTATCAAAACCGTTATAAGTTGCAACTAAAGTAGACTACTAATACATTTTTTGGCCTTAAATCTTAATTGTTTATTTTAAATAATAAAGGGTGACAATTTCATTAAGATTTTCACACAAAAGTGACCATATCTTTAAATTTACCCTGTAGAATCTAGTAAAACCCTATATTGTCGGAATAGGAAAAATGAGAGAAATTGAAATTCAAGATAATATACAGGGTATTCCATTAAAAGAAACATAACTTTGATAAACTGTGACCTTCTGAGACACCCTGTATATTCTTTCCTATTTCTCAAGATAAAGGAGATATCAAACTTCGGAGTATAAATTGATCACCCTGTATATCGGTACTAAAAGCCTACTTCACTTTTTTTCAAATCCCATATTGATATTTTCTCGCAAAAATTACTTTGATTATACTTGTATTTGCATTCGCAGCATTTTAAACATTTTAAAGTACACAAGTATATTTCAGAGTACTCGAATACCCAGAAACATACTCGAGTACATGAAACATTTAAAAATGTAAAAAAAAAAATAAGAATCAGACAGGATTGGATAATTACATATATTTTTAAAATAATTACAATTGCAAACTATTTTTTTAAAGTAACTAATTACAATTGCAGTTACCAGCAAAAATGGAATTAGCAATTTCATAATTATTTTTATAATTACTATTACGATTAGTAAATTATAGGGATAAAATTGACAACCACTCATGTTCAAAATTCAATATTCAAAATTTGAGTCGAAATATATCAAAAAAACGCTTTTTAACATTTATAGGATATATCAGAATTATTTCACTTAAGCACAATTGAAGTGTCGACGCCAACAAGCACAAACCAGCAAAGGTAATTTCATTTATAAAAAAATTGAACCCAACCTAATAATAATAAACAATTTTAGTTTTAAAAGTTTATTGTTAAATTGAACGGAAAAAATGAAATAATAAAGTTTTGTTTGTACCTACTTCATATATTTTTATTCACAATATATTTATATTGTTGCTTTACAGGTTTACAGTTTTTATATAAACAAGGTTTTACAAGAAAATTCTTGTTTTTCAGATCACATGTAAATACCTAGGTATTTAAAATTAATTGTAGTTAGAGAAAGTAATTCTATTGACAATTGTAAATGTATTTGTATCTATAAGAAGTAATTGTAATTAGATAATTTAAATAATTCAATTACACATTACAATTTCTATAACGATTTTGCTGCAATTAAAATTACAAATTATTTTAAGAAAACGTAGTACTTAAATGGAATTATTACACGAAAAGTAAGTAATTGTATAAATGTTAATTATCTTATTACCAGGAACTACCTAGCTCTTGAATCAGATAATTTATTTTTGTATAACTAATAAACTATGTCATTGGGTTTAAGGAAATAGCATTGTGAGAATTACAATAAAATAAAAAAATTTCTCTATACTTCGCTGAACTTGGAAAGGAAATAACATTGAAAATTTTCCAACAACTAGAAAAACTAATTAATTAAATCAGAGGGTGTTCAGAATTGTAGAACTCATTAGTACTCGAGTCTTTGATTACATGTACATGTACTTGGTGTCCTAGTACTTATCTTCTCTATACTAAAGTACGGCGCAGCTATAGCGAGAATAAAACTTGATAAAAATGTATGTAAAGCCATTCATTACAGAATAGGAAAAAACCACATAGACTGGAAACATGTGATTTGTAATAGCACAAATTTGAATGGAAAAATTTTGAAACTAAATGTAAAGTTTAGAAAAAAAATCCGAAATCCCTTGTTTCTTTCAAAAGTAGTTTATTTCCAATCTTTTATTAATTACATGCTGATAATATTTTTCTCGTTTGTCCCGTTTAAAAGCATACGCAGACCAGTACTAAAAATAATAACTTAATTCGATCGCCTCGTATAACCTTTTTTGGCATTTTATATTGGTTATATAACATATAATAGAAAATAAAGTCAAACTTTTAATTCCCGCCACCATTTGAATGCTAAACTAATTAACAAACATTTGTCAATAACTCATGGTAAAAAATATTTATACAGTTGCTAAAAACGTTCGGTATATTGTTGTATGCACGTTCTTGCGTGTTTAATGATATTGTTACGTATTGGTTTGTTTTCCCTGAATAAAAAATGTACAAAAGAATCTAAATATTAACTTAAGGGATTTCTTACCCATTACGTAATTTGGTTAATGGAAATTAAAGAGGCTGAGTAAAAACAATAACAATTAATTTATCTAATGAAAACAACTAAATTATAACTATCAACTTCTCGATCATCCGAGAACCCAAACTTGACCTCTGATCTTCTTTTATTTTACTAACCAAGAAGTCCCTAATATTTATTAATTTTGATGACTGTACTAAAAATATTTATTTAACATTCGTTGGCGGGCTTGTCCCACAACTCTCGCTCACGTAATGTTAAATAAATAGTAAATATTATTATAATTTTGAAAATAAAAAAGAAGTTTTATGTACAGGGCAATATGTAACTAAATTCCTGTACATAATATTGTAACAACCTAACTTACTGATTTTCTAATAAAATAATTCACTAGGTTGAAATCTGGGGATCTTGAAGGGTGGTTAGTTATAAGGTTCACCCATTACTACTAGGAAATCTACCGTCTAAAAAATTTCTCACGATAATTCTAAAATGAGTAGAGGCAGCATTATGTAAAAAATATAGTTTTCGAGTGGTTTCATCCGGCAGCAAAACTGGTAACACTAATTAGTAAATAAAAAATTGGGAATGGCTTTGTCTGGTTGCGATACCTGTTTCTTCTGCCCAAACATGTTCAATCAGAAAATAAGAAATATGTATGTGGAAAAACAATCTGTTACATCATAAAATGTTCATTAAAATGCATCCAACAAAATTAAACACCTTTTATAAATTTGTTTAATCACTTAATAATGTTTGTTAATTATAACGAACGTTTATCTTCTTACCTTACTTTACCATTTAAATTGGTAGCGGTAGTCATAAAATATTGTACTTCATTTTCTATTAGTGTTTACATATAATTCAGTACTAAATTAAAATTATAAGAGGCGATGGAAAATTAATTAATTTATTAATTTGTTTCAACCCGGATACGTAATAATAGTTTTAAAAGGTACAAACAACAAAAACATGATCAATATGATACTATTTAAATATTGGAAATAATGTTATACGAAAATACATTTTGGCATTTTTTTCTTTTATAATTCACAATCAATTTCTAATTTTAACCACTCAAATTAGAGCCGGGACAGCAACAAATAGCTTGTTGTTTTAAAATCAGTTTTATGGAACTTGAATTTCGGAGTTTTATTAAGCGGAGTAATTCTTGTATCTCTAGCTACAATTTAATTTTTTCCACTACATTAAAATTTAAAATGGAGCAATTAAAATTGTAATATATAGGGAATTGTTTCACAAATTTTAATATTTTTCAATTATTCCTTAAACCACACCTGGATTTTTATTCTCTTAATAATCCAATATGTGCTTCGTCAGAAGTGTAAGCTATATGCTAAAAAAATGTATATATTTGTGATGCGCTCCAATTTAGTAATGCCCAGTATAAAATAAATTTACTAGGTATTATTTGAGATGCAATTAACTACTTATCTCAGGGTGAGTTCAAGTAAAAGAGTGGTTTAAATAATATAATTATCTAAATGTATTTTTAAACAAAAAAGTAAATATAAAAATAAAATCATGAACAATTACCACTTTATAGTTCTTTGTCCTGTAAGTAAAAGTCCAATTCTTCTCACATCCTATGTGTCAATTAAAAATATCTGTCATTGCACGGCCGTTGACCCAAGTAAAGATTATCACACTTTAATTGTCTAGACATTCCTTAAAATTTCAAATTTCACCCTTCTTATTGGAATCCATTCACAATAGGGACGGTTTATTTACTTCTATTGATGACGCTAATGTCTTTTTCTTATAATTTTCCTTTTTTAGGTTAAACACTTTATGGTTATATTTATAAAGTTGTCTTTATAACAATAAACAATACTAATTGAATGTTTTGAATTGTTACTATCAGGTAATATCATAAGAAAATTTGAATTTGAGGTTAAGCAATTATTTTAAATCTCTTACAATAACAATGTTTCTTCTTTCGGTCACAAACAAAAGAGAGCTCCGTCAAAGTCCGACTGAGCTTAAATAGTTTTCTGAAATAATAACAATCTTTTTGTTTACTTTATTTAGTTTTGACACTTAATTATTTAAGCTTCAAATAAATTATTGATTACAAATTACAGCAATGTAAATTTTTACTCATGTTTAATTGTATATAAATAATTAACTATATATAATTAAAATATCATGTTGTTACTTGCATTATGGCATTATAATTTTTATTTCTACATTAAAATTTAGTTTATTATTTTGATACAACAAAGCCTATTTTTTTTACAATGAATTACTTTAATTTTGTGATAATCGAGAAATTTTAGATACTTGCATATTTCTAAACAGTGACCAAAGTTTAATTAACAATTTCTACTTAATTTATAGAATTTTGATTAGTTTAAGTATTATAGGTATAACATAAAATCTTATATTCTTTTAACCAATTTTATTTGATTCATGTGTTTCTACCTATCAATTTTGTGGATTTCTTTTTTTAGACCGTTACATTATATATACGAGTATATAAAACGAGTGATTCAGTGATTCAAAAATTGTGGGTATTAAAATAGTAAGCATACAGAGACCCATTATACATGGATATTGAAAATCACTTATGTGACTTTTATCTGTGTTTGAAATATTTTTCTTTGCCTATTGAAACGAAAGATAAAGTTTGAAACGTTAATTGATCGTAGAAATTTTTTTAAAAAGAAATAAAAGAATGGAGGAAGATTATTATCATCACTTGCAAAATATCCGGATTTCATAATTTAGAAAATTTAATACAAGTTAAAGTTTATAGAAAGACATAGTTTTACCTCAGATTCCTAAGCCACAATTCCAGTTTGTTCTTAAACTTTAAAATGTATTCTTTGTATGTATAACATTTTCAGCTTAACAATAATTTTTAGTTAGTGTTTTGAATAGTTATATTTCAAAAAAGAGCAGCAAACGTAGAATGTTTAAAAAAAATAATAGACGTAAGTTACAATTTCAATTTCTAAACATTAAATTCTTGTAAATGCAGGCGACATTCGACTGTTTCGTAATATTATTTAAAGTTTTTGTGCTCGTAAATCTGGAATTTCATCTCCTTTGATGGTACTAAGTTTCATTAAAAAAACAACGGAGAATTTCGTGTTACAGGGAAAGTTCTCGATTTCCTATCTGACGTTGTTTGATTTTCTTATCCTTTGTCAGTTTCTGAAAAACCTTTTATTGGGCTTCTTAACGACCGGCGGCAAGCTACTGTTACAATGTACCGAAAAATTACAATTTATTTCAAGCATAAAATTGAAATACGAGAGGCTTCGGGATCCATTATTCATTTTGCGTGGCAACAGCATTAACTGTTGCATAAGTAATTTCTCTTCTCGAAGACAAAAAAAAAACAAGTGAAATCTTGGTGAGGAAAGAATAATCTTTTTTAAAATTTATGAGGCGATATAAAAAGCGACGAAACTTTGTTTTAGGTCCCATTTCGTCAAGGTGATAGACAATGTATTGTATTACAATCTCCCTAAATGAAAAACGTAAAAAGGACGCCGTATTTGTCTGGCAGGTAAGTTTGGATTTAACGTCTTTTTATTACTCTCATCTGAATACAGGTTTCTAGGTTATGGAAAAAGGCTGTAGAGTTTAAAAGTTTTGAAAAATCAAACACATTGTTATTTTGTCCTAAAATTATGAAAAATATATTACGTAGTCATAACCAATATGGATATGAAATATGGATGTGACTTGAGAGTCTCATTTTTTGGATTTAATATTTAAAAATTTAAAAGCATTTCACAGTTTTTATAATCTACATTTCATCCACTCCATTACCCAAAATTTCGACATCTCTATAAAAGACCAAAAGTTACAATAGAAACTACAAACCGATTATCCGCTTCTATTGATAAGGAGAAGAATTGTTAAATAAAATATATACCATGAATTTAAACCCCCTGGAGCCCCGGCAAGCCCTTTATTTTTAGCAGCAAGTAATATAGTATTTGAAAGTATTTTCTACTCTATACAAAACCTATATTTTTCGAATTATATATTTTAGACTGAAAAATAATCTTAAAATTAAGGTAAATATAATTTAAAAGAATCTCTATTAATCTCCATCCACACAATGATATAATGTACTTTCAAATAGTTCTCGTTACGCCATATATTTTGTTGAAATATACCTTTTTATTATAAATTGGTTTTTAAAACAAAAAGATCTAACACAGAAGATTCTGAAATGCCAATCTCAAGTTACCTTTGATTTGTGAATTGTCAACGATTTTAGAACTATCGAAATATGAAAATAGTGTAATCAGTTGAAGAAAAAAATAGAAATCGTTAATACCATAAGTATGATGGATGTGCTAAGGCTAAGGCAATATTGTTTAATACGAATCATCTAGAACGAACGTTGGTCAGCAAAACATTAAGCAGTTAATAGATAAGTTTTAAGAGACAAAATCCATTCACAACAATATGCATGCACGAAGTAGAAATCAAGCATTTGAAGTGGCCGTATTGGATCATTTACAAATGAAGAATCGACATTCAGGCAATTAGCTAAAGAATCTGGTGTATCAGCGCCTAGTATTCATTTAATTGTGAAATTCTATAAATTTCACCTTTATAAGATAACATTACTTCAGGAGTTAAACGAAAATGGTCCTGATTGTTAGCTTTAATTTTGGGAGGAATTTAGTAATTTATTAAATACAAATCTACATGGTTATTACATGTTTTTCTGTTTCTGGTTTTTTTCATGTTAAATGGTGAAAAGTAAATGGACATAATTGTCGGTTTTGGAGTGAGACTAACCCCCATTTAAACATGGGGAGAGATACATCAACGCCTCAAAAATTAAATGTTTGGGTTGGAATTTGGGGAACCAAGTTGATGAATTTATTGAGGGACATAAAATAATTTTAATTTTTTAGAATATATTAAAGACCCTATCTGTACCAACATACTTGGAACATTATAATACTCTTTTAGAGGACGAAATTACTTTTCAACAGGATGGTGCCCTCCTAAATTTCGATATTCTCGTGCGACAGTTTTTGACTGACGTATTCTAGAGCCCCGGATTAACAGAAGCTAGAATGTCCAGTCAGATCCCCTTTGGATTTCTTTCCTTTTTGTGGGGTCACCAAAATCAAAAATATGCACCACTCCACCAGCAAATTTTGTCGAGTTGTGATAGAGAATTGTTACGAAATCCCGACATCTGATCTATTAGTTGATTTAAAAAATCTTTTAAAGTAGATTATATCATTCTTTAAAGGATAATATAGGTCTTCTTGAACAATACGTTCATTATTTTCAGACACATGATTTTTTTTATATTAATTATATCCTCAAAAAATTCTTGAATGAAAAATTTTAAAATTATTTCATATATATATATATATATATACATATCTCGCATCCAAGCTTCCACCTCCTCTCTTGCCAATCTTTATCCCACATATATCTGTCCTACATTGCTTGCATCACTCCTTTATATCATATAAGTTTAGGTCTTTCCTTTATTTTAGAGGGTTTCCAATGGAATATTTTTGGTAGCCTCCGTTCCTCTCGCATTCTTCTCAAATGCCCATACCAATTTAACCTCCTGCCTTTTATTCTACCTTAAATATTTACTGTTGTAACCCCCATTTCTCCCCGCATGTATTCATTTCATATCCTTTCTGTTCTTGTCACACGCCAGCTGCGTCTCTAGAAGTCCATCTCCATCTCTCTTAACTTTCCTTCATTTTTCTTTGTTATTTCTCAAACCTCTGACTCATATAGTGCAATACTCTCAACTACTGTTTTGTTAATTATTCTTTTCACACTTTTTGTTATATTTTTATTCCATGTATTAGAGTGTAACTGTCTTATTGCAACTCTGCCCTTCGCTATTCTCTGCTTAATTTCTTCTTCGCTTCCTCCATTACTAGATATATTTGTTATTAAGTATTTATATGTAGTGCAGCACTATACTACATTTCCATCTTCCATTTCTAAATTTCTTCTTATGCCTTCGACTACTATATACCCGGTTTTATCAAAATTTATTTGTAAGCCCCATTTAACATATTTCTCATTCATATTTCCAAGCATGTAGTATATATCCTTTTAATCTTCTGCGGATATGACTTTATCATCAACAAAATTCAATGTATATAGAGTGTCACTTATGAGAATTCCCATAGTGTGGCATTATTTTCTCCAAGTTTTGAGAGCCACATTCAAGTATATTTTAAAAAGCGTACGTGCTATACAGCATCCTTGTCTCAGTCCTAAAAAATACAGAGTTGAGTAGAGAGAAAAAAAATCTTTCAAAGGGACTATTTAAAAAAAAGGGGTTTTTTGTTGGGCTCTAAGAGATTGGATTTGTTAATATAAATTTTATATAACAATTCGTATTTTTGCCCATAAAAGTTGTTGTGTTTTTAAATTTAAAGTTTCTGGTGGTTAAGTTTTCGTTGGTACACGTTGTATATAAAGAATTTTTTGTAAACAAATAAACTTTTATTTTCAAACATGCTGTAAACTCGTACTCAACGAAAATTATGATCGTTTATTCATGAAATGACCAGTAATGTCAACAGAATCTTTTATAAAAACGAAATTTAATAAGAGCCTTTGGATTTCGCCGACCTTTGACAAATTTAAAAAATTCAATTGTAGTCTCGCTTTGAATATTTAATTTGACACGGGTACATGTTTTTTCTTTCAGAAACGTTAATTGTAGAGCGGCACTTTCCCAAATTGGGCTGTTGCGTCTTCAGATTGAAACGCTTATTAAATTTTCAAGGTGGACTAATTCTGTATAAGGGAAATCACTCAGTTTGTTTGATTTAAATTTTTCAGAATGGTTTTACAGAAGACATAATTGTAGCGTTACGAATGATGGAAGTATACCGTTAAATTGAACATAATTAGCTCGGAGGGCGTGTCGTAATGAAATTAATAATGGGTCAAGTATTATAAAGCAAAATAATGAAGAGGGTTGTTTTCAAAAACAACCTCTAGTATATTACTCCTACTACCGATCTGGATTAACACAAATGAGTCACGGTGTATACCTAAGAACAATTCTTTTTGGAAATAAATGAATATTTTCATTTTATCCTCAGCACAAAGTGACGTATTAAACTAGCAGGATTAACAAACCTGAATAAGAAGTATTACGGTTGGTATCAAACCAGATTAAATAATGAATCTTAGTTTGTCATTTTGTTCATTAATAAGCCGGCTTTAGTGAATTATCTTCGTAAATAATCGACGACAAGCGAGTAATTAGAAAATTATTCATCATTTGGGTGAAACTGAAACTATACTGATTGATTAAGCGATTGCCGTTCATGACATTCGCGTGAGAACAAGTTTTGTTAATTGGATGGGACGTACCAATGATCAATAATCATTTAGATGTTGAGCATGTCGACTTTTTTGTTTGGAATATTTATTAAAACAGCCGGGAGTTGCGCATCGATTTTAATCACACGTAAATCTGGGAGCTGCTACGTTTGGGTAATGACTAATGACTAAGATTAATATGTTTTGTCGAAAGTTACGTGTTAATCACTTCGGATTTTGACTATTATTGGCAACAACAGAACAGATCAGGCTTAAATCACTTATTTTATTCGAACCATTCAGATCAATTTTGTTTAGACTTAAACAGATATTCTTCAACTTATTCTAAAATTATAATAATAAATACCTTATAAATACTATGTAAGCTTTATTACCAATGGAATTAAAATAGTGAAATCAATATATTTTTATATTTACATAAGTTGCATAAAGTAATAGAATATAATTGAGCGAGCGTGAGGAACCACGATTATCTAATTTTGTTATTCTAACTGAGTAACAGACTATATTTTCTCCACGACCAGGAATTCATTCGATTTTTCACTCAATATTTTAAATAAATTCTAGCGATATTGTCTCAAAATGGATTATTACAACTCCCGCCATTTGCATGTGAGCATCTCATATTGACAGTTTTGACATCCACTTTTTAGAATAATTACGAAATATTCATTCCATCACTAGTTACGGAATAAAAATACATGCAAAACACATAAGAAGCAAGTGTTTCAGAATAATTATTATATCTCAAGAGTGAGCTTGTTCGTATTCTATTATTAAAAATTATTTTGGAATTAACACATTGCACTAATGACCGTGGAAAAAATTGTTAAATTGTTTCGCGATTTCTGATGAAAACTTATTAGACTAAGTCTAAGATGATTGGGATGCATACCTCCGTAGTGGTAGGAAAAAGACGTACTAAGAATACAAGTAGTGAAATAAGATCGGGAATAATTAAGAATAATATGAATAATGAATGTTTAACCGGAAAGATTTAAAAAAAAAACAAACAATGAAGAGAATGAGTTTTGATCCAAGTTCAAGCTCCTAAAACCTATAGGGTTGTTATATTTTTATCAACATAGGTAAACTCCTAGTTATATTTGACTATGGCGACTGTACTAGTTATATAATTTAACGAATAATAAGTAACAATGAATGATAGAATATAGTCTAAGAAAATTGCTGTCATCAAAAAAAAATGAAATATATTGGAGAGGCATTGGAAATTTTAGAACGGTAAGGTTAAACAAATGTTGTTCAACTTTGTGCTACAAGGGGCATTTATAGGACAGGTTGCTGAATTAAAAAAATTAGAATGCTTTCGGAATATAAATATATATATATATATATATCGGGTCTACTAATAAAAAACTAAAAAATAGAAAACAATAGGACAAATTAAGTTGCTTGGGTAATTAAACTGAATAAATATATAACATTTTGAATTTGATTGATTTCAAATATATAAGTGATACGGAAAATCTCTCTTTAAAAGATCTAGTGAATGAAAAATAAAACTTAAATTATTGGTACTTTGCTTTTATGTTCAATAAAAATCCTTTCCTCACTAATTTGCTCAACTATTGGCATGTGTCGGTCAGAAAATCAAAAATAAAAGAAACTACTTATTCAAAATTCAATTTTAAATAGAAGCATTGTGAGAACTCCATAAAATTTACATATACGAGTATTCATATTTTATTAAAAGTATTCACACCAGAGAAAAATTTCTGACAACAAAACTCCACGTTATAACTAAATAAAAAATAAATATATCTATTTCACTTCTTTATTAACTTATCCTTTTCCATATACAATACCACCTGCGTCTTTACATTTATAACGCATTTTTTCCTTATAAGATAAGATATAATTACCCGCTGTATACGGAGCTTATAGACATCAAGTACACATTATTCTCAATAAAAGGTCAAAAAAGATAAATTGCTAATATTATTTGATCTTAGATCTTCAAGGAATAAATATGTCGCTATATTTTACTATAATTTGTTAATCACTTGTAACAGAAACAAACTGTCGTCACTATTTAAATGAGTAAAATAGGAACAACCAAATTGATTGTTAACTACAAATAAGAAGTGATAAGTGGAAAACTCCAATGAAAAATTAAAATCAATCTGTTTTCAGCGCCATTTTGTACATAGGATGTGGCTCATGTTAACTTAAAAGTTGTAATTGCTCATCAACTATTAAACAATTTGCTATTTGTGGAACTTTCTTTTTTAATTTTTATTTGTTAAATAAACCAAAATTAATTACATTTCCTGGGTATTTTTTTAATATTCCTTCTCGCTTCTTCAATAAACTACGACATAAATCAGTCTACTTTATAAAAAAAAATTAAGGAAAATCCCCATTTTTCTTTACTACTATTCAAGCGAAAATTTTAATCCCGAGCCTGTACCTTGATTTTTTGCGAAATTCGCTGAATTGATTAAACTCAAATTTTATTTATTCCGTTCTTAGTTGGTTAATGCAAGAAGTCAACTATTCGTTTGAGAATTGGTCATCTAACATTACAAAAAAATACACTCAGAGTAAAGGACTTACCAAAATCCAAACAACCCTGAAGTACTCTAAAATGTTTCCCCTCTCTCTCTTTTTCTTTCTCTAACCGTGATCGAAACCCATGTTTCAAAAAATTAAGGTGAATTCTTCTTCACGATTCACGATAAAGGTTGAACTAAAACTCTAAAATCTAATTCTCTTCCTCTTAATAAAAACCGCAAATTTTTCGGAGTAATGAGTTAAGACTTTTCGTAATCCACGTTAAGACTGTTTTTCTTATTTAATTTTTTACCCTACATCGTCCGTTCTTTTTCCTAGTGGCGCATACTTTAATAAGAGGAATCAATTATAAAGTTGTAACAACATGTCATTTTTTTGTCCTATTTTTTTTTAACATGACTACGCGGCAATTCTGAAATTCTTGCAAACTTTTTCTCAGTTACCTAACCTAATTCATATCAAGGTTTATTTTTTGTGTTTCTAACAATCTTACGAAATGTTTGCGTTTCTTGTGTTTTCAACTTGTAACAGAAAGTGTGTTGATTTATCTATACGATTTATTATTAGAACCTTTGAATGTATACGGAGCGTTCTTTTTTAAGTTCAATAATCTTTGATTATTGCATATTCAACTGATTAATTTGTATTATTCAAGTAGTGCAAGAAGCTACGTTCACCGTTAGTAGACAGTCAATTCTACAAATAATTCACTACTTAATTTGTTATTTTAGTTTTCTGCGATTAAAATTAAATTGATTTAATCTTAACTTTAATATCAGCAATGTTATGCTAAAGCTATGTTTATTTAATTCAATTATGTCTTGTTATGTCACACTTTGGAATAGTTTTTGTTCCCTCAAAAGGGCCCTAAATTTAAAAGAAATGAGCTATGACAGTTGAGGATGAGTTAGAAAAATGTCTCCTTGGCAAAAAATTCGACTTGTTTTTTGTTTTTCTTGAATTTACGTATAATTAAAAGTTATTTCGGCTGGCTGGTTTTGAAATAAAAGCACTTCATAAGTTTTCATAAAAGCAACTAATTTTAATTAGAGCCACTCATTAGCACTACATTTGTATTGAAGTTAAATAAAATTACTTCTAATTTTTTAACAAAATTATGTAATCATTTTTATTACACAAAAAAAAATCAGTAAGGGGTAGCAAAATATTGAAAAGAAGTATTTACCAAAACCTGATTTATGCAGTTATTACTCTTAAAATTATTTAGTAGTGCCAGTGATTGCAATAATCTTTGTAAATATCAAGAAATATTAGCATTTCTCATAATTTAATAAAAAAGTTGGTGATATATTAGGGTGATTATATTACTGCTCAAGAACTGTGTAACTATAGGTTTTTATTTAAAACGTATGCATTCAAATTTGATCCAGTTTTGTTAATTGCATATTCAATCAAAGATTACTTCGACATATTTCAAGCTTGTCATTCTCAAGAATAACTTTGTCATTAATGTCAAAGAAAAGGAAATATATAAAGCATTTTAGATCACTTCGTCAAACACTTTTACAAAATTTTCTAGAATACTAATAGTTTCAACAGTGTGACTAACAATGAAAAAGATTCAAATGACCCGATTCCGATTCCAATTTTTTCTCATATCCATTTGAAGTAATCTTTTTCATAAAAAAAAATACTTAGAACTCTAAACGGATTCCTTTAATATAAGTAGCTCAAAGATTACGTGAATGTTAAAGAGGAGAATTAATTTTTCTCTTAAAACAAATATTATCTATTTTAAAAAAGGAAAAATAGTGGTGAACATGTTAATTTTATTGGTTTTGCAAATTTTTTTTATATAGAAATAAATAAGTGATCAACATTAAATACTACTTTTTTGTTTGTTTTTAAAAAACAATAAAGAAATTGTCAGTTTAAAAAATATTATCCAAGAAAAAGATTCGTGTTACTATTTTAAAATACATTACTTAGCAGTTATTCCGATATACCAATAAAATCATCACTTTTTAATATACAGGTATAATCTGATTGTTATTAAAACAATGTAAAATTGTACCGATTGGCTAAAAAATATTAAATATAAACTAATTTTTGTTAAAAAAACATTTATTTTTATAACATTGCATTCTTTGAAATCAATTTACTACATGTATGAGTAGAATTGCATTTTTATTTTAAATAGTTCAGACTTAACATAAATGTCAGTATTCTCTTTCCGTCTTTTCTAGATTAGATTCAATTTCAAGTACTGTTTCAGTTTCTTCTGTAACTTTACTTTGGTTTTGTCTATATATTAAATATGTTGGTCTCTTTTTTTAGATGTCCTTCTTTTTTCAGTTTATTTCATATCTCGTATTTGTAAGTTTTGATACTACTTTTAAAAAGGTTCTAGCAGTCATCAAGAGTGAATTTACTAGAAGATTTATCAACCACATTATTTAAGGTTAGGTAATTCTCCTTTTTATCGTGACTTACAACTTAAGTTTACCTAGGTAATAAAAATACCACCTACAAAATTTTATAGTGTAACTTCATGATACTTTGTGTTACCGTTAGAAATTTAACGGTAATAACTTTTTATAAAAGTTCTGGAACGGATGATAGTTTTTGCCACGATAATTTACTAACCTTATTTCTAAATAAGAATAAAAATTGAATATTGAGCAAAAAACGTGATAATTAGCCTAATATTGAACATATATATAGCATGGTACTATAAATATAAATAACTGTATTAGTTTTTTGAAAAAATAAATAATAACATAAAATATATTATTTTGATTTAAATATCGACTTCTTTCAATATTAATCTACAGGAAGCCAATGCATTTTTCAGAAGTATCTTATAAAGATTTACAGTGAAAAATATCCAGCAAGAGAATTTTGCTTGACAATATTCAAAACGTTGTCATACAAAACTATAATTACATATAATACTTATATACAGGTTCAGAAAGTAACTAAATGGACATAGGAGATATTTTAAGGAGAGGGCAGCGGTGTATCCCCTCTCGAACGAATTAGAGGTACGACTACGACTACTCGTACGTACTATCGAATTGACTGAACCGATGTTCCCACCTCGATGTGTCCCTACTTCAAGATATTAATAATGCCTTCTCTCTGTTAACGCGCTCTTTATCACTCGCATGGATACGTGTATGACTACAAATATTCAAGCCGAATCTGTATAAGCACTAAGTAAATTATTGGTAACAGTAATATTACCACTATTTTTATAAAAAATGTTTATAAGAGTAACAATGACAATTGCAAAAAAATTATTGGACCTTCAAATAAAAGATATGTATTACGCTCAGAAACGGTTTGATTTCAGTTGTAAAAATAAGAGTTACATAATGACAGTGTTCACAATTTTTAAAAACTGCTACGAATAAGTGATGTAAACGGTTTATAAGAAGTACAGAACTCTTCCCTCTAGTGAACTATATAAATTCATAATATATAATAAATTAACAGTAAAGTTAGGGCCACAATTATATAACCAAAATTGTTTATTGGATAAGTATGATTCACCAAATATTTCATTCCTCTACAGTGTTTGTTTATATTTGTAAAGCATTAGTTTAGGGTAGTTGAGGAAAATTTTAAGCAGAGTTGAACCGTCTTTAATGGGATTTAATAATTTACAGATTTTAATATATAATTATTAGCCTAACATTACAAATTTTCATCTAAGATTATATCTTGTAAAATAAATAATATCACATAAAATGAAATATGCAAGCAGAAATGAATAATTAAGACAATTTAAGGACTTTGAATACAAAACGAAAACACAATACTGTATCATCAAACAAGAAGCAAAGTTCGCATTCCCCTTTTGGAGATCCACGTTGTCCCCACCCTCTTCCCCCGTTCCCGCCGAGCACCCAGCATAAATCTTCCAAGTTGGAAAGCACGATACACAAATGAGAGGGCTATAATTATTACAGTCTACAATCAAAGGAAACTTACTAATTATTGTAATTAACTTTGACGAGACGTGGAAATAGCTTAGGAAATAATAGAAAGCAAGCTTCAGCTCACACTGTAATTTTCATTTCATTAATCGACAATAATAATCACTTTATTAATAATTGAAATATAAAATCCTAATAATGTTACAGCTACGGTCTATCATTAAAGACTTTATTACACAAGAGTATAATCTTGTAACCCACTTTATGATTTTGAGGGAGTTACGTGATTTTTCGATAAATACCGTTCACTAATTTGGAAAAATCTCACTAAATCAAGATTACAATATTTTTATCTGGTTCCTGATCAGGGTAAATTGATCTTAAAATATGTATAAAAACAGAATTTTTTTTAGCTAAATTTGGTGGTGATCAACCATATGGTGATCCATGACTTTTCTTTCTATATTAACTCTATATTTGTAAAATAATAATAATAATAAAATAATTTCATTAACGTCTAATACATGTTAAAAATTAAATGCAATGCCTATGTTTGGCTAATGTGTTATATTTTTTCATCTCGTCAAAAATAAAAAACCTTGCAAAGTTTTATTAAATAATTACTCAGACATTTGGTAGCGTTTATCATTGATGCTACTTAATCTAAGAGGTATTTTTTGATTAAGTCCAAAATGGTCTAATCTATTGCAGAACGAGTTAAAATTATTTCCACATTAGCCAAACATAGGCGTTGCGTTTAATTTTTGAGAGGTATTAGATTCATTTATAAACATAGAGTTAATGTCGAAAGAAAAGTCATTTGAAGTTTTCAATAAATGTACCTTATTTAAACTTGCAATCATTAAGACCAAATGACATCACACAATGATTTTAGTTTATCAGCATATATTTTCCAACATGTAAAACTTTAAATGATTCTAAAAGAATAGGTATAATACTTAAATTCAATAAATAACAAATTAATAAGTTTACACTATAAGATTTTTCCTGTGATGGAAGGAAATTAATTCTTAAAAATGTTTATAAATTAAAAACTTATAAACCAATGATATTGTAAAAGTCTTTTATAGAGTAATATTTATTTAATTGTGCATGTATTTGTACTAAAATTTGTTAAAAACTACAAAAATATTTATAGAATAATATTCAAAATGGGTTTATTAATTTAATAATTATTTAATCAAAATGATATAAAGAAGTAAATTCTCTTGTCTATATTTGAGTGAAAGAATGATATAATAAGATTACATAAATATTCAATAAGAAATTTATTTTAAAATTGTATTTAATGCAATTAAATTTAGGTTGTAGAAAATTATCAAAATCTATCTATCATTCACAAAATATTGTGGTATAATGGGTTATGAATTTCAAAAAGTCATAAAATGACGTGCAAATGTTAGGCTCTTTCTAAATTTTGTTTGCATATAAATTTGTTTGTAAAGTCTTCTTAATAAATCTTTGTTCCTAACTATAAACAATATACCATATAAACCTAAAAATTGAACTTTGTATCAAAAATGAGAACATTGAATTTAAATATTAATAACAGTTATGTGGTTAAATTAAAAATAAAGTTCACTGAATGTTCATATCTTAATGAGATAACATCATCGAAATTTTTTCAAAATTGTTTTTGCAAATTGGAAAATTAATCTTCATAACAAGAAGAAACTGAAATGTCATTTTGAGACGACGATAGAATTTGTAAGTGCCTTTTTTTGTTTAGTTTTAAAATTTTTAAGTGAAAATATCTGATTTATAAATACCCCTACATTTCTATAATCAATTTTAATTGCATTTATCTGTAAAATTGATCAGACACAATAAAAAAAATTATCGCAGAAATTGAAACCAACCTGATAACTTTTGATTTATATTTAAAGTTAATGGTTTTAATTCATTTTTTTATATGCATGCAAAATTTTTTTCTTGTAATAATTTTATTTGCTCTTTATTTATATTTCTGGTGTCCAATATTTTTTTTTCATTTTCTTTCATTACATTATCTAATAAATATATATAAACTTTAAGTGCAGTATTTTATTTTCACACAATATAGTAAAATAATAAAATTTCTAATTACAAAACAAAAATAATGAAATAAAGACAATATATATATAATATGATGATTTCCATAAAAATGCTTAGACGTATACCCAGTAATTATTTTTTTTATTTTTTATTAGCTCTCGAGTAATCGTCTTATTATTCTGCCAGACGCACGAGTATTATTATTACAATTACAAATTGATACATTGAAATATTCACATACGCATCCAAGCCCATGCCGGGACTCGAACCCGGAACCCCGGGGATATCCAGTAAATTAAACAAAACTTTAACATTCTTATTAGTTAAATATTTGCCTGTGTAGTTTCATAGTTTGAAGCGAATTCACCTAAACTAAACTTCTATTTTTATTCCTGAGGGTTTAAAAGCGGATCTCTCTCTACGGAAACAAACTAATTTGAAATATGTGAGAGAATTGCTAATAGAAAAATGATTTTCCTATACATTCTTTCTTCCCTGAAAGTTAGAGTCCTTTACTCTAACAAACATAAATAAATTTGTCTTTCACAAGAGAAAATGGTAATTCACTTTACCTTAGCGTAACTTCAAAGGCAAAATATAATTTTGAAACTTTTCATTTGAAAAACTTTGCGAAAGTCAAAATGAATCTAGTTAAATCGGAGTTACAGAAGAAATAAACATAAAAAAGTTTCAGAGAATATTCTGCAATTACGAACTAGGTACGAGAAGTTGTTGAGGTCATTAGGAATGTTTTCTTTTAAATTGCATAGATATTCTTTGGGAAGAATTTGCCTCCAGGCTTTCATAAAATATGCATCCTTTTTAAAACTCCTCTCCGTAGAACTCTTGTATAGTGCATTAATTTACTTTTAAATTAACTTACAGGAATTAAACTCAAAATTAAGCAAATAAATTAAAACAAATTAACCATTATATATGAGCTAGCATTTACTAATACTATGAAAAAAATTCATGGGTCAAGTGGTTAGCATTATTTTTAGCAATTACGGAAGAGTAAATAATACACTGCATTACCTACTTATTCTTTGGATTTTATTAAATTATTGATAATATTTTATAGATATATTACTCCAAATCCCAATTTAAGTACAAATGGTGTAATTGATCTCATAACTAATGCCTTAAGTTTTGATTTAATGTTATTGAAATAATCAAATGTTTTAATAAATGAGTCATATAAAATATGAACACAAGGCGATATTTGGCGGCAAGTTCCACGATTTAGGTAAAAGCACCTAAAGTTGGCAAAACGCCATTTTTTATGAAACATTCACCATTTCTTTAGATTGTATATTCCATTATTTTTATTATATGAATATATCCAGATGATTATTTGATTATTAGTTAGTAAATTTAAATTTCATTTAAAAATTTTATTATTTTATTCAATTTTTATTAGTAAATGTGTCACTATAACAGTTATTAACAATTCACATAACACAATAAAATTCACTTTAGAAATAGAATCAGAAAAATCTATTAATTTCTTAAACTAAACAGCTTAGGTTAGGTTAGGTTATTTCACATATCACTAATAATAAGTTTGACTTCAGCATATATAGAAAACCAACCCATACAGGTATTATTACATCCAATCACACAAAACGAGCTAATTTTAACAGTTATATTGAAAGATTAATTAGTATTCCACTTTCACGTAATAATTTTAATATTGAATTTAACACTATTAAACTAATAGCATCTTGTCAAAGTTTTGAAACTAAAATGACTGACTCAATTCTACAAAAAAAATTAAAGAAAAATAAGCAAAACATTAGTAATTACATCCACCCGAATGACTTAGATACTCGTAAATACATTTCACTCACTTTTATAGGTATATTTCTTACAGCAAATATCCTTAAGCCTTATTTTAAAATGTTCTTTAAATCATCTAATTCTGTACTAGAACTAGTCAGTAATAAAGACAAATCATAACCATTAGAACAACCTGAAATTTCTAAACTCAACTGCAATTGTGGTGCGATATACGTCGGTAGGACTTTTAGAAAAATCATAACCCGCCTAAAAGAACACCTTAGACCCTGAACACCAACTTTACATCATTTTCCCACTTCGCAAGCCATCTAATAAACTCAGGACTTGATTTCGATCCAAAAACACGTTTAAGCCTACTTTACCGTATTAATAATACATTTCTCTTGAACAATTTAGAAAGCTTAGAAATTTGCAGACTAGTTTTCCTATTCAAAATATTATTTCTACCCTATTTATATTATGACTCAATACTTTTGCTACTAGCTTCACCAATATATGCTTTAGTTCTTAAAGTTAAAAATATTGTTTTTCTTCTCCAAACTTACGTATTCTTTTACTATCAAAACAAAAGTAACATTTTCCTAGGTTATGCTATGCTAATTCTTCTTTTTGTTATAAAAAATTGTCCTATTTTCAGTAGGATAATTGATTTATTGCTCAATAAACATAAATATCTTGAATAATTACTCTCCAAGTAAATTTACTATTATCCAATAAGTTTTATAATTATTAGTCATAGTTTTACTCCTATTTTATACAATTAAAACAAAATTTGAACTAGCAATAGTATATTAAAAAATGTTTGGTGTACACAATGAAATTTTCTATTCTATCATATAAAAAGGATCGTTTCTTTCAGTTGCGAATACTGAAACACTTAACTATAATTGTTATATTTAATATTATTGAGATCTACTAGGTTTAGCTGTCTTATACCTTCTATTTTCACGCCCTTACAAATTACTTTTTGATAAAAACTGTACTTTTTGTTAATTCGTAAAAGTAATGGTATTAAGATGGTCGGCTAACATGTTTCATATATTTTATTCTAATTTTAACTGATTTTTACTATGTTTGTGTTTGTCCCTTACGACTGCTCTAATTCATGTTATTTTATTTTATTATCTAATTTCATCTTTTCGACATGTATTCTTTGTGATTAAACCTAATACTTTGGTGTAAGCCTCATTAGTCTATTTTACAACATTCGTAAGTTTTTTATTAAATTATATTCTACTTAACTAATTAATACTAGATTTATAAAACTAAGGTACTAAAAACTCAAATCTACTACTAAAATAGGCAATATCAACTACATATATAAAATAAAATTTTAAACATAAAAAACAAAAATCTCTTTATCTTAACATTTAAAATAAACCTTTATCTACAAATCTATATAAAAACTAACTATTTTACACCAAACTATTTGTCATTTTTATTTTTATTAATAGAAATTTGAATATTGAACCTGAAGAAGAGGCCTATGAAAAAATAAAAGCTTAGCCTGTGATACTAAAGGATTTATATCTCCCAATTTTCCTTTCATTATTCATAAATTGTATTTCTCTTTCTCGACTATTCCGCTCTTCTAATAGTTTATTCTCTCGATTTTATTTCAATGTTTATAAATATATATTTATTTATTTATTCTCATTAAAAATAAATTTTTGGTTACATTAATAATATAACCATTATATTATTTTCTAAAAGTAGCCTTTTCACAACCCATTTGGGACACTCATTTGAATTTTATTAAGTAACGTTATATATTTATAGGTAGGAAATTGCTCCCTTTTTTGATGTTAAATTATTGAAAATTGTTTACGTTAAATATAAATGCCTGTTTTTAGTGAAGAATATTAGAGATCAGTCCAACAACACATTCATTTGTTCTTGTAGAAGCTTTATCATTGTATTAACGTCACAATCCTTTGAAGCCGGTTCTATTCTAGTATCATTATATGGAAAAAAATCAAATTTTATTAAATATGAAAAGATAAATTATACTTATCAGAATTTCCACAGTCTACCAAAGTGTTTTAAAATATATTCAAAAATACCATAAACTAATTAATTAACTAATAAATTGTTTTTCTCTACTCTTTTAACTAAAATAACATTTCGATATTCTTCGTAAAAGTTTACGACAGCCCTGCTTCTTTTACAAAAGTAGAACTTAGCTATAAGAACCGCAACTTCTTTCCTTGTTTTTTTACATTGTCATCTGAATGTGGACTTCATATTTCAATTTTTCCTTAACTAATGTGCATTTTGTCAATGTTCTATAACACCTTTCTACTAGGAAATCTTCTGTATATAATTTAAGTTTAGTCTTAACTAAACACAAAGTATTGCCTTTTGCTTTCAAAATAATTAGGTTGACTCTATCTACCAGAAGTCAAAGAATGATTGGTCATATATAGCTAAAAATATTATAGAATTATCGTTTATTTAGTGTGGCTCACTATCAATAATTTTTAAAATATAATCACTCATTCGAGCTAATGCCGACCCTGTACTTCTAATTTAGTCCACTGTTCTTCTTCTTCTCTTCTATTTGGACGGGCTGTCGGCTTAAAATTGGTAAAAATGTCGAGAACAACTAAGAACTTGATTGCCGAAATAACCGTTTTTATTAGAATGAAACCGCCTACATTTTTTAAATCGCAAAACGTAAATAAGTGATTGTTTTACCGCTTTGCCAATAAATATTTAGGATTCTATTCGGCTCGAAAGTTTAGTGGTACACCATATATAAATATTAGTTTAATCTTAATATTTGAAAATTCTGCAATGTGAAAGTAATGAGATGTGAAGAGAGTTTTAAAAAGATTATGTGGTTACTTTTATACTTTTATAGTATTTATATTCTAAATACAAAACCTCAAAAAAAGTTCAAAAAAATCAAGAAACAAAGAAGATCCATGGGCGTAGGTGCTTAAAGGTCTACATAAATTTCATATTCATGTAAATAATAAAAGAAAAACCACTTTTAGCTTTTATTAATGATTGAAATGTTTTATTTTTGAAATTATATGAAAAAGTTTAATCATTTTTCGTAATTATGTTACTAGATATATTATTACTCAATGAAATAAGCCAGTTCGTACAAGAAAATTAAATAATTTTAAATATACTTTTTCATGACGAAATACGTATAAAAAAGTAGATCACTAAAAATTAATCATAGCCCAAGAGCAATTTTTAGAAAACTAAATTATGCATGCTGTTAGTAGCAATGATTTTTAAAATTTTGATTGATGATTGAAGAATATATTGAAAATTATTGAAAGCAGGTTAAACTAAAAATTTACTTTAATTTAATTAAAATCAAATTAAAGAAAACTGCTTCTGTTGAAATATTAAAAATAAAAACATTTAGAAGTAACATTCGTCATGTAAAGGTTAAGTACTAAACAACTAGTACTTTGGTCATTTAAACAAAAATATACTTTATAAATCTTCGTACTGAAATTCTAAAGAAGAATCGTCATTTAGTCTAATAATGATGGCTTGTAAGGGGGGTAACATAGGATACTCTTCTTTTTTTCATGATATGCTCATTTATTTTTGTTAGTTCTGAAATTCTTTTAAATATTTCATTGTCCGCTTTTACACTATCTTCTTTTTCAAACACTTGAACATATTTAAAAGAACTTGTTACGTTTCTATATGTATATCTATATTTTTAAGTACATAATTATCATAACTTGTTTGTGGAATTTTAGATCTTGCAATATTTCACTATTAAGCTACGATCTCCAAAACAAGATATTTTTAACGAAATAAATAGTTACCATTTTAAGTAAACAATAACTTGCCCGCGCTACTGCCTGAGAACTAAGAAAGAGAATGATTTACTCAGTCAAATACTTAAAAATGCGTGTGGGGTTGATTGAGACGACTTGTTTTGGCCAACTGAACTTCACTACATGAGATATCAAGTAATTATATATGGTGGTATATCTAATATTTAAATGCCCATTTTCCATAAAGTTTTTAACATTTACAAGTACTTATATTGAAGGAACCTCGAAAAATGAGTTAAAATTTAAGTTTTGCAATCTAGAATAGAAATACTTATAACACTAAATGAAAATACTCTGCCGTACTGTTTATTACAGTAAATAAAAATTTTATTTCTCATTTGTAAAAGATCTGTGGAAAAGTTTATCTATTTACAACAATATCAAAGTCGTTATAAAGCGCATTAAATAATTCCTTTGGGTATTAAATCTATTTCCGAGTAATTCCACGTAAAAGTCGTTTTACGAATTTATGTAACTCCGAGAACAATAAGTGGAATTTTAGCACTTTGTTTTTCGGGTTGCACGATAAATAAGTGATAGGGGAATAATATTTATGCTTTTACGTCCTTGGATCTTTGGATATTATCAAACTAGAGAAGCGATTTCTCACTTTCTGAAGAAAGCGGATAAATTAAAGTAGCTGAATATCGGAAGTAGGATGGAACTATAAGAGGACGGCAAACAAAGTAATTAAGTTACACCTTTATTTATTACACTATACAAAATGAGAAAGCATGAAATACTGTAGTTTGGTCAAAAACTTTAGGGTTAAAGTGTTTTCCCAGTAAACACGAGGAAGCGGGACATAATTTTAGTGTCGGATTTGTCGCCTTTTCTGATAAACCACCGTTTTCTTTTCGTAATTTATTTCCATTTATTCAAAATCAGTACATAAATTCTGTTTATAATTGCACAGTGTGGTATTTCATAACTTAAGGGTAACATTAAACTTTTGAGTTCCTAACATTATTTGTTAACTGAAAGACCTGTGTAGTAGCTCGATAATAAATTGTAATGGAAAAAGTTAAGTATTTTTATTTGTAGTGATAGGAAAATGTATGGAACCACGTAAATATAAAACAATAGAAATAACAATGAAAGTTCTTCATACATGTAATAAGAAGTAAGAACTTGATTTCTTGGAAGAATTTGAAATAAATAGACATGTACGATATCCTCAGTATAAAGTACTAAAGCTACTAATAAATTTAGGAAGCAAGTTTATAATATTTATCAAATGTTTTAGAGAATAAAATATATTATTGGTTAGAACATCTATGTTCAAAATCAAGTATGTATGTCAAATATTTGTCAATTTGTTATAATCTCATCTGATGTCACAAAACATTGGTGAAACAATGGTCATAAGAATATTTAGGGAACTTTAGAATATTATTTAAAGAAAGGATAGAAACAATTATTATGATGATATCTTTTGTAATTGAACACACTAATAGTATTCAAACATACTTTAAAAATTTAATTATTAATTTCAAAAGTGAGCAAAACTATAAGTATCCTTCAACGATATTCGTAAATTCTTCATTTAATTTCCCTCGACGCCGTAAGTTTCATTTTCTCAAAAACTATCATCTTGTCGCTTGCTTGGCTGGTTACACTTTTTGGTTTATTCAGGAATTCCACGAAGGCCTCTCAACATGTTCTCAAAATGTCAAGAGCATATCACTTTAGCTCTAAAGAAATTCTAGAATGTCGCGACAATTTGAAATCTTCTCCCAGGCAAAAATCCATTTAGTTAAAAATATTTTAACAACGACTTCTTTCTTTTTTCTTTATTGCCTTCGATTACATTCCGTGCCATATATTAAACACACTTGACATTTTCGCCACAAACTTATTTATTTTAAAAATGTACACATATATACCGGAGGTCCTTAAACATAAGTAAGGTTTTTCTTTATTCTATTAAAAAGTGTTTCGTCATTTTTGTCCGGATAAATTATAATATATTGTAATGACGCCTCTACACTCTCGCGAAGTAGCACAAAATTGTGCGATGCACGAGCTATTCCTCGCTCTGCCTCGTACTACTTCACATCGTTCCGGCTAACTTCGGTTCAGCGGCGGTCTCTTGTGCCTGAGTCAAAAGGCGACGATGCAAGAGTACGAAGAAAGGAGACGAGGTACCGCCACCACCGCCTGTGATAATATTGGCTAAGCTGGATGTACAAAACAAGACCTTGACAAAACTCCTGACAACTATGACACTTTTTCCGAACATTGTCGAAAACGTCAAGAATATTCTGGTAAATGTCTAAAATTTTCTAGAACCTCTTGAGATAGCAATAATAGTATATAAATAGCAAAACTTAAGGGGTAGTGAAGTGTCGACGTAAGCCAAGTAGTGTCACTGTTATCCACGTAAGTTGTTTTTTTAAAACCTTTTGTAAACATTTTCTAGTTAAATAAAGTTACTACACACGCAGAAGTGTTACAGTATTATTATTTTCAAATAAAATAACCACAAATACTCTTATCCACATTTTTTGTTCACCCATTATTTTAGTATTTTGTTCTATTTTGGTTTAGATCTATCTTCTTTATGCATACCATCAGTCATAACGTTAAGATCGTATCTACTCCATATTATTTTGGAATGAACCAATATGCAAAATTCTCGCCAGTAAAAGATATTTTTTAGTAAATTTGCCGACGGTATCGTTGGGCAAGCTACAAGTAATGTTAAAGAATGGTTCAATATAATTCCTTGCCAATTTAGAGATATTTTATGAATATAATTTAATATTATCTCATGAAAGAAAAAGAAATCACATTAGCATCTTTTCCCAAAAAAATTTGAAAGATTCCACAAAAAAATGTAATAGTTCAGTAACGGAAATTATCTTACTATTTAAATACAACAATTCTAATAAATAAAACCATGTAATAGTTAATAATATCACTATTTTTTATAAGATAATTAACTGATAATATTACAAATTTTCGTCATTTATATTTTTGTAAATTAAATAAGTAAGTACTAGAAAAAAATTAAAATTTATTTCTTTTGCCTTATTGAAATCTGTAAATGAATTTCTAATTTTATCTAATAAAACTTTAATGTTTTTAACGGTTTCATTAATTTATTGAATCATAACGTTGACTACTGCAAGTATAACAAAAAGCAAAAGTCGTTTAACTACAGATAATATTTTTTTTGATCCAACGATGCATATGCTATAACTATAAATAAATAATAATGCAAACCCATTTCTTGCATTAATATGAAACCGATATAAATTTTAATATCCTATAACAGAATATCTGCACAGCCAATGAAGTGGAAAAATATAATTTATAGGAAATCAATATTTACGCCTCATAAATTTATTTTAAATATTTACCCCTATGTAATATTAAAATAATTTATGTAAGTTATAGTGTAAATATAGTAGTTTTTAAATAAACAATTAATGAGTTACTTTATTTACATAATAAAATAGCTCAATTGAAATTGTTTATTTGGTATGAACTAAGTAAATTTGTGAAGAATGTTTGTTTTCAGCAAAATGACACAACATGCATTTTTTCCAATTAAATGAATTGTATCTACTACCTCTTTAATCAATAAAATTTGAATGAACATTACTTTTAGAAACATACTTTTTTATGTGGTTGTATAGGCATCATTACTCTAGACTTTGATCTTAACCGACAAGTTTTTGAACATTTTTCAAACAACAGTTTTTCTTGTAATTTGTCGGCCATTCTCGTTTTACTTTATCACCCTTTACAAATAAATACCATTTAAAATAAAATGGTTAAAAAATACATCTTGAGTTACCTGATGTATCCAATAGTAACGAAAGATATTTCAATGGTAAAATAATGTGAATTAGAGATTAGTAAACCTAAAATTCAGATAGTAGTGTAAATACTTTAGAATATATGGTAAAATAAATAAAGCATGATTGTAAACGTATTAAATAAAAATCAAACTAACCGAAACTAAACCAATAAAGAGTGAAATCGTAATAATTAACTAATTGCATTAACAATAAATGCTCTAATTATTCTACCAAAAATATCACGTTCCTCAAATATAATTATGTCGGTGTTTTAATTAAATATAATGGATATATTCAATTTCATTAATATATATTAAAATAGCTTTATAGTATTAATTTTATTTTTACCTGTACAGTAAGTATGTAAATAATTCAAAATAATATAGTGATAATTATGTTGCTGATAGATTATTCATTAGGAGACTTTTTGGGAAAACAATGTTAGAAATAAAACAAAATCATTGGCAAATCAAAATTGGTCATTATAGATTACTTAGTTCTCTGCTCTTTAAATTGGTAAAACCACACTTTTGAATCGGAATTGTTTCTTCTACTAACCGATTGTACTGAAGCTTCTTTTTCTTCGTGGCCGAAATAACAAAGGCAAATATTGTTTATGCATTCCCTGAGAACTCCTCGCAAACAGTGGTATCGTTACAATCATCATTGGTGCCTTGACAGTCTTATGTTTGGACTATATGCAAGACAACATTTGCTTTTATGAAAAGTTGAGAGTTTTTATCCACCATTGTTACCTCAATTATTTCGGTAAAGGTTTCTATGGAACTGTCGTATGGAACTACCGTTTGTGAACTTCCTCAGTACAAAATTCAATTTTACCTCAGGTTTCAGTTGCATCTACTATTACTATTTAACTATTTGTCCTTAATAGAAACTCATCTATTTCTCCAAAAGAATTTAAAAATAAGATCTAAAATTACCCCCTATATAGTGGTCGTAGTTCCTATGCTTCACAATCACTGTGATATAGATTTGAATAATCGTATTCAACTGAGCCACAATAAACTCACATCTTGCTGGGAGGTCTACATCCTTGTCTAACGTTATCCCTGATAGATTCTGATTGGTTATGAATCAGTTGGATGTATGTGAAATAAGAATCGGATCAAATTGTAGCGTTAAATTTACTTCTTCGTGGACCTTAGTTACTGCTTGTTTAGCAGTTCACTGTCGCCACCTGGGGGAGACAACTTCCTCTTACTGGCCCACCTGGTCAGATGGTGGTTATGTTGACCCGGTATATACATAAATAACATATTTATAGCCATCGAAAGTGGCTACATTTAGGTTATCGGTTTGTTGTCTCAAGGAAGCTGCGATGAGAATAGTACTGTCTTGGAAGCTACCTTAATTGATTTTGTCTCCAGTGATCCTTTTTTAGTTTTTCAGTGCATCGGAGTCCTCAGGAATTGTTTTAGGTACTTCTAATGTGATCGATTTCGCCTCAGTTCCAATATCTCACAGATCTCCTCGTCTTCGATACCATGGTCCTCATAAAACCTACCGATTCTTCTAAAGTAGGTCCCTTGGTTCGGTACCTCGTCATTGGATTGACTGTTAAGGGATTGGACTCGAGCATGACAACTGGACGCCTCAATAGCTGCTTAATATTCCAAAACCCCTGATGTCCATTAGACTATTGGTGGACTAGACTACCGCTTTTTGCAATTTTGGTCTCTTATTTTCACCAATAAAACCCAAAGAGCTTGGATCCGGTTTACAGCTAGAATATTTTGTTTACTGGGCGACTGCTTCGATTTGTGTTTTTCCTTCTACGAGTAAAAGAAGACAATTCGTACTATGAGTTTGTAAAACAACAAAATCCATATGAATAATCGGTAAAAATTACAAATGACAAGTATTCCAAAGATTGATGATAAAGATTTATACTGTATCTTGAGTATTTTTAGCTTAAGAATTTCTGTTTTTCTTTTATCGGTAGAGTAACTCAAAGTAGCGAGCAGGAAGATTGCGTTTGTGATAGCTTTATCAAAGCAAGATCGACACAAATTAATGTGGGAACATGAAAAAGCGTGACGTTCGCCCAACTGTTTTTGCGATAAAGTGAATCGATAGAGAAATTTAACCGCTCAAATTTCATTTCTAATTAGCGTTCCGGCTTTTACATCATAATTTATGACTCATGTATTTGTGATTAAATGTAAGAAGACGTAAAATATTTATGCGATTGTTTCTGACACCGATACACCGCGATAGTAATAATATTAAATAAAGTGATTTATTTTATGATTTGGACATTATGTTCAAAACGCACGAATAGGTATATCTGGTAATTAATTGTAAAAATGATTTACATGGTGTTTCCATTTGTAACTTTGCTCCACATATACAGAAAATAAGATGCTTGTAATAAGCTTTCAAAAAATTATCCACGATAAGCTTTCAAAAAATTATCCACGATAGTTTTCCTACTTACTTGTCCGTAGTCGGAGTCGGCCCAAAATAAAGCGTGGCGACACTGCAGCTTTTGACAGTTTATTATACCACCTTGTTCCACCTTCTGGGAACTCTACTGCTCTACTTATCTATATTTACGACAAACATTAATTAATCTAGATTTGAACTCAAAACAGTGCATATAATGAGTATGTATTTGAAGAATTGAGTGACGAACCTCGCACTTAATATAGATAAAAATGTAGAGGAATGTAGACAAAGGATTTCTATTTTTAATTGCCTATGTTTTTGTAGATAGTGCGACCCTTATTAGAGCTCCAACAGTAAAATATTTTTTAGTTTCAGTTATGTTTAAAATGAGAAGGATATTTATTAGTTATATAGATATATGTACCTACATACAAAATATACATAAACATATAAAGTCTAAATTTTAATGGATTTCCTACAGAATCGACAGAAATCGACAAAAGTCTTATTTATCACTCAGCAGGATGTAGGGAGTGATAAATTTCCCGTTTAATGCTAGGTAGGATATTTTATTACCGTGTTGATATTATGTTACGAATATATGTCAAACGTGAAATATCTGTTGCTAATAGGATAAAAAATATTCTTTTGCAAACATAAAAAAGCATTTTGTAGCTCAATATTTTTAGAAAAAATATTATCTATTGCGTTAAGATTTAATTTCGGGTTTCGGGTTTACCAACAGTTAATACAGTATATGGACCCTAGTGAGCCGAACATTGGATTATGAAAGTTTTTCAGGAAAATTTACTTACTTATCAAGTTTCTTTGGAATTATTAATTATTCCCTTCTTACAGATACTTTCATTAAAAAAAATAATTAAAAATTGATACTGTTAAATAATGACTAGAGCAAATGAAGAACGTAATAATAGCTATGTATCTACTTTTAAATATATTCGAGATAGATAAACCTACATTCTTAAAAGATTGGATTTTCAACGCATGTTTGTGAAAACTCTTATAGATAAGGAAAGTCAATAAAAGGAAAATCTATTTACATATCCCTATCCTTCATATTCAAATAATTTTCGTTGGCCTTGAACAAATTTTTATGTACATAGTATGTACAGGGATTTCTTAAACGTCGCCCTGTACATAGAACTTATTTTTTACTTGGCGGACAACGACGGACCGAATGAATAAATGTTTTTATTACAGTCATCACAATTAATAAGCATTTGGGTTTTCTTAGTAGATTGGAAAGTGAAATTGGGGAGCTCGATATATCGAAACCTGATACTTCCTACCCCTGCGATTACATGTGCAAGTTATCCTTATGTTTATATTAGTTATTTTCTTTAGAAAAAGAAATTATTATTGTTTTTTCTGTCTCTTTAATTTCCAATAACCAAATTATTTGGTGGGTTAATCCCCCGAATATATTAATTAAAATTTTTCATATATATTGGAAAAAAATAACCCAATATATAACAATATATATGGTGGTCCTTAATATTGACTGATATATAAACATTTCGTACAGAGGAAAAGTAGTTAAAAATTGTAGATAAGGACGAGTATTAAGACTAAAGTACGAAAATTCTTTTTCAAACTTGGTCGTTTACCCTAAAAGTTAAACATCTCTCTGAACTTTAATATTTACTCGAGTTAATCCTTTAATCCTTTTTAAACGTATTCTTGGAGACACGTGCAAGAGCAAACTTAATATTTACTCGGCTTATCATTTAATCCTTTATACAAGGAGTTATGTCGGTAAAGAATGGTAGCGAGGAAGCCAGAGGTGGCGCTTATAAATGTTTGTTGAATACCACAACTTGGAATGCATTTCAGCTATGAGTATAGCATGCAAACATGCATCGTCGTTGTAAGACCGCGTTTCTTAGGTCATGTTTGCATCGTGTGTACTCCGGCACGAAATGGTTTATAAAATATTTTGTTGGACTGTTGGGACTCCAGCCAAAATTATATTGCCTGCAAAATTTCGCGGGGTTAGTTTTCTACTTTTGATGCATTTCCTAGTTTAATAACAGTACTTATTTAGTAATTTCAACACACATCTAAGACAAGTCTTAAAGGAGGTTAAACCGGTTCAAAAAATATTAGAGCAATAGTAACCTTTCTTAACTGTAATATATGCATAATAAAAAATTTTAAATTTAGAAGTAAATATTTTTGACGCATTAAAGGGAAAGAAAAACTAATAAAAGAAAATTAAACTAAAGTATGGGAAAATTTAACTGATATTTGTAACTGAACTCCGTGTGTACTCTTTTTCCCAAAAATTCCATTGAAACTAAAATCAATATTTATTAGTATATTTCCTGAGGCGTAAGAGTAACTAACCATTATTAACCAACAACTTATTGTAATATACCAAACCATAGCGACGATTTATTTAATAATTTAATTTTAATTATTAGTTTGAACCCAATATCATATCAATTAGTTTTAATTAAATTCTGTCCGACTTTTATTAAATATTGAAGCTAGTTAATCTGTATTATTGATAATAATATTTGCTAATTATACAATTAGTTCTAGAATTAATAGTTTTCAAGATTAAATAATTAAAATGTAAATTTTAATTTACTCAGTAAATTAAATAACAAATAAAACGGTTCAAATAAATTAAAAATAGATTTGATGTAAAAACTTTATTTAATAATCTCAATCAATATATTGTACTTAGGGGTTATCGTAATTTGAGATTTTAAAATATAGTAAACGACATTCGTAATTATTCAAGCCTTATTTCTGGACAATAACGACACGTGTACATAAATTAATTAATTATTTAGAAGACAATGAAACTCTAACCAATCCCAACCCTATTCGGCGAGCTTGATGTTTCCTTAAAAAGATTACAACACTGTAATCTAGTAAACAGGGTTGTTAAAAACGTTATCTGGATAATGTTAATAGGCTCTTTGTACACCCACAAATCGTGCTAGATCCTTCAGCCTACTGACATCCAGGTAAGCTGGTAGTCAAATAACGATTAATTATTCAGTGCTTCCTATCTCCCTGGTCTGATTCATTAGCTCTAAGAGGATTGTTATCCTCAGTGCGATGAAATTACGTCGTTTGTTAAACTTGCTATAATCTTGACTTTCTATTAATATTAAGAATATTTTAATATAAATGAAATTAATATACGCTGCTCCTTTTTCTTAAAAGTTAAAACAATAACCAAATATATATTATCATTTAAAGTTATTTTATTTTAAAACCTATAAATCTAAATTGACTCTACAGGATGTGTAGAAATAGTTACCAACAATTTTGTCGTAAAGATTTGAGGAACATAATCCAGGAAGTCTAGATGCAAATGTGTAATGAGTTCGTTTTGGAGTAGTTTACATAGAATTTAGTTAGTTTGAACTAATAATATTTTCTTTATGAAAATTATCAGCAGGGATCCTAAAACAGTTTATCAAACATAAACATATTCAGGTCCCCTGAATTCAATATGACAATATATATGAAAACTTACTACTAAAGCACTATAGACGAAATTTTTGATTTTTGATTTTGTTAAAGCTGATAAATGATACAATTAATTCTATTAAATTATTTTTATATTTTTGTGTTAATAAATTTAAAAAAAAACTGTTACGAATTTCGTGTGGTGTTTATTCCGTGTCTTGTCCATTCGTGATAGATGTTGATTTTCAAAATAAATAAATATTTTTTTTAATTGCAACTGTTAATTTATTGTATTGAACTGACTTTAGCCCAACGTGTCTTTATAAGTGGAAAAAATGAGGCGAATGCTGAAAAAGTTGGTTTAGGTGCCTTTCTAGAGAGTTTCTCAGGCGACGCGACGAATCTTTGTAGACATTCAACTTAGTATTTGTCTCTATGCCACGAACTATTTCGTAGTTCGTTATCCGACGATATTTGTAATTTCCAATGAAATATTAATATTCTAAGTTTCGGTTGCGAGCCGGCAAGTTAGCCTTAGTATCGTGAATTGTAACAAAAGCAGTCTTAAATAGTATTAGCATAAATATTATAGTATCGTAGTAAAAATATAGTCTAGTAATATAGATGTGGTATAGTAACAGTACACAGAGACATTTTAATGCCACCACTAAACTTCTAGTAGACGATCTTAATTAAGTCTTGAATTAAAGAAAATATTCACTCAAAACATGAAAAACGTGTTCCGAAGTATAAATATTATTATAATAATTATTATTATTACATATTGATGAGGGCAGAGGGGCAAGAGTCTATTATGCCCAATAAAATGAAAAACATTAAATGAAAATAAAAATATTAGGTACAGTAGATAACAATGCTGAAGTTAAATACCAATATTAAAAGTAATACTACCGTCCAGTCTATTTTTGAAATATTTGTGTTGGGTGCTGTAATAATGTCATTCTCTAAATTACTCCAAATATTGAAGACTCAATTGGTTGATGACTATTTAAGGATCTAGTCCAATCGTTTACACAATGCAGTAAGTTAGTCAGAGTTGAGCGGCCAGGTATAAAACCATGTTCTTAATTTGTAATAACAATGTTTTCGTTTAAGAGAAATTCAAGCATAGCTTATAAAAATGAGATCTAAAACTTTTATAATAAAACATGTGAGCTCTAGGGCTCATTGAGACAAAGTTGGGGGGCAAATTTTCATAGAAGAATTTTGATTCGACGAAAAACTGCTAATTTATTTTTAAAGAAAATGTATGAAAATAATCCAAATTCTTAGCTCTTCATAAAGAGTGAACGTCTAAAAATATTACACGACCAGCCTCGACAGATTCTTTCATTGATTCTTTAACGTCATTTTGGAGCAACAATAAAACAAAAAATATAGAGGACGTTATTGCGTTAATCACAACTCTGACATCTGAATAAATGCGGGAAAAAATTAAGAAAAAAGGAAAATGTTACAGATTATCTCTATATCTTAGGATGAAACTGATTGTGAGATTTTTTTTTGGTGAACATTCTTACATTGGTACAGAAAAAATATTTTTAAAGATTTTTAATTACACTCTTTCAAGAGTTTTTCGCAATTGGAAATCAGACAACAATTGGCTTTTATCAAAAATAATTATTGGTACCTAGTCATAGTACACGATGTATTTCAATCGCTTTCTGAATCATTTAGAAACGTCCAATATAAGTGACAGGCTGCATGCTTAGAAGAAAAAATATGAGTTAAATGTAATAAGAATTGTTTTTGAAATGTGACATTCCATTTAATTTTTTTAAATATGTACCTTTAACTTCTGTTAACTTTGAATCATTACTTTTGAATGGATTTTCAATACAAGAAGAAATAAAGTATGTCCGAAAATATAGAAAAAAAAATATTTCGAAAGTCACCTGTTTTTCATGGAATAAGCAATTTATAAATATTTTATACAAACCATTCTTTTATGAATTATGAATGCAAAAAACAAAAATAAAAATGGTCTAACGGAATTAACTCTGTATAATTTTTCACTAATTTCATAATCCAAATACCCATAAAAAATAAGTTTCACTGTAAATTTCCTACTTCCTTTTTTCATTAGTATATATGCAGATAAAGAGATATCAAAAATGTAATAGAATCTGATATATAGTGCTTCACTAGTAATTTTTCATTAAATAGCCATTTTGAATTCACCCAACCTGAATACAAATCGTTTTACGATCCCAGTTATCAGTTACTGAAAATTAAGTATAAAAGAATCAAGTAAATGGCATCATTTCTAAGAATATTCCTTAAATTTGACAACGTCGATGACTTTCAAACGTTTTTAATTTTAATGTAAACCTGTAATAAACTAATGGCTAATTCATTTTTTATTGTTAAGTTAAACCTAATAATGTCAGTTCTTGTTATTCGCTATAAATTGAAAAAATAGGAGTATTTGAGTGATTCTTACCTGAACGTAAGGATAGTAAATGGCCTGTAGGATTTGTGGCTGTACAAATCGGCCATAGGCGTTCCCCAGAAATCGTTCTTGAAAACGTGGCTCAGAGGATTAACAGCCAGAACGTCTTTATTAAGTGTCACAGCAGGAATGTCATCGTGCACGAAATCACCTTTTAGCCCGTTTAAATAGCACGCCACGGCAACAGTGCTAACTAAGCTATAAAGCGGCCATGAGCCGGGCGCCTTTTTTTCCTGCGTCACTTCTTGGTTCGCGTGTAGGGTTTTTCTCTTCATCTTGCTCTCGTCTATTCTCGCCACAAATGAAAGTTTATTCCACGGGGTTATGTACGGACAAGCTCATTACAATTCGCGTGAACATCACCATTTTTTTAATAAAGGAAAAGCGGATTTTCTCTTGTGCCGTAAAGTTTCATTAGAAAGAAATACAAATAGAAAGAAAAAAGAGCGCCTGGCGGCTACCACAATAAGGCTTGATTTACGTACCGATAGGAGACCGTCTGGAGTAAAAAGAATTTAAAAGATTAATAGGAGGGGTGTTCTGGGGTTAAAACACTTTTACAAAAACGTTTGTTCACCCAATTTTATCTTTATTGGTGTTGGAAAGCTTCTTTTTTAACGACGAACCTATCCTTGATGATAACAATCTGTAACAAAGAAGAATATATTTAAAGGTTTTATTTTTTATGAAAAAATATAAAAATTAGTGATATTGGACTACCCATTGGTAATACTACATTTTGAATATAAAATTTTTCATCAAAAACAAAGTAATTTTGATTGATACATAAATGAAATAGATTTATAATTTCATTGATTGAAATGTGTTTTCTTTTTAAGAAATTAGTTGTTAATGGTATACATTCATATGGAGGAATTTTTGAAAACATATTAGTAACGTGAAATGAAAGTAATTTTGTATTTTCATTTAAATTATGTGTATTTAGGCTATGTATCAAATCCAAAGACTTTTTCAATGAGAATTTTGATATGTAACCGTAATTAGTTTTATTAATAAACTGCTAATTTTGTATTTGGAGTATTGGTATAAGAAACTACAGGTCTAATTGGTTTTGTATCTTGATGTAATTTAATTGTACCATATAATTTTGGTGGCTAAAGATTTTTTTGAGTTATATGAAGATTTTTTTGAGTTATATGTTTTTTATCATAATTATTAAAAAGGGAATTTGATTGATTAACCAGTTCCCTAACATTATCTGAAAACGTTTTGGTTGGGTCTCTACTGAAAATTTTTAAGTTACTTGATTCAATAAATTCATTTACTTTAAATTTGTAATTATTTGTAATCATTTATATTTCAAATGACGGTTGTACTACTTTTATCTGATTTTGTAACTGTTAAATTATTACTTATAATTTTATTTATTATAGTTTTTAAAGTTAAAATATTCAAAATGAAGGATAACCAATGGGTCCAATATCAGCAATTTTGACAAATAGTTTTATGGATAATTTAGAACAGAACATTTTTGATAAAAATATCTCCAAGAATGTGTTGTTTTGGTATAGATATGTTGATGATGTTTTGGCTGGTTTTTCAGGTAGTCATAGAAAATTGGATGTTTTCTTTAATTTTATTAACAATTTTTATCCAAAAATAAAATTTACTGTTGAAATTAAGGATGACAGTTCTATAAATTTCTTAGATATAAGTATCAAAAGAGTAAACAAATCGCTACCTCTAATAATTCTCTATTACATCTAATAAATAGGAAGTAAAAATAGCCGTTAACTTGATCTTTCCGAAACAACCTAAAGATGACGGGTCATAAAGAACAATTACATATTTTGTAAATACTTCATACACATATAAAAAAATAAAATATATCTCGTACAACATCTTCTATAATATCTTTTTAAGTAAGATATAATGTAGGTTCATTTTTATTAAATGTAAAATCTAAAATTAATAAATTTTAAAATCGGTTATTTACACATGAAATTGTTCGGATTGTAACGCCATCTATCTTGGCCAGACATTAAGAAATTTTAACATACGCTACTGTGAATACTTAAAAGCTTATAGATTAAAACAACCAGGTAAGCGACATTACGCAAAACACCTCATTGACACCAAACACAAACCAACACTTAATAACACAATGGAAAGAACAGTGGAAGTACTTCATAAAAGTGACAAGAAAGAAAACTTGATTGTTTGGAGGAATATGAAATAAAGAAACACCTAAAATATCCTCAATATACAATATTGAATGAACAACTAAATCTGGGAAGTTCCATTATCTTAGATCACCTTTTGAAGTAAATAATAACAACCAAATATATTTTTAGAGAAAGAAGAATCTTGATTGGTTGTCAGGTTTATGACATGAAATTCATTTACGTTTTTAAAAAGATCTGTCAAACGTCTCGGCGTGCATGCGTTCAGGCAATACACGAAGTCCGTCCCGGGTCAAATTAACTCACAGCAGGTAACTACCCTTCAAATAATCGCTTGCCCGTCCATTTCCTTAGATGCATGAGTGGCGACAGATAACCGTTGTAAGGGACAATTAAATAAAATTTTAATTAATATACATTAGAAAGCTATTTAGAGAGCCGACGATTAAGTTCTAAATTAGTAAATGATTATGACCAATTACATATTATTTATCATTTAGCAATTAGAGGTTTATTACTTTTGTCAAATAAAAGGACATGTTTCTTATAAGATTTTAGTATGTTATTTTTATCAACGGATGACTTAAATCGTGTATGCTCATATAACGAGCCATTGTTTACTTAAATGTAGTTACCCACCGGACGTAAATTACAATTTATTATTATACAAAAATACAAAATTTCTAAAACCAAACTATCTATTCGCCGTCCATGCATCCAACAAGGAAGTATGCGACCCGGGACGGACTTCGTGCATAGGATTAAGTATCCCAGGACGGATCTCATGTATTTTTGTGACCGTGGGACGGAAATCGTGTTCAGCCAAACTTATTTCTGTCTTGTAAAACCGAAACCTAGGTAGACTTGAATATTATTAAAACTCTTGGGAAAAAATTAATTTTGTTATTCCTCATTATTGTACATATATTATATTATCTTCTCATGCTAGAGCAATCTAATTGATAATATGCTTAATTGCACTGTTGCTCAATTATATGGATTACTATGCTTTTGGTTTTTTGACTCTATAAAGAGTTCCTACACCATTTTGTCTGCCTTTATTTCTAATGTACAGTAGAGCAATATTTCTTAACTATTAGTTATTAAAACAATAATGGTACAATTTTACATGTATTTCATTCCATTATGAGAAATGGAATGAAAATTTCAACAAAAAATAATCTGACTAATCTAAAGCACGTATTATCGAGTACCTAAACGTTGGAGCCAATAATGTCTTGAGTAGGGTTGCCACTTTGATCCTAACAGTTCGATCTGGCTCCCGAAAAAGCAAGAGAATATTGGTGATGAGCAAACGGGAAGAGGTAATAGTTATTCTACAAGAAAGGATACTTGCAACTATACACAGATTAAGTAAATGGCTTTGAGATACATACTAAAAAAGTAAAAAGCTTAACTGAGGATGGATGGACTGTTCAGGATAATTAATGCCTCTGTTATGGAGCGATTAAGGATTCCAGAGAAATGCAGCAATAAGGGTTATCTAAGCGTTAAATGCAATACGTTAACGTGAATATGTCTATTTATTTGGGAAGAGTTAATTATAATCGGCCAAAGGGGAGGCGAGAAACCATTCGATAATCAGAGAGCAAGGTGAATGAATAGTAGATAGTGGTCTAAGAAAGGAAATATTTTTAAAATATCATGGAAAATAACGAGAAAAAAGATGAATAAAGTAAGAGAAGAGTTCATGAACTGAGACAACTCAACAAACGAAACCGAAAAAAAAAACGGTTTTAGTAAATACGTATTATAAGAATCCGAAAGTTCTCAATACAACTTTTATATTTTACGTTTATGGGGTGAACTAAATGTATATAGTTCCAAAATGTACTATAATTATCTAAGTTAAATAATAATACAGTTAATACTGTCATTGACATTATAAGTAACATTAAACAAACACAGTAGACATTGATGGGATAAATTATCAAATACTCTAGTTATATATACCATATTGTGGAAACACGGTATCTATCATATATGACTACTTAGGTTCTGGAAACTATTCTCAAAAATTTTAGAACACTTTTTTTCTGAATATCTTTAAAACATATTGAAATGCACGCCATTCTACCATGCAAGAAGTCAGGTTTTAGAAGTAGTTACAGCACTATTACGATAATTGTAAATATTGTGGATTAAATGCTATTGACAACACTAAGATCACTATTGACTGCAATCATCCACTATATTTTAGATGGTGAAATGTTTAGTGCTAGTGGTTTTTACCGTGACTTTAAATCTGCTGATTATATAGGAATTGGAATATTTCTGATCAAGTATCTTGGCATTAATTATTCTTAAATAAGACCTTGGATTACCCGATTACTATCTTTTATGAAATCTTGTTTAGTATGTTTTTTTTATGATTTTAAGCTATGGATAATTGCTAAAAAACGGGTATACAAACTTTACAAAAATACTCAATCCCCTGCTGATTATCAAAAATTCTCTGAACTCCGATTACACTCTAAAAGACTAAATCGTAAATGTTATGATAACTACATTTTGTTTAATGGAAATTGATTATTCGATAATTTCAAAATGTTTTGGTCTTTTGTAAATTCAAACAAACAAACAAAACAAAACGGTCTATCAAATACAATATTTCTTAATGGTTTGTATAGTGATTCAGGTAATGATATAGTAAACTTGTTTGCTGATTATTTTTCATCATTATATTCTATTAACATTTTTAAAATTCCTAATCCTCCCACTTATTATTCCGGTAATATCAACCAGACATTTATTTTCCCAAGTACATGGAAAGTGAGCTATATAATGTTTGTACTTAAAAGCGGAAATAAGTCTAATTTATCATACTCTCGTCCTATTAGCATACTTAGTACTATTCCCAAACTCCTTGAAAGTTGTATTTGTGAGGTTCTTTCTCTCTGTTTCAAAAATATCTTAATTGACCAACAATATGGTTTCCAGTCATCGAAATCTACAGAACTTAATTTATTCACCTTGGAAAAAGGAATTCAGGTTGATACAGTATATACGGACCTCTCTAAGAAGTTCTATTGGGTTAATTATCAAGCTTTATTGTACAAACTTCAGACTATAGGTATAAACAGTTCTTCTCAAATTGTTATGGTAGCATATTTTAAAGCCATAGAGGTAAAAGTTACATCTGGTATTTCTCAAGGATCACACTTGAGGCCAATCCAGTTCAACTTATTTATTAACGATATAGCTGAGAGCTTCTCCTATTCACAGTTCTTGCTTGTTGCGGATGATTTCAATTGTATAACATTATTCAAAGCTCTAGTGATAGTAAAAGTCTTCAAAGTGATTTAAACCGTCTAGTTATGTGGAGTTATAGAAACCTGATATATCTCAATGATAACAAGTGCCACGTAGTATATTTCTCTCGATCAGAAAACTCTTTCCCAGGACATATACCATGAATAACTATCATCTGCAGAATTTTGATATCATAAATAATCTAGGTATGATTTTCGATTAATCACTAAGTTTCATTCCCCACATCAACTCAGCAATAAGCAGATCTTTAAAAATAATCGGTGTCGTTGAACGTAATACACAAAACTTTTTATGTATAGCTTCAATAAAATTTTATACGTATTAGTTAGATCTCACCTTGAATATGCTTGTTATTTTACATCAATATATTGGAGCAGGCTTAGCATAAATGCGACACATTTTATTCCCTATTAAATATAAAGACTCTGAAGTCTAGAAGAGCTATAAAAGGTCTTATACTCATTGATGAATCTTACAAAAATCTCCTCTGACCTTCCAAATAATATTCCTTCCCGGTCAACCAGAGCAACAAACCTGTTTTATTTACCTTAATTTGAAACACCAACTACACCAAAAAAATTATATTTGATCATATCAATGTAATTGGCCAATTCGACTTCTTTTACAATAAACTTTTTTATATACAAAATTTGTATTTATAGCATCTACCTATAGGGTAATTAATTAGTCATTTATGATTTATTTATGTCATTAGAAGGTGTTTGTTAATTTTAGGTTTAAATATTATATCCCAAGCTTAAAGTTATTGGATATTGCCCGTCAAAAAATAAATAAGTGAATAGTATTTAGATGGACTATTCTAAGCCTGTCGACGGCTTGAATCATAGACTAGTGGTATTAAAATTAATAAATTATTATGGTGTAACAGGTACCGCGTTAGAATGGTTCAGTGATTATATAACAAAATTAATTTAGAAATTAACTTTTGAAGTATGTTTCTTAAAACACCAGAATAATGTAAAAACTTATGATTAACCATAAATCAAAATCTGTTCTCCTCAAATTAATAATTTAAATAAAACAGCATATATTAGATTTCGTTTTAGATATAGATTTAAATATACATTAAATTTACGAATTAAATTAAATTATGTATTGTAGGTCGCTAATATTTTCATTATATACAAACAAACCATCATATCTGAGACGTAAATTTATTTTATTTTTCTGAAGAAAAACCGGTGTTTCACGAGGCTATGGATTGGCCACAAGAACAGCTGTTTCCTCACTTGCAAAAATATTCTCATAAAATTAATTTACTGCAAATTGAGGCTTTTCCTCTTTACTCATTTTCTTCTTCAAATATGTCGATATCTCGATGTGTTATGTGTTTCGCTTAGAATTTTGATTTATTTGTTGAGGAATCAATAAACATTTTAAACTCTTCAAGTTAATTACTTAAATTTATTTTTGCCGTGGCAAAATCACGGTAACATTAACTGAAACAATATACATGCTGAAGAAATTGAATAGATTTTTTAAATTTTTTTTCAGGAAAAGTCCTAAAAGAAACGTTAAAATCGTATTTGTCTTGTACTCTCTCTTACGTAACTATCACAAAACAAGTGGATCTCATTTTAAAAATGGGTTAATTCTTGGAAATGAGCTCCTGGTATTGTAAATCTGCTTTAAATGTTGAGTTATAACTGCTTTCAAAAGAAATACATTAATGAAAGTGTCCAGAAGCAGAATCTGATGGAAATGGAAATGACAATGTGTAAAAAAATGCATGATCGATCAAACCAGTTACTGTATATAGAAAAAAAAATATAAACTACGTTTGATGATGTGTTCTATGGCCTGTAACTTTTCCATTTCTTGTTTTTCCACTAACACGTTTCCAAACATGCATCTTTCTTATTTTAAAATTTACAAAAATTTTAAAATCATTTAAACGGCTATCAAATTAAAATCATCAGAGATATAGAAAAATGGTGTAAAGAGCTTAATTCCGAAATTTAACGCATTTTATCTTAAGTATGAAAAATCCTACTAGAATTATTAAATATGTTCATTTTGTAAACACCTTTTTACTTTTTAGATTGCAAATGATACATTAATAATAGTACTACTGTAAATTAAATAATATGGTGCTTTGTGGTAACAATTTAAGTAGATATTTTTAAATCGCTTATTGATCGTTCTGAAATAAAAATTATCCTTAACAAACCATCCCAAATTGAAATTCTACATTTACTGTATACAAACGCTAAAAATTTTATCGCAAACAACATGTAAAATCCCACTGACTGGCTTTTTCAAGGACTCATCTCAGGTAAAATTGATCATTCGCTCTCACACGGCGGATAGAAAGATTACAAATGGGGCTCTTGCGAAGTTTCATTGAAACCAAAATAGAAAAAAGGGCGCTGTTCTGTTGCCACACCGGGAGTTGATTTACCGGCCGATGAGGAAAGAACGCTCCGGAGTTGATATAATCTAACGATATGCACAAAAAGGGAATATGGGTTTTCTTGGGCCTGAAACAACTTCAAAATAACACCATTTTTGGTGCTGGAGTGATTGATGATATCGAAAGCAGTCTTTTTTTATCGGAGCTGTTAGGTTCGATAAGTGATGGAGTGGGAAGGATCTGCTTCGCGTTGATTGTTAGTTGTTACAAGTAAAAAACACATTAATCTTATCTGCGAAGCTATGGATTTACAATCTTTACATATTGTTTGAGATGTTTTTCTAGCTCAATATATAATTATCGATTTATTATCTTTAACAAATACTTCAAACAGAAGAAGTTTCCTCCTCTTACAAAGATAAGTATCTTTATTTTAGATGGATTTTTGATTAATGACTTGCTATAGAAATTTCCTGTGTCCTTTAATAATATGCAACAAGGTAATATTTCATGAATATCCATTAATGAAAAAACTATTGGTAGTTTTGTAGGAACAGTTTTTAAAATTCAAATCCCATTGATCAATAAAGCTTGGCTATCACTCCTTATACCCATCTATTTGTAATATTAATAGTTTTAAAATCGCAGATTTGGAACTTTCATCACTTATAATATGAGAGATGAGAAGAATGTAAACGGTGGTGTATATAGTATATAAAGCTGAAAAAACGAACGCTTATTTAATATTGTAATTTAACTTATTAGAATATTTGTTATTATAATTATTAGAAGTTACTATTTTGTAATTTTTACATGTTTATTTACATAGGCACTGTAATCAACTAATCATTTATATAGTCACTAGTTTTCATCTTATGGGTATAAAAATATTTACAAATATAATTTCTCCATTTTATGCCACGGTTTATTTGTTCCTATTAAGGACAAGCATATGTGCACACAGTTTTGAAAATTATTAAATTATTATTTTAGGATAGATATGATATACCATATTTATAGTGTTATTACTAAATTACTGTTTACTACATTTATAAATATTGATTACATTAGCAATCAAATTATTTTGTAAAATTGCTGTTTATATGTAAATTAAACTTAATGGAAATAGTCAAATCTCCATATAATTTAACATTAAAATTTGACCTACTATTCAATAAATACATTTAAATAAATAATTAATGTTTATAATGGACATAAAATATTCCATCAAAAACTGAAAGTTCTAAAAATTGGTGGATAAGGATTATGATGCTGAATAATACTCTTAAAATCGAAATGAATTAATAGTATTTATAAAAGAAAATTATTTGAAACTACACTGCACAGTCCTTCAAACCTATTAAGTATTCTTTCCCTTTTTTCATAGTTAAAACTGACTAAACTATTATAGAGTATAATGCAAATGAATGGAATAAATTTGATATTTTCTAAACAAAATATATTTTCAAGAAAACCTGAAACAAGTCGATGTTTAAATTTATTTGTCACATTTTTTAACAAAAAGTGATTATACAGGGCGATGTGCGTTAAAGTGACGCCTTCATCGACAGTTTTTTTCTACGGAATACCTTGTATATTATGCAATATATCAATTCTTCTTAAAGAACTGAATTCGGTAAGGTATACACTTGGGGTCTAACATTCTTAATTATGGAGTTACAGAGAGCTATTTTTCTATTTTATATTTATTTATCAAAACTCTTAAAATCCAAAATCTTAACCGTTCGAGAGGTATTACATGATGTCAAAAAAGTAACGTAGATATACCGAGTTATTCCAAAAATTATAATATTTAGGCATTCTCCTATTATTTTTTTGATAAAAAGTTGAGTTATATCAATTTTCTTCTTCTTCTTAGAGTGCTATTCTTTAGAAACATGGCGACCATCATGATTATCTTTAGTCTATCGACCGCTGGTCTAAAAAGTCGGACTGTTGAGCAATTGAACCATTTTCTCAAATTGCATAACCACACCTTCTTCGTATGCTACGGTTCCCGACAAATTTTCCTTGCGTTATTACTTGTAAGAGATGATATCTTTCGCCTCTCAGAGTGTGACCCAGATATTGCAATATTCGGATTTTTATATCATTTATCAGTTCTGTTTGTTTTGCGAGTCATCTAAGTACTTCTTCGTTGGTACTCGTCTACATACGATATTCTTAGAGTGCTATTCTTTAGAAACATGGCGACCATCATGATTATCTTTAGTCTATTGGCCGCTGGTCTAAAAAGTCGGACTGTTGAGCAATTGAATCATTTTCTCAAATTGCATAACCACACCTTCTTCGTATGCTACGGTTCCCGACAAATTTTCCTTGCGTTATTACTTGTAAGAGATGATATCTTTAGCCTCTCAGAGTGTGACCCAGATATTGCAATATTCGGATTTTTATATCATTTATCAGTTCTGTTTGTTTTGCGAGTCATCTAAGTACTTCTTCGTTGGTACTCGTCTACATACGATATTCTTAGAGTGCTATTCTTTAGAAACATGGCGACCATCATGATTATCTTTAGTCTATTGGCCGCTGGTCTAAAAAGTCGGACTGTTGAGCAATTGAACCATTTTCTCAAATTGCATAACCACACCTTCTTCGCATGCTACGGTTCCCGACAAATTTTCCTTGCGTTATTACTTGTAAGAGATGATATCTTTCGCCTCTCAGAGTGTGACCCAGATATTGCAATATTCGGATTTTTATATCATTTATCAGTTCTGTTTGTTTTGCGAGTCATCTAAGTACTTCTTCGTTGGTACTCGTCTACATACGATATTCCGAGAATTTTTGTGTAAAATCATATTTCGAATGATTCTAACTTTTTCATTGCTGTTTTGTTCAAAATAACGGCTTCTGTAGCGTAAGGAATATCTAGCTTTTTAACATTCTTATTTTATGGTTCTTGTTTAAGGATCGGATATAAAAGAAGTGTTTTATCTTTAAAAAGGTACTGCGTGGTATTTCAATTCTTGATCTTAACTCCATTGAATAATCGTCATAATAGTTGATTATGCTTCCTAGAAGCAGCGGCTTACTGATTTTCTTGATAAAAAAATGGCTATTAAAATTCCTGGCCTATGAAAAAATATCGTAATGTGCCTTGAAAATTGGAATAACTCTTTGAAACCTTGTCTCCAAATTGTATTTCGCCTTAATGGAAGGCCTAGACACCCAATCCAGCAATCGGTAAAGTTTTCTTGTAGAACTTGCAGACATCCTTAGAACAGAGTTAGTTTTTATTTCCTATTTATAGGCTTTACTTTTTCTTTGCATATTTGGTAAAAGCATGAAGAGGAGACAGATTCAATGTTATCTCCTGGTTTCAGTCTGAAGATCAAGAATTTTTCCAGTTATATCTACTATTTTTATTGAGCTGTTTAGTTCTAATGGTTTATTATATAGAAACTTATGCAGCTTCTTCAAAGAATATACAAATATGATCTGGGATTGTTTCCAAAGTTACTGTTGGTATAGTTTATTTATCACCCCTAATAACTAACTAGCTTTGATCTGGTTAAGGGTTAGGATCTATTATCTACTAAGCGACTGCTTCGGACCTAGAAATTGCCTTTATGTTACATTTATCAATGCGAGACCAACATAAATTAATATAAAAATATGAAAAACCTGATTATAATTTTTAATCTTATCACGACCAGAAGATATATACAGTACAATTGTAGTAAATGTATAAAAAAATTATGTACAATGTCATTCATTATAATGTACTATGGATACATCAATTCATTAACGAGGCATTCATGCTTATTTTATTCTTATTGGAACATCTTAAAGTTTGAGCATCTGCACTTATACAAAACTGAACTTTGCGTTTCTTTACAATCATCGAGACATTCTTCGTTCATTACTGATACTATGAGCGCAATAAATTCTTGTAAAATGTACTTGCTTCCTTCCTACGTTTTGAATATTTCATTCGAGTACCACAAATGACGTAAAAATAGAAGCCAAAACTCAAGTGTGCTTCATTTGTTGGCTGCCAGCGGCAAAATGATCCGGCTTTCCGATAACTTTATGCGAATGCAGGGTTGGAATGAGCCACATTTGTTCCGTAACTACGAACAAACCATTATGAAAACTAAAAAATCTAATTACATATATTTATACTATAGAATAAGTATTGAGACAAGCGTTAAAATATTGGTGGTTACTGACCACCTCCATTCCCATATTTAGTTTAGTTTATTTCTTTCTTCATGTTAACTAATTATGGCTGATTAGTTATGAATGCTTCTTTGTTTGTGTGTATTGATGAAAGTTGCTGTTTAAAATCTCTTGTTAAAGTATGTTTCTTTTTTACTTATTACTTAGGTTCTTGATCATTTTCTTTAAAGATGTTTCTTCGGTTTGTATTTGATCTCACTGTAATAGTTGTTTTATTTTGAAATTTGGAGTAGCAAGCATAGTTCTTATAGGATGTAACCTTAAACTTTAAAGCAAACTAAATTTTGGCATTATATTTTTTCAGATTTTTCTAACTTCTTGTCAAGCTTTTGATATAAAATATATATTGGCTCTTGGTCACCATTTGAAATTTAGATTGCCGTCATTTTCTTTCTGAAAAATTGTTTCGATCAAACCTCACGAATATTTTGAAACAGACCTGGTCGTATGATCTTATGTTTTTTTTTGCTCAATTTTAATATATTATCCATACAACCTTTTATAAAGCTATTTTTTTTAAATATACATAAAATAATTAGAATTCGATCTTGCTAAATATGTTCTTTCAACAAACACTAAGTTTTGTTGGTGTGTTTGATGGTTTTGACATCCTGTTAATATTCAGCAGGAGTGGTTACGTGAATTCTAAAGTCTGTAGTTCTGGGTAGACGTGGAAGTACACTTAATATTGTGCAGAAATTTAGGAGCACGGTTTAATTAACTACCTCTTTCCTGGGCGGATATTTTCCCGAAAACTTGTAGTATAATGCAAGAGAATCGCATGTAAAAACCGTATATTATAGTTAAAGATATATTATGAAGATGTAAGTTCACTTTTTATAGAAATATTTCTTGTTTTATTTATGCACTTCTTTTGTTTTTTAACTTGAATTTAAAATAAAATTTCTTGCTGTTTCTATTACAAAAGTACTTCTTTTGTTCTGTATTTATCTATATGTAGAAGTAGGTTAGACCATCTATTTTATTTCAAATTTAACCGATATAAAGGGAATTCTTTATTGTATCTCTAATCAGTGAATTATAGTTATTGGGAATCCAACAGAAAGAGGATGTTATACCTACTCTTTAATATTATATCCAAGCTTTCGAAAATTTTATTTTCATCGTCAGGGAACTACAAATTAAATTAAGTTTATAATATTATATAAAAGAATTTGTTTTAAAAATGATGGTACCTATAATTTTATTCCATACCTATAAATATTTTTATTAACCAAGAACGTAATGGCCCATAAGGAAATAATTTACACTTAAAAGGAATACATGTAACTTTAGAAAATGTATTATTTAAAGAGCAATTTAAAATATTTGACAATTTCAAAATCTTTATAAGACAGAAAATAATTTTATTAGCATATAATGTTGTCATTGTAAAAATGTATATACATATATATATATATATATATATATAAGATTTTGTCAGTATTAAAATTAAGACTAAATCAATTGAATTTTAATCGCAATCAACTAAAATAACTTTATGATATGCAAATGAAGTGTCACATTTTGAGATACGTAACAGTTTTTGTTGTCGCAAGAGGGCGCTAAAATCAAAAAGAAAACAAAGGCCAATCATTTTGCTGAATTACCCATAAAATTATCTTTTCAATGAAGTATCACACTTAGTACTTATCTTATTTAAATTGTATTGGTTAAAGTGACTGAGGAAATGACGTATGACAGTTGAGAGGATATGTTAGAAAATGTGCCCCTCAATTTAGAAAATGGCTGTCACGGCTTTTCTGTTTATTGTAATGCATTTTTAAAATATTGAGGGTGGACCGTTTTTAAATGAACACAGTGTACATATGGATTTTTTAAACTATTTGACTAATTTTGTCTCATTATGTAATAAGGATCCATCTGTCATTCACATTTTTTTATAAACGTTGCATTCAGATTTTCTTGTGTTTAATTCTTACCCTTATTTACGTACTTTCTTCTTTCATGTATTTTTACACTAAACTAAATAGATACCTACGAAAATAGTTCAATTAACAAATATCAGCGTATACATTGAGAAAAAAGAAACACAATTATATACGTTTTAGCAAAAATTATATACTATTTTCCACAGACGTAAATTTTTTAGAACTAATTTATTCTATGTGACGCAATAAATTTTATTTCTTTTAATAATAAGAAAACTTGACTCCTTGAAATCCTTTCATTCATGGTTTTGTTATGAATAATGCCCAAAGAATTTGACGAATTTGCAAACAGCGGAAGCTGAGCTGCAAAAACTTCAATATTATTCTCTGTTTAGTTCGCAATTGTTACATGTATTCTCAAAGTGATTTCTAAATCCAAATTTATTATAAAATAGTTCGTGGCAGTTCTAATACGAAAGTGACTCAATGTTGCTTCTGCTGTAAATCCTATCCTGTGTAATATTAGTATGCTGTCAGCCGCTTTACATACGCTAAATCGTGCAGATTTTCAGCACAACCTTAATCTGCATGTAGACGCTGTAGATACATATCCTACAGAAAAAATAACCCGTCTCGCAAGAAGATACATTTACATGAGCGTATTCAGAATATATTTTAGAGTCTTGGACTATATATGTAACTGTTAGTATTACTATTATTTTTCTTAATGGTATTATTTTATATTTCCAGAATACACACCACATGATTTAGTGAAATTGTGGAAAGTAAAACGCTGAATTAGGAGGAAATATAATTGCACCTCTCAATCTGATACGATACAAAGACTTGGACTTATCAATAAGGTGACATTTTGTAAATCCTACCTGGTATATAGCAATTTTAAAAATAAATACTTTTTCGATTTTCAAAGAAGTTGAAACCAGAGTGCGTCAAGCAATTGTTAAAGTTGCATATATTTTTACTGATACAAGAATATTTGCAAAACCAAGTATTAAGTACATATACATTGGAAATCTCTTAGCAATTTTCGGATCCGAGGGACATGCCTCTAAAAGTTTTGAGTTGTTGCATTACCAGAGTTAGATAGTATAAAACCAAACATGTTCTTACTGTTAGTTTGAAAGGTAACTAAAGTATCTTCTCGAAACCCAATGCAAAAACATCTTTATTTCTACTCGGTGCGGCACCAAAAACGAAACAGTTTGAATATCTTGAAGACAATTTTTTTCTGAAATATTCCATATTAAGTCTATTTTTATTCCAAAGGTAAACGTGCAGGTGCATAAAACTGTTGAAATTAGCTTTCAAATCAAATATCATAAATTGGAAAACGAAACAATATTTGTTCCCGCAGGCGGCGACAAAATCCAAAGTTGCGAAATGAACAGTTATATAACTGAATTTCCTATAGAATTCACTTTTTAAAACAAACTTAGTACTTTCCGTATTTAAATTATATTAATGATAGTCACAGTGGGAAGAGGAAGGGAGAGATGTATGGCAGTTGCGGATATGTTAGAAAAATTTCCCTTTCTTAATTATGAGGGAGAGTCGGAATAATTTGGAAATCTAGCAAACCTGCTTGTGTGAATTAGCGGCACCTGTGCAGTCGCGACGTAACTTTGTTTTAGATGGATACCACATAATCCATCCATAATTCAAAAACAAGAACTAGTGCAAAGCAAATCTGAAAAAAATTATCAACGTACCTTCCAAACATAAACGTGGATATAGTCCTACAAAGCAACAATTGACAGTTAGGGTATTTCAAAACAACTTTTACCAACAACAGTTATAAAATCATGAAACACTTTGAAGAAAATTATTACATGTTTCGTGGGCAAAACAACAAATGTCGAATTTATGATCTACCATTCTCGTAATCCTAATTTGGCTCCAAGTCAACTTTTAAGTTTCTTACATTTAAAAATAAAATGCCTGGTCAACATTTTACCTGCTATGAAGAAGCCGAGGGTGCATTGAAAACATACAGTTTGATCATACCAACTTCTGGATTGAATAAGTATTTTAATAATTGGATTAAACGTAGGAAGAAACGCATATAATGTAATGGCAATTACTGATAAAGATTTAGTATTTTTGTATATACATTTTTATTTTTTCATAGTTATTCCCGATTTTATCGGACTGAACCTAGTATTTTAGTTCAGTTATTAAGTGCAAAACTGGACAAGACATAAAATAGTGATAAACAAAACTCATTAAACCAGTACTCATACAATTAAGTACATTTAAAGTATTTATTTATGATAATAAGTCTTTGGCGCTTCCTGCGTACCCCACTGCCGAACATATAGCGGTAAAAGCTCTTTATGCTTCTCCTTCCTTTACTTTATATATGCATGTTCTGCAGACAGAAGAGGAAGGAGGACCACGTTGCAGTGAATACTAAAGCTGATGCACTAGTTTAACCGCCGCATGATCCACTTCGATCGGAATTAATTTTGTCTTTTTTTTGTTTTACAATCTTTTTGCCGAAGCGACGTGCTAAATTGGAATTTACATTTTTTAAAGGAAATATAAATATTGATTTAAATTTTATTTTATTCCTTTTAGAAATGTAAACTAGTCATAAGAAAAATTCTTCTTCTCATTACTCGAATATGAGGGAAATGAGAAACAGAAGTAAGAAATATTGTAGTAATAAAATTTTTTTACTCAAGTTATTTATGTGATACTATAGACTGAGGAAAGTGAATCTACAGTAACGCATGTACCTATATTCAGAAGGTCCTTATGACCGACCTGTTATCAGTTACTTATAACAGTAGCTAACTGCTGAGTAAGATATGCCTCTCATTTACTCAGAATGGCTTTTCTCACTCCTTAGGATTAATCAACATTTCTTTTATTAAAACTATAGTTATTTCTGTACAAGGTTTATAAGTAGTACTAAATAACTATTTTCTGGTTTAGATAAAAAATATAGTTTCATGTCCAATGAAAATAATTATATTTTTCACGCGCCGTGAAAATGTTATTTTTTTAAGTTATTTGAGTTTTATCTCTGTCAAGCTTAAACAACGAGAAAAAAATAAATATGATTAAAAATTACATTTGACACGCGTTTCTACAACAAGTTCAAAAGAGAATATTTGAAATATACTAATGCCCATACCTCCTCTAACTCACCTTTTTATTAAAATAGTTTACATTTACCTCTAACAAAAAAATATATATTATTTAATAAAATCATGATTTGAATTAAAATACAGCTTAATTATAGAAAAATTATTTTAGCAGAGTTTTTCCTAGGAGTCGGCTCGCGGAAAAGTATCGTTTTGTAAAACTGCTGTAATTTCTTATCACTTTCACGTCACAGATGCGTGAACAACAAAAATACGTACGTGGAAAGAGTACGACCAGATTTGCTAACATCGCCATTTGAATTTTATATATCGCGTAGAGCAGATCAAATTTATAATTTGTTACAGAATTTGTTTCTCGACATCTTGGAAAATGGGCTTCATTATTATTGCAGTTGTTTTCTACCTACTTAGTTGTAGTTTTTAGTATAATTTATTATTTTAAGAGTTGTTTACTATTTATAGGAGCGTAATTAATAAATTATAAGACACATTATCATGTAAATTGTCAAATATAGTAACGCTCTAGTCTAAGCATAAGGAACAAAATAAGCTAACTACCTACTTAATAATTTGAATTTGTTCCACAGCTCATGACAAAATCCATCTACTCCACGCTTGTTAGAGCAAAGAGTAGATTTTAGTTGCTACTCTTATACAGTATAGGTAAATACAAGTCATATTTTCGATCTCCTATGTAAAAAGTAAAATTAATTAATATTTTTTTAATTCTACTATCGCTTTAAATAAATAGTAAAAAGGAACATTTTTCTAAGTTAAAAAAACACCAACTGATTTATTACTTTTTCTCTGTACTTTTTATTTCCTAATATTTGTAAGCCTAATCGTATAACAAATGTAATTTTAAATAAGTTGACTAAGGAAGTTAATTTCATTCCAATAGAAGGTTTCTGCCTATCTAACACTTCCAATTCTTGAACGACAAAATCAATGTAAGTTATTATTTATTTCCGGAAAGTGTTCAGGTGGCTGAGGAGAGATTAAGAATTATTATAGATTTTTGTTACTTGTAACCTCTAGCTGATTTTAGTTTCATACAAAACGGGATGAATAACTTTAATACGAACATACATACTTGTGCCGGTATTCAAACCCTAAACTCCGATATTCAACCCCTAAACCCCGGTATCATACCTTTAAATATTTAGATACTTAGCACGACGACTTTTCTTATACACATTGAGTTTCCATACGACCAAACAAATTAAGTATATCAGATATATACAATATTATACGAGACTTTATTTGGCACAAATTTTCAGATTATCAAATGAAATTGTATTCAATAGTGGTGAAATATTCTCTGCTGAGTAATGGTAATTCTATATGTGATTTTAGATAGATGCTGTTAAATGATCATACATTTTTTGTGAATAATTTTGGGTATCTGAAATAAACTCATGAAATAATTTATATTGAATTGCTGATTAATACTTTGATGGACGCAGCTGTCGACTTACATCACAATTAAAAGATATGTTATGATTTATGCTAGATACTGCATATAGAGCACTGCTATGGAAGTGAAAACAAGAAAACACTGACAATATTCTTCCAATTTACTATTATTTACAAAAAACTAAAATATTTTTCTAAAAACAAACTACGATGGTCTGAAAAACTAACAAAACTATATAATATATAAATAATAAAAATCCAAAGCATTACTTATGTTAATCTAAGAAACGTTTGGGATATAAAGTTGATTTATCTTCGCAATTACTACATCTCCAACTAGTTTAAGTTTTCATTGGCAACATGGAACAACTTTCTACAGTTCATAAAATATCTAGTTATTTAATAATTTTCTGCTAGAGGCATTTGGTTAGGAAAATGAGTAACTACCTCTTGTTAATCTATTTTGGCTTTTTAGTTTTATCATGGTATAAATTAACAAAGAGCGATAAGGCTTCTTCTAAACCCTAAAAAACGTATCTTTATTATTTTTTTTGCAATAGAGATTGTAGGCGTTTTGAAGTGATAAGTCAAATAAATGAAAGGTAACCTTTTTGTGCCACCTCACATTTTTTTTTAAACATGAGTAATAAGAAATCAGTTAGTCGCATCTGTCCACTCCTGACATATACAGCGTGACTCATGAGAAACTTTATATATTGTGTGACCCACCTAAATTGGATACACCACCATAGTGTTTGAAGTTATTAACCTATTTAAAGATTTTTTTTTGAAATGCTGTGCATCAAAAACTTTATTTGGAAACAAGGTTAGGTTAGGTTATTCCTATTTTCGGGGCACACAACGATATTTTTCCATAGTCCATACCAAGACCGGCTTCAGAAAAAATAATTATGAAAAGTGTCACATGTATGCGATTTTTTTAAATTATAATTAATGATTTTCAAAATGCATATACAAAAAAAACTGCGTGTTAACAATTTTGCTACTTTTTGTTAGATTTGTAATAAACGAACAATTTTATCTGAAACTAAAAACATATATCACACATTAACTTATTAATTTAAAACATACATTGTTGGTTGCAGATATTTTGGATAAAATAAGTTTAAGTGATTATTGTTATAAATAACCTGTAACAGTCATTCTGTCTGAGATCCATGACCGTATTAACATTTTTTCAATGTTTAATGTTTCAACAGGGATCGCTCTGTATATCTTTTAGACTGGGTGAATAATCAAACTACTTGAGTTTATTAATGATAAATCCATGTGTGTTAGAAATATGATTATTACGTTTAAACTTTATGCCGATAAATAATTTGTAACGAATAATAAGGAAGAACGAAAATTTTAAAAGTAAAAAAATACAACTACATAGAACAAAACATACAAAATTCGGACAAATATGTTTACAATAATTAATAATAACTGCGAATTGTTTTAACTTGTCAAATCTTATAAAAGTTTATTTTTTATCTGCACTTAACATTACTTTCGCTTTAATTTTCTAGTTACTATTTCAATGAAATTAGATTGGGAGAAATAAGTCCCGCAGTCTAAGCTTTTATTTTTTTAAAGAAAAAGTGAAGAGAACTACCGGTTTCCTGGCAAAATGGGCCAGACTTCAGGTTCAAAATACAAAATTCTGTAATTAAAAAATAACAAATAGTTTGGTGTAAAATAGATAGTTTGTATATAGATTTTTAATTTATTTTTGTAGTTGATAGGGGTTATTTTATTAAGTATTTATTAATTAGTTAAAATGGAAATAATTTAAGAAAAAATTACCAATGTTGTGAAATTGGCTAATTAGTCTTACACCAAAATATTTAATTTAATCACAAAATAAATACAGAAAGGATGAAAATTGACTAATAAAAATAACATGAATTAGAGCAGTCACGAGAGACGAACACAAAAAACATAATAAAATTAGTTAAAAAAATTTAAGATACTATTTCTTAGGAATATAAAGGCAGGAGGTTATATTTTGGCGTTACAACAAATATTAATTCTATTTATTGTCTATTCAATAATGACAATAAAGTGTTTGTTTTAATGTATTTGAAATACCACATCAGTTTTCAAATTTGGAATATGCAGATATAATTTTTGTTTACTGATTCTGTAATGCGGCGCATTAGTCTGACGTCACAAGTCATATTTATTTGTCAATTCAATACTAAGAGGTTGAATTGGAATACTCTGGTATCCTTAATTTAACTAGTGACGTCGTACAAATTTAGCGCAAATGATTTCTCATTCTATTAAATGACATCAACTGATCGTATTGGGCAGCAATGATGTCAGAGTCAATTCGGCCTAAGGCTGCCACGACTTATGACGTAACCAATAATGCAGTATAGTAATAGCAGAGGCGTCGAGTTTCCAGATACTAAACATGTGTATTAGTTTTTAATTGGTTGGGAGAAACCAGCACATTTCTTAAATCAAATGAGGAACGGGATGTAGAAGAAGATATTCTTGATGTTCTTCTTGCAACAAGCACCCGACAACTAAGACGAGAACTTAATGTTCCCAATCTTAAGTATGCAGTCCTACATAAAAATAATTTACACCCATATCATAATTCAAGTGGTTCCTGGCGATGAAATCTATGGGTTGGAATTTTGTAGATGGATTAGAAATCACAGACCAGTGCTGTATAGTACAGTTACAGTTTACAAGAGACGGGATAAATAATTTTTGTAAGACAAATGTATGAGCTGGAGAAAATCCATATGATGTTCCTGAATTTTATTCCCGCTGTTGAGGATTTTTTGAACGCATTGGTTATCGTGAAAAATAACCATTTAATAGAGCCTCAAACGTTTGATGTTATTTTAGTTTATGAAGTTTATTTAGACTTTTTACAAAATATTACGCCAAATCTAGTACCAAGTACCCATCCGAAGAAAGTACTTGTGAGCATCGTTTCATTTTTTAGTTGCCTCCAGGGAGCCCCAAAGAAAATTCTATATTTGGGAACGATTAAAAGAATTGGTACAATATAATATTTATGCATTAATAAACTAAGAAAACAAAAATTATTGTACGAAATAGTCACAGACTACTCTATAAATGTACGTGCATTAATAAACGACTAAAAACAAAATCATTCTAGAAATTATCGTAAATTGTAGATGCATTCATCTTCATCATTATAAACTGCTGTCGCATAAATACAAATAAACTTCCAGCCTGGATTATTAGCTAAACATAATAGAAAAACAAACAACCACTGCATATCTGACTAAAACTAAACTCAGAGATTGTTGAAAACTGGCATACAAATTTATAATGACTGGACTCAACACGGTTTAAAATATTTTCTAATAGACACGAAGGGAATATATCAAAACTACTCTACTCATGAGGTTTATGAGATTTTAAATATCTTCGGTAGTAATTTTTTGAGCTACTTCATAAATTTTGTAAGAACTCATGTTACTTGGAATTGATGGTTTTTTTCTTTTCTTCTGTTCTCCCTGTTTCTCATCATTCCACAAGCGTCTTTCACGTTTTTTAAATTCTTTTTTAGTCATAATTTTCCACATTATGTTGCTATAGTATCAAAAGCATAACCATCACGGTATTTTATTGTTTGCCATTGTGGCTTTTTCTAATTACAATAATTCATTCATTTGTGGAGCTCTCTATTCTTAATTCTGTTTGTGTATTTTAGAGTAATTATATTTATAAAGTGCGCACTTACCTGGTTATTAAATTTGATATCAATTAGTGATAATGGATTATTACATTTCCTCTTCATCATATTTAATGAATAGGCTTACGGCTTACCCCAAGCCATCACATACTAAAAGTAATACCCCCATAATAACAAATAATAATTTTGGATTATAATAATCTATCAATGAGAAATCTTACATGTATTAACTTTTTAATTTATTAACTTTGTATTTTTTTAATCAGATATTTTTTTAAATATTCTAATTAGTTTTTTAATTAACTCTGGTGATGTAGTGTGTTGTATTTGTGAGGCATCGAAATTTTGACAAGTATAACATGAAAGCAAAAAGCAAGTTAAACTCAAAAGTTAAAAGTACAAATTTACTATCTCGTGGTTATAGCAACAATTCCAGGTCTCATGCCTCCTTAATTGAAAACAATACAGATTTGGGGTTGTTTTCGTGTTGGCTGTCCTCTTCTTGGTTAATGATAAATTTCTTGAATTGGACCAGCGTTGTACTAGCACCATACATTAAGATAAATAATGGTAAAAGACGAATATTTCAAACTGTAGAATGGACTTTTTTTTCATTTTTGGCGTTGTATGAATAATTTGGCTACGAGTTACATATATACAGTGTGTACACAAAATATGGAATACATTCATTTTAAGCTAAACAAACAATTTTAAGGAAAAATTCTGAGAGAGGTCGGGTTTTGATTTTAATTTAATGTATTTTTACGTAACAGTGAAATATACAGAGTAAACCATTTGTGAGTAAAGATGTCATCGACAAATTTTTTAAATGGCACACCCTGTATATATATATTTTTTTATATTGCAAATTGCAAGACGATTCCAAAAATATATCATACTTGTGTTAGGCGCGTGTTCAACAAGAAGGATGACAATTTACTGTAATTTATTGTGTGGCAATTTTTTGTTACTGTTCTATTATTTTGTTATTTTTATTTAATTAAAGGTGTTCAAAAATACAGATTTTAAAATTATTGTATCTTCAAAACTATTAATTACCGAACACAAGTATGATACATTTTTGGAATCGTCTTGAAATTTGCGATCTAAAAAAAATAAAATACACAGGGTGTGCAATTTAAAAAAATTGTCGATGACATCGTTACTCAAAATTGTTTGTTTAGCTTAAAATGAATTTATTCCATACTTTATGTACACTGTATATATAGTTTATAGATATATTGCATAAAGCTTAATATTTTTTTATTCTTTTCAATATTTTATTTATTTGTTTTATTTAACGTCGGTCTAGTTCTGCGACCAGGACTGATCACCGACGCCGGGAGCACGCTACCCCTAACCGGAAATTTTGTCGAATCCTCAGGTATTCCAACCGAGGTAGAGATCTTTAACGAGCCCAACATCCATGGACTTGGGACAGTTTAACTGCTTTCAATATATTTTATTATATTGCATTTTTTTGTTAAATTATTGGCCAAAGAATACTTGGTAGTTCTCTTTTTTAAAGGTAGGTAAATGTGAAGCAAAAATAACAACTCTTTTCCGGTTTTATTGCGGTTAATTGGCAATAGTACATTGAATAAGTTTGTTTTCAGCCTAAAGATTTGATACATGATCTTCTAAATTTAACAGTTCTTGAATTGAAATAATTGATATCTGTAAAGTACCGGAGCTAACAAACATTATTGCATTTCCTAAATTGTCCAGAAAATTTATAAAATTTTGGCAATTCAGGATTATTTGTTCCATTATGTTTAAAAAAGAAATATAGATAAAAAATTTCCAGAAAAATTATTAGGGACTCTAGACGACTTTATCTTTCAATAAATTTTGATTTTCGTGAAAGTTTAGTTTCGTTTTATTATATTGTTTATTTAGACGGAGATTTACAGATCTTTGGAGTTGCATCTAATGAGCGATTCAATTTTGGTTTTGAAAAAAATATTCGATTTGTGAATTGTAACATTTGTTTTCATCGTAGGAGTCCAATTCTTCAAAAAGCCATTTATTTAATATTTATTAATACACGTTTATTATTCCTTTTTAATGGAGTCAAATTACTTAATTTTACTGAATTGAATAAATGTTTTGTATGTATAAATATTTAATTAATAATAGCTTTACTATTTCCTAATTTTGTAGAGTTAAAAATTACTAAAGTGTGAGGCTCTTCGTATTGGTCATAAATATCGATTTTTCCGTCTTCAAATCTTTATAATTATCTTAATTTATATAAATGGTTGGGTTTTGCAAATTTGGATTTACATAAACCTGCTGTAATTCCTGTGATATGAAGTTTCTGGGACCTTGTGGCCAAAAGTAATTATTGTTTTTTTTTAATTTGGACTAAAAATAATATGTGAAGTTGTTGTCACGGGCTCTGGTTATTAGTTAATTCGCGTCACTTACCAGGGTATTGATTTTGATTTTTTATGCTACCATTTAAATCATTTTGAGCTTTACAATTATTTTGTGGATAACAAAAATTATATTACTCTATCATATAAGAACTAATAGTTTGTTGTAAAATTCCTGACAAGTTTCTAATTAGTATTCTAAAAGCCATTTGTACGTATTGTGTACAATAAATTTATTTGATAGTCGCATTCAGTTCTATCTCTAGAAAAATTATTGACTCTTTGAACCATGTGGCTTCATAAAACCTCTATTAGCTTCACAAATTTTAAAGTGGGTTCATTTTTAAATGGAGAAGCCATACATACGTTTTGTTTTAAACACTCTAAAAATATTTTATCTTCAAAATCTTGTTCTAAACCGTCTTTTAATTTTAATAAGATGCATCAATTACATTCAATTCTACTTGCAACTAAAAAAATTTCTCTATCAACTAATTTAGAAAGATGTAAAATAGGACCCGTTACATTATCATAAGTATCTACTAAGAATTAACAATTTTCGATAAGTGTACTAATTTTTTAAAATTACCTTTATAATGTGAAATTAAATCTAAAACTTGACTTAATTAAACGACAAATTATACGTATCTTGAAATTCAACGATTTTCCACAATTTTAAAAATAGTTTTATAACAATTCACCCTTTGGAATCATCCGATAAGTATATAGGAAATTGACATGAATTTCAAATACAGACCTGATTATTATTATAAACGTTCCAACCACTATTCATTTTCTAAAAAAAATGGTTAATATTATATATTTAGTCTAGAAGTTAACCTAAAAATGGAAAATTTCCCAGGTGTATTTGTTCGTTTCATACTGGATATTGAGAATATGCTTCGATACCTGACGCGAACTTTCCGACAGCATCTCCGGCGCCTAGTGCCTAGTCAAAATTGTTTAAATTAAAACTGAGGGACGCCAAGTACAAAAGATTGAGAACCGCTGTACCTAGTTACAGCAAGAATGCCTGATTTCTCTCATAGAAAGCTTAGTAATTAGTTTTTATACGAATTAATAACTAGTCCTTATATAATTAGTTCGTTTTTTTAATTGGATGAATAATAAGTAAAATAAACATGTAAACTGTACAAGCCACTAAAATAACATTATGAATTTTATTTACAGTTAAATTTAATTGTGTGTAAATTGGAAACGTGATATTTTATATTTCTTTCTCACCATAATACTGTTGAAAAATAAATGAAAAGTAAATATATACCACATTTCGAAACTGTATAATGAATAGCTGCCACCTTTATCACTGATCCAAATTTTGCTAGAGGCTAAAAACCCAGTTAATTAAAGAGACATCCAGGACTTTTCAGAAAATTATTAAACCTTCACCTGATGTTTACAAACCATAAAAAGCCACCCTTTTATCCATTATATTCCTGGAGTTGGAAAAAGCATCGCTCTTTTCTTCTGGCATTTTTGTGGCAAAGATTTCGGAGGGTTTGAATTACCTATTACTTATATCCTTATTATATCCTTAAATCTTACGTTCGCAAATTCCATTATCTGATCCATAATGTATTTTGTTACCCACTTCTCTTTTATGTTCTAACCCACCTTCAGTTAACTCATTATTCAAATTTCCTTCTAACAATAACTTATACATTATTTCTTGTCTAACACCACAGCAAATTATATGGAGTTGCTTTGTTTGGTGCATTTAGATTTGTGATTAATGTTTTATATTTCCATAATACAATTTATTTTCGTTTCTATAGGACCTCCTAGCAGAAATGTAGGTATTACTAATATTTAGAAAGGGAGTTTATTCAACTTTGCGGCTTTCGATTAAGGCGCTGAATTACTTAGTTACCTTGCAATATTATTTGTATAAGATTATACACTGTTTCTTGACGACATTACACTTAATTGCAAACTATGACATTTTTTTGGTGCCCAAAAACTATATATGAAACGTATTGAAAGAATATTTTTTTCTAAAACTTCTGGCGCTGGACATTTTTTTGTAAAAAGAATATTTTAAGCTTTAAATCATTTGATATAGAAGCTAAATGAATATAAGGCAAATGTTAGAATTAATATTTTTTTATAAAAATACCAGAAAAAATTCTGGAAGAAATTTGTTTCTCGCATAAATATTTCTAAAACTTTTATATGGTAAAATATTAGGAAAATATCCGGAAAAAACAAAACTGATGAAATGCCTTTTATAATGCAAGATCAAATTATAATCTCTGACCCAAACTGTATAAGTAAATTATTGGCAAATCAGTTTGAACCTAATTTCAGTAATAAAAATTACATAAATAATTTCAAAACCACCGAATCAGTTACCACCAAATTTAATATTCTACTAACCATTAATGAACTTATCTTCTCTTTAGAAAATATAAAATACTTCTATGGCATGACCTGATAAAATCCCACGAATTTTTCTTAAAAATCTACCTGATAATGGCAAAATATAACATTTCGAAATTTTCAATATTAGCTGGTCAAAAAATGTTTTCCCTCAAATCGGTGTGGGGCCTCTATGCTACCTATCGTTAAAATTAAGAAACCTCTTAAAAGATTAACATCGTGCTGACCAATTTCCCCCACAAATTCCATTGATAATGGAAGAAATAGTGAATAAAAGACTCCCATGGACTAAATTCCACAAATCCTTTGCAAATAAATATATTGTCTTGCAGTGTTTAATAATGTAACGAAGACATGCAATACTGCATGGCGATCTGACATCATAAAAACTCTTTAAGCATAGGGAATCAGAGGCAACGTTATATCATTTATTAGAAAGTTCCTAATTCATCGCTCTTTTTAAATACGTGTTAGTAACAGCATACTGTTGAGACTAAAAAAAAAAAGAAAACTAACGGTAATCCACAAGGTTCATTCATCAATGATGGCCTTTTTCTAATCGCTATTTATTCCATTTTAAAACAGGTACCAGATATTAACAAATGAAGACTATATGTCATCAAAGGAATGGTCCAAAATGTACCAGCTTGCATTTCTCACCCGACAAAATGAAACGTATTCTATTTTCAAAAAATAAAAATATAAAATCCCTAGTACCAGAAATAAATCAAGAAGAAAATATAATATATATCATATATCTAAAAAAAAGACCTGCCAAAATGGGCTTAATCTAACGAGAACTGTGTCTTACTATACCTGGGAATCTAACTGCAACTGTCTAATGTAGTTTTACAAAACTTTTATTAATTTAAAATCAGAAAATGGAGCTGTAGTATACAATTATGTATCTTCTACAGTGCGAAATTAGAAAACCGCTGTTACAATTTAGAAGAGATCAGTCAAGGGGAACATATTTACTGATTACATAAATATATATACCAGGGTTGTACAAGCCTATTACTCCCTTCTATGAAAGAGTAAGACGAACAGCCAAGAATATCCAGTTTAAGTTTCCTGTCTTAATCAGTTATCGTATAAAAACTTCTCCCCCTTGGTCTATAAAAATTCCACGTATCAACACTTCCTATAACCAACAAGAAAGAAACTCCGCCAGACATAATCAAAAAAGCTTTTATGGCTAATTCTGCTTAATATTCTGTATTCCTACAAATATACTGACGTGTTGAAAACTTATGATCCATTAAAACACATTAATAGCAGAAAAATATTGAAATATTTAATAATTAACAAACTTTATACCTCCCATTCTATTGCACACAATATTGAACACAATGCTCTTCGAATTGCAAATATTGAAATCCCACCACAATTATCTTGTGTAGTGTTTAATAACCAAAAATCCATAAGATTGAAAAAGCAAAGACTATTACAAATATTGAAATCCCCACATAATTATCTTGTATAGTGCTGAATGACCTAAAATTTATAATAAAACAAAAAGTTCAAAGACTATGGTAAGATGAATGGCAAATATTCCATAACAAAATTATATGAAATTAACCTAGAAATGAAACCGTGGTTTCGCGTAATAAGTTAAGTTAAACTACAAACTACAAACACTTTATAATCGAATGTCTCAAAGAAGTACCTATAACAAAATTTTAATGTTACAAATATTATTAGTATTAATCTAAGAGGTTGATGCGGCCTTTTTGTAAATAAAAAATATTTCGGTTTTATCTGTCCATTCCATTATTGTTCCAAATTCATTACCTCTAAACTATCTCGAACGCAACTGAACTGATCCAATCAAACATAAATTAAAGTTTTTGACATACTTTCTGTCATATACGTCTTAGGTTTTTTTAATTACTATCAATTTAATTATGGCTTAAATTTAAATATGAAAATAACACATTTTTTGTTCGTTAAATCTTGTTAGCTGCCAATACTCTAGATTGTCTAAAAAGAAATGGGAAATGTTCACTGTATGTAAGTAAAATTTTATGCTGTTAATTATTGGAAATCTTTTAATAAGCTTGAATACATTTAAAGCCAATTAGAAAAATCGCTATTATTTAATTCTGCATTTATTTATCGCAATGATAATCTTTTTGCTTTGCTGAATGCCTCAAAAATCATGATGTCGAATATCTGGTCCTCTGAGGATTTAATCTTTTTTTCACTTCCCGCTTGAAATTCAGTCATCCATTCTTATATTGTATTTGGTTCATATATGCACTTTCAATAGTATCATTAGGAAAGAACTACATAAAATTTATAGCTCAATAAATCAAAGCCAGGTAACTTAAAAAGAAGAAAAGCTGTGTACATTTCTTATGCTCTATTTAAATAGTACTTTCTTTAATAAACGTTTATTGTTTTAGACCGAAGAAAGAAGCAGAATATTGTTATATATATGAGGGCACTACTGTAATAGGTTTAATCTTAGTTGTATTAACATTGTTTTGGATTCTTTATTATAGAGAGGGATTTGGTGTACTGGATCATAATAAGTTATTTAACTGGCATCCATTTTTGATGACAATTGGAATGGTATTTTTATTTTCACAAGGTACATTTTTTGACATATAATATAATAAGTTTAACATATACTATAAATAAGTATTCATTCATTTACATTTTAAATTAATCAAGTTTGATGACTTTGATGGAACATTTGATTATATTTGGGAGTCTTTATCCTTAAGATGCCCAAATTTTCTCAGAATAAGTATTCAATAATATACAGTGTGTCTACTTAAGCTTAGAAATTTATGGGAAACCTTTGTAATATTGTTAAAAAATAAGTCAGTTTTATAAAAAGTGCTGTTTTTATAAGTAATTGCACTGTACTGTACTTTACATAATATATAAAATTTAAACGTTGATTCTTGCGTGAACTTTTAGTAATTATTTTGGATCATGATTTAATAAAAAATATACCCTCCCTTTCTGCTAATGCTTTTTAAATAATATTCCTTATTCTAATAACTGGATTAATAGTAAAATAACACACTAAAGCCTCGCCGATGGGTAAGAATTATTTATTTTTTTATGGTGAGTTTTATACTTTTTTACGATACTTTGAATCATATTAATACAAGGATAGATCAATAGAAATATGTTTTGATTAGGGTAGCTATGATTTATGGCAAAGGATTTTATTTGTTTATATTGTTCGTGTAAGTAGTTCTGACGGTTTTCAGTTTACTCCTTTCATTGTTGCAAATGAATTCAACAATGGCCTCTACAATAAAAAATTCGTCCAAAAATAATCAGCTTTTCATTATTTCGCTTTTGGCCACTGAAGGGTGTCAACCAATCAAAATTTATAAGAGAATGAAAAATGTATGGTGACTATAATTACTCTTATTGGGCAGTGGTTAAATGATGCAATATACTTCGACAAGGAAAATAATTCACAAAGGGTTTGGCTCATCCCGGATCTGCACCTATTGCATCATCACATGCAAATATGAGACAGATGAAAACTGGATTACACGAAAATAGACGCATCAAAGTACGATAACTTTCTCAAATGTGAAGCGTGAGAACTGTTCCTTCCATCACTCAGAGTCTTGGCTATCGCAAAGTTGCTGCTCAGTGGGTTCTACCGTTGCTTGTTAATGAGCAGAAGAATTGGTGTTCGACCTTATTATTGTAACATTTGATGAGTTATCAACAACAAGGTAATATTTTTCTACATCAAACTGTATAAAAGAGAAGCATTCACTACCTCAAAAGCCGAATTTGACTTTTGACTTTTGACAGGAAAATAATGTTAAAGATATTATTTTATTGTCAAGATGTACTGTTCTTGGATTTTAAAGAAGCCAATGTCCACGCTAACTCTGGGCCACCTGAAAAGAAGTACGTGTTAGCATCAAGAATAGAAGTCCCGAGATGCTTACAAATTATGTCATTCTTCTGCTATTGTTCAAAATGATGTCATTCTTCTACACAGCAATGTTCCACCCTTTGTAGTACAGACCATTCAAGATTTACAACAGCCAGTGTATAGTCCCATGCAATTTTTATATATGTGTCCTATTAAATAAGCATTAAGGACGGTAGTTCAATTAAGACGATGAAGCTAGAGGTAGAAATTGCTGTTCAAAAATTGAATTTTACTAGCAAGGAATCTAGTTCACCAGTGCGATTCACGCCTTAAGGTTCATAGAAACTTCTTTCGAATTCATTGAATAAACGATACTTCACAGCCTCTAAAGGTGTTTCTAGTGAACTATCCTCGTACATTTTTTATTAACAAATAAATGGCACCATAAGTAATTTATAACGTTCACTTATCTAGTAGTTGTGTTTAATACGATATCCACAAAACAGAGACCGACGATGAAGTACACGATATATTTCGCAACAAATATCGATTTTTTAATACCTACTGTTAATTTTTATAGCAATTCTCACATACCGAACAGGAAGGAATATTGCAAAGTTGCCCCTTGTGTGGACTCATGCACTTCTTTTATTTATAACGATATTGATAGCATTCTTTGGTCTAGTGCCAGCGTTTATAAACCATAGCGTTAAAGAAATTCCCCATTTGTATTCGTTGCACTCATGGTTAGGTATGATGACAATTGTATTCTTTATTTTAAATGTAAGTTGATTATGGACTGGTTGATTATTTTATTAAACTGAATTTGTTACTTTCAGTTTCTAGTAGCGATTTGGTGTTTTGTTTGGTGTTGTCCCCAAAACAAACGAATTTTATGCCCTTTGCATTCAAGAGTTGGCGCCAGCATATTTGTGATAGCAGTTGTGACTGCAATCACCGGCATTACAGAAAAGAGCATTTTTAGCATCGAAAATTATGAAATAGATGTTTCTGAAAGAATAATGTGTAATGTAATAGGTAATTAATAGACTAAAATTGATATTTATTTTTCCCATAAGATAAAAACATATTAAATTGAGATTAAATATAAATTGTCATTTTTAGTAAAATATCTTTCCATGGTAAGATAATTAACATGATCTCATTGATTCTTTTTTAAATTACCTTTGTAATTTATTTTCTGAAGCCGTTTGTGCTAATTTTACTGATATTGAGGTATAAAAGAGCTATATTCGACTTTTTAAACAAATGAAAATATTTCAAAATGGAATAAAATCTCAAAACTTCAAAGAAAAATCTGATTTAAGTATAAGGGCCAATAAATATTCATTTTTGGGGTTAACGTAAAATAATTTTATTCCAAATTTCCAATTTATACTATAATATAATTTTTTTTAATGGATGATGTATTTGTGTCATACTTGAAATTGACCAAATAGTTAGTTTTACAAATTACTCTCAAAATTTTAATAATTTTCATTTTGGCAACTTATATCTTTTTTTGAGATTGTCTTTGCTGTTAACCAAAACAGCTTTTTTCATTTTGTAGGGATTTTATTTGCAATATATGGAATTTTAATTTTATATTTGGTAAAAGAAATGTGTTACAAGAGGAAAGAAAAAGCAAGGGTGACGATTTGTTCGACGCCGGAGCGCGTTTACTATCCCTGTGGACATGTGTATTATTCCAGACCACATCCTTGCACTAATAGAGAGAGGTATTGAAACCTTAATTAAAAATTATCTAAATTTATTCCTGAGTATCCACCAGAATCAAATCGTTAACAGGTTAACCATTAAAAGAGGACCTAATTGATGGTTTTCGGAAATCTGTTTGAAGAGAATTTTTTGGTAAAATTATGCTAATAAATAATCAGACTTGATAATACTTGTATTTATTTATAGTTTAGAAAGAAACACGTTGACGGGTAACATTGTAATGGTTTAAAAACACTTTTTAACCAAAATTAATGTTCTATTTCTTAGAATTATTAATTTAATTTAATTTAATATACATATCAATTTTCAAAAGATATTTAGTGAAACCAAACAATAAATATTACTTGCTTTATTAAAAGTTCATTGTACGGATGAACTCAAATTTGTGCCAAATCTCTTTGAATTAGATACGTAATAATGTATCTCGAAAGACAAATAAAACTGCTAGTGTGTCTATTTTCTAAAGATTGTTCTCGGGATTGCATAAAAATAGTACGGATCCCCGCTGCCAAGTGAATGATTGAAATCTCGTGAAATAAATAAGAATAAAGTTAATTCTATAAATTTATCCCAAACTTTGGTGAACTATTGGAATCTAAAACTTTCGACATACATTCAAAAATTCAAAAATAATTTGTATTCTTTTCATAGAAATGGTGTACCTCTTGTAAATTATAATATTTATGCACTATCGATCAGTAAAATGCATTTGAGTCACTAGCAATGCAGAAAATTTACCAAATGCTTTCAAGGAGAAGAGAATCGAACGAACTTATGCAAGCAATCCAAAGCATATACAGATACAATTAACGTAGTTATGTGGGGAACTGCAAAAAGTTTTAAAACGTTTAAATGAGTACAAGAAGGACAAATATTAAGTCTCATACTATCCACTGTAGCTATAAATGGAATCTCAAAATCATGTAAAATAGGTAGGAAAGGTATTAATATAGGAATACGATAACTAAAACTGGTAATAGTTAGACTTAAACAACAAAAGCGAATTAGAAAGAAGGAGCAACAGGCCAAAGACTACGACATGAGAATTGATTTTAATAAATCTAAATTACTGGCAGTAATGAGAACACAAGAAGACATACAGGTTTAGAAAGTATTTATAAAGACATAGTTGACATCTTAAGGAGTAAAAGAATACGAAATACATGTATGTTCTGCATATCTGAGAGAGACACAATAATGTGTCCTCTCTCGACCCAACTAGAGGTATGATCGCGACTGCCGGTACGTTACTATCGAAATCACTAAAACGATATGTCTACCTCGAAGTATCCCTACTTAAAATAAACGTTAATACGTTTTATCTCCTTCACTCGCATGGATTCTTGTATGTCCTATTTAGGAAAAATTTGTATACATCAACATAGAAATATACATATTGATGACATAAGAAAGTATTTGGAAACAATTTTGGGTAATCTAGAGGCAGATATAAAAAACAGAATACAAGATAGATCTCAATTTTTCAATGCTTTAAAGGGATTATTTTTGAATAAGAAAAAGTTTAGCGATAACACAAAACTTGAAATTTACGTAACTATCTTCATACTCACTTTGACGTGGCGAATCATGGGTACTCATGCAGAGATTGAAATTAAAGATTAAAATAATGGAAATGAAAACGCTAAAATAACTTGAGATGAAATAAAGATGGACAGAAGAAAAATGACAAAATAGGTGCTACACTGAAAATGGAACCAACAAAAACGAGTTTGTTAATCGATGTTTTCAAATTCATTAAATCATAGTTTATTTTCCTATTTATGTTTCGAAATTCATTGATAGAGAAAAATCACGTAATTGCTTAAGCATTGTATAATTTTATTTAATCAATGAAGTCAGATATAGTTAGCCTAAATATAATATTTATATATTGGTTTACAGTAAGTTCTACAGTTCTAAAATAAAAAAATTAGTTGTAGTTGTAAAAAAAATTATAAAAAGCCACTCGCCACTCTTTAGTAAGTTTTCCTACTTACACTTTCTTTCCATACTTTGTTTAGCAAAGTTATGTTGTATATTATACTACCTATGGCTTATTATTTTTACTTTTAAATGATGCTTGTTGTTTATTGGAGTATACCTTTAAAGGATACCTAAAATATTGAAGACCTTTCTCTCTGACTTTAACTGATTATTGTTTAGCTTCAGTTAGTACTTTTTGCTTCAGCCTATGTTGCCTTGTTTCAAATGCTTATTATTCCGGATTTTTTCCGTTAGCCAGGCCTATGGTCAGTATATTCATTTAATTTTTGGGTTCTCCACCTGTACGTTAGTGATCTAAGAATAACTCTACAAAGCTATCAAAGAAATATTTTTATTTTATTTAAAGTGAAGAATTGTATTTTTTTTTCATTATACGATCGCTTTAGACTTGTCAGTTATGAGAGCGCAGTGATCACATAAACATGCTTACAACAATGCGTGCTGTAAATATGTAGGACAATTGAAAACAAGAGAATAAGAAAACACTTCCTCAGCCATTTCGATGGGAAGTATTTGATCACCCACCATATACCCCGGGCCTGGCTCACTCTGATTTTCATCTCTTAGCTCATATGAATTGCTGGCTAGGAGGCCAGCACTTTGTAAGATAGTGAGTATTGGAAGTATGTATGACGCTACAACAAATGTCTTAAATTGGAGTAGTAAGTATATAGGGAAATAGCTGCAAGGTACTCGTATAGCTAAATACTGCAAATAAAAAAATATATTTTTTTGTGTTAATTTTGCAACCGATCGCTACTCAATAACCTACTAACTTGAAACTAAGTAACATTTTCACTTGGTTCCTTCTCCCATTTGCGCGTGTGTCTACATTCTTCTCTAGTTAAGCATCTTTTTTACTTCGAATTGACTGGAACAATATTTATTCTCGATATATCCCTACTTCAAGGTATTAGTAATGGGATCTCTCTTTTTCATAACGTGTTCTTTATCACTTGCATAGATATATTACCTTAAATGTTCAGGCCAAAAAATCTGTATATCTACATGGGTTCCGTATATTTGTACTTGGAAATCCAAAGTTTAACATGTGAACTAGAATATGTTTCAACTTATTTTTGCCGGCAGTGATAGTTATATGTACGGTGAGTGTTAACCCATACATCTCACCGAAATCTCGAGTATGAATCTGGGAAATTATATAAATGTTTCTAAATATTATTTGAATATAATTTCAGAAACCAGAAAGTTTATTCAAATAATACTCAGTTGTAAGTAAATATTATTTTGTACAAATATACTGCTGTGTAAAAATTTGAATTTCAGTTATTCCGATGTAACCATTCATCCAGGATAAACATTATTCTGTGTCAACTTCAGTTTTAATCTCGATTGCAAAATTTCATATTAAATATTTAACAAAAGATTATGGAGATTATACGTCGGCACCAAGCCACCATTCTGTTTTAATTCTCCTAGTTATTTTATATAGCTTTTAAACGGATCTACATTACTGTTCATAGAGAGTGTTGCAATTGGATAGCGCTCGTGAAAAAATGAATATTTTGTTGAAATACCTATTCTCAAAGATCTCTCGTTTCCGAGATACAGGGCATTAAAAATTCGAAAATGAAATCAAATATCGTCCGTAACGCAAAAACGACTTGAGATTTTTACTTCAAATTTGGGATAAAATACATTTCGAAGAATTTTTCCATTGGTGTGCTATTAATTAGAAATCTTGCATTTTGTTTAGATTTTCTGATCTTTTATTAAAAAAAAGGCATAACCTCTAATAGTGCTAAAATGAACGATTTTTCAGATTTTTTTTCAAAAATCTTAAATATAATGTTATAAACTTCTCTGAATCAATTAATTGAAATAGTTTAAAAGGCTATAATGATTTCAAAATCATTTTATCTCAATATAAAGCCAAATTTGCAATAGAATGTATCTTTTATAGTAGCTTGTGTACAGTACACCTGTGGAATATGAACAGGATCTTATTGCAAGAATACACGTACTTGTACAGAAAATTTCGTGTAAAGAAAATATTTTTCGAAAGGTTATAATATCCTTACCATGAAGAATTATATTGTGCAAGAATATAGAAAGTAAACAATTTGACCAGTTTTTGTAAATAAAATGAAAGTTATTTAAACAGTTTGAGATCGAAATGTGGAAAAGAGAAAAGGCAACAAAGTTATTCTAGTTCTTAAAAGTTATAAACAATATTACACTCTTGATATGTATTATTTATTAGTTTTGTATATAGTTGATTTTTGAAAAACGGTATATTAGCAAGTTATTTATTATTTCATGAGAGCACTCAGTGGTTTAAAACTGCACTTGAAATTTGAAACTATTTCAATTAATGGACAGGCAGACATTTATAATTTTATGATTTAATATTTCTGAAAAACAAATATCTGGAAAACCATTCATTTTAGCACTATCACAGGTTATACGTTTTTTAGAAAGATCAGAGAATTTAGAAATATTTCTTTCAAAAATGTAAATGTAAAAAATAGCGAAGATAAATAAAACTGGTACCCCAGCAGCAGGCCACTGAAAAAATTTGCTCAAGTGTATTTTATGGCACTCTACCCCAAACTTGAACTAAATATTTCAATGCGTGTTTGCATTAAGGAATATATTTGATTTTATTTTTAAATTTTTAACGCCCTGTATTTCGTAAAAGGGATCTTTAAAAAAAAGAATTTTGACAAAATATTCATTATTGCTTCACGAAAACTATCCAGTAGTGTACATTTGGCACACGAATTTTGAAATAACCTGTATATACCCTTGAAATTCAAGAATAAATAGTTTACCAATATAAATATTTTCTACTACTTTTTAATGTTTGTAAAAGTAAATAGATAAAGCATCTTATTACTATGGTTATTCATAATATACGATTATCGCCAAAGCAAACTATCGAAATAAAATTTGTTAAAAGAGGCTACGGCCAAAATAGCAAAATTTTAACAATTATATATATAAAATATAAAAATTTTCGTTTAGTTAAATATAAACAACATATCTATATATATGACAAAAATGTAAATAAATACTTGTCATGTATTTTTATGCTAAAATTAATACATTTAAATAACATGTCGGTCTAAATAGTCTCGTTTTTAAAGTGGATTCTAATAAAAGTAAAAACATTTTTTAATAAAATATGGTATTTGATTCGCATAATAATGTTACATTCCAATGGGATGATTAAATACTCACTAACGCTCGTATTTTAATGAATCTCATTTAATACTCTCTATATTATATATTTTCTAAACAACATATTTCTAACGTTTTTTCAAAATAAGATGTGAGATTGAAATTATTATTTATATTTTATTTAACAGGTACCAAAGGTTTATTTTCACTGAGATAGAAAAAATAGTATGTCTGATTCGTGTGTTAAGTGCCTGATTATACAAGATTCTATTTTTGAAAGAAGTGTCACTTATATAAATGTTGGCCACTCGTTGAATATATATAACTAACTTTTGTCGATTTTAAAATACACGAGAAAAAAGGTTCAACATTTATTGAGAAAATTATTTCCATTGTAATGCTAATTAAGCTTTTCATCAAATGTTTGCTTTGTTTTTATCAATAAATTCCAATATTTATTGGAAATAAAATTACCATTACTGATTTGTAAAACACAAATATAATCTATATAAAATAATGGTTTATTTTATTTCAATTATAGAAACAAACGAATATTATTTCATTATATAATTATTATCTTTAATGATTTATATATTATTAATATTCTTTTGACGTTTGATATATGGGTCTTTAAAACTCTACCAAAAATGTGCACGCTTTAAACATTTGACAAAAAGTAAATTAGTCATAAGTTCTTATGAATATTAGATACAATAAATGTTTAAGTATCGCTTTCAATCATTTTCTATTGTCTGTATTATTCTCTTACAACTATTTGGGATTCTGAAACTATTTTTAATAGTAGAAGATTAATATTCTGGCTCCCGAGATAAAAATATTTGCAAACACATGACTCTTTGTATTTCCCAAGTATTGTCAATTTATAGTAAATGTCTGTTATTTGGAGGAGGTAAAATCTAAAAATACTTTTTAACAGGCGATAATAAAAACTTTTTAAATTAAATTTAAGTTGTGGATCCAGAGAATGCACAATTTGTAAATCTTTTCGAATGAAAATTCGATGCTCTTGGTTCCTCACGTTGGCTTTCAGAATCATTCACCCGAATCAAATTTTTATTTCTTATATATCATATAAAAAAATAATTCTCTATCCAAAATTAAAATATCTATGTACTTGTTATGGTTTAACGAACTTATGGATAAAACCAGTTTGTATTTTGTTTCTGTATGAGAAGATATCACTTCTTGTAAAAATATTTGGGAAATAATATATTGATGAAATTTATTGATTCTGACAAAAATAGGAGTCACTTTAAACAACCCTTCTCTGGTATGGTCCGGCATCCTTTGTTAACATTTGTACATATTTCCCAGATATCAAGTGCCCCATGCATACTCTGTATATCGTAATTAATAGCCCTTTATGTACATATTTATGTTCAAATGCCATTTATTGCGAATGTCCGGGAACATGATGTTTTTGTTTTTAATGAGAGTGGTAATTTGCATTTTAAATGAACTATTTTCATACAACGCACAAAATACAATTGGTAATTTTTTGTGAGTCATGTATGGACAGTATCTATTTTATAGATAATTTATGCAAATGTCATTTAATTATAGTTATAGTGAAATTAATTTGTATTTGAGAATTTAGTACTGTGTTGTTTGTTTATTTAATTGATTTTTTATGTTAAAGATCGTACAACAAAAATTATAATATATCAGCTCTGAATTTTGTTTCAACATTTATATAAAAATATATCTACATTAATTTTGGAAAATATCATATTATGGTCAAAATTTATATTTTGATACATTGAGTTGAAAAGTTAATCAAACTGAATATATTTCAATTGGAACCCAGATGTATGTCAATGGTCAATTAAGTTACAGGTTTTTACCTACGAATTCGTATATTGCTCAGAATCAAATAAATACACACCTTTCTGTGATTAATGCATGTTGTGCTCTTTATAATCTCCATATTATAAGTATCAAGTGTATTAATATTTGGTAATTCCTTAAACAGTTAAATCTTAAAACAAGAAATGGCAATAAATATTAATAATGAAAAAATAGATTTAACAAATTGTGCTAAAAATTTAGGCTTATATTTCGATTTACTAAACAAATAGAACATCTATCCAAGTAAGTCTAAGGCTCTTATTTGCTAGCCATTACATTTTTGAGGAGGAACATGAAAAAATACTGAAAGCTTGGTCGTTCAAAAGTTATATGTGGAAAATTGTATACTATCCGTGTGTTACCTATAATTATACTCATCCACTTCAAAGCATTCACAATACATGCAGCAGATTTATTAATAATTTACGTAAATATGATCACATTTCGCCGGTCTTTCAAAATTTAAATTGGTAAATATATCAAATATATAACAATAACTCAGTGTTATAATTTAAAAAGAGGTTAAAATTGGCAGTTATAACCTCCTTTTAAATTTTAACCATGGATTATTTTTAACCGAAAAGTTACAGAGTAAATACATGCTACTTAATCTAACTTATAATAGTAGATTCTGGAACAAGGTTAGAATGAGAAAAAATCGATCCGAGTGGAACATTCCGAATGTTCAAACGACCCTCGTATGTTCATTATTAATTCGTTTATCCTTTTTTTAACTCATTCACTATTCTTTATTCTTTACATTATTTTATGGATAATTCTATGTTTGCTATTTATTAATCTTCTTCTGTTGTTTAGAATCTAAGAGTGGTTAGCTGACGCACTCATTAGTATGTATGTCTTGTTTTATTATTAATAAGTAAGATTAAAAGTATCTGCATTACTGTAATAAATATTTTTTGTTTACCTAGAACATGATATTCATTTTCTTAATGCTATTCCCAAATTTGGGAATATAATAAACATTCCCTATTGGCTCCGATCCATATTTCCAAACCCCAAAACATGGAACATATATATCGTGCCTTTTATCCTTTTTGCAGACTCTCCCTCATCGTAAATTCACACAAAACTGGGTTAGTTGTGCCGCTGGGAGATTATCGTTCTTTTTTCGCCCACACAGCTCAGGAATTCGAATGCAACACAGTAGATTTAATTTAAATATTAGTAAAATTACCAACATCAGGCATATTTACCCAGTTTGTAATAGAAATATTAAATTATGAATTTCCAGCTTCCCAAATTTATATCTCAAAAAATCAATTACCAAAAATTAAAAATTATTTTTATAATCAAAGAATATACTGAGTGACAACTGAAAAATGCATAAAATTCTACAATTATTATTTTAACAATATATTTAACGTAAAAGGAAATGGTTTAAAGATTAAGACTAGAAGCATTTATATAATTTTATCTAGCTGTATAGTTTAAATTTTATAATATGCTTTTTTAAGTGGTCTGATTTATACCTAATTATTGTAATTTTCACTTTTCACTCAAAAAACTAATTTTCTCTTTATTGACCGAAAATCACATTCAAGCCATAGTTAGTTCTTTTAATCAGCATATGTTAGCAACATCAGGAGATGATTAAAAGTTAAAAAATATTAAACTAGCAACAAACTAATTAATAAACATTGTAAAGTACAAATAATAAGTGTATTAAAGACGCCCCAAATATCAGTGGTAATTAACCTAAGAAAATGTGTTCACTATACAGAGTGTCCGCGAAAATAATGCGTATTTGCATTTGCAACAAAATATTTTAATATTTTTTTTTACCCAAAAATTCAATTTGATAATTTATACGTGGCAACATCTCACACTTTAGAAAAAAAAATAATTTGTCGTTAATATCGAAGTTTATCTTGATACTTCTTTTATTTTTGCAAACTCTAAGTTTGTCAACTATAGGTTCATTCTTGCTACTTATTAGCAGTTTATGTGGAGAAGTAAAGATTTGTCAAAAAGTCGGTCATTTTAACATTATTTACAGAAAAACAAATGATGGTACTTTCTGCATTCATTTTGAATGGAAAATATTTGTTTGAATATCATTTATCGTTTCTCGAAATTTCAAAAAAATCTTAAGAAAATTATCATTCTTATATACAAAATACAGAAATCAGTATGAAATCCATAAAATATTAGACATTTAATTGGAAACTTTAAATGCTGATATTTTTAAATTTTGCATCGCAAAATGGTTTATTATTATTTCTGCCTGTTAAGAATAAATAAATAATTTTTGAAGATGATAGTAAGAAATATTTTTTGGTAACATTCTCATATTAAAAAGCTAGTGAAATCAACTTATAATGCGGTTTATGTAACAGTACTTATGTGGCATGTGAAATTGAAAATTTATTGAACTTTTCAACCTTCTAATAATTTTATTTCTTATTCCTTAGTGCAAAATGTAATTAACGAACCGCGACCTGAAGGAATCCATTTTTATCGAACATAATTTGAGAACCCATTTCGCTTTCACATACTTTATTTTTTATAATATTTTAAATTTAAAATAATAGATTTCTATTATATAAATGAAATCATTTAATTAATCCTATTATAGTAATTATTGCTCTTCAGTTTGAGTTTTAATAATTTTATATCAACACTACTGAAAATATAAATATAGTAAACATTTAAGTAAATTAAAAATTATTTTACACAAACAAGGTATACTTAAGCACAGCCCATATTTCTATTAATATTTACGTTCGTTCCATTTGAAAACCAAAGAGAATGCAGCAGGAATACAATGACTCAGATGAAGAGAGTGTACATAACAATGCGAGAAAAAAAGCGTAGAAATGCTCTCTAAATGTTTTTACAATCTCTAACGAAAGCGATGCAAATTTTAAAGGTAGAGAAATAATTGAGTGAGATGAAACATTGAAGAGAATAGATTTCGACAGGACGAAGCAATGTCCATTGAATGAGGCGAGGTCCTTTGCGAGTAATGTATGTAATAGCCCCGGAATTAGTTCTGTTTTTGAAAGGCACACTCTGAATAATCTCCTCTCGTTTACTTTTGCCCGTATTGTGTGCTCGTAGTAATTAGAATTTATGGGAGTATGCATTTTGCATACTGAAATATTTGTTGCAGCATGTGCTAAATCCTCTTTATTTAACAATTCTCAGAGCTGGGAAATAACCCTTTCATTTATATGCAATACATATTTCCTGGTAATCATAACCGAATGCTAGGGTGAAGCACAAAATACTATCTCGGCTGTACATTATTCATAAAGTAGAATATTTAGCGGCCATTCATAATTTCACATTTTGTCGTTCATGTATTCTGATTCAATCTTTTGAGCATAATGCTAATTAAGCGCTGCAACATGATAAATACCCGACTAGTTACAGCACAAACTTGTGCCAACTTTAGCTGTACTATTAAGTACTATTGTACTATTAAGTAGCAACAAATATTTTTTCGCACTTTCCCTCTTACTGTTTTTAAGTTTGCCTAACTTCTCAATATTAAAATGAAAAAATTATTAAATAACCACTAGACTGCTGTAACCTTGCATACTTGTATAGCCAATAATCATAGAATGATTTTGCTGATTAGATTCGTACCGTATACGGATATTATATTTCACATTTTCGTCCTGAATTATATATAACTACTTGTAGTTGTTTAGTCAACGACGCCACTGGAACACACACACAAAGCACAAAAAAACCAATGTTACTTACTGCCAACATCACCGTGCATTGTCATGGTTCTTTTGTATCTGCTAGTGAGACCTTCATAAAATTATAAAATAGTTGTTTGTGTTAAGAGAGAAGATGGGTAGGTCACAGAAAAGTAAAAGAAAAATTGAAGATTTGAAGAAGAAATTAATATGATTGAAGAGAAAATCCTGTAAGTAAATAATATTCAAAGTTTCTCCTGCATTTCCACGATTAACTACAGCTCTCATGCGAGGCGCCATTAAAGAATTACCGTATTCCAAGGCGAAGTCATAACATGTGAGTAAAAATCTTCACAGTGACAATTAATCCCTAATGGGAGGTTAAATATTTATTACTAATACAACTAAATAGTTATATTAAGTATAGGCATGTGCCGCCTACATTATAAGTCAATTTTTATACAATGGAGTAATAGAAATGGCGAATTTTTTAATAGAGCCAATAATACTTTTTAGGTCAGAACCCAGACGAAATGGTAAACTGGGGTCCTGAAGTTCATGAATCGATTTGTAAAAACAGAAAATGTGAGCAGTATATTTCTTGGAAGATCAACCCAAATGCTCTTACAATAGATGCTTTCATTGTAGTTCAAGGTGGTTTTCACAACCTAGTTTTTTTATGTGTAGAATCAATCTTTTTTAAACTTTCATTAAAGCTTTTATTGTCACCTTATGGAAAAAAAATTCCCTGATGGTAGACGTATTGTCAGGGAATCTTTCCTACAACGGGGATTCCCAGAAGAGGACTTCTATGCAATAATGGTATCAATCACTAAGTGGATGGTTTTTGAATAATATTTGTGGTATTTCTGCAATAATAATAATTTGGGCTCCATATAGCCAAGTTTGAACGAAATGATTACGTTTTTAGATAATCAATTTGTAGAAGGGAGTCGTACTCTTTGCTAAAGACATATAAGGCAGACTTAAGTTTACACAGCTCTCTGTAGGTAGAGGAAGAAAAAATCCTGATACGTTATGTGAGAGGGGTCAGCAATATCTGACCAACAAGACCTCGAGATGATAGAACATGGGATCTTCAACCAGTTTTGTCATACAATGGTAGATTACATCCCTTGGAAAGTCTTACTTTATGGGACTTAACTACCAATATGGTTACAATAATGGCATTTATCATCGGCATAGAATGCAAACACTATTAAAAATCAGAGTAAACAATATCCTCACTAATAGCAACTTTTTAGAAATTCTGATTTTAGACAAACTTAAAACAACCTACCGAACAGGTATTAAGCCTACTTTAATTTTAACCCTTTTCGAAGATAAACCACAATGGTGCTTCGCATCGACTATTAAATATTATATTTTAAAAACATAAAATTCAAGAACGCCAAATTATGAATTTCTTATCTTAACTGTCAAAATACCACACTACTCGGCTACCTCTCGGAGCTTAACATAAAACTGACGTTAAAAGCTAGGGGAATGGACACAGAAGTATTTAAAGGCTGTTTAGTTCGTCAATGCCTTTACATCAGTTGCTTTTAGAGCGGGTGTCAACATTGACACCATTAAAAACACAGCTGGCTGGACTCAGGTTTTCAAAAAATTTACAGCATACCTTTTTTTGCCTAAACCAAATGCTTACGCTTTGAAAGTTATTGCGGATATATTATAACTATGATTTAGAATTAATTTCGGCTGTTTTAAGAATGCATCCTTTAGTTTAGTTTTTTAGTGCACTTCAAAAGATTTAATAAATGTTCTTTGTTTAGTAGTAATTATTAGAAGTTGACAGTCCAGAAACCTAGATCGTTATATATATATGATCTGAATACATACAAGTAGTTATATATAATTCGAGACCAAAATCTGAAATATAATTAAACGATCAATTTTCGTTAAGGTAAGTCAATTGATCTTTTAATTAAAACTTGTCATGACATTGTTTAATGAGGATAAACTATACAAATGTAAATGCACATTGAAAACATTTAACCATGGATTAAGATTAATTATCTTCAAACTATGTACAGCCATTTTATTTTATTTTATTTTCCTTTTCAGTTTCTTTAAATAATAAACAATATTCTAGGAAAACAAATTAGACAACAAAGGCACAAAGAGCTTTTCAGTAAAAACTGCGTCTCTTTAAATTTATAACTCAGCATCCGAAAATATTTTCTAACGTTTCAAAGAAAGACTGAGAATAACGATTCATTCCACTAGACCTAATGAGGTCATTCTCTCTAATTTCTTTATTTTTAATCTTCTGAATTACTTAAAATCTTAGGAATTCTTTGGTTTGAATGAGTTTTTGAGAACGTTTTTGTTTTGTTGCACAGTCAGTCATGAAGTAGAGGATAACGTTCAATTTAAACTTTTGTTAGAGAAAAACAAAACAAAAATGTAGGTCTAATCATAATACACCCTAGTTAAATTTTATGTTAGTTTGTTGGATTCGGACTTTGTACATTAGCCACAGGGGTGAAGTTAAATTCTAAATTAATATACTTCTCAGGTTATATCAGTATTAAAATACGATATTCGTACGTCGCTGCTCTCACTACTTGATACTATACGAGACTCTACATCTCTTCGCTTCAATAAAGTTGAAGGTGCTAGAACAAAATCCAGAGCCCGATTATAGGAGCAGTAACGCCAATACATTCCAGTCTATGCAGTATTTTCTTCTTTTTCATCTCGATAAAGAGGCCATCATGTGACAAGAGGCACTACTAGAGTATTTAAGAACAAGGTGTACTATTGAGCAATAGAGACTAAACGTTGCACAACTTTCGGAGGGAGGTCATCTGATAGCGTCATCACTGTTGGTGGGGTAGTCAAGAAGTCGCAATTATTTCACTTCACGTAAAAGTAATACTGTAACAGTTGTATCTCCTTTTAATGAATATTGTTTTGTGTTTTGTTCTTTTTTATAAATACTATATTTTATAGATTTTAAAGAATACTATATACTAAAATTTCCCTTAATAAAGTTAGTGATTTAGGGAGTCTTTAGGTCAACCTTATTTTAACTGATCGAATCTTTCTCAGTATATATATATATATATATTTTTGTTGGACGTTATTTCATATGTGGTTTTTTTTTAAGTTTAAAACGTACGCGATTTACTTATGAAGGCGATGTAGCGTTATTACGTAAAATCCTTATAGATAATTCATAAAATTCATAAATTCATAAAAATAGGAAGTTGTTAAGAAACATTTAGAGGCATTTATAGGGAAACAATTTGGGATTCGAACTTTAAAGCAACAGTTACATTTGTTGTTGGAAATGTGGATCACAAAGGATACTATAACACAAGTTAAGTAATTCAAAAAGGTGTAATATAATCTTTAATTGAGCAAATTTGAACTCTTCCAATTTCTTTTATTTGTAGATCAGGAGGTGAAGAAACGTAATTAGAAAGGGATCAACTACTACAAGAAATACGCACAATATACAGTGAAACATATGCGGTGAAAAAAAAAACTGTGTTAAATGCCATTAATAATAGGTAAGTGCTTTTATGTAATAGTTGCTAAAAAATAATATATAGATTTAATTAATACCGTTTCAAATTTTTATTGCAAATTTGGTTATGTCTAGTGCCAATTTAAAGTTGTTAAAATTATACGTTTTTAGGTTGCTGTGTGTTATCGAAATTTTTATTTTAATAAATTCAATTTTTATTTGTTATCCTTAAATAAGTTCTAAATAAATGCATTAATAAAAAATATTGAAATTGTAATATATAGTTACGATTTACGAGAAACTTTAAAGGAAGAGTTTTGTAAAGAACAATATTTTTTTCATTTTCAATACAGTACTTTTCCATAAATGTAATCCACCGCAAACATATTTTATACCCCATCCATTAGAATGTGCGCCAAAAAAATCTACTAGAACCGGACCTGTGCAGTATTCTAGTGGAAAAGCAATGTTGCCAAAGCAGTTTTCTTGAAATTGTATTCGGTTCTCTTTTTATTTCAGGTAATTAAATTAGAAGAAAGGAGACATGTTTATAGTTAGGGTCTTTGTAGGTCTATTTGGACGATATGATTTATAAGGAAGCAAATGTTTTTAGTCGGAAAAAGTCACGTGATGATGTTGGCTATCATATTTAAAGCTTATTTACATGCTAACCATTTTAGTGTACTTTTTAGTGTTGATTGTTCCCTGGCTCGGAGAGCAATGCTTTGGATAGAGGTAATCTTATGTATTCTGTAATTATTCTATGTGCTTGACACAGTAAACTGTTTATTTTATTTGTTGTTATCTTAGAGAATCATGTTACTAAAAAGTATCCATAATCAAAATAACTTTTGATTATACATTTGTGCAACATGAAAATAGTTTTTAGTTAGTTTTCCATTTACGGGCTATGTCCAAAAGGGCATTTTATCCAAATCATTTAACTTCATTTAACGTGTTCCGTTTAGAAAAATTTACTAATTATTTACTAATTGTCAAACCTTTTCCATTTTAACCCCAACAAACAGTGTCCAAAAATGTATTACTTCTTCTATGCTTACCTACTTAAGCTACATCCGACATCGTTCTTTTTTTTCTTTCCCCTTCCCCTTTTAACGGCAGAAGAAAAAGCCAAAAATATTCTTTCTTCAGATAGAATGAAAAAATGCACAATTAAATTATAAAAAATCTATACTTTAATCTTTAAAAAAATGTAAATTCCAGGTTGGAATGAGGTACTAGAAAGAATGCTGATAGTTCGTTTTACCAAACGGTTACGTCAAAATTAGAGATAAGAGGCAATGTTCTAACCTAACGTAATATCGCGAGCAATAGAAAGAAGAAATAGGGACAAGAAACTTCGTGCATATACGAAAAAATATTACATTTCTCCGGAAAATCTTTTCATAATTTGATGTCTTTTTATATTTTGCTTTTCTATGAACATGTACCTTGGGTAGAATTTTAAATCAAGACAGCAGTTATAGACTTTTTATTACAAACACGGCTGCACGTTATAGAGCACGTGATGAAATTTTCTACGCCAGAAACATACAGGCATTGTTTAATCTAGATAAAAATAGAGAAAATCAGGAGCATAGTAAAAAAAATATATGTCTTATTCTCATAGTTTAAATCTTTGTAAATAAAAAAAAAGTATCTACACTTTTCATATTGTTTCATTAATCCTCTCTGTGGGTTGTCTTTTTTTCATCGAATACCTATTTTTTAATATTTTCCACAACGAATAATCCTTTGTCATATTCATGTCAAAAAAACATGATGTCTTACAACTAAATATTTATGTACAGAAATAAAATAATTTTGGTTAAACCAGTTTGTCAATATACCTACTTTCTTCTTTCGTACATGGTATAAATAGAATTTCTATTTGCATCGGTATCTAGTGTTTGGGTATCAGTAATTAAAGAATCGTTTTTTGGAGATAAAACTTTATTATTTTTTAATGCAGCATTGACAGTTAAAATATCTTGTCTAATCTAACTAAATTAATAACAGTATAAATTTCAATGTGATAGTTGTAACATCGAAATTAGCTTGCCCAAGAATACAATGCTAGTTTAATATGGCTTGCCAGTTGGTCAAGAAGCCCGGTGCCAATAAAACAAAAAAAGAGTTATTTAAAAGAAATACAGAAATTAGTATTATTGAAATAATTATAAACGTATACAAATAATCGCTTGGACGCAATAGAAATATCGTGTGTAACATGCATCGGTTTTGTAAGTAAATGGCTTTTATGAATAAATATGTCGTAAGATTTTTGACAATTCAAAAATTGTCATATTGTGGTTCAGACGTCTTGACTTGTCAAAATATAGTCGTCAAAATTTGTTAGCTCCGTAAATTTTTTATATATTAGAGCAAGTGCGGGTAGAATATTCAAAGCGATAGGACGTACGAAACTCGGCTGCGTTATCTAGACCAGTTTTTGTGCGATAATTACTTTGTTTATAACTAGTGATAAAAATAACGTTTACACAGAATTTATTAAATCGACAACAAAAATAAAATGTTCCCGACAGGGAATGGACCAGGGATGGACCTTAATCAACACAGCCATTCTCCATCCTTACCGCAAAATATGATACAAAATAACGCAGAAGCTCAAGTGCCTCAAATACATATGAATCAACCAATCGAAATGACATATACATCACCTCAATCATCAACCTACCCCAATCAAATGGATCCAAACTCCATTCTATAGCTTTAGTGCCCAGGAACAGCAAATGCATAATACACTAATGTATCAAAACTCAAATTCCGTCATGTCAGCCCCGTCAAATTCAAAATCTAATAAAAAAAATACAAAAAATACCTGAAACTTAAATTCATCGAGCTCCAGCGATGAGGTTGAAATGATTAGGGATGATGAAGAAATGACATCTAAGCACACTTGGCAGGTTGCGGCAAATAAAAGAAAGCGAATAAATCGTCAAAAATCAAATGAAACTGCACCCCAAATACAAACTTCAAATCGATATCACCTTGTTGAAAATGAAGAGACCAAGGATAAAGAGGAAACATCAAATATAAGTAATAGAGACACTAGCAAACAACACCATCAAGATAAATACAACAACACCTGACAATTACAGAAAGTTAATCCACTATGTACGTGAAGAAAAGATAATTCACCACACGTATCAAATAAAGCAGGAAAGAGCCTATAGAATAATAATTAGAGGTCTACATCACTCAATACCCTTAGAAGACATCAAAAAAGAATTACAAGAAAAAGGCCACCAAGTAAGAAACCTAATTAACATTAAACATAGAACTAGCAAAGAACCTCTTCCAATGTTTTTCGTTGATTTGGAACCGGATAAAAACAACAAAGAAGTCTTCAAAGTAGAATATTTACAGTCCAGTAAAATCAAAATAGAGCCCCCACGAAAGAAGAACACTCTTGTCCAATGTACAAGATGCCAAGATTATAACCACTCACAAGCATACTGCAGGTGTCCTTTCAAATGTGTTAAATGTAGTGGACCACACGATACTAAAACATGCACAAAACCTAACGATACGCCAGCCAAATGTGCTCTCTGTCAAGGAAATCATCCGGCAAACTATAAAGGCTGCACAGTATATCAAGACCTAATCGTAACAAGAAACAAAATACATATATTAAACTCTCCTGCACAAAATCAAGAACGACAAAGCCTCTCTAGAAATACTCATAACCAACACACCTCGCAAAACAGACAAACATATGCACAAGCAACCAACAATAATCTACCTGTACAAGCAGCAACCAATAACAACTCTAATTTATCTGAATTGCTAACAAGCTTCCTAACTGAATTTAAAGGTATGTTCACACAATTAATAAATCAGAACAGCATGATACTGAACATGCTAACAACAGTCATAAATAAAATAACAAATTAATGGCTAACTCAATTAGGGTTGCTTCATGGAACGCCAACGGTATTAGTAACCATGTACAAGAAATAATCATATTTCTAAAAATGAACAAAATTGATATATTGTTAATATCAGAAAGCCATTCTACAAATAAAACTGCCGTTAATATACCATACTACAAAGTATACTTTACCAACCATCCTGATGAAACTGCACATGCAGGCACTGCAATTATAATCAGATCAGCACTAAAACACCATGTCCTTCAGCCATACGCAACAAATAAAATACAATGTACAGCTGTTAAAAATGAAAGTTTATCTAGATCAATAACATTTGCAGCTATATACAGCCCACCACGACATAACATAACACAAGATGAATATAACGACCTATTTACAACACTTGACACGAATTACTTAATAGCAGGAGATTGGAATGCATGCAATGTGGGGGTCCAGACTAATTACACCAAAGGGCAGAAACTTATTGAAAAGTGTGCAACAACAACAACTGAATATCCTCTCCACTGGGAAACCAACTTATTGGCCTACTGACAACAACACGATCCCGGATTTGCTAGACTTCGCTCTAACAAAAAACATATCTAAAATTTATTGTGATATTGAATCAAGTTTTGATTTAGATCAATAGACCATAGCCCAATCATCATGACTTTGAGTACCAAACCAATCTGGAAAAAACCTCAACCCACACTCTGCAATAAAAAAACTGATTGGAACCAATACCAGGTACATATTAATGAAAACATCAAATTAAATTGGCAATTAAATAATCAACATCAAATTGAAGAAGTAGTACATCATATAACAACACTAATCCAAGAAGCGGCCTGGCTCGCCACACCAACTAATGACAAAGTAGTAGACCAAACATATAATATTCCTCTTCATATAAAAGAACTTGTCATAGAGAAACGTAGAGCACGCAGAAGATCGCAAAACAGCAGGAACCCACTCGACAAGACACTTCTTAATAATCTTACCCGCAGACTACGTAGAGATATCCAAAAAACCAGAAATGACTCATTCCAAAGGTACTTATCAGAACTAACACCAGAAGATCATTCCTTGTGGAAAGCAACCTGGGCACGATCGAATGCCTTGCCTCGCTGAATACCTTGATGAAATATTTGTTACTCCACATGAAGCTAATAATGAAGACGATGACATAAATAATATAATAATTAACAAGAAATCACAACTATCCATAGAAAGCAAAATCCTAATCTACAAAATCATACTAACACCTATATGGACATACGGTATTGAAATGTGGGGTTGCAGCAAGCCATCTAATACAAAGATTCTACAGTCCTTCCAATCTAAAACACTCCGTCTACTAATAAATGCTCCATGGTATGTCTCAAATGAAACTATACACAGAGATCTAAGAATACCATACATCAGAGATATCATCACAACTCAGACAAATAAGTACAGAAACCGATGCACAAATCATGGTAATCAACTTATCAGTAACCTGTTCAACCTACCATTAGGAGATATGAGAAGACTAAAGAGAACTTGGCCAGAAGACGTGTAAAAATCCAGAGAACCGTTAATGGACGGTACCTGACACAAGCCGCCACCAGTTCATATTATAAAATTTACTTATTACTCCGTAGCGTAGTAGATTGTAAATTTGCAGTTATTAAATAAAAAAAAAAAAATATTGTGGTTGATTGACACAGCTTTAAAATATTAGTTTAGTATATGTAGATTGTATTAGATCTGGTCAGAGCACTTTTTAGTTCAGAAATTATACAGAGTAGCGAAAAAGTCTGGCAACAAGGTATTTTCTTTGAAACGAATGAATCTATAATTATGAAATTGTAGGGTTATATTTTTTCTGTATTCTGATTTTTTAAATTAGTTCAGGAACGCAGTGCCAGACCAAAGTTAAGCTTTTTAAAACGGAATAACACGTATGTTTTTACATTTTTATAATATCAGCTTTTTTTTTATCAATCTGTATCAAATATTTTTTACCATAGCATAGAACTTGATAAGTTAGGGTAGGGACCTGTAAGCCGTTTTATTGATTTTCAACTGCTTTCAATTGGCTGCTACAGACATCCAAATTAAAAAAATGTAATTTTCAGATGGCTATATATCCTTTATTTAACATAATAGACATTAATTCTTACACCGTTGAAATCAACTCGGCAAGATGTTTATAAAAATGTAAAAACAACCGGGGCATTTCATTTAAAAAAAACATAACTTTGGTATGGCATTGCGTTCTTGAGCACAACTCACAAGCAACACATTTGGTCTCAGGAACAGGTACTATAGAAACCGGAACTATATAAAAGTAAATGCTTCAAACCTGTTACCTATTTTTTTAACTTAAAAAGATTAATAACTTTATGATACTAAAATACTGTAGCAGTTACCTATTTGCTACTTAAATTGAATACAACGAAGGTCCACCACCTTGAAGACATTTTTAATTTTAATGGAAATACCCGGCTACTATTAAAATATCTTTTAAAAAGACTACTACTCTATGGTATACTATTTAGTAACATCAAATTCAACAAAATGGCCTCCAAATTAATTCATCTACTTTTTACAGAAAACTTAAAAAAGCAGCAAACGACCAAGCGAAATTTAATTTACCTGTTAATTACACATACCAATAAGCCATCTAACAATTTTAATTTAACCTCCACCTACATGTCAATTGTCAATAGCTCAAATTTTTGATTAGATATGGGACAAAAATATTGGTTGCTGGAGAATTCATAAGTTTTCAGAAGTCATTGTTAAGTTGCATGACTATATTTTCTTTCGTTATAGTTACTAATTTTTTAGATAAGTAATAGAAAAACTAAATAACACCGACAATATAATATCGATACCTAGAGTGTCGATATTTTTAAGATATTTTCACCATCAAAACATTTATTATGTGTAGTTCAATGTGGAACAGGATATAGAAAAATTGTATTTTATTCTTTTAAAGGTATGTTTATGGTAAATTTTTAACTAGCGGTTGTTTCAAATTTACATTTTTTTAAAGGTACTTATAAAGTGGCAAATGGGATTTTGGTGGCAAGAAAAAGTCGTACTTCACTTTATTAGGATCTTTGTAGTAGCAATGTAGAAACTACTACCATACAGTTACATTAGGATGGTTACGATTGTTATTTTATCGTAGCTAATACATTAAAAGACACAACGGTTGGAATTTGCCCCTTGTAGATGGCTAATATAACATAGAAGTAGCAAAAGGTACTTTGAGATACATTTACTATAAATTTTCATTCGTTTGTAAATTTTGTATACGATATGAACAACACATGAATTATCTAAATATTATCTATTTTGGTTATACCGCCATATTATGTATAAGTATTAAAAGAATGATGTTATGGAAACCTTAGTGAATGGAATAACGAGTTAAGTTGAGATAAGTAATATTCAGAAATATGAGAAACAAAGACAACAAACATGGAAAAGATCGGAAGTGAACGCTACTACACGGGAACTACCCTGGAATGTTCCTAGAACGTAGCCCGTGACGTTCCATGAAGTTGTAGGGACTGTAGCCGGAACGTAGCAAATACGACTTGGCTACGTGACATTTGTTCCCCACTTTGGTACCAGGAACAGATTTAATATGTTCTTATGACTTAGCGGGAACCAAGGCAAATAAAAATAATACACCATTGATCTCCATACAATTTTATAATTATACAGTCATTCGTTTCAAAGAAACTACCTTGTGCCTGACTTTTTTGCTACCCTCTATAATTTACACTATAAAATTTTTGTATTGCTTTGTATTTTTCGGCATTAAATCATTTAGATTTTCAACTACTAATTGCTAAATTATAAGTCGAATCATTACCTGTAGAAAACACTCTATTAAAAATATTTATTAACTGATCCGTGCAATTGGAGAATTCTCTTTTATTATGTTTAAACTTTAATTTTATTTTAAAAGTATAATCTAAATAATATGCTTAAATTAATAAATAGAAACCGTTTTTTAATTAATTTAAAAAAGTTTCTGTTGATAAGGGCGCGTTAGTAACTACTTGATTGAAATTGCATACAACAATATGAAACTATTTTCCTCTTTTCAAAGTGATGACTTATTTTCCATGATAAAATTCTTTCTTCACTGAATAATAAATGCAAATTTCTAGCTCGAGAAAACATAGCCTTCAGTTGTTAAGTGAAGTCGTTTAAGAAAGGCATTATTTTTTTGTTCTCTTTCGTATTCCTGTTTCAACATTTTCCAAGGCAATTTGAGATAGATTTTAGGGATAAGAACAGTAACGACATGCACTCCATCTGTTCTGTACCGTTTATGTAACATAGACCATCGTCTCGGTAAACGAAACACTAGGGATGGTTTATGGGCGAACGAGAATTCTTGATGTCTAATCGATCGATCCCCTGGTAATGTCACTCTAACATAAACGGTTCTATGGTAAATATCTGGAACTAGCTGCGAAAATGTAACAATGGATTTTAAGGAATTTTCTTGTTCATAACTGAAAAATAGCTCATAAGTGTTATGGACTATCTTATGTCAAAATATTTATTAACAGGTACATGAGGATTGTGTATGTAAATATTTAATGTAGCTTTTATTAACATAATGGCTCGTATTAGAACTACACTCAAAACACATAAGTAGAATACTAATGTGTATAATCAATCTTGTGTAGGTAAATATGTCGGCCAAATAATTTACTAATATATATATATATATATATATTTTCTATATTCTTAAGTTTTAATTAAACTATTTGAAGTGAGCATAATAAACAAGAAATCAATGTATTGATGATGTATTGGAACTAGTAATGCTAGTGGTATACGAACTAGAACTATTGTTAAATTATCTATAACTTCATAAAGAGCTCTTGCAGGTTCTACATCGGCACTAAACTACTAAGTCCTATTATTCGTATAACTCAACTTTAACCTGTCGATATGGACTGCACTTTAATCAGCTTACCAACCAGTTCGTTGCAGTTGCAAAGGCGATTAACTATTATTCCTAGAAATTAAGTTCCTCTTTCCTTTCGGAACGGTTGGAATAAAGTTCATTTTTGAATTTTTAATTACCTGCTTTTATTGGGATTTGTCCAACATTTTTAAAAAAATGTAATCGCGGAAGATTTTAAATGTTAATAGCAACAATAATTTGCACTAGAGTTTCTTTATAATAAATGATAAATTATTTTATTCCAGAAAGTTGAAAATAAGTGAAAATATATTTTCTAAAATATGACTTGTGTATAGCGGCGTAGTCTTTTAGTGAAAATTATTAATTAATCTTACAGTAGACCAACTTGTTTTTATAGTTTTTAAGATATTTGTTCAGTGATAGCGTCACATTTAGTTGATCTTCTGTTGATAAATTTAAGATGAGACCTAAGAAAGGTCCGATCGATCGCGAAATTAAAACCACAGTGAAATCCAATGAAGCTTTGAGTAGTGTTTTTAGTACGTGCCTCGATCGCGTCACGTCACACCTCTCAGTTCTGAGCAGGCCTACGACAATAGAATCTCTCGCCCAATGTAAAATGCGTGGTGAAGTTCGATTTCTTTATGCTCAAGGATGCAACCAACGTCTAGAAGATGCAATTCAGAACAAGAGGAAAGGAATGTTGTTATTATTCATGATAATGCTTAACTGCATCTGTAGCAAAGACGCTCCTCCATTCTATAGGAAGTTTTTGATTACCCTACATACAGCCTGGACTTGGCCCCCTCTGATTGTTATTCCTTTGTTCACATGAAACGATGACTAGACTTTATTTGAACAATAAGAGAGAGTAAATTTCCAGAGATATGATACGTCAATCAGTCACAAAATCATTAAACCATAGACGTGTTTTTTAAAATAAAGGGAAATTGAAGCATTTTACATAAATAATTATATAAACATTCTCTTTCAGGGGACTTGTCATCTAATTCCCCAAAAATTATAGCAGGTGCTGTAAAAATATCAATTATGTTATCAAGCTCCCACATTGTTTACTCTATTTCTTTAATATGGTTAATACATTTTCTCTAAATGTCAATGTTGTCTAAATGTTAACAATGGTTAACAATTTTGCTTTCAGCATTGTATCGTCAAAAGCTATATTTTTAGAACAATAGCCTGCTTCCATTTCACCTTTCCTCCATTTAGTGGTTGATACAGTTTCAAATAATATGGACTGTTACCTCGCCTTGTCCATTAGAATAACCAATTCTTTCGGTATTAATTCAATTATTTATTTGAAATGTTCTCCTAATACGTCTTCATTTATTTCTTCGTGGTAATCGACAGTTTTTTTAATCAAATAAAAGTAAACCACCCTGAAGAAAACTGTTCATACTGCCTAAATGACAAACAATTATTCTTGAATATTTACTTGTAGGTTTCTAAATACCAGTAGTAAATCGTTGTAGAAACGCTTCTTGAGATGAGTTTATATTTTTTCTACTTTTCCTACACAATGTCCTGCATTAACATATATTTAATCTAAATAGAAAATGTTTTATTTTCTGTTCTAATTTGTATTATTCCTCCACGTTACTGTCGTATCCAATATACAATTTCTTTAGAATCAGTTAGCACTGAGGGTCTGCCTATTTTTTGATATTTAATGTTTAAATCATGTAATACTTTCCACAGTTCATCTTGGCTTATTGTGGATAAACCAACATCGTCGGTTATAGCTTGTAAAACTTCATCCTACGTTAGTATATGCTTGTTTAGAACATTTTTAGTAAATGAGCTTACGAATTACATTTTGTTTTAAATTCATCTTCGTCGACTTTTAATAGTTTTCGTCTGTCTGGTTACGGTAAAGTTACTCCACCTGATTTTTCCTTCTTTAAAACTTTATGTATCGTAGATTTTCTTTATTTCAATGCTCTAGATGACAATTTCAACTATGGTGTATCTGAAGGATTATTATTTACCCTCTTTTAATTTTTACATGGCGAATACTCGCAAATTACTTCCATTTTCAGTCACTACGATTTTTCACGTTTATCGAAAACTATCTAGCTGAATTTCTGTAAATTTGAATTTTATTTAAATAACATATCAGGTACTTGGTGGCGCCGTAGAGATTAAAAATAATGATCTTCTAATACGGTTACGGCTATGACTGGCATTAATTTCCTTAGGTTCTGTGCTAGAACAATGAAAGATAGTATATAGTATATACAGCAGTCGTTTAAAAAAAAAGAATGTCAATTATAAATATTGAAGATTTATCGCATGTACCGGACTATGATTTGATTACTACGAGTAAATTAGATATCATCAAGTAAAATCTCTGATAATTTATGTATTTCGGATTGACTATTTATTGGTAGAATAGGTGCAGATATTTGTTTTTATTTGGTCGCTTTATATATCCTTGTTTTCTATTGTGTCGTATTAAATGTACTACTTTCTTTTTAAATATTTCATATAAACACGAAAACATACTATTGAGAATATTTTAAAAAGCACTTTCAAATAGAAATATACAATTTGAAATAAAATTAATAAAATGTTACTTTCGTTCGTACAGATGCAGCTTTTAGTTTCAAAGTTTATAAATTGAATAAAATGCGACCAAAAAACATGGAAAAATGCAAAAGCATTTTAATAAAAGAAAGAAATAAAATAAGTAATAAATACCCCAGTTCAAATAATTTTATATGAAAAATATACCAATAAGGAAATATCTCTAAAACAAAATATAATGCTTTTTAGTTTCTTAAATCTGTTTTGATCTGCTTTATTATAGTACAGTATTTTATAAAATTTAGCAATTTAGAAAAGCAGAACTCTAATAATCTAAATCTGGCAATATGAGCTTTATTTATTTGAGCTCAATAATCGCTTTTAAGCTTGGATTGGTTTCATTATTTGCAACTTCCCGTATTGATAGCACTTCAATCTTTATTTACTTTCGAAAATGTAAATATTGAGAGTATTTCCACAATTTCATTTTAATTCAAATACTTGAGGATCCCTGATATTGCCTTAACCAAACAGATTTTATACACGATTTCTGGTTTTCAATCGATTGCATTCGAAAGCCAATAAGACTTAAAGACCTTTCCGTTGACATTAATTCTGGGAAATTTGTTAACGGAAGTAATGTGCAAATATTAGGATGACAGAATTAACTGTTCTCTTGTAATATTAAAAACAAAAATATGTAAATAAAAAGATTTAAATTACATTTTATTATGTTTGAATTAAATAAATAGTTACTGACATGCAAGTTTGGACTATGATAAACCTATTGCTATTTGTAAATAGCAATAGTTTATCTGTTTATTATTTTTCATTTTTATTCTATTTAAAAAATATCAATGCAGAAGGTGTAAATATTAAAAAAAAAGATCAAAATTTTAAACTAATTCATGTAAATTATAGCATAAATGAAACTGTAGAGAAATTGGGTCTGTTCTACATATCAAAATAACGCTTCTTCTTTTCTTTTTTTATTTCTTGAAATATTGTAGAATTCGAGTGGGATAGTCACGATCCAAAATACAAAAATATTTTGTATTTGTTTTCTAATAATGTTTAATTAATTTTTTAGATTTAGGAATTGAGTTTGATTATGAAAAGTCTTTAATATAATGATTTAGGAATAATTTATAATAAGCAAATTGACTTTTGCGTATTTCATGAAACTTAAGAGTCAACATCATCATGTGACTTTTCAACAACACAGCTTTGGCAACAGAGCTTTTCAACTAAAATACTGCATAGGCCCGATTCTAACTGAAATTTTTTTGGCGCACATAAAATGGATGGGGTCCTAGAAATCACTCTTTTATGCGACAGTAGTCTTTTGTGACTTTTATCATTCATGTAACTATGTTCCATGATTACTTAAGTTTAACTCAAGTTATTTACAATTTCCGCAAATGGTACTGTGTAAATGGTAATTCAACCTTGGCCGCAGTAAACGTCAGACGTGAAGGCATAATCTGTCAAAATGTATGAACACTGTTGCCAGATTATAAATTTGTATATTTCTAGTGTACAGACGTAATCTACTGTCTAATGTTTTACAGTATTTGAAATCTCGTTTTACTCCTAAGCGATTGATATTAAAAAAAAGTTACATTAAACATTATTCTAGGTTGGCATGGATATTCACCGATAAATGTGATGTTTATTTAACCGGAAGAAGAGCATCCATGGATGAAAGGCACTTAGCTGGTACATTTCGACATTAATACAAAATATGATACTATATACTCGTAGATATGTTAAACTATTTATACTAAGTGACATAGATAGAAGAACACCCAGTAATAATGAATATTTTGTAATATTTATTTAATTTAATATTTATTTATTATTTATTTGTTTATGTTAAGATAAAAAAAGATAAATTTTTCAGGGATATTACTCTAGCGGGTTTTGTATTAACTTTTTCAAAAACATTTATTATAGCGTAGGTCTAAAACAAAAAATTAAACATTTGTAGGTACAGTTATCTTTTAAGCGATGTAAACCACATTTGAAAAAGCTTCCTTAATGAATTACAATGCCTCGAGTGCGAAGACGCCAATAATTTCGGCAGTTGAGCGAGTTTGATAGGGGTCGAATAGTGGGCTTACTAGAGGCTGGTTTTTCTATGAGAGTCTTAAGACTCTTGGCTCTACGGGACCGCTTCTCTTCTACAAGGGCGATTGCAGACCAGTGTTTTGAAGAACACGGAAGGGTGATTGGGATGCGAATCGTTTATCGCCGGATACGAACCTTTGGACTCTTTTCATACCGTCCCCATTTTGTGCTACCACTGACCCCTGGACTCCGACGTGATCGTCTAGCGTGGTGTAGAGAACAAGCAAATTGGGACCAAGAATGGAATTCAATGTGTTTAGTGATGAGTCCAGATTCTATTTGGGTATACATGACGGTCGTGCAAGGGTGAGAAGGCGGCGTGGTGAAAGAGGAGATCTCCAATTTTCTGTAGAAAGGCATGTGCACCACACAGTTGGAGTTATGGTATGGGGGGCTTTTGCTATTGGAAGTAGGTCACCTTTGGTATTGATTAGATGTAATACCCAGGAGGTCATAGAACCCCATATTATACCTTATGTTCAGAGCATACCCAACAACACATGCCAACAAGACAACGTACGACCTCATGTTGCTAGGGCTTCTTTCGCTCAGTTTGAGAACAATCAAGTTGCTTTGTTGCCTTGGCCACCGAGATCTCCCGATCTTTCACCCATCGAGCACGTCTGTGATATTATGGGAAGATTACTCAACTATACTTGTATACCAAAAATGTTCAAATAAAATAATTATTACTGGGTGTTCTTCTTTCAATGTCACGGGAAAAAATGCGTTTTTGCAGGAATGTTACATTATGGTATGGGTAATATAATTTTTAGCGTATATAAATGTACCTACCTATTTTCACTCGATTATTACAACATCTTTTTAATACATTATACATTATTTTTATAACAATTTAAAGTAGTTCAATCGAAATTTCATATCGTATAGGTAAAAATAGTTTTCGTTTGATGTGTTGACAGAAAATGTTTGTTGAAATATATTACCGATTTGTCATAGATATAGGGGACACGACATAATCGAAACATTTTTAGCAATATGGTAATTAATAACAAAAAGTGTTCGGTTTACCAAAAAGTGACGAAGTTAGTAGTTCTTTGGGTCTCAAATAGTCAACACCACCTCTAGAGAAATAAATCCCTGGTAAGTAGTTTCAGTTATTGTTGCTGTCTTTTTCATATTATAATAAATAATTTTGGGAAATTATAAGTCCCAAGACACCGTACCTATGGTAATATTGTAACAGAAAGTTGTAACAAGTGAAGTTAAATTTTATAAATGTATGATATTTAAATTTCCCACTATTATCTGACATGCACAGCATTGTTGCTTCTTCAATTAGTGAATTGCAAAAGTAAGTTATTGATGCTACGTATCCTGATATTTGGTTTTTCTGTGATTATTATTTTGTGCGCCCAAGCCAAAATGCTCCAAATTATTTTGGCTCATTTCCCATAAGAATACATGTAATCTGTTTTCTATTTTCTCAACAAGAAACTTCCTAATCGTCTCAATTTCATCACAGGAAGTTTAGAAAATATAAAATTACTCTAAAAGATTTTTTTTAATTCGTCATTACTTTCAGTAACCCAACCTACTAACAATGTATTATATATAAAATAGTGTGAATTTTGAGCATATCGTTTAAAAAGCAAATTTTATTTTATTCGTATTTATCCTCAAAAATGTTATTCCATCTTTTTGTGATCACTAATCTCTTTTATAAAACGTCCTGATATTTTATTTTATTTAAAATGTTTATTTTTATTTAAATTTAAAAACAAATAAGAGGAAAAACGGCGCACACAAATAAAATACAAAAATATCGGAATTTTTCTAAAAAGGTTTTATCCAAAGTGCCTATAAATTAAATATACACATAACTGAATTTATTTAATCACCCACTATTTTCAAGAAGGAAATGTCTTTACAAAAAATCCCTGCTAATAAAACCCAAAAAACAAAACATATTGTTTTTTTTTAATTACACTTAGCGCATCGTAAATCTTCCGAGTATTATATTGAATGTTTTTATTATGAATGTGTTCTGTGTAGGCTCTGTTACTGTTTGGCGTCACTTTAGTAATAGCAGTGTTAATTTGTAGCCAACCAGTGAATGCTCGAATGAAAATTACTTTACAGGGTCGTCTGGTATGCAGAGGGGTAAAATAATGGCCTTCTTGGAACGGTAGGAAACGGTAGATTTAAATGTATGCGTGTTTTTTGAAAAACTAAAATATCTCAAAAATTGGATACACTTTAAAATCGTTCAAAACGCATTCGTTCAAAGCTGACTACTTGTGCATAGAATCGTTATTTACCGTGATTTTTTCCTTGAAATCCATTTTCTTCGCATCCACAGTTTAGAAGGCCATTTTTTAGAAATGACTGGATTTAGTGGTTCAGTTGGAACCATACGAAATGAGCGAATTTTATGGAGCAGAAGACAACTAAGAGTTCCACAATTATCCCGACAAAACAAAATAAATCAACTGGTGGTGTACAAAATATTACAATTATAAAATGAAGACTTGCGAAATGAGACGTTTTAGAGGTCACTGGTATGAGCAGCTCGATTACAGGCAGCGAAATCCACCACGAGGTATAAGGAAGGAGGTGTGATGTTTTTGGCGACAAAAGACTTCCTTGATTCCTATTCTTTATATCCTTGCTGGCTACAGGAATATTGATCTGATGTTAGGGTCTGTCATAAGATTTTGGATACCTACAGAAAATCATTTTATATTTATATGCGATATTGTTCCGCCACATACGGCAAGAAGAGCTACAGAAATCCTTCAAATAAAAGGTTATATATAGTATAATGGAGTAGCCAGTCTGTTCTTTGGACCTAACCTAGAACATCGTTTGTGGGGTACTTAAAAAAAGAATTGGAGGTTATTAGAGTGATGTGAACTGACAGATTAACTCATTCATTTTGCCTTAGAACAACGGAAAAACATCTCAGAAAGATATAGAGAATTTAATTAAAAGCATGCAGGAGGTATTGAAATTTGGACGCATGGATACATGTGGTAGTTTTATTATCAAATAATTTATATTACAAAATTGGTTGTGTGTTGCTAAATGTGCTAGTTCATTGTGTAAACATGATGTCCACTTAATTTGTATGTAGTTTACCCGACGAATAAATTTCCTATCTGTAGGACAAAGGATAAATTAAAATTCCAATATTATGTAATGTGCCTTGAGACTGTCAGCTGGCAAAATAATTGGTTCTAACGGCTATAAACTTCATAGTTTAAAAATGCAATTCACTTAAGCAAATATTTATGCCACATTATGTTTCCATCAGTTAGTTTAAAACAAATTCAAAAATTTATTTGTCTTGGGAACAAAAATACTGAAAATTCAAATGAATATTTTATTTGAGAAAATCAATATACCCTTAATTATACATTTTGATCGCCCATTTCAAAAGGCATATTTAATTGATTCAAATATTGTTTATCGTTCTCTTATAATATTTACAATTTATTTAAACAATCCCGAATTATTGGTATATTTATACATTCTTAACAATAAGAATATTTTTGCAAGTTCCCTAAAATCATTTTAATTTAGTTTTAAAGATTAATTAACTGTGTCTGGTTTAATAATTATTCTAAATATTCACATATTTCAAAATTTAATTATTTAATGAGTATTGGGGTTGGTATTATTTTATAATCCGAGGGTTTTAAGAAGTAAATAAAATTACCTCTTACATAGAATGTGTTTTAGTGTGAGACGAAAACATTGTTAAATATTAATGGACGAGGTTCATTTTAAATTTCTTTCAAAGATTCTGCGGATGCCAGAAAACGTACCTGCTCTAAATATTTGATTATTTATTCTTTCTCCCCCAATATAATACAAGAATCTGGAATATATTATGTTTGGTTACCCAAGATATACGGAACGTAATATATCCTTAGTATTTGAATATTTTATATTCCTTGAACCCACGAACACAACAAATGTGTCACTTTCGGATAACATCAAACTTTCGTAGTAGTGGCGATGTGTAAAAGAATAAGATAGGTACTATTAATAAAAAAAGTCGAACACGATCTTGAGAAGTTGGGGTGGGATAGTCAGGATCAAAATATTTTATACTTGTTATCACAATTATTTTATATGAATAATTTTTCCGATCCCTGATCAGATTTTGTTGATATATGTACATATTAAGTTTGATTATGAAGTTTTTCATTTAGTGATTAAGAAACAGTTTTTAAGCAGCGGATTATTAAGAATTTTTGTCTCATATTTATAATAAATAGATTAAGAAAGATATATAAATAATGCAAATGAATATACATATGGATTGAAATTATTTAACTTTGGCCGGTTTGATATGGCTATACTGTAAATCTTTAACAGTTGCTTGTCTATATAAGATTAACATCCAATAAATTTCAAAGATTAACAGTGAGTGATTGATAAGACGGAACGCAGATATGTATTTGGAAAAAAAAACAAGTCAGCGAAAAAGTTATCAACGCATAGGTCCGTGAAAAAATAGTCAAAATCGAAAATCTACTAATTCAAATAATCTCAAAAACAAAAGGATGGTTGATTTTGTAATATTAATACAAAGTTTTTATTGTTCTTTTTCAAAAAAGACTTATCGTTAGAAAATAATATTCAATAAAATCGTTCTGGTTTGGCTTCGACATTGACAAATGAGATGATGGCTTAACATTAATAAGAGCAGCTGCGGATGAAATGTACTTAGATAGAAAGGGAAAAGACCATTTCAATATTATACTAAGTGACATACCCTATAATAATTATTTTATTTGACAATTTTTGGTATACAAGTATATTTGAGTTAGACTAGTAAATTATCAAAATTAGATAAAAATTAAATTATTAACATTCTCAAAAAAAATTAATAATGTGTTGCGCCCCCACGATATCTTATGCACTCATTAACACGTCTGGACGAACTTCTAATGACGTGATCGATTTCGTCCTGAGGTATCTCATCCCATGCTATCTGTAACTCGTGCTGCAGAGCCGCTAGAGTTTGTGGAGGGTCGAGTAAAATGAGTAATCTTCTTCCCACAATATCCCAGACGTGCTCGATAGGTGAAAGATCGGGAGATCTCGGTGGCCAAGGCAACAAAGCAACTTGATTGTTCTCAAAATGAGCCAAAGAAGCCCTAGCAACATGAGGTCGTGCGTTGCCTTGTTGGAATGTACTGTTGGGGATGGTTTGAACATAAGGCACAATATGGGGTTCTATGACCTCCTCGATGTAGTGTGCAGCGGTCATGTTACCTCTAATGAATACCAAAGGTGATCTACTTCCAATAGCAATAGCCCCCCATACCATAACTCCAACTGTGTGGTGCACATGCCTTTCCACAGAAAATTGGGGATCTCGTCTTTTACCACGCCGTCTTCTCATCCTTGCACGAACGTCATGTTTACCCAAACAGAATTTGGACTCACTGAACATTTTCCCAAATAAATATTACAAAATATTCATTAATACTGGGTGTTCTTCTTTCTATGTTACTTAGTATAATACGATATCTGTACTAGGTACGATATACTATTTGTATTTCCAGTTCAAATATTCAGTGAATAAAATATATGTTTTCATCGTGTTTAATAAAAATTGCAATTTTAGAGGAATGTTACATGTGGGCATGGACATTGTATATACCATCTGTCGAATTCAAACTTTTAAAACGCATGAGAGTGAAATTCTACTAGTGGGCCGCAATCTTGTAAATGTATAAAGTTTAAATATTCGGCAATACAGCGTTGCCGCTTCACCAACTAGTTAATGGCTAAAACTGCAAGTCATTGATATTTAATTATTTTTTTATACAGAAGGAGCTTTCTGAAGCTCGTCAATTTTATATGAAAAAAAACTTCAAATTTAAAGAATAACAAATTGAAATATGGTGATTCTATAATTATTATTCGGTAAGTTCAAGAAAAAACATTCCCAACGTAAATAGTTTTGGTTCATTTCCCATAAGACATGTAATTTTTTTTTCAATTTTCTCAACAAATATATATTTTTTAACTTTGTCATTATTTTCGCCTCATGATCTAATATCGATCGTTATAACGTAACGGTAAAAAAAAATTAATAAAGTAATTATTTTTCAATTTCTCTCAATTAAACCCGTAGTCTAGGAAATAGGTTAATCCAAGAAAAATCTAATTATAAATTCTGTCTATTTATCTTAAATTTGTGTAGGCCTATGATAAAATTTTTTTCTTATAAAAATATTTTTGAAATGTTTATTCCGTGCTCTTCAAAATTACAGCAGTAGTATACTTTATATATGCGAGCATCCAAATAGAGAAACTGTTCCTTTTGCTCGCTTTGCGAGTTATCTTATCCACTATTCAAAATTATTATCCTGTTTGATGATGGAGTCAAGGAATTCTGGAAAATTACAAACAGCCAATAATATTTATTTAAAAATTTAACGGAGCGTGTTTAATTCCTTAAAACATTATTTTGGTTTCACATAGAAATTTTAGCAAGCTGTTTGTATGCCTTAATTGTTACAACGGAGGCGTTATTCTGGAACAGGCTATAAAAATTGTCATTTATTTTCTACAATAGACTTTATCTAGCAAAACAGTTGTTGTGACAACTTAAAAGCGAAGCCATTATTGTTAAGCTCTTACACGATTCTGTGTCCTTTCGATTGTCAACATTTTTCATAAAGATAAAATATATGAGAGGACTGTCTCTCGAGCGCTTACAAAACACATACAAAGAAAAAAAATCAATAGGTGTTTTGTAGCTTTGGGTTAGTTCAGAAATCTCTCATTATTTTTTTTTTACTTATATTAACTTCGCTAATAAAGGAGATTCTGGATTGTTTGAAAATTTGCTGCTTTGGAACACTTACATAGGTAAACTTAAATAAGGCTTTTTACCACCATATAAAAATATTATACTAATAAGTAAAGCAGGTTTTAATGATTAATTTAAAAAGCCTAATATTGAGTTAATTAGTATGTAGTAGAACACCATAATCGTTAATTTGGCAATGAAATTTAAGAGGCCCACAAGAGACCATATAACTTGAATTGATTCAAATGAAATATAGTTACGTAATTTTGACAATATCGACCGTGTGTTTTTCACTCACATTTGTACATGGGATTGATTTTTACTCAAAGTGAAAGAAAAAGAACAAAAGCTTGTTCCTCTATAGTGTTGATAATTTATGTAATCAATTCTTGTGCTTCAAAATTTTTTAGGAAATCCTTAAGAGATGTTATTTTTTTCTGATCAAGCACATTGTGATTATAAAAATAACATTTTAAATGGCTATTGCAGTTGAGAGCTCGTTTGAAACATTTTTTATTTCTGTATTTAACGGTTAAATTGTGAAGCTCTTTTAGTGGCTTTGGTAGGAAAAATGTTTGTATTGGATTGATGAATAACAGTAATTATGACGTGAAACCCAATTTCCTCAAAAATTTAATGGAACAATAATCGACCCACTAATAACTGAAATCCTAAAAATGATCCTTTTTTCTTTCAAAAATTCAATGAAATAATATATTGTGCAACAATTGTATAAAATGAGACTTTTCTCATAAGAATGAGAAAAGTATTTTCCCCGCATTTTGCACAGTACACTTTTTCTACGAGTGCCAATAATTGCGATTTAACTTTATACTTTTTCCTCCACTCCATAAACTTTTGATAAATTATTTCGTACTTTTTCGTTTTTTTCAGAAATTCTTTCCTTTAGTCTCACAATTTATAAGATTTTATTTTTTCATAGAAAAACAAGGAGAACTAAAGGTTTCGTGGCAAAATGGGCTACATCTTCAGGTTCAAAATCACAAAAATTTATTTTAGTAATAGACCCCTATCAACTACAAAAAATAAAATTAAAAGTCTATAAAAATTACTTTCAACATAAAAAATAAAAATCTCTTTATCTTAGATTAAAATAACCCTTACCTACATTTTTATATATAAAATCTTTCTTTTTAACACCAAACTATTTGTTATTTTTAAATACAGAATTTTTATGATTTTGTACCAGAAAAAGTGGTCCATTTAGCCTCGAAACCGGTAGTTCTGCTATTCTTTCTATGAAAAAATAAAATCTTATAGACTGTGAGACTAAAGGACTTTTTTACCCCAATTCCCACTAAATGGACAATGTTATATTGTATTGTCATTAAATATGAGAAAAACAATTTATTTTGAGCATTCGATAAATTAAGTATCAGTTTAGATTGATTTTCTGATTAGGTTAGGTCAAAGTTTAAATACAATTTATATATAAAGCAAAAAAATATATTGCCGTTAATATCGTGAAATAGAGAATTAAAAACCCCTTCAAATAATATACCGCTCGACTCCTATTGCCATTTAAAATTTTAAAGGCGACTGCTACCATTCACAGGGGTTGATATTTAGAATGTAATTTTTATAATCAAAATATACTTCGTCAAAAATAGAAATCGACCAGTTGCCGAATTTCCTCAAATATTTTCAATTATATACAAAATCAATTTTTTGTTTTGAATCATTTCTACCCAATATATATTTTATAAATATTTTCCATTGTCTATTATTTCTCGATACATCGAAGGGCATTGATCCAGTCACTAAATTTCTAGGAATAACTATGATCGATTTATTATTAAAAGTTAAATAAAAAATATATGGTTGTGGTTACTTTATTATTACATACAATCAAATATTTGTATAGAAGCCGTTTCTCTTGACATTATTTAAGCCTTATAATTTTACCTGCCCTCAGCCACTAATTTTCCTGAATATATTTTTATTATTACATATGAAAAATAAAAAACATTAAATGAAAATACCTACTAGTACACAAAAATAAAAAATAATATAAACATATTAGGTACACCAGATAACAATGTTCAAGTTAAATACCAACATTAAAAGTATACTACTGTCGAGTCTATTTTTGAATATATTTGTGTTGGGTGCCGTAATAATGACATTCTCCAAATTATTCCAAATATTGAAATATCTATTTGCATTAAATTTTTGTCTAGATCTCGTTACAACATTTTCTTTGTTCAACTTAAATTTCCTCTGAGGCGTATGTCTTGGTTGAGAGTAAAAACTGTGTTCAGATTACCAAAATTATCTTTTAGCTCAAAAGTGGTAAGACTGGCCATTGAGAGTTTTTCTTCATACGATAGTTTAGTTGTTTTGCGTTGAACATTTTCTAGTTAAGCCTTATCGTGGGTCAGGTCGGGATACCAAACAGGTCGAGCGTATTCAAGAATTGGTCTTACATAGATTGTATAAAGGTTACAAAATCACCAGAAATAAACTCTTCAAAAACACTTACGAATCAGAAACAGTCTAGAATTCGCACGTTTACACACTGAATCCACGTGATCCGACCAACTCAATTCATTGTTAACAAAAAGTCCTAGGTCATTGTATGACATTACGGTTGTTAAAGATTGACTATTATTAAAATAAGGTACAAATTCATCCTTTTTACCGATTCTGAGAACTACACATTTTTCCGAGTTTAAGTGAAGCAACCACTCCAAACTCAATTTAAAAATTGAATCCAAGTCTTCTTGAATGATGTAATGTGTTAGTGGATTGGCATATATTTTTGTGTCCTCAGCGAAAATTCAGTTTTATTGTTTACGTGAAATCGAAAGTCACTAGTATATACCGTAAACAGCAAAGGACATAAAACGGAGCCTTGTGGAACTTCACTTTTGATTGAACTTTCCTGTGAAAAAGCGTCATCTACTCTAGCTTTGAAAATTGGATTAGTTAGCAAGTTTTGAATCCAAGAAATTATTTTTCCACGGATGCCAAGGTGTTTTAACTTATATAAGAATCTACGCCGAGCGAGTCGATCAAAAGCATTGGAGAAGTCTAAATAGACTATGTCGATTGGTTGATGACTATTTAAGGATCTAGTCCAACCGTTTACACAGTGCAGTAAGTTAGTAAGGGTTGAGTGGCCAGGTATAAAACCATATTGTTGATTTGGAACAATGTGTTCGTTTAAAAGAAATTTAAGCATAGCCTCTGAATTAATCGACTCCATAACTTTACTTACAACTGGTAGTAGACTTATTAGACGGTAATTATTACTATATAGTTTATTCTTCCTCTTGAATATAGGAGTGATAGATGCTAGTTTCTAGTTTGGAGGAAGGGTGCCTTGATTAATAGAAACGTGCATAATCAGAGACAATGGAAGTGTACACTATTTTAAGAAGTACGGAGATAGACCATTCTAATCCCGTTGAAGCATTTGATCGAAGTTTTCGTAAGTGTTTTTTAATGAGATCTACTGTAAAAGCAATATGTTCAATAGAAGCCTGATGAGTAGCACATACAATTTGTGGAAAATCGTTATTGTTGAGTTCATCGGTAAAGACACGCGAGAAGACAGCTGACAAAGTTTCAGAGGAATCCTGGTTGGAGCAGCAAAGGTTACCATCATCCTTTTTGAGAAGGGGTATAGAGACTTTTGATGCTAAGGAAGAACGAAGATTCTTTTATTATTGTCACTGCTGATAAAGTTTTGTCTTAAAGAGTCTGTGAAGGACTTTCCTCTACTGGATTATTCTACGGTGATTCGTATTTAGTATTTCTTATAAAATTACGACCTTCTTCGAATCCTATATAGAATATCTGACAATATCCGGTAAAAAAAGGTTTAAACGAATTATTATTATTATCATGTTCTTAAAGTGTAAAGAATGTAAGAAGTATTTTAAACACGTATCGCTTGTCAATCGGTCCTTTTTGCGTTTTGAAGTGTTACTCATTTTATTTTAGTTTCTTTTTATATTGACAATTCAATTCAATAACAGTCAAAAAGATTCTAGAACCTTGAGATACGAAGAATTTCGCCGAGTCAGAAATATCTTATGCAAACAGGTATTTTCTTTTCATTGTTTGAATTTTACGGAAACGAAAATTCGTCGTGTTTACTTCCCCAGAAACAGGTTGTCCAAACATTGTAAAAATAAAAATAATAACAGTGCGGTACCGAATAACTTTAATTTACTTTTGACATATTGTAACAGAATGTAACCTCATGCATGTATAAATACAGTTTCAGAAAGAAACTGTCATACAATTAATTATATAGAAATAAACGGGAACGGAAAAAAGAGGTTGCGTGTTATTATGTAGGGTTTGTGAGTTTGTATTTAGATCTGAGAAATTATTTTTGTTATTGAAAATAGAGAATCTGTTATTCGTGACAACTTTTGCTTATGATGGATTTTTAACAATTTGTTTTGCTTCTTTTAATATAAAAAAAATATATAATATAAGTACATATCGTAGATCAAACATAAAAAATCAACATTTACCAGACCATAATAAGACCAACACTATTCTACGCAGCAGAAAATATGACGATGACAAAAAAGGATGAAGAAAAACTAAGAGTGGTGGAAAGAAAGATTTTAAGAACTGTGTTGGGGCCGGTGAAGGTAGATGCGAATAATTACCGAATCAGAACTAATAATGAAATACTAGAAGAGCTGAACGACAAGGATATAATAGTAAGGCAAATAAAAGAACACCGAGTAAAGTGGTTAGGCCATGTGTGGAGAGCAGGAGAGACAGCGACGATATTGTCAATGTTAAAGTGGAATCCTTGTGGAAAAAGAAGAAGAGGAAGACCCAGATCAAGATGGTTGAAGGAAGTTAAAGAAGATTTAAAAAAGCAGGAATCGTAAACTGGCAGGAGAAAACGGGCAACAGAAAGGAGTGGAGAGGCATCAGCAGAAGAGTATAATACATGAGAAATGGGGACTGATCCACCTTGTCCAAATGGATCTAGAAAGCTTCGGAAGCAGCGGCGCAACTCCCGTTAGGAGTGTTAAGTCACTATATATATGTTGTAGATACATCTACATGAAAGGAAAATCTTCCGGAATATTGTATGAAAAATTTATGGAAGTAAATATACAAACGACTTTACCTATATTTTTCTCTCATAAATATATAACTTTTGATTTTTTATTTTATTTTATATTATTGTATAAAATAAGTAAATTTTAATTACCTAAATTTTATAATTTGTTTTTAATTCCCTAAAATAATGTTTCACTAAATAATGTCTTATGCGACTTTCAACAATAAATTAACTTGAGATCTGTTTTCAGATAAGACATTATTTAATTCCATTCAATCAATTTGTGAGTATATCTTCCTATTTTTTTAATCATTTCATATAAATTTTAATGTTCTTTATTTCCGCATTAGGGACTTACGATGTTTTTTTAAACTAGCAGCCACTTTTACATTTAATACCCAATAAAAAAATATTTAATCTGGTAAAAACTTGAGTCATTTCAGGTCTATGTTTACATGCAACATAGGGGTTAATGGAGTCCCAATATTACTAAACAAATAAAAATATATTGTATAATGTTTACCAGCTGGAACGAAAAAGAAGTACACAGAAATAAGTGGCTACCAATAGTAAAAAAAAGTGATAGTGATTAGTGATTAATAATCAAAAACACGGATCTTATGCTGAAGATGCTTACTAATACATGACTACAAACTTGAAGATGGACCAAGAGATGCCATATTTAAGCTATAATATCCAACTGCTCTATTAAACTAAAATAAAATCAGTTTTTAACAGATATTATTTAAATTTGAAAAAAAACTGTTTATTTGTCTATTTGTAAATAAAAATAATTTGAGAAAAATTTTGGTAAACAGAACATGAATATTGTATGCAATAAGTAAGTTACGTAAGATTTATTCCAACATTTGTATTTTATATTCTCTTTTGAGTTTTTTAAGACGAAGCCCGAGAGAATAAAAAAGAAAATGTGACAGTCAGCAAATTTGTCTAATCTACGTCATATGATAACGCTCACTTTCGTAGTGATATTTCATATCTGCCACAAGTTGTGAACTTAAAATAACAGTAGAAGTGGTACACTGAAAAAATCGTAAATGTTTTTTTATTGATATATTAGATACAAAATAGTTTAGAAGAAAAAGGAAAAGAAAGAATGAAATACTAGGTACGAGGAACGTCTTATAAATTTGTAAGTGTGACAACCCTGCTTGTCTGAATTAGGGATGTACAGAATCTCTCAATTTTTCTGATTATTAAAATTTTAGTCTATTTTTATGGTTATAAAATATCTAAACCATATTAAAAATGAAATTAACGCGAGATAATTGCGAATTTGTAATGATTTTCGTTGTGGTTTATCACAACAATAATATATGGAACATTTTATTTTTGCATTTGGTTGTGTCAAAAACGACCCGTATATCAAACAATTAAATTTAGTTCTGTCTCGTTTCAGGACAAACCAAGGGAAATGCATCCCTCAACATGAATTGTTGCTGAATATATTATCATGTGATAAACCTTAAAATTCAGGCATCTTAGCACATGTCTCAAATCTCGATACATTGCTTACTTTTTTAGCTGTAAGAAAACTTTTTTTCTTAATGAATATTACACAATCTGTCAATAACTCAAATAAGAAAGCTATGCTGAAAAAATTCAGCAACGGAGCTTTCAAGCACATCTATAACGGATGAGGAAACGTCCTACGAACCAGAAACAAAGCAACAATCGACAGTTTGTGTATTTCAAAATGAAATTTTATCAACAAATTTGTGCAGTCAAGAAGCACTATTGTATGTTTCGTAGCCAAAGCTGGTCCCGAGCTACAATTACTTTAGAAGATCATTGAAAAGTAAATTTGTAGTGGCATACAAGAGGTGGTCAGTGGCGAAAAACAAACCGTAAAATGTTCTTGTTATAACAGTCTAAACCGCATGCACAACTGATTCAATATTTGAAAAGGAAAAACGTTGAATCCCATAGACCCGATTTGGTATCAAGTAACTTTTTGTTTCCTGTACTTAAAAATAAAATACGTGCTTAACGTTTCTCCAGCTCTGAAAAAGCCATAGATTCATTCTGAATGTAATAAATGGTTTGAATCAGAATCAACTAGGTAATCACATTTTGCCTTATTTTGCTTTAAACTATGTATTTTCCTATGCTATCTGATAATACGTTACCCCCTTCTACACAGTTCTTAATCGGGTTTATTATCTTTTAATCTTATTTAATATAATGGGAAACATAATAACTGAACATGAAGTAAACTTTAAGGGTACTGCATTTGGTTTGAACACAAAATAATTTCTAATAATTGCTGATTACAGTAAAGAACAATCTTCAGCGTCAGTGAATATAGCATAAAATTAGTTTTAAATACATAAATTTCAGTGTATCTACTGGAGTCCTCTAAGTATATTTTTTACTACTTTTCGGAGTATATCCATTAAAATTACAATGTTATAATATACATAGACGTTTTTATAAAAAGTAGGATATTTGTTACGGCTCTGATTTCTTTCTCGTTTGTACGTTTTTTTAAATAGTTTAAGCGAGATATATATCCCCATGGAGTAGACTATCCCGCCGCCGCTTTTCCAAATGCATCAAATTTAAAATAGATTATTTATCTATTCAAAACCTCGTTCAATGTTAATTTCTTCCTCCGTTCTCCTAACGATCCTGTTTGTTCATAAAAAATACTTCCATCTCAGTTTTAGTATCTCGACCACAACCGTTTTTCGACAATTAACTATAAAAATTGTGACTCAAAAAAGCAGTTTGTTGAATAATTGACTAATAAATGTTTTATTCTAGGAGAGATTACATGACCAATATATTTACGTAAGATCTATGTTTTTATTAAAAATTGTTTTTTAGAATTTTTTTTATCTTTATCATTTTTCTTACTTCTGGATTTATAAATTGTTTTCATCAAATGCTCTATTTTTTGTTCCTGCTATTTTTCTTATAGTAATAACTATTTTTATTATGCTAGCTATGTAATAAAAAAATAAAATGATCAGCATTTTGGCTAAGATTCCTGGATAACGTATTACTTATTAGATAAGACAATAAATAATATGGCTAGTGAGCCTAAAATCTGCGCTGAAAGATTGCCAAGCTTAAAATAGTGTTCTGGTTTTATTTCTAAAGTAAGTATTCGATTATTCAAAATTTAGTTATACTATCACTTTGAACTTAGAAACATACTTTGGAGGCACCTTGTACTGTAAATGTCACATAAAATGTTCCAATGTGAGGTACTATAAAAAATCAGCTTCTATAATGTGTCCAAAATATATATTAAGTTATTAACTCTGACGGTCCTGTTATTAAAAAAATTATGTAGGATTTAGCACAATATTGCTCAAAATCGATTATCTAACAAGTGGTCAGCAAGAACACTTCATTTATCCTGATTGTTCGGTATTCGTGCTAACCAAATATTTCATTATTAAGGCATTTTCCTTATACATGCGAACCAGATATGAGCGCAATCAATTTGGTACTTAGCATAGGTTTTAGTCTTCAATTATTACTTTCCCCTTTGCTAAGGCATTAATTAATAAGGAAAAATTACTGTAGCTGTCTAATATGTAAGTATCAAGGAAATAACTATTCCGTATTGTTTGTTTAGCAAGTTTAAAATTTTTCAATTTGGCTTATATGTGTAAGGAACCCACTAAATTCATAATTTTTTTAGTAATACTTGTTCATAATTTTATTAAATCTGCTTGTTTTTCCCTGTCTTGCAAGATATATGGGACAGATGGATAAATTTGGAAATATATATGGAAATTTACATACAAAATAATTATTTGATTGTTTTTTGACGTATACCCCATTATATTCTATTTACTCATTATTTAATATGTTCAAACCAATTATTAAAACAGTTATTCCATTCTGAATTAGGTATGTTCAAGATGTGTGCTTTGAATGTATCCATGAATTCTTCAGTGCGAGAAGAACGTTGACTACGCATTTTATTTTAAATTGTAAGAAACGTAAAAAAGTCACTGGTGCCAAATTTCATTTTATTTTCAATGAACTATCGATTGTTGCTTCCTTTCTGGTTCGTAGCGATAAACCAACGTTTCATTCCCAGCAGTAATATGATAGGCTTGATTGGATATTCCATTGTTGAATTTTTCATTAGCTAACACGTTCTTCTTTTTGAATTACGCATGTGGAATCTATCAAGAACAAAGTTTCCTCGCATCATGGTCTTCTTCTTACAGTATCAATATTTTCAGCAACAATTGATGTTGAGGGACGCCCTTTTAAAGCTTAAGCGAAACGCGACCAAATTCAAATATTTTAATCCAATATACAGAATCAGTTTTAAGTATGGAACGCCTTAATAATCTCAGAAACGGCCTGCTCACGATTTTTATAAATTTTGTAATATATTTAATAATTTATATCCTAACCGAAATCCCATAACAAAATCTACTGGAAGTATGTCGGTAAAAAAGTTTATCCGAACTGGTGGAGTAAAATATTTATCCAAATCAGAACGCAGAAAAACTGCATCAACTGAAAACAAATCTTTAGATGTTTGTGTCATGTTAGAAGACGATCCACACTTGAGTAGTAGACAAATATCCAGGGAACTTGATATTTCGCAGAAATCTGTAATCAGAATTTTACGTGATAATAAATTCCATCCATACAAAGTAAAGTTGGTTCAAGAGTTGTTAGATGACGATCTTGATAAACGTGAAGAGTTTGAAGACATAATTATGGGAAAATGTTACGATCCAAACGATACAAATTTTTTAAATAATGTTGTTTTGCGATGGGGCCAATTTTGTTATTAATGGAAACGTAAATCGGCATAATTGTAGATACTGGTCACGTAACAATCCTTGTTGGAAGCGTGAATACCACACCCAGTCTCCAGAAAATCTTAATCTTTGGGCTAGAATAATATGCAACAAAATACTTGGACCCTTTTTAAAATTGTATAAATAGTAATTAATTATAGTATGATAATGTGTAAAATAATGTGTACAGTAGACGTCGTTATTTTAGAAGAAATTATTTTTTAAAAGTAAAAGGCAATAATACCACGAAAATGGAATTGAAAATAAAAAAGCAACAACGTTCAATAATTTAAGGGAATCTTATTGAATGTAACGCAGAATATATTTTATATATTTTTAGTACTAAGTATGTTCAGTAAAAATTACCGCAAACGTTAGTAGACCTTTTAAAAGTAATAGCAACCTTATAGAATGACAAACAACTTACAATCTAAAAATATTTTCTACTCAAAATACCGCCTCTCGATGCTTTGACTGATGTTTCCCTTTTACGTAATATAAGTTGATACCCAAAACGTAATTAGTCAAAGTTCCAAGAGTCTCGTGGATATTCTCTTCATCTACATATTTTAACAGTATGCCTTTCAACAGGCACTAGGGAATGTCGTTGTGCTATTTTCTTTGTCCTTGTCCTTAATTCTAGCTTCACACATCGCGTCACTGAAAATTGCTCAACAATAAGGATACTTGTAAACAGAAAGACACTGACTCTCTAAGTAAGAATTTTTAATTGTGATAAATCCTAGGGGAACAAATAACAGAATGTTTCGAAATAAATATACAAGTAGCCAATTGCAAAATTACGCAAAATATTTTGTGGCGTACTACTTTTAAATTAATAGTTGAATGAAGCCGAAAAAACGAACTAATGGAATAACAGGTAAATATGTGTTATGTACAATATAAGTGGGTTTTCCTAATCCCTAGTTTTGTGATGGTGGAATTACTGAATTTTAGATGAAAAAATACATTGTTCATACTGGCAAGATTTTCATTTAATTTGTAATGCAACTATTATATTATAAGAACTATAAGAAGAAGAAAAAGAATTTATATTTTATCTAAGGGATTTTGTAAATTTTAATGAAACTTAGATTTTAAAAAGTTATTTCAATTCGTCATACATTTAAAAAAAATCGAACAAATAAATGGCCAAAAATCTCGGGGTGGTTCCTTCTGTTAAATCAACATTATTTTAATTTTTTTTTACAAAATTTTCTAATTTATTAATTAAAATCGTTGTCATCCAGTGTCAGTAGGAGTTATTATTAGTTTATAAAATAGAGCTATGAATGGAAATTTTTTTTATAATTTGACGAGTCACTTACGAAAATTGCCATATTCTTGTGTTTTCTGGAGAGCCGTCTTTATTTAAAGGTTCAATCAAAAAATTATTAAACAGGTGAAAGTAGAGCGTATACCTAAACTGCAAACTCTACAAATAATGGAAAAACAAATGTTCCTGTTTAGATACAGGCTGGCCAATATACAACGATTTTGATATCGAAGGAATCATAACCTTTGAAACATATGGTATATATCTGATAAACCCTTTATTAGGAGACTTATAAAAATCAGCAGAATTATAATAAGTAATAAAAAATGTACCATTGTATTTTAAAAAATGTATGTTTAGGTTGGCTTGCAGTTAAGGAACACTCCGTTTAAAGTAAAAATAATTTTAGACTATGCAAAATTTTTGGTTCTAATCTAATAAAGGAACTGTTGGACACATTATTGGGACGCCCTGTATATATATATATAGAAGAACGGACAACCCCAATAAAAAGAACTGCATGTTTTCAGAAAAAGTGCTCCAATGTTTGTACTTTTGTAGGACAGGAGTGCAATATTTTGTAATTATTCCCTATTGGAAAAATATATGTTATTTGTGAGCCAAATTCAAATTTATTATGAATATTAATGCCTTTCTAGTAGTGGAAATAGCTAATTGGAAAAAAATTATATAATGATATATACCAGGTATACTAATGATAAGGAAAAATGAATAAAAAACTTTCTAATTGATTTGAACCACTCATATTCAATTCAGAATTAGAATTCAGTAAACATTAAAATCACCCAATTTTAGCCAGAAAAATGAAAAAGTATTTTATATGACAATATTTTTTACTTTGATGTGACACTGATTCAGTATAGTTTTTTAATTCCCCGAATAGTAAACGTGGTGGTGTCTATCGTGTGTTTGCATGGAAAAGTTTTGTCGAAAATTAAAAAAATATCGGTATAGATTTTTACAACTTCTACCAAAAATTGATTCCATCATATACATATTTCATTTTTAATGTTTTAGATGATCAAGATGAAATAATAATGTTTTCACTTCACAGATTCAATTTAAGATTTCCAGAAGTCGCTTACTTTTCTGGAAAGAAATATGCTGGAAGGGAGAATAACCTATCTATACTATGAAAGATTGAAAAAAGGACCCAAGTGAAGACTGAAGACTTATTTATAAAATACAAATACGTAAGTTATTAATTTTCAGTGGATTGGTTTATATTTTTGTTTATTATCTGAATTCTCAAACTTTATGTTTTACATTAAAATTTGAGGCTATTTTTTTTAATTCTTAATAAAATTTTTATTTGTATTTTTGTTTGTTTCAATTACGATCTACAATTATCCTTGAATACTAAAAGAAAAATTGGACAACACATTTATTGTAAGTAAAAAAAATATTTTCAATAAATGTTTATAATATAATTAAAAATGTATTGTTGTAATAAAACTGATTTGTGCATTAACTAGTACAGATCGTTAGCGGACAAACAAACTTAATTTTTTATTGATTTGATTGGTAAATTATTGAGTATAAATTCATAACATTAGCGAACTGTACTCATTACAAACCAACGCATTATCAAACAAATGGTTATTGTTATTATTTGTTTATTATAATTTAGGAATGGAAAGCTGAGTTAAATAACTGGGGCAAGTTAATCAATAATCATCGTGTTTTTATTCAAAAAACATATTTCTAGAGACGTTAAAAAGAGATACGACAAAAAGTGGTAAATACACTCCCATTATTTTTTAAAAATTTATATGACAAAAAATCAGCAAGCGTACCAGCTGTAGTATTCAACAGTTATTTCTATTCATGGTGGATCAAATGTCAGTTTCCCGGATTAAACTTCGCCGAAGAACTTTCTCTTGTTTCTCTCTATTTTTCGGGAAATTTTTTTGGGCTCGTTCATTGTTCTTTATAAATTTTTGTTCCGTAAAAGCTCGAGAGGTTTTAATTATCGATATGGCCCTTTCCTTGGCTGAATTTTGATATTCATGTTGTTGATTAAAAATGTGGGTATTGTTGTCGGCAGAAGTCAATCTTCTAATAAAAGATTTTGTGGGTTTCCACTAAGTTGTTTCACGGCGAACTCGGTAACCATTCACTCAAAATGTTTACAAAATAACTTGAAAATACAGATTAAACATAGAAATTTATAATGTGGGTTAACAATGTCCCAATAACAAATAAAGAAACGGAAAGATTTATTTAATTTTATAATGAGGAAAACGAATTTATTTCTTACTAGTCAACCTCAGTAATCGACCATAGTATTTGATTTGATTGTACAGGCCAAGGCCACAGTTTCCCGATCATTCTCGAAAATGTAAAAAATATTCTGGGAAATTGTTACAATTGTCTACAACCTTCGAGAAAGAAAGAAAAGGATGTAAATAGGAGGAAAGTGACACTAACAGAGTAGTGAACTATTAAAGTAAGACGTAAACGAAGTAGTGTCACTATAATTTACATTTTTATACATTAAATAAAATTGTTAAATCCAAATAAGTGTTGCAGATTGGTATTGAATGAAGAGGACAATTCAATATACTTGGTAAGACCATTTGTGAATTGTTAAGTGTTAGAGCTCAAAAGTGAGCTAGAAGAGCTAGATTAGAATCTAACTGGCACTAAGACAACACTAACGATGGCTACGTGAGTACTATTAGAGTCAAGGATTAATAATGAAAGTCTAAGAGACTTTTAATAATAAGATATATACCTAGGATGAGGAGATATTGCAGCATATTATTATATACAATCAGCGCCAGAAAATCTCAACAAAATTTACCACCTGTCCCAGCAAATATTTGGACAAAACAAATTTATTTATCAGATAAGGATTTGATAAGAATAGGGAGTTCCTAACAGACCGAACAGGTAACCGACAAAAATTTTCCAATACCTAAAATGAGAAGGCCGTCTGCTTCAATTATGTGATTTAAAATCATCTAATATAAAATTCCAAATCAAGGAACAGAAACTACCTTCTAGCGCCACATCGATCTACAGTCATTGTTACTGAAATTTGACTAAGGAAGATAATAATGAGTTTGCTTGAGACCCTGGATTGAAACCATTTGACAGGTATGAAAACTATTCCCATTGGCAGCTCGTTAAATCCTCAGCAATTGTCAAATATTTCTGATAGTCCAGAAAAGTCAATTGACCTTTGTTAGTATCTATATTTTTCTATTTTATAAACCAAAGAATGCAGATCAGTACACGGTTGTTTCTAATCTTAAATTAGTCTTTATTATACAGGGTGAGTCTCGCTTAACCGGACGGAACCTAGTAAACCACAAAAGATATTAAAAATTCATTCGGTGGGTGTATGTAAGTATTTGGCACCTATAATTTAAAATTAGTTAGACATATACAGGATTTCCAAAATTCTCACAGCAATGTAAAGATATTTTTTAAATGGAATACACCGTATGTTTTTACATTTTTGTAAACCTTTTGTCGAGCTGATTTCAACGATGTCTATTATGTTTAATAAACAATCTATAGCCACCTGAAAAGAACTTTTTTTAAATTCAAATATCTGTTGCAGCCAAACCGTGGAACATCAATAAAAACGGCTTCTATGTTCCAACTCTAACTTTTAACTTTTATGCTATGCCATTAAAAATATTTGACAGAGAGTGATCAACAATCAGGTAGGATTTCAAATGTTTGACCATTAGGCTCCGTTCCGTTGAGCGTGTATTACATAACTGAGATATATATATCTGGGTAGTCCAGAATTATGAACCGTAAATATTAGAACTTATAATACGTAATGGTACTTTTTCATACACACTTCTTATCCAAAACTTTATAATAGAAGAGATATAATCATAACAAGGGGTGAAATAAAAATCTTTATTTATCAAATATCTTCGAAATGCTTTTGGAGGTTTTGGAAATTATTTTAAGAGATTAGGATAACTAATTTTCTTGCACCATTTATTTCATCCCTTATCAATAAAAGGTCATTCGTGAGAATAAATTGGGGTTATTGCGTTTTATATTTTGAATTAAAAATAAAATCTTGAAAAAAATAATTCCTTAAAAGATGCTCTTCTTATATTTCGATAAATATGTCCGTTTTTAAATGATTTGAACTAGAAAGTATACGTGCATTTAATTAACAGCTGCAAATCTTAAATAAATTAAGTAGATTTTAAGTTAGGAGAGGTTGTTCTTAATGAAACTTTAATAAGATCTTACAGTTAATATTATTACAATACTTTAAATGTTAAATAAGGTTGAAAATATTTTACAGCAGCTGTTCCAAATGTTCTCCATCTTATTCTACACACAATCGAATTATTTAATTCAATTAACGCATTATTCCATTAATTGGTGTTGAATCATATTTTAAATTGATACATTCTTTCTCGATTTTGGCTCTTAACTCATCTACTTACTGTGTTAATTATTGGAATATAACACTCTTGATTTTAAATATTATAAAATACATTCGAATAGGATCACAAGAGCTGGCAATTTTATTGGTACATCCACAGCCCGGACTTATCCATCTACAATTTCTTGTGTAATGTGGTGTCGCACCATCACGCACCAAAAACATTTCTTCTTATGTGTAATGAAATATCTTCTAAAATGCACTTCAAAATATTATCTAGAAAATTGTAATACATAAATTTAAATTTCAGGGAAAGATGTGATATCCTATAAGATCATTTCCTAAAATAGCAGCCCAAACATTTATCTTGAATGTATTTTAAAAATGAATTTCCCTTTTAGCTTTTTGATTTTCATCAGCCCGAAAATGCATATTTTTAGATTTAAACATACCTTGTTTTGTAAATGTGGATTCTTCCATAAGAAGACCGTTCTTCAAAAAATTCAGAATTGCAACTCTTACAATAAAATCCTCCTGCCCATATGGCAAGTAGAGAGTAGTCGACGTTTAATTGAGCTCCCGAAAAATATTAATTTCTACTAGTCAAACGGTAAACACAAATAAATTAAAGTGAATAGATGTAAGGTGTGAAATCTACTTGTCTATTTGATATAAAATTTTCTAAAGAAAACTGATTATAAGACGAGAAATCAAAGAAGAAATTGTCAATTCCGTAAAAAAGCAATTAAAAAACACGATAAGAAGTGAGTCGTTTATCAGCGAACTAATAAACAAAGTTTCAGAAGCCGTAGTTAAAACGATCGAAGAAAAGTTAAATAAACTTATAAATACAGTGAAGGAGGTTGAGGAGAAATACAGAAATTAAAAGAAAAATTTAGTAATAAAATGGAAGAAGTGTATGAAAAACAGTCTTTCCTTCAAGAAAAATAGGAGCATATTCAACAAGCGAATAAAAAATGCAATTTATGGACCTTCAATTTAAAAAAATTATCAAAAGATATTACGAGAGAGGAATTAAAATTACTTTTCAAAAATAAAATGGCAATTAACCTAAGCGTCCAAGATTTTCAACTCTGTTATAGAATAGGTAAAGCAAGTAACGAAAAAAACGAGAGGTATCTTATTAATGTTAAGAAATGTAGGAATCAAAGAAACTATATACAGAAAAAATTGTAATAAGAAATAAGAAAGACTTTGAAAGAATATTTTATTAACAAATTTATCTTCTAATTATGATTTTGGTTTTTGTAATATGTACGAGTTGGAGAATTGTAATTTTAATTTTTATGTTATTGTAATGATGATAATATTTTTCATTTTATTTACTTTTTAATAATTATTGCTTATTTTTATTTTAAATGTTTGATTGAAATGTGTAATATTTTTTATTCTAATTTCTAGAGATTCCTCAAATTCGAAAACAACAACAATATTTAATTAATTTAATTATGTTAGATTTATTGAATGTCTTAGATAATGATGAATAAATTGATACTAAAGTTGTACAAAATTATAAAGTAATTTTTGAGCAAATGATTGACGACAACGGGAGTGGTTTAGGAATTATCCATTTTAACAAACGAAGTTTACAAACGAACTTTTAGTATACCTAGAAATAGCTGAAAAAATATAAATTATTGTACTATCTGAAACACGCAATGTAGATTCGGTAAGTAATTTCAAAATTCCAAACTAGAATGTTTACTATAATGAGTTCCTCATAAATAAATACGATGGTCTTATAATATACATAAAAGATAAAATATCAGCAAAGGTAGAAATAAAACTCAATTTCTAAGGGTCAATTTTTTTACTAGAATATTTGGATGACCTAGAACGATATTTAGTAAATTTGAAAAAGCAAAATTTAAGAGATTTATGTCGGTGACATAATTATAAACTTACTAAATAAACAATCAAATGATACAAATAATTATTTAACATTTTAACATCTAATCGTTTCATTTCCTACATTAATAAACCTTCATATATTACAAAATCAATAATAGATCATATGTTTGTGAAACAAGAAAATTGCATAAAAAATAGTATTTTAATCAATCCCGTCCTTCTTCATACAGATATGACAGATCATTTTACTCCTTTCCTTTACGTTAAATGAGAATAAAATAGATAAAAGTCAGTTAAAAATTACTAGGCACCAAATTAACTCAAAAACTCCACAAATTATTAAATAAAGAAAATTGGGAAGAACAGATTGACGTAATGGACCCAAAGTAGTCTTATAATAAATTCATCGATAAATTAAATACATTTATATCTAATAGCTCATTTGAAATAATTTTAACTAAAAAACATTATAAAATAAAACCGTGAATCACAAATGGTATTATAAACTCTAAAATTACAAGATGAAATGAAAAGAAAATAATTAAAAAGTTATTCAGAAGACCTAAACAATCAATAACAAAAGATATAGAAATAAATTAAATATGCTAATTAAAAAGACTAAAAATGATTATTATAAAAATAAAATTAATAACGCAGGAAGAAAACATAAAAAAATGTGTATTATTAATAACATAACTGGTAGTAAATCTAAAAACACTGTTGAGAATACCAATTAAAGATCGGAAACGGTAACATAATAAAAATAATAAAGAAAAATCCAATGAATTTATAATAAGTTTTTTGTAAATATAGGAGATAAAATGGCTAATCAAATACAAAACGCTAATTTACCCAATAACTTTTTAAATGACCCCCAAGTAAACCAATCAATATTTATCGATTTAAAAATATCGAATTTAAAAAACAATTTTTTACCAGATCCGGAAAAGATAACAACTAAAACAATAAAATCAATTCATATGTATCTATTAAAACCTTTAAAACATATAATAAACAAATGCTTTACAAATGGAACGATGCGTAAACAGTGGACGGAATCTCATATTTAAAGCTGGAGATCCAATAGAAGTACATAATTATAGGCCAATATCTGTAATAAATAATTTTGCAAAGATTTTTGAACAATCTATAAAAAAAAGACTGTTATATTTTTTCAATAAGCAGGGGATTATTACTGACAGGCAATTTAGCTTTATAAAAAACTCTAATACAGAAAATGCCATTAACGATTTTTTGGAGAAAACAGTGAGAGCTTTGCATCACTCATCAAAATGTATTGTAGTTTTTTTTGGATCTGGCCAAGGCCTTCGATACGGTGGATTATTCTTTATTTATTTGTTTTATTTAACGTCGGTCTAGTTCTGCGACCAAGGCTGATCACCGACGCCGGGAGCACGCTATCCCTAACCGGAAATTTTGCCGAATCCTCAGGTATTCCAACCCGAGGTAGGGATCTTTAACGAGCCCAACATCCATGGACTCGGGACCGACAGTTTAACGTCTCCTCCGAAAGACGGCATATCTCCACTTTACCTCGTGCTCATTGGTACCGTGCCTGCGAGCTATGATATGCTACTAAATCGCTGCAGGCTGTACGGGCATATTACGAAGGTGTTCTTCTTGGATTATTCTAAATTAATTGATAAATTACACAATTATGGTATTAGAGGAACGGCATTAGAACTTATGAAAAATTATTTGTCTGACAGAACTCAAAATATAAAAAATTGGAAATACTCTTAGTACTGAAGCCACCTTAAAAACAGATGTTCCTCAAGGTACAGTTTTGGGACCCATTCTAATTTTAGTTTATATGAATATTATTGCTAATATTAATTATTTTAACGGACATTTTATCTGCAGTGCAGATGATACTGTATTACTATTTTCAGAAAAAGATTAGGAAATAGTGAAAAAAATGCAGAAGACTTTAAAATTTATTTGTAGCTAAATCATAATTTATAAACTTTAAATATTGAAAAAACCAAATATATATATATATAAAAAAGAATGCAAATATTATTCCGTAAATTTTATGAACTTCGTGATATACTATCACAAAATCATTTAATTTTACTGTATCAATCTTATGCTGAATCTGTATTGTATATTGTATAACAGCTTGGGGGGGAGCCTATAAATCTAATATAAATATGTTGCAAACAGCCCAAAATCTACTATTAAAAGTAATAATTAAGAAAAGTCGATTATTTGCAACAGAAGCACTTTATAATAATACGAAAATTCTAAATATAAGAAGTATCTATACATATCAATGCTTACTACGTCTCTTTAATGAAAAAAATAAAATATCAATATTTTATAAAGTGTATAAAATGAACGTATACGTTCTAGATCATTTAACTTAAAAACGGATATATTTATCGGAATGTAAGAAGAACATCTTTTTTGTCTAGAATAGTCTAAAGAATTAGAAATATAATACCCCCCATTTATTACCCCAAACTACCATTGATTCATAAGGATTGAAATAGATGGTAACATAAAATTAGTTATCTTATCTAGTTATCATTTCTAAAATTTGCATTCGCTTATTCAAAAATATCTGGGCGATATTTGATAAATAATTGTTTTTATTTCATCCCTATTTAGAGTTTTATCTATTCTAATATAGTTTTGGAAAAAATATACATAAAAATGTACCATTATTTTTGAATATATTATTATCTCTAGCATTTACGCTAGATAATTCTGGAGCATTCTTTATAATATAACAAAATCGTAGGTAGTAAAATTATTTTCTGTCCGGTTCATTCGTTTCTCAGTGGTAAACTTGAAAATGAATTTGGTTTGAGAAGTCATTTTATTTGGAAGTCATGGTTCTATTAATCTTAAATTGAGTTGTTCCGTATCGGTGGCGTCAGTGGTTGGGTTAATATTTCCAACACGTATGATACTAGTGCTCAAATTCGGGAATTAACATGGGTGTTTGAGATTCAAGAACAAATCAGTTGATTTTTATCAGAAGTTCTCAAAAATATAAAACTAAAAACATCAAAAGGATTAAGAATTTAATACCAACTAACAACAACTTAAATGCATCAAGTAGACGTTTAATGACAAGTAGCGAAAGAAATTATTCTTGTCTCGTTACAAGAATCTTAAGAAGGTTTGTATAAGGGGTGCTTAAAATTCACAAGTTTCGTCCCTTTAAGTATCAACTTCATTACAAACTTCAATACTAGAGTGTAATTTTATTGGAGCTAAGGAAACGTAACCAAAATGACTTTAGCATCTCACAAATGTTTGGTATATACTATATTAGTTTAATAATGAATAAAAAATTACAATGCGTTTTCATGTCATATTTTTCAATTTATGTAAATATTACATATTACATATTACATATTTTAATATTGTTAAAACAGTAGATAGAAAATTACCTAATTCTAGTGTATAAAGGGAAACATTTTTAAATCAATAATACGTTTACCAGTTAAAGGACACCGGATTCTACCGAACATCAATAAAATGTTCAAATTAAAATCTATCTGGAATATTCTACGAGTTCCATGAACAAAAACACTGAGCGACCATTATTCAAATTTCATATTTCCATACTGAATATAGATTAGTTCAAATACACTGGTAAAACTGTATTTTCCCGAGGGAAACCATCCGGATTATCGCTAGTTGGATACTTTTATTATTTAAAAAAAATGTCTCTCTAGTCCGTAAAGAAACACTTTCTATAGAAACGTAAGCACCACAAATATGAGTGTAAAGTGAAAAATTGGAAATTATTGTACATATTGTAAATTAATGTAAGCCTTCATAGAAAAAGAATTTGCACCAATTAGGATTAGAATCCCAGTATAATACCAAAAACTGATGAGTAAAGTTATAAAATACTCTGAAGATTTCTGGATTAAAAATGTTGACATTTGAATTGGATGCCACTCTTCATTACTCGATTAAAGATCAACTTATATTAAAAATAACGTAACGCAGATTTTGAAACGGTCGTTAAAAGTCAAGCGAATTCAAATGGAAAACTGTAAACGGTAGGTACTCCATTCAAAAATATTAAATGTTACATCATACTTCGTCCTAGAATTTTCAAAAAAAAGCCTTGTATAGTTTTGTAATCAGTTATTTTGTCACAAACTTTTACATAGAAGTAATTAAACTTTAATGTAGCTGTTAATGACATTGTAGCTGAATGTTTATTATAATTGGTTTATTAACAGGATTTATCTTTTTAAAGCTTTTACAAAACTAAAAGTTCCATAAGTCTTGTTTAAAATACCACGCATTTCTTTCCACAAGAAATAATACTTAGAAATTATTCAGAAAACTGCGAACTCAAGAGGTCATACTCGCTAACTTCTTGCAATTAAGCTCTTAAATTACTTGGAAATTTGCAAATTCCTCAGTTTGAAAAATGTTCTGCGGTCGTAGAGTCCGCAATTATATTTGAAAATTGTTTGTTCCGCAAAATAAAATATTCAGTGGATTAAGGCCGCCACTTAATAAATTATCTTGAAGACACCGGAGAATTTTCCTCTGAAAGATATCTTTGGAAAAAAAAAATAACAGAGGCGAAAAACAATCATGAGAGTTGAATATTTGTTCCAAAAAATACAGGAACATTTCCTTTTTATTAAACACCAGAATTTTGCAATTAAGAAAAATAATGGCTTTTTCCTTTAAAAATATTTGTTATATTATTTGCATCTTTTATAATATGCGAAAGTAGTGTAACAAGGTAAAAATTAATGTTTAAAGAATACAGAAAATTTTAAGAGAAAACGAGGAAAAGGCGTATCTGATTTATTTACGTTAAACAAATAAATTAATTACGTTCGCAATTGGAATTTTTAGTTTATTATTACTGCCTGCGTCTTGAACTACGTACACGCCAAATAAAAATATTGCACTTGAAACTCGTTTCGCTAACTATATTAGCATCATCAGGAGATGATTAAAATTCGCGTGGAGTGGAGTACCTTGATTTAGTGTTTAATTGGTTCAACACTCAGGCACTTAAATACATTAATTGCTTGCTCTGAATCATAAAACAGAATTAGAATCATCATTGTCCATTTTTTACTGGAAATAGTATTATTTATTATTACTTTTAAAATTAACTTTTTTGTCACTGAAATAGTCCGAATAAACTATACCAGTTTATTACAATGCATTTCTAAAGAAAATTTTCTAAGGAACAACGCAAAGAAAAAACGGGCGAGCTCTCGAGTTAGGGTGGAAAAGAGACGGTGTCAAGTGATTACAATTAGTTCGCGTTCGTCAAGTTGGATACATTGTTTCTATCACTGTGACTACGGTTTTGTCAGAGCGTATTTTTTGTGTTCCTTACGTAGTGTTATTGTATTTATCTATGTGTAACAATATGTAATTTCCCGGCTGTACTATATATGGAAAATTAAGTTGTATTATCTGTCATAATATTTGCATATGTATGCTCACTGAGGTTGCGTTATCTCTATTATCTTTCAGTTTGTTTCAATCCTCATTTTAGGTTTCCTAAAGATCTAAAACGTACGAGAGAGAATTTGTATATAGAGGAAATTGGGAAATGCTGATTTAATCTTTTTTTTAATAAATACATATTTTAGGTAATTTAATAACACAGTGCATTCTAAAATATCTAATAAAACCCTATGATACGTGGTTGGTAATAAATACTTTTTTGTATATTACTTTTCCTAGTTTGAAAGCTTTGGTACAGGGTCTATTAACGGTAACTTGACCGCCCCTCGGAAATCCTGAAATAAAGGAGTTTTTCACAATTTAAAAATACACGTAAACTCTTATTGTGAAAGGGACAAAAATGATGTATTCTGTTGAAGAAAGGAGAAAGAATAGAAATCGTTAGAAAATAATATATCAATGATTATTGTGCTAAGGCTATGGCAAGATTTATGAATACTAATCATCCGGAAAAGAACGTAAGTCATCCTTAGATCAAGCAGTTTTAAGAGATAAGTTGATTCACACCAAAAAGCACTATGTAGAACGTTCAATGTTAAAAGAATCCATTGAAGTGGTAGTGTTGGGTCATTTATAAAAGTCATTTACAAATGGACAATAGGCAATACATCAGGATGCAGCCTCGAGCATCTAGTGTATCAGCGTCTAGGATTCATCGAATTATAAAATTTCATAAATTTCATCCTTATAAAATAAAATTAATTCAGGAATTAGATGATCCTGATCGTCGGCTTAAATGTTACGAAGAATTTAGTGAACTAACATTGATTGTACCATACATGTTTTTTCGACAAGTGTACCTTCATGGTAAATAGTGAAGTAAGTAGAGATAATTGTTATTATTGGAGTAAGGCTATCCCCATTTAATAATATAGACAAATAAACAAACTCTTCAAGAATTAAATGTTGGTGTTTTAGGAAGCCACATTGTAGGAGTATTATTTATTGAGTGAAATCTCAATAGAACAACTCATTTTAATTTGTTAGAAGACGTTATCGACTCCAGCACTACTGAGATATTGGAAAATGTTAATAATCTTTTAGAGGACGAAGTAACTTTCCAAAAGGTTGGTCCACTGGAGTGGATCACCTCGTCCCACGCTCTTGGATTTCTTTTTATTGAGACAGCCGAAATCAAAAATAAATACCACTTATATTTCCATATAAATACTTTAAACTTATTTAGTAAATCAAAAAAAAGGAATGTATATACAAATAAAAACCTTTCAAATTCCGAGTACCAGACTACACGTGCTATTTAGAAAAATAGAGAGTTGCTACGTTGTTCCAGGGAGTTGGATTTCTGGGTTTGAATTTTATGACAATTAGTCCCGTCGTTAATAAAATTTGAGGTGTTTTTTTTTAATTTTGAAAAATTCATTTGTTTCTGAGATTCTGGGAGGAGTTAATTTTTCTTTGATACAACCTATATACAGTAAATTAGTTACAATTTGAGCTTCTTATACATTAGTACCTATACATCCCAAAAAAATAAATATTTTTTAAATGTAAATAATATTAATGATACCATCTATTTAGAAAAAAAAGTGATAAAATTTCAAACATATTGGTTTTTATACAAAAATGGATTGTATTTTTAAGTGGATACTTACTTAGAATGATATATGCATAAATCCTATGTGCTTTTCTTAATGAACAAATCAATTTTATCCAATAAAATAATTGATAAACTGACTTTAATGATCATAACGAAATTCAAGATTACATTTTTCCAATAACTTTGATGCGAGTTCTTTGAGTGGTTTAAATAATATTTAGCACATATTTTGACTGCTTTCCCTAATCACAACTTAAACTAACTTAATTTTAGATATGTTATTAAACTAATAAACTTCTACTTTCGGTGACGATTTATATTTTAAATTATGTGAAGGATGATAAACAACAAGAGAATCTATTTTTGAGCGGAGAGTGTGTGTACTGTTAAGTGATTTCTTAGCGACTCTTAATTTTTGATATTGTGGAGGTGACTGGCGTTGAGGGTGACTGGTTATTTGTTAGCTCAGAGGGGGCAGTTTTTATTGGTCAATTTTTGTAACGTATTTTAACGAAAGTTTGATTGGTTGAAATAAAAATTAGCTGTTTTTGTGTACGTTACTAATGTCTCATTTGTATATGAGAACGGTTGGAAAATATACAGGATGTACTAATGATAGTTCAAGATTATTTTAACTTGTTTAAAATGAGTAAATTAATATTAACACATAACAACGCTTTAAATAATGGCCAGTTAAAGAAATTATGTGGACAATTTTTGAAAATAAGAGGATCTACCAGAATTTTATACATAAACCAGTGGCAATTCTAATGCTTACCGTCATTATGGTAAATATACTTATGAGCAATCAATATAATCTCCGAATGTGCAAGTAATATAACTGCAACAATTTCAATTAATAATTTAGTTAAATATTTTTGCATTTTGCATCATCAAAAGTGATCGCCACACTAACGTTTTAACAAATTTAACAAAAGCGACAAAACAAATAATAAAATTAATCAGTAATATATATGTGCAGCCGCTCCCCGTTCTATGTTACTTCAAAGCAAAATTTGACACTCCCTATTTTCGAATGAAATGAGTAACTCAAATTATATTCCACTGCTGTTATTCATAAAACCTCATAATATCAATATGCTGTTTGTCATATTGTTTTATTTTATGTTTTACAGTTTTACAATGGGTTAATTTTTGCAGTAAATTACTTAAAATATTTCCAGTATTTCGCAGAAATAACAAATGAAAATGGCAATGTCCAGTCTCGAGAACTTGGCTTGAAGTAGTTAAACGGAAAAGTTTCGATTGCGATTTATGTATAAAGGATGGTTCAAGACTTCAGGTCTTCAAGAAAGAGCAAAATTCAGAATCAAGTTAATGCGCAATATATTTTTTTGTGTTAATTTCGTTTGATCACAATGATACAAACAAAGCTGATTGGTGAATAAAATAATTCTCAAAACTACCAAAAACTCTAAGAAATATAATTTAAGATCCTTGCTACTTATCCATTCTAACATTACATCAACATTTCATAAGTGCAAGTAAACAAACTCTATATCGAGATGTACATAAACACAGTAATTAGTACATAAGAAAATTGTTGAATTAACTAAATGTTATCTTGTTGTAGTCAACAGATTAGCTTAATTTTTTACAGATTTTTGGTCATATGCCCTACAATTTTACAATAAAATAGTATAAAAATTTTCAGGAAAACCCGACCAAAAAGCAAAAATTAAATATTTAGAATTGAGTTCACAGCAAAGTCATATTAAATATTCTAAAAAAATATTCGTAATTAGAAAATATTTGAATATTTTTATTTGTAATTCTTGAAAAACTATGAATCGTTGGGACAACCTATATTCTTTGTCCATACTAAAATAAGCTTCCTTCTGTCCTAATATCGTTGTCTCTGAGCTTTCCATTTCAGTGTGAAACAGATGTTGACAATAGTTCATAAACTGCACAATCCCAGATTGTCTATTTTATATTAAAGCTTCCACAAACATATGGCACGTACACAATGTAAAATTATTTCTTAATTTTTTGCAATACCAAATACATCTTTATTGTTCTATATAAGGATATACATGTAGTGTATGTTATAATAAATATTATCATTATTATATTCTTGCACGTTACTTTGAAGCTATTTATTTTCCAGAATTTTTAACATGATTCACACATGGACCTAAGCTAAGGTGTCAAATACTGAATCTATTTTATAATCGTTAATCAGCTCTTCTGGCAATTTATCTATTCGATCACATACATTAATATTTGGCCTATTTTGTCCTGCTTTGTAATTTAATTATGTCTTTTTCCTTTATGTTTATCGTATGGATTTTTCCAAATAAATTATTTTTTGCTTTCTTTACTACTTTACACTTCCTCTTTATTTTCTTTATTCGTAGTGTTCTTCCATTTCTTCTTCTGGTTCCTGATTTTCATCTGATGTAAATGTAGTATGCATTTTATGTAGGTTTGGTTTTGCGTATAGTATGTAATATTCTTGAAAATATTCCAATCTCGACTTCATAAATATTTTGATTGGATTTTCTTAAGTCTCTAGATTTTTATCTTGTCGTTAATCTTCTTTCCCCTTTTCCTTCTAATACAAACATTTATAAGACAATAGACATGTCTTTTATCTAAATATCTATTTGTGTTTGCTTATCAGAAATTGTTAATTTTTTTTAGTAAACAATGAATTATTTTAAGAACTATTATAAGTAATAAAGTGAAGGTTTGGTGTGTACCCACTGAGTGAAACTGACGAAAGAAGTAAATTATTTTTTATTTTAAAGTGAGTATGTGGAAAATTAAATTGGCCAGACGCTTTCGTCTTATTAGGATTTCATTAGGACTTTATTTAATGGTCTAAAAAACCGAAGCGCTCGGTTGAATTAAATTTTCACATACATATTTAAAACACAAAAAATGTTACTTTTTTGGTCTATTAAAAATAAATTAATAATTTAATATATTTCCAAAGCGAAACTGAAATGTTTACTTCGTCTTTACATGTAAGTAATATACGATTTTGAATATCTGAGGGCCATTTTAAAAGTTCCTGTTTTATATGTATGTAAATATTGTCATTTGCTTTTCATATTTGGCAAAGTTGTGATATAAAACCCTCAAAGTTATGAACTCGATTAAAAGAGCATGATCGATGGAGGTTTTGGCTTTAAAAAAGTGTTAACTTCACCCTCTTTTCAATATACATCTATAGTGTATCCCGCCCAACTTTTTTCATGGTTTAGGAGTTTAGCTTCCAAGGTTATTTAATTTATAACTAAGGGTATTGATAAAAATTCTTTATTAAAATGGATTCATTCAAATACTCCGGTGGGAGTTGAAAATTTTACCGGTTTTGTTTAATTGGTAGTAAGTACTTGCTGGTTTGAATTTAAAAAAAAACATGATCAAGTTTTAAATGGACTTTCAGATTTGATAAAAAACCTCATTTCAATGGTGTACCTTACTTATTTCAAAAATGTTTCATTCAAATTGAATGAGATCAATAAAAATATTACTGTAAAAAAAGCATAAAGAAATTCCACACAATAAAAATTATAATTATAGTCGTATTTTCAGTTTCTAGTAGACTAGATATTAAAGAAAGTGAAAATCCAGAAATGTTGATTTAAGGTATGTAAAGTATTTAGAATGAAATAACATAAAAATCTGCAAAATTTATTAACCCCCTACCCCTGAAAGAATGATCGTTTTCGAGTATATCTCGTTTTTTAAGCCTAAAATTCCAAAAAGCACTATTTTTTAAATTTACCCTTTTAACACCCCTAATTTCCTTAATATACATTTAACGGCCCATACTTATAGGATCTTTTTTTATCCGTTTTAGAAGTACTATCAGCCCTCGAATTTGTTTACACCATTTTAATGAAACCTGTATATACAGGATTCTTCAGAGCTATTCATGACATTCAAAGAAAAGTTGTAAGATGTTCTCATTTTGTGTAAAATCTTTGAAAGATTTTTATCTACAATGAAGGAAAATTCAAGAGACAGTTTTACATTGTTCACCATGTCACGACCAAACCGCACAATATCGGGGAGCTGGAATTGAATCGAATTGTCAATATGTGAGCTGATTAAAGAAACACGATTGAGACTTCAAAACTTCGGACCTGTTTTTATGAATTCAGGACTTGCCATTGTGAAAATCGAAAGAGATAGAAAGGCAGTTAAGAATGTAGAAAATGGAGGCTATATATTTGACTGGAACGCTACGATGGCTATACCTATATAGAGTGAAATATGTGCTCTTGTAGAAGTGGATTTTGGAGAGTAGAATACAATAAAATTTTAGAGGAAGGGCCTCGGTTGATTTAAGTTGTTGGTAGAGCAATTTTAAAGATAGAACTAGATATTGTTACCAAAGTATATTACCGGCTCTTTGAATTTCGCACAAACCATTATTGCTTTATCCAAATATGTATAAAAATACCCTATTTAGTTTAGTTTAAATAAACGTACTTTTAATATTAGTGGACTATAGCCATAACTTATAGAAATAAAAACGCAATAATAAAACAAAAAACAGCATGAACTTAGATCATCAGAATAAAGTGAATAAATAACGCATACCGCATTGATTAATCGAAACTCTCAGTTCAGTGTACATACATTATTATTTTATTATGAAAGTAGTGGAAGCCAGTATATACTTAAAGCACAGTTATTAAGGGGGTGGTCAGCAAAAATAATATCAGTATATTTCGTCCAATGTCATTAATATATGATAATATAAAACACATACCCTTTACACCGCATTCTTTTGTAGTGAAAAATAGGACAGAATTAATTATAACCTGTTGTTCTGATGATCGACACTCGCATAGTAAACTGATAAGAGAGAGCATAAAAAAGTTACGTGTTTAATGTTGTAGCTTAACTAATGTAGATATTTCAGTTTTTGTCATTGTGTTTGCCGCTGTTTTCAGTTTAGTTTTGCATTATCGAATTACAGGTATCCTTTAGTATATAAATGTATATACAAGGTGACCTTGAAAATAATGAGCATATTTATGGATGAGGTATAAAAACGTATGCATAGTAAAATGTCTTATAAATTTTTTTTTAAGGTCAGCCGTTTTCAAACAAATAAATATTAGTAATTTAGATCTATCCAAATAATATTTACCGAAAAGCAATCAGAGCAGGCAACACCGATAACTCAGTCAAGTATAAACATTGGTTTTTTAAACGTTCTAACAATAAGTATTTATTTTAGTGCAATTGGATATTTAGAATGGTTAATTATAAGGGATATAGAAGAGTGAAAAATGTATTCTCGACAATTATTACACGTCCGAATGATTTCTACCACTACTTTTTTTAAATAATATACGGCACGTTTCCAATAATCTTTGGGACACTTAAATCATAAAACATCGCGGCTTTAATTTACTGAACCTGTCGTGATATTCTTGATTTGAATAAACTGCCATTTTTCACTAAATTAGGGAAAATACTTTACCAAACGATAAATTTAAAGCGATTAAACGATCCGAATTGTCTGCAAACTAACAATATTTTATGACTCATCAGGTAGATATTCTTTGATTACATGACACATATTTTTATTAAAAGTGGAGGTGTTGCCAAGCATAAATTTTCGAGTAAATGTTTGACGTGAACTTTTGTATAAACTAATGATGTTAGAAAAAATATTATAATATTTTCTTGCAAATGACACGTTCTATATGATTATTTAGTATTTCGCAGACAAACTTTTTATATAATTACTTTTTGTGACATAATTAATTTTAGAATCTATACCTATTGACAGATATGTCTGAGATTCTAAATTACAAAACAAATTACAATTAAATTGTATTTAAATCATAATGAATGAAAAATATCTTTACTTAGAATTTAGATCTTAAGTGTAGCGTCAAATACAGTTTTATAAAATTTAATGAAAATTATAATAAACGTTATGGATTGTACTTCCTCAAATTTCAAGAACACTTAATTTAAATAATTAATGTTAATAATGCAATGCAGAATTATGACAGAAAATATAAAGTTTCCTATTATGTAATTATTTAATGAGTAAACAAGTTTGATACTAAAATCAAGGTTGTTTCAAAATTAATTGGACGTGAAATGTCAATTCATAAAATGTGGTCTCAAGTTTTGGTTCCTAAAAGTTTTAAAATTCACTTCCAATATTTGTTAAAAAGTTCATGGCCTAGTTTAATTTAGCGAAGTTTTAGATTGACAATATCCTAAAAATTACTTAAAAATAAGCCATATTCTCATCTATTTTCGAATTCCCAAAGTCCGCATCGAAAAATTGTAGTTTGCTTTGATAAAAATATTATTATTGTAAATATATAAAAACCAATTTTAATCTATGAGTGTAAAACACTTTGAAGTCTACTTACTTTCGGATTTTTTTTTTGATGAAGTGATTCTATGACTTTTATGTGTAACAATAAACTTGGAATTTCAGGAGAGGACGAATCTTTCTGACTCCCATCACGTAAAAACAAAAACAATTGAATTGAACTATTGCTATAAATTTTGCCATACATTGGATTAAGGTTTAATTATAGAAAAAGAAATCAGTATTAGATTGCAATTATTTCTAATCATCCAAATAGACTAATAATTTTAATCGCGCTGAAGCTATAGTTGTTTACTGAATAGAAAAACTCTTATTGGCAGTTCAGTGATAATAACATTAAGCTCAATTGGAGCAAATTTAAATGTTTAATTGGTTTATTATTAATTTTGGCACGATCGTATGTAAGTAGATATAATTGATTTATAAAATAAAATTAAAGTTGATTTAATGACTGCAAAATAAAACAGAAATAGGAAACAAAACAAAAATAAAACTTTTTCCAAACATTCAAACTAACAAAACAGAAACACTTTGATATTTACCGACAAGAAATTGGACTCGCGATTGTTGCAAAACCGGTTACAAAACAGAGTCGAAATATTTCAACTTTGGTGCAGAATTCTTGAAAAATTTTTCTTTTCTTTATTTGGTCTGGACGTGGCATTAGATGTTATATAACTCAAAAATCTGCTCGAGCATAGTACTTACAATAATTTCAGTAAATACCAACAAACGAGAAATAAATTTTAATCCTACGCATTTTTAATAAACTTTTAAAAAAGAAATATCAAATAAGAATTAATTCAATATGTAACTGATAAGTTTTTACGTATAAATCCCTTATTTAAAAATTAAATAAAGTTATAAAATACAACGTTTATTTCTTACACTTTTTCCATGTGAGTTATTTTTTCATGAATAATTCACAACTCCACAAATTGTTGTAAGTAACCTCTTTCATTCGTTGTTGGCATTTCACTCGTCCTGAATTTGTGGAAAATATTTTCCAGTTGCTGAATATGAATATGAGAATTCACAATTGAAATAAAACCCATTGTTTAGTGGTTTTATTTTAAAACTTCCTAGTTTCAACTAAACATCATTAGAGGATTCATCTAATGTATTTTTAGACTTTTAAAATCTACCATCATCTCCTCTGGAAATCTTTTCAATAAAATGAAAAAAGTAAGATAATTATTTTTAAAGTACTTGTTTTGATCGTTTTGCTTACCTGAAACTTTCAAAGGTTTACGGACTAAAAATTTCTAAAGAAAATATTCTAATTAATCTTGATTGTACTTTTTGCGCCTTAATCATTTCATGTTCTTTCATGTTTTATGTTTTATTCTAGAGACTGAATAATGAGAAAAATTAAAATTTAAGAAGAAAAATATTTAGCAGACAATGGTTTTTATTCGAAGTTTAGAATATAATACAATAAGCGGTTATTTTAGAAAAACAAGATCAAAGCACAGAGAACAAACAGACAGTTCTTGATACCGTAAATTCAACTCTATTTTTAAAATTGGAACGAGCAGCGATATTGAAAAGAATCTTGTTTTTTTTTTAGTCTAATGAAATCTTGAGCAAAAGAATCATACGTAATTCTATACATGCTCTAACAATTGTTCTATAAAATTTCGCTATAAAATTTATATCTATATTTAATTATTTTTTATTATTTATTTAGTAGCAATCACATGTAATATAATATATGAGCTAATGTGTTAACTTGTGGAGTGGTCACCGGTGCAGTTAACTTGGGGAGGTGAGTATCCAATAAGACCACTTCATTTACCACTTAAGTCCAATTCCTCTTCAGCCTGCGGATATCAGTGGTTGCAATAATGATTCCAGTAATTGATAAATTTGAGTTACTGTGTTACAATTTTTATTAGCTATTGATATTATGGCCGTCGTCAGCAAGAGCTGCAGAGATAACACACCTTGAAGCAGGTTTATCATTCATATATAATAGGAAAGTAACAAGAAGTTTCTCCATTTAATTTTGGTAAAATATTCCTTTAATATGGATATATTTTATAAAGACTGAAGTACCTATATGGAAGACTTCTACTAGTTTTAAATAATAAACTTGGGTACTAGACTTCGTCAAAAGCCTGGGCCACATATAAAATATTGTTGTATAAGTCTGCCGATTTTCCAATGATGCGTAGATTACATATACATACTATTCTATGACATTGCTTGAGTTGTAGAATTTTTTCTATGAAACCCAAACTGATAATCTGGCATTCATTTATCTTTATCGGTTTTTATTATTCACGTTATTTTAATTTGACGAAAACAAACTTATTTCACGATAAGATTTCACTTTAGTTTCATCTTTACCAGATATAGAAGCCTGATAATAGCATAATTTTAGTCCTTCTTCTGGTAGTTCTTTCATTATAAGGTCTATAAGGTCTTTTTTGTGGATTCAGAAACTTAATTCGATTCTTTATTTTACTTAAAGGATTTTTACATTTTTTTTTAAATACTTGCAGAGGTTTGATTTCTAGATATTTATCATTACCATGTGGATTAAGGTCTTTTACGAAAAAGTCTGTTTTTTTATGAAGACCCTAGTAGATTAAAGATTTACTCGTTTAATATAAATTCACAGCATGGTGCCTGTCACTAGTTCTGCCTATCACTGTATACTTCAATATATACCTCAATAAGTTTCTCAAATTATATTCTGACAAAGCCATTATGAATGTTCTTCCATTTTTATTTGCAATCACCATTGCAAAAAAATGTATAAGTACATGAGTAAAAGTATTTCTTTTTGTTTCAGATATTTGACTACTAAATGAACATTTGTTGCAATAGCTTTAATATTTTGAAAAAGCGTGCCATTAGATTAAATATAGATGAATCCGTTGAACTGATCATATATGACGTTATCAAATGAAGAAAAATGGATGGCAATAGTAAAATGATTTTTGGATTACCGTAATCATCAAATTGTTTAGTAGCAATCGACGGTAAACACACTAGAATTCAAAAATATCCAATTTCCCGATCAGCCAATTTAATTTATAATTCTGTTATTTTGCTGGGATGCAACGAGGCTGGTAGTCTCTTTACTTCAATAGAAAACGAATATACTGTACAAATTTTTGGAATTTCTTCGTTGATTACAAAGCAACAATACTTTACTCTATTCAACTAAACTTTCGCATGACGCAAGTGGCAATAAATTCCATCTATCAAATGTTTCTTTGCCATGGCAATGGAATACTTGTTTATAAAATAGAAACATATGAAATCAATTAAACCTACCTAAATAACTCCTTGTTTTGATTGTCTTATTAATTATATGACAATTTTGTTTCATTTGCTATTGTTTTTTTCCTTACGTCGTTTTTACATAGAAAACGTATTCCTCTTCAGATAGCGTACTATATATACTTACTTCACTTAAATATTAAGAGAGAGGAATTTCCCAGAAATATATCCCAAAATCAATAAACCATAGACATGTGTTTAATTTATTTAATAAAATATAAAAATAAGTATCTATTTATTTATTTATTTATTTATCGATCACGAATTTTTCATAAACAAATATATAAACATTGAAAATGTGAAATAACATTCGTAGATAATAATAAAATTATGGTTCCTCACATTTTATTTCAGGAGACTTGTCAGATGATTCCAGAGAAGTTACAAGGTTCTGTAAAACAATAAATTATGTTTTCAAGCTCCTACATTGTATGGTTGAAATATTGTTACCAATTTTTACGGGTTACTTCATATATTGACTTATTGAATAAATGTTTAACATCTGATAATCCAAAAATTGTGTTATTTCTAGCAACGTAACCTTTAACTTAACCCAATTAATATTATTGGATTAAGGTCGCAGTGATAGGATGGTAAGCTATATTTTTAGAACTTAACAATGTTACAATTTCACCTTTCTTTCATTTAGTGGTTGGTAAAGTTTCAAGTAATCTGTAGTGATATGGGCCTTAGTCCTTTTCTTATCCGCGTTGTGTTTTCAGTTTGGAACAGATATGCTTGTTTGCCTAATCTTAATGAGATTCTTGGCTTGGCTTAGTTCCTTATATATACATAAAATTCTCCTTCTCATTGATTTTGGGTACTATTATTTAGTCATTTTTCAACTTCTTGTATGGCTCTGTGTATTCTGCCACATGTAAAATGTTAACCATGTATGTGTTTATCTTAGTAAATCTCTGATTTTTTTTTGTAATGCAGTTTTATTGATTTTATGTTTAATCGTAGTGTTGAGCGATTATATATGAGGTAACTATTATGATGCAAAACCGCAGGCCAAAAGCAGTCGATACATACAAAAAAAAGGTATATTCCACAAAAATCTGCATTGTTTATGCTTTACCGTTCATTTCAATTGCACTAAAAACATATTTATAGGAAATATTCAATAACACCACTGAAAATATTTGATCTGCATAAGCTATGAAATACTAGAGTTACTAAATATTGTGGGATTACTCATAGAAAGCGGTTTTTTTAATCAGAGATGGATTCGACTAAAACGAATTTGAAAGTCTACAATATTAATGTGCAATGAAAATGTATTAAAAGTAATAGTGATACGTGCATTCGTAAAGTGCCAAAAATATAATTATAGATTCTTAAACCAAAATGATAGAGGGATCATCCGAAAATAAAGCACAAGAAGATTATTAGTTTAGTGAAGTTAAACAATTTACAAATTTTTTGCTCTTTGTGTGATCGATAGTAAATGTGAGAAGTGAAAGTTTCGTGTTATTCCAATAACTTAAAATATTTTTTATGGTAAAATCGAGATAAACCGGACTTTTTTTAACTAATACGCGAATTACGGTGTGCCATACTGTAGATTTTTTAAAAAACGAAATGCAAATGTTTTTGTTTATTGCTCTGAAGCTAAGCAATAGTCTAAATTTTATTTTATTTTACAATTTTTTAGAAGTTTTTATTAAAGTGCAGAGGGGATGGTTTATATTTCAATAATATGCACATTGGTTTCCTTTACCCGCGCAACTTTTTACTTCAATCAACCTGGTGGGTCATAAGAGTTGTGTTTCAGTTTCAAACAATATACCTATACAATTTAATGTGTTTCATTGATTTATTATAAGATGTAGATACGAAAAGTCATTATAAATCATTATTATAATGGCTCTTAAAATAAATAAAATATCTTTTTACCAATACTATTTATTATAACTTATAACTATCTATTAACGAAATGCTCCGGCTCTCTTGAGAATATTATCAAAGAACTCTTCGTTCTCGCATGGAATATTTTCATAACATTTTACTTCGAATAAATATTCTCATACGTGGTCCTATTTTTGGACTGAATAATTGTTAAGGGCGAAAATATTGATGCATTAAATATGAACTAAGTATATCATTTAATATATTATACGCACCATATCTATTTGGGTATCTTCAACATATTAAGTTAATTTTTATTGATGAATATTAACTCCTTATTAAGCAAATTAAGTAATAAATCATTTACCTTCCATACAAAAGTTTTAGTTCCGGAACAGACATTATTAGATTTGGTTATTACGATGTTTTTTGAATTCACTATATTTATTCCCTAATATTAATTTAGATTAATTTCTCTTAATAGAATATTTTATTAAAAGATGTTATGCATGTTATTAAACAAACTTACTTAATCAAATCATACACCCTAAGCAAAACGCACGAATTGAAATAGAGGGATCGTGTAAAGGGTAGAAACTTTTTTGTCTCACATTGATACCTTTTGCCAAGAACATAGGTCTGTGAGTTCTCATTGAATTAAGAGGAAGAAGTAACCCTTCAAATCAACTACAGACTGAAACCTGTTTTGTTATACTGATGAACCTAAAACCAAAAAAGAGTGCTAGAGTCTGCAAAACTTCCAAATATATTTACAATAATTGATAGTACATGCAAGAGCATCTCAACCATAAATCTAAGTAATTCATGTCTGCTGTGGACAAAACACGGTGAGTATACATACTTAAACAATAAGAGCATTCTGAGAAAATTAGATGTTGGGGTCTTAATAGTTTTTTTAATAACATATTAGAAACACATTTGATTAGTTATTTCAATGAAATTCGTTATTTTATATTATTTGTGTAAGTATAACAAAACCAAAATGCGTCTGGCTTTGGTCGAAACTTACTCTTTTCGAGAGTTGTGACTGAATTAAAATTAGAAATTAGCAGTGGTTGAATAGTGCAATGGATTTCGACAAGGGAAAGAATTCACTAAAAATATGGCTCATTCCGAACATGCACGTGTTTCACCATAAAATGAAAATGTGAGACAAATGGAAACTAGATTACCCGCAAACAGACGCATCAAAGTTTGATAACTTTCTCAAATGTTGAACGTCAGTGTGAGAACTATTCATTACGTCATTTATAGCCTTGATTATCGCAAAGTTGTAGCTTAGTGGATCCTACGATTGCTTACTGACCAACAGAACAATTTGCTTTCGGCCTTATCATTACAAAATGTAATGGGCTATTAACAACAAAGTAATTCTTTTCTACATCAAATTGTTGCCGGTAATAAGTCTTGGTGGTATCACCATGAACCATAATGCAATACACTTATGGTGTTAAATTCCTATATTACTCTGTTATTCTTTTATGTAAATCAGCTATTAATTCTAATGGTGTTTTATAAACAACAGACTCAATCAACTGTTTCCACAAAAAGAAATCTAGGCGAGTTAAATATCCTGGAAAAACATTATCCAAATAGTTCCTAACTTCTAAACAGTATCTCAGCTCCTACTTGTTGGAAGTATAATTGCTGCTTCTCTATTTCATTCAAGTTTTCTTCACGACGCTGTATGATAAGAGGATGTACTCGTATTAGTCCTTCGAAAAACTGTAATTACTTGAGTCTAGCTCAATTTTCTTGGAAGAATATTGAGAAAATTTTTTTGATTATTAAGAATTCTAGCCCACACATTAATTTGTTAAGGATATTTTGTGTGGGCTTCTGGGAAAATAAGCAAATACTTCACAATATTTTGCCGAATCATATTTGTCATTATTTCACAATATTCGACTCTTCTTTTGAAAACGTCATCACACAACTCTTGGTAAATTTTTAAGAGTGTATTTTGTTTAATTTTAAATTTTATGGCTGGTTTATTTTTGGCACTCCCAACACTTCGGATAATTTTCTCAACGAAACCTCTGCATCTACATAAATTTGTTTAAGAATGGCTAGTTGCGTAATTTCATCTTGTACACCACGATTATTCGTATTCCGTTTTTTATTATTTACAGATCCAGTTTGCAAAAATTTTTCTATTAGCGCTCTTACAATTCATTAAATTATTAAATAATATCGCCGTCAGGGAATAATTTTTGTTTTCAGTCCCATATAAAATCACAATTTCAGTTCTCTCTTCCACAGTGTAAATCATTTTAGAAAAAAAGTATTAATATTAATGATAAACCGAAGTCACAAGTTTGACAATTGTAATTTAAAAATAATTATTTCCACGGCTACCTTATGATTTTTGAAAATGTTAGAAATGCTTTTGAAAATAGATTTTGTATAGATTTTTGTTTAAATGTAAAGTGAACATGTTTTGACCATTTACCTAAATTGTGAATAAATCTTGTTTTAAGTATTTTCTTTGCTAACTTATGATTTTCAGAGTTAATAATTTTTGATATCTAATACTTTAATTATTTGACAAATTTTATGGTGTAGCTAGAGTTTTCACATACGCATATCAAGAAAATTGCGTTCTTTTTAAATCAACAAAATTTTAAATCTTGGAGTAGGGGTAGTTTGGGGTGGTATGAAAGACACTGAACATTGTCCTCCTTTATCTTAAACAACCGCTCAACACCTTGTATTCTTAAATATTTCCTTGCCTTCATAGACTTTAACTCCAAATGCTTACAAAATAATAAAAAATGAAGAAAATTAAACAAGTGGTTTTCCTAAAATAAGAATCGTATCCTTAAAATCGGTACATTTATGACAATTTCGTTATTTTTCATAAAGTAAATTTCTTTAAGTATATTGGTTGTTGAAGACATCAACGTCAAACATGTTGGTTTATGTTGGAAATTTCGGTCAAAGCGAAACCCTTACGCAGGCTGGAAGCACATGGTCTAAACTAAAGGAATTAATCTCTAAAGAAAAAAGTTTTAAATATCACTATGGAAAACCGTACATACGTATTTTATAAATTTAAGATTAATACATCTTCCGCTGAATTAATAGAACAAAAACGAGGTATGGTAAAAATAGAGTTTGTGATTACAAATTCCTCAGTGATAAATAATCCTAATTTAACAAAATTCTAGAGCTTTACTTAGGCAAAAAATGTATTCAACTTTAAGTGTGTGCGATGACCCACAAAACTTCTTAGCGACACAAACGTGACAAAACATGTAATTATTTCAAAAGAAAATAATACAGACATTTCTAGTAAAAAAATAAGTTAATAATTTGTTTGTCAGTTTGTCTACAGAATCTATACCGTTATTAATCATACAATTATAATTCAAAAGTAAAAAGGTCGTAAAAAAATATATATATAACATAAACATAGGTACGATCAGTAATTAAATGTATGTATTGAACGTAATTTTGCAGAACAAATGGTATTTTTTCTTAATAAAATTTTTGGGAAACTTTCATATTTATAGTTTATACATAATATACGTATCTTTCACTTTAAGGAATAGTGGCCAAATTTAATCGAGAACGTAATAGATAAAGGAAAACAATTTTAAAATTTCAGTTTGTAACTAACCTTTGAAATAATTTTTGAAGACTTCAACAATCACTAAGATAGTCGAACTGCTCACAGAAAATTAGCACAAGACCAGGACGAAACTTTCGCGAAGTTCAACGGCGCGGTTCGACTACAACAAGGAATTACTGGTTTGTGCGGTATGAACTCTCTATATGTATGTTTTGCAACTCCTCCGTCGTGCGGAGTTCGGAACTATTCGGGAATTTTAGGAGTTTCGGGATGTTGCATAGAAGTTTTTCGTTCACACTTTATGCCTCTTTCGCTGCTCCAAACGTTAGGAGATTTGTTTCGTTTGCTGGACAGTTAGACAGAAAAAAATAATATAAAAATGTTGAACTGTTTGTCTCTTATTGGATAAAAAATAAATTTATAAGAGTAGATTTGTAATTCTCTAAATCCGGTGTTTTGGAAGGTAAAACGAAATAACCGTGTAGTAGAAAAACTGTACGAAATGACTATTGGGATAATAAAATCTTTTATATAAAGATATACAAAAAAGTATTACGTCTACATCTGTTGTATTCCTAACTAGTTTTTGTAAACACTAGAAGAATGAACCAAAGTTATAAATTTTAGTCAACACCTTACCTACCTTACCTATTTTTAGAAGCGTAAAATAAAAGATTTTGAATCGTAGGAGATATTTTACTATTTGGCCTATAGGGCAGAGAATAATTCGAATACGTCATCTGATGGAAAAAATTTGCAACCCCAATGAAGTAAAAACAAACTGTTGTTTGTATCTCTTTAAACTTGTTTTATTGTATTTTAAAAGTTTGGATTTTGGTAAAAATTGAACTTAGCCTGATTTATTCAAGTTAATTCTACAATTATTTAATTATATTATATGTGGCACAATTGAAATTGATTTTTCTTCAAGCGTATATTAATATACGGTACATTATTTGAGGCTATCAGCGCAACAGTGGTCTAAGCCCAAAACAATAATTTGAGAAAATCGTCTTTAAACATTAGCGGTATTTTATTTATATATATTTATATATGTTTTAATATGGTATACTGAGATTAATTCAGACAATCTAGATTTTTTTAAATATGATATACAACTCTATCAAGTAATACCTTAGGGCCAAAAAGGTTAATGAAATTTGTTTTTTTTTTTTACATAAAAAACTGTGGGATCTGCCACTGTTCCTTTAAACAAAATAATAATTTTCCGTTTGATAGTCCATTTACGAGTAATTCAACAATCAAATTTAAAATAAAGTCATAAAAATAATGTGAAAGTAAAGACACAATTAACTAAAATTAATAGATATTTTTAATGTATTTCGAAGTTTAGTCTTCTACTTCTTTGTCATCTGTGTAAACGCGTTCTAGTGGATTTTCTGTCGTCTTCAAATTTTGGTAAAAACTATGGTGAATAGGTGGTATAAACGGAGCCAATTCCAAGAGATCCTTTTTCTTTTTAGTATCAATTTTGTGCCCATTAGGGAACAAGATACTCAGTTGATCATCTCTATTTGCAGAATAAAAGTCGTCCGAAGACATATTAATTACCATAAAAGGGGATCTTTTTCTAGATGACTCACTTTGTTCCAATCATCTGGGACAAAAATATTTTTTTTAAATTTCTTATTTTTCTCTATCAACCCGAAATCTTGGTCACAAGGTAGAATAGAATTTTCACTGACTAAAAATTTGTGATGAATTTCTTTTACCACGCTTAAATTGGCCGACACAATGTAGTTGCATAAAGCTGCCATTTGAAATTTAGGCTTTTAGGAAATCGAATATACACTAAACCCAATATAGCGATTTTGTGGATTAGGCCGTTGTTGCGGTGATGGCCTCATATCATTTAATACGTTTTGTAGAAATGGCCTATTATTGTACTAGTACACAAAAGTATTCATTTTATTACTTGTGCAAGAAAGTAACCATAACAGCGGAATAAAGCAAAGAAATCTACTCATATGCTTGATTTATTTCTCATCTAACAATTAAATTAACAGTCTAATAGGAAATATTTCTATAATAGTTGAAATAATCTTTTTTATACTTATTTTTTTTTTATTTTAACGCTTGAAGAAAAAATAGTATGTGTATGTCACTCGGAGTAGAATGCTCATTATGTTTCGCCCAGTTTGTATACTGGCCTCAACAAATAATGTTAGCCTTCTACTCATAGTAGCATAATATAATATTGTTGCACTAAAATTCAAAGTTTACTGTTTCATACATTTTCTCCACTTGATAAACGTGTTGAACCTGAAAATAGTGTTGGTGTATTGGAAAAGGGATCTCAACGAAAGGCTTGGGTAATAAAATTACATGAAGAGGTATACTAAATGTTAAAATAGCCAGGGTTAGGGTTCACATGTAACGAACTAGTCAAAGATTTTTAAATAAGCTTTTCCGCTTTGATTATTCAACCAAATTGACAATGACAAATATTTGTGGTATTTTTAATCAAATAAAACTTTTAGAGATGAGCAATAGTTCTCCAACAATATAAGTTGGGTAAATTATCCTTCTGGGCATAATTCATAAAAGTATTAAAGAAGAAGAGTTAGTGATGAGAAATAGTAAAGTTAGGTTAGTACATAAGTATCTTGTTTTAAAATTTATGATTTATATTACTGGTTGGCCATATTGATCACTTTTAATAGCAAAAATAAAAAAAATATTCTCTTGGAGTACCATCTCGGTTAAAAACAGTTTATACAAAAATTATTTATGAATCTTACTTAGTTTTTAATTTGAAAATGAGTGGAAATATGTGATTAAAATATTCGTTGTAATTTAGAAAACATATCAAAACTAAAATCTTGATCAAACGTCACTGTAATAGTTAAAAAGTTTTTAAATTTGCTTGAATATACAACAAAATTACATTCGGGTAAGTTTAAAACATCCATGCCAAATTGAATTTGTCCATAGCTCTTGTGTCTTTTTTCCAAACGTCTCCATTATTATCGTTGCATGGAGGTATTTGGAGGTCTTACAAAAATCTTCTCTGAAGTCTCTCTTCCTAAAAATTATTCTATTTTAAGTAGATTTAGATTGTAAAAAAGAATGTTGACTCTAATTATTTTTAATATCTTTTCTTGTTGTTTTTGTAAGTATGTAAGTATTTTCTGGAACTAACACATTCTTAGAGCATTCGTTCCCTATTTTCGTTTGGCTTAAATTCAAAAATTCTATTTTACCAGCATATTTATACATTTTATCAAATGTTCAGAAACTTTTTCACAAAGTTATAATTTATATATATATATATTATATATATATATATATATATATATTCTTTATATGGTCCTACAAATTAAAAATACTCGTATATACTTAACTGCTTTAAAAAAGTAGTTTCTTTAAATTCAATCGAAAAGGCTTACCACTTTTTAATACATCAGAATTTCCAATTTTTTTTCTTTGAACATAGACAAACCACAAACGTATAGATTCATATTTTTCTCCACTGCTTTTGCTTTTCTGCAGTAGATGATAATGCTTCAAAATGAATTATTAATTATTTTTTTAGTCAACAGAATAACAAAAAAAAACTAAGAATAAAAGCGATTTACGCTTAATGGACAGGGGAAATTAAATTAAATTAAATTAAATTAAATAAGTTAGCAGTACCTTACAACGTTGCCAAATGGATATTGCCAAAATACTTGTCATTTATCGATATTTTGGCATTCCTTCTTTGGTTAAAATGCTTGAGCATTTAAGTAGTACCTCCCATTAAATAGTAGTAGACTTAACAATCTATTTTGAACGCGAATGCGAAATTGGAGGTCCATTACTTCCACTTACTGCTGTAAGAGTCATATGTTTACACCGAGTATTTTCAATGGAAATGTTTAATATTTAAAACAAAATTATAAGTTGGACTAGATTTATGAAACTGTTGTAAACTTAAGTATTTTTTCAGAGGAACAAGTAACCTTAAAAACATTAAAAGCAAAACTACAAGTTCGTGATATTTTTAATAGTTTTACAACATCACTAAGGATAGTATTAATAAATATTAGTTTTAAATATACATATATACAACATTCTGACCAAAAAAGTGTGAGAAAAAAGGAAGTAGGAAGTGCAAGATAGCTATATCGAAATTTTTCAACTAAAGTAATACATTTTTCCAAATTTTTTTTAGCAGAGTAGCTAAATTTTAATTAAATCTATAGTTTAACTAAATTTTAATTAAATCTACAGTTTATTATCATTTGTATAATAAAGTTATTTTCTGTTTTAGGAATTTTTTTTTATATGAAGTATGATCAATGTGTTTATGAAAAAAAATTTGCATCGAACAAATCGTTTGAGGATTCAAAGGTTTATATGAAAAGGATTGGCAAACAAAACGAAACAAGTTCATAAATTATTTTTTAATTTGAACAGAAACAAGCAGGGAAAACAGTTTTACTTTTTCTCACTATGTTAGATAATGATAATAATAATAATAATAATAATAATATTTATTTAGGTTTATGTACACTGGACTTTTACTATCTCCATAAAAATAATACATATATATTTTTATAACATAAAATAAAACACGTAGATATTGTAGTTAGACATATTTTTATTTACAAACGCATCTTGTATATTGTTTATAAAAGACATAATAGCACTGAATCTATATTGTTCATAAGAGAAGAGACTAAAATAATCTAAATATTGCAAGAGTTGAATAATTATTACATTCTCAGCAGTTTCGAAGGAGGCTGATAATATATGGATTTGCCTATAGTTTTCTGGTAGCGACAAATCACCTTTTTCTTATAGATTTTTGGAGTTTCAATTCAAAATTAATCACATATCTTGAAATGGCAAATTTCAAAATTCCACGTTACAATATTCATTAAAATGAAGCACTGTTATCTTGAAGTGAAAGAAAAAAACTGAGACATGACAACGCCGCAATTCTTTACCTAGTAACGTCATTTCAACTTTAACATTAAATTATAGTATCTTCTGCACAAAAATATTGCACTTATATATTTGCCTCTTGATAATTGTCCAGCTTTATAACTTAAAAATCCGGTTTCTCGCCTACAGTTTTCTCCACCAAACTAACGGTTACACGAATTTCATGTGGACCTTTTTGCAGGCCACTACTTTTCAAAATCTTCAGTTCTATATAAAAAGGTATGACCTGTGTTTATAATAGATTTGCCTTCATTTCTGTATCAGATAGGTGTTGCTTTAAGAAATGAAAACAAATTTTAAATTTTTAATACGAATCCATTATACGGAAAGCCTAAAACTTTAAAGAAGCCATTATCAACTCAATAATAAAAGACCATCAAAAATAAATAATCCGCCGAATTGTTTACATACCTTTGTCATAATAAATAATGCTTATAATTTGAAGCCCTAAAACGATAAAAGTTTAACGACAATTCTCCAAACAACTTCATAGAGCCCTTTTTCTTTTATTGTTTTGAGAATTGACATTGACATTTCACAGCGCTCCCAATGGGATTCTATTTTCCCTATAGTTTTTCGACTTTTCCTTTTTACCAAATAAATATGGTTATGCAGCTTCAAGTGATGTTTTGAAGTTTTTCAATTTTTTGCACAATAAAAAGGAATAATTAGAAATTTAGCATCAAAGAAGTTACTTTAAGGTGATTTTTTTAGTATTTTTGAAGATGGGTAAAGATGTGCCACCTAAAAGGCCCAACAGGTGCTATATAGAGAGTTGGCCCAACTTATTGCAAAGTAAAGTACACCCTTTTCTAAAATATGGACATGAGATTTTTAGGGAATAACTGAAAATCATATAGCTTTGGAATCATGAAATGTTAGATGTAGAGCATGTCTATAATAGACTTTATCTATTTAACGAACATTTTAATAATAATTTGATTGTTCCTTGAACTCGAATAGAACTGAAAAATAGCTATTCCTTCATTAGACATGTCGTAGGTGAGAAATATTGCATTATTTCATATTTTACAAAGTACAGAATATAATCCATAAAAAATAGATATAAATAGAGTAAAAGTCAAAAACTTTTGTAACAGGTAATTTAGCTATTTTATTTTAAAGTAATTTTACCCACAGAGTCATTACAAGTTAAATAAAGAAAAGTAAACATATGTGTAGATTTGTAGCTAAATATTTTGTGCTATACTATACTTGAATCGAGAATTTTACTGTCTGCAATAATAGTTGCTGTGTTAACTTTATCCTGAAATTGCATAATTTTTAGACGTTTCTCCAAGTTTTCCTGAAGGCGTTGAAGGTACTTATTACCGATTGTATCAACTAAAATAAACTGATAATAAAGGTACTCTTTTTGTGACAAATTTATTATTACTTATTTATTCTTTTTTTTATTCTTCTAAGTAACTCAGCGAAAGTGTTCTTTTTTAGAGAAATCAATATTTCGAGATCTCTGGAATGACTTCCAAAGTCGAAGAATGTTAAAAAAGTACAGGAAGGTACGTCCAGTGGTAAATGAGTAAGATGACTCAGTTATTTAAAGAACGCCTGTCGATAGTAAAAATGTTTTAAGCAAACAATTTTAATTCTCTTTTAAAATACGTAACTAATCCAATATTTATTCCTAAGTTCGAAATTAGCAAAGAAAATGAAAAGTATGTTAGTTATTCAAGAGAAAGTTCTAAATATTTTACTCAGTAAAATTACTCATAAAACAGCGGTTTCAAAATACGGTATTTACAAACTAAATTGTCTGGATTGTAACGCCATCTATTTTGACTAGACATTAAGAAATTTTAATATAAGCTACTGTGAGCACTTAAGAGCTTATAGATTAAAACAACGAGATAAGTCACATTATGCAAAACACCTCATTGATACAGTGATGTCAAAAAAAATTCTTTTCTAGATTCAGATTTTTTATTTGCTTCAGAGGCTAGCATAAAAAGGGTTTTGGGCTTAGTTCATTTTTATATTCTGAAATACATAAATTTGAAGGATTTTTTGAGTAACAAACAAACTAAAAAAAACTTGCGACTGTAACAAAAACTGATATAACTTGAATATTTTTTTCAAGTGGACAGATTGGGATTAAACAGTCACGAATATTTATTATATATTTTACAATATCTTCTTCCTTTTCTTCTCCAATCTTGCTTCTAACTAATATCTTTCCAGTTTTTTGGGGACATTTTTCCTTATATCATTATTTTCTTTACTTCCTCAATAGAACGAGTTCCATTAGCCTTTTGGTAACTTTCTTTTAAAAATAGATATTTTTTGAATTAACCTTCATGTTAGTTACTTCCAGAACAAAAAGGATGTTATTTAATTAATTGTCCTATTCAAATGTTCTTTTTTCTCATTTCCTGACAATTTTTTTTAATTTCTTCCTATGTTTATAAATTATTATTTTCGTTCTTTTGAATTAAAGTATATCTTTTTACCACGTGGTTTTATAGAATTTTGTTCCTTTTGACAACATCATTTTTGTTTCAATTTTCATAATCTATTGTTCTGTAAATTGAATGTAATTGAAAAACTGATTTTCTTTATTTGCCCATTACAATTGTTGGTATCATACCACTTTTATATATTTTGTTGAAGAATTTTCCTAGCTTCCTTATTACCTATATACGTACCCCTTTAGCTACTATTTTTTGAAATTTCTAATTTTTCATCTCATTTTTATTATTACTGTCATTTCTTATTTACCAATCTTTTCATTTTAATATTTAGTATTAGTAGTTTATTGAATTATGGCCCTTCAATAAAATATTTTATTAGAAACCGCGAAATATAGGCACCTATACGAAAATTAATTTTCAATTTATTTTTTACGATTTTATAAGAGAATAGAAAAATTCATCATAGTTCATTTTATCGAAAGCGGCATGATAATTTTATTTTTTTATTCATATCATCAATAAAAATATGCAATAGAATATATGCAATTCAAAATGAGTTTATTAAATCCAGCAGCATTTGAAATATGATGAAAATATGATAAAATGATGTGTTTTCTATCTCATATAAATATTAACCTTATTATTCATTTCATATAATATTTTTAACGATATAATAAGTTCCTTATTAATTCAAGAAATGTTATTCTATCTATCTAGTATAAATCGTAAAAAGCAATGTGCTAACTTATTTGTGTATAACGGAATCTTTCACTAGACACACAGACCTTTAACGGTGGCTTGATTGAATATAATGAAAATTTTAGATCACAAAATAAAATGATTTAAAATATAAATACTAGTAAATACTAGGACACTTTTCCAATATATAAATGTACAACCAATTCGTGTTGGGTGACATAAAAATTCAGCGATTAGGTATAGAAAGTAAAAGAGAGTCAATCGAATAAATTTGGGAATAGCTATAAAAAAAGTTTATATGGAAAAAGTGTATTTTATTTTTATTCAAAATATTAATTACGTACTTTTCCATACGTTCAAACCAATTATTAAAACACTTATTCCATGAGTGCTCTGGATGCATTCACGGCTCCTTCGGGGCAGGGGAAACATTTACCACGCATTTTATATTTTATTGTAGGAAATTTAAAATAGCTGGTGCCAAATCGAGACTACGAGTCGGGTGGGTTATTAATTCAACGTCTGTATTTTTCACAGAGCAACATATTATAATAAATAATTAAGAATAATAATCTTCCAACTATAGGTATATGAGTGGTTGTTTATTATATTAAATATGGCACATATAAACTTATTAAAAATGACTAAAGATTTCTATCAAATATTAAATTATAGTTTGTTTGCTATTTACACACAACAAGTGCGATTCATTGTACGGATTTATTTAAATAAAACAGCAAGTTTTGTTTCCTATGCCTATATAGTCAATCAATTTAATTATATATATGCACTTTTTTTCTACTAAATATATTTCGTGGAAAAATGCCAAACTCGTTTTATGTTATTCACTAGAGTGCACAGCAATTCCATTATTGTGCTAGCTTTAATGCAACATATGTATATAGACTAAATATTTTAAAAGGGTTTACAATGAAACTATGAAGCTGAAGTTACGGTTAAATGCATTTATTATTACATTGTATAGCTTGACAAACTAATAAATAAATCCAAATAGGCGAGCCAAAACTCACTTCAAGCCTACATGTATTCTAACTACACCTACAAAATTGTATTACTTTCAAATCACCAAATTTGGTTTGAGTGGAGAGAATGGCGGACACTGTAACAATAAGAAACAATACAGAGTAGATCGTTAGGTAACACTTAAGTATGTGAAACTTTTGCCTGATTTCTAGCCACAGTGCACCCCCGTATGACATTCCTCTTCTTTATGGGTTTAAATCCTTCAATGAACTGTCATCTTCTCTGGTAACCTGTTATTAGTTATAATAATAAATTATGAAAAATAATGTGTAAACTCTCTGTATTTCCGAAATCGTCAATTTGCGGACCCATGTTTATTATTCGATCTTTTTTTAACACCTTGTATAATTCATGTGATGTATGATTATGTAAGATTATTCAATTACACTGAATTTATCATTTCTGAAAGGTCTTTCTGTAACTGTATTCTGCTCTATGCTACAGCAAGGAAAAAATGCAAATTTTTCAAATTTTACGTATAGATGAATTTAAAATATACCATTGACCTTTACTATAATAAATCAACTACCTGATTAAACCCTATTTTAAAGCTTTCGACATCTTCAAACCGCAATAAATTGGTGCGTAGTCGGCTTAAAAATATAGCTGCATATCGATTTATTATTATTTTGAATTAAAAAGACATGTCAAACTAAATGAAAATAAAGGACAATTAAAAAGTTTTTTTATTTTATTAGCTACGACATAATAAGTACAACAAAAAAATTAAGTATAAGATCAAAATACAGCAAAATATGCCTACACAAAAAATAATTGAAATAATCAATTTTTGTAAATTTAATTCTACTTTACTATAAATTTAGTTCTGTGTCACTATCACTATCTTCATCTAAACTTATTATTAAGGGTTCAACATTATATACATATATAGAAATAGAAATTTTACACCTTAATTATATGTTGTGTACAGATTTTCCAATTGTCTGCAGAAATGTTACTTACTATTATATTTTAATATTTTAATTAATTCCACTATAGATTTATTTAGTGAGGGGAATGTATTATTTCTTCTAATATTTTATTTAGATTAAACACAAAATAGTAAGGGGAAAGGCGCAACATTCTATGTCCATTTACTGTTACAACTTCATCACACACGTATCCCTGTCAATTTTAAATTTTAATTCTTCTAAACAATCTCGTTTTTTATAAGTTTTGTCAAAATACATAATATTACTCATCACATAATTTTGAATTAGGAATCTGTTTTAATCGACAATTATGGTAACTATAGCATTGTCCATTACAGACACGCTATTATTTGGTATATTTTTAAGGAACCTATATTCAAAAAGTTTTACATCAGTTTCTTAGTTGTAATCTAGAGAAGAATCTATTGTTTTTAGCTGAAAGGGACAAGCAGTTCAGAACAAAGCTATTGTCTGGACCTACATGTATTATTGTTATACTTTTACCTTTATTTGAAGGACTCTGGGTTCGACATGTTTTGAAAAATCAATCCATCTTTTTCTTTAAATGTCATATGCATGGAACCATGTTTTGTCAAAGTAGATAATTGGTCGATTTTCTGCTCTATATTATTAAATAGCCGTTAAATATATGTGACGGCATTCCCGAAACTTCGAGATTTCATTAAGGTTTGTCTTTTATCATTTGTGTGATATTTAAAACCCATTTTAAGCAACATTTGCCTTAGGCTTGAAATGCTTATTTCATCGTTGATCAGCCTGTTTTTGAGGGAAACCAGAGTAGGTACAGATTGTTATTCATACATTTCATAAATTGTCCTTCTTAATAAAATAATTTCTAAATGTGCCAGAGTCACTTCGCTTTCTTCTGGGAATGATAGGTTTCCGTACTATACCTTTACCCAATGAAAAGAAGTTATTGTTAAAGCAGACTTTTCGTCTAAAGCATCACTTAAATTAAAATCTCTTTCCATCAATGATTGGCCCATATTTTTAATTATTTCTTTAGTCTCGAAAAATAGTGTGTGGTACTACAAAATTCCCCACATACCAATGGACGCCACATTCAAACACTATAACAACAAAAAATATAGCAAACCAAAAATCATTCGTCGGAAAACTAACTAAAACTAAAATTAATAAAAATCAATTTGCTATTGTGAATCTTTTTATATTTAGACCCAATAAACAAATATCCTTATTTTACTAGCCTTTGCTCCAAACAAATTTAAACCCACTTCTATTATTTAATTTGGGTTATAAAACATTCATCGAATTTTATAACTCTTCACTTTAAATTAACAGAAATTCTCAGGTTTATGTTCACCAATTTGCTTTCTATTTAAAATGGAATGCATTTATTTAGTTTAATAAAAAAATTTTATTTGTTTATTTTTTATTTTCCTTCATTAGCGCTCGTCTTGATAAATCATGCACGGTAATAAATTGGTTCATCCTTTCGACGACAATTTGTATTTTTAATGCAATCCCAAGCAAATTTTCATTTGCACCGTGCACTTGGTTTTATAAATTAGAAATATTAATTATCAACTCCTACCTTTTCCTGCTATTCTTCAAGTTATATTTTAATTTGCTTAATACATTCGTAAATGTTGGTCCCTCACATCCTTTGAATGTATTGCAATGTAAATATATTACTAATTGGAGTTTGGCAAGCAATGATTGAATAAAGCAAATTTCATACTTTCATTAAGTAATGCCTCCTCCTATTAAAATGGAAAATGAAGAGAGTACAACAAAATATTTTGTATGAAGACCAACAACAACAATGTGATGTGGACATACTTTTAGTAGTTACTGCAGGAGTTTGTTAATAAATAAATAAATAAATAATAATAAAAAATTAGAATATAAATAACACTTCAGGGTGCGTTCTAATCTAAAAATAAGAAATATTTTTAATAGCTACCCTCAAAAGGGAAAGTATATGTCAATATATAGTTTCAGTTAAACTTGCTACCAATGTCGAAATTATCAGAAAATATAATGTTGCAAGAACCAGGTAAGTCACTAAAGGAGCTTAAATCTTATAGACCTAATTTATTGGAACAACTAATATCCATAACATGAAAAGTAGTTAAGAGCCTTATTTTCTTGCAAAATTTTCGAGAGTTGCATCTCCCATAGGCTACTCCTCTAAAACCTCATATATAATCAGATGTCGTAAGTTTCGACTGTCTATTTATGACTTGATATGATCGGGTTTAACCGATTTTTAATTTAATAATGAAGAACGTAGGTGGTGCATTAATTTATTGCGCATAGCCGGAATTCATTAGCCCCCAGACTTAATTTAAAAGAGGGCAAAATAAATTTGTTAATTTTCTTGATTAAGTACGATTTATGTTAATTCAGAGGCTTATCCATATTCCTTGAAGAATAGTTATCAGGATTTATTTTTATTTATGTCCTTAGGTTTTATTTCACTCCCATTTCTAATAGTAAATCTTTTGTACAAAACTTAAAACTTTACTATTTAATAAAACTTTCACCACCTTGCAAATAGAAGCTTTTTCTGTAACACTGAATTATACTCATTAAGTACATTTAAATAGTATAATTTTTATTATTAAAGTTATAGAGGTATTAAATAATTTTGACATTGACTTTCTTGTATCTTCCTGTATTTAGGATTTGTTGTAACTCCTGTTTCAATATTTAGCATGACTTTGTAGAGACCCATACCAAATATAATATTTTTTTTACGTGCCGTTATATAAAAAAATTATCCTCTTGTTCACCGCCACTATTGCACGCCTGTGAACTAGTTCGTAGAATACATAAGCAAATTTGGTGTGATCTTAAAATACCTCTAATTCGTCTAATGTAAAAGTCTCAATCTTTTTTTTTGCGGATGGTTATTGAAATCAGTAAAAAAATATTTTCTTTGGCTTTTTCTTAAAAAATAAGAAACGGAAAAAGCATCACGAAAAAATTATCATATCTCATAATGTTATAGAGAAGTCCGCATGAGAATCCGAGTTTTAATAACTGATTTATGTATTCTCGTTTCAGGATTGGTAAACATTGCTCTTAACACCAATTCGGATTTAGACAAAAGCATTAGCTATTGGTTAGATAAATCAATACACTAATATAATAATAAAATCATTAGAAATCAACGAAATGAAATATGACATAATAGGCTTTTGACAAAATATGTCACGAAGGGTTAATTTATAATATAATATTTCTCAAATAGTACGAAAATGTAATAAGAGTGAAAATTTCTGGTTGGTTAAGTGTGATTTTAGAATTTTTCATGTACTATTTTTCTTAAATTAAATTAAATTAAATTAATTTAAATTACAGGAAAAACATTTCATGGAAAACTAATTTTCAAAATATCAAAATACTCTTTAAACACTTAAATAAATATAAGCAACAAACAAAGTTAAATGATTCCTTAATAAAAAAATTGCAGATGAAGCTTTCAGACTGTTAAATTACTCTTCCCTTCTTGCGACAAATTATATAATTTTTAATACAATCTCGCGCAGACTTCTAATTCCCGAGAACTCTAAATATTATAAATTGCAAATATTAATTATCAACCCTTGTCTACCCTCTGCTCTTCGTTCAAGTTATTTTTTTGGATGTCCTTTTTGGAATCGTAAATTCCTTCCACAGTCGTATCAGACAGAGGGTCAATGTCAAAGACACTAATGCAAAAATAATTAACATGGTAAAAATATTTGGATTATTTTTATTGGAATTTTTCAAGACCTAAATTTGTGCAAATGTATTTTGTTATTCCTGTTGTTTTCTTTGATACCCTCGGGATGATATTTTCTTTTGTTTTCTGTGTTTAAAACTTTCGGTTTTGATGACCTATCGTATGTAATCTTTATTTATTTAAAGGATCTACATTTTATATCATTTCAGAATCTTTTTCCCAATATGAAAGAGTGGTGGTTTCATTTTTAGATTATTTTTATTTTTTTAGATTGGATTTTCCATTGGAAAAATTCTGGTGCGGCCTTGATTTGGGTTTGACGGGAAGCACTTCAAGATAAATAAATTGTCACCAGCCGCATTGTATGCGACATCTATAACACTTAGGCAATCGCATCTGGGCTGCATAGCAATATTAATGGAAGTTTTTAATCGTTAGACCGACACCATCCACATGTCATTATCATTTTAGCGTTGACTCTATATTTAAATAACAATGGACAAATGACAATGGAGACCACTGATGGAACAGGAAACAGTTCAACTTGGAAACAATGAATATTCCTGCTGTTATTCCGACTTAATGAAGAATGAACTTTTAAATAAGGCGAGGTTATTTTTATTGCAGAGAGCTTTGCAGTAAAAAATAATGTCATATACATCAAAAATATGGAAGGGTGAAAATATAAAATCCGTTGGATTTGTCACTGACCGCAACGTATGCCATTAAGGTTTAATAATCTGGAGATGAAATTTACGTTTTATTAATAAATTTGATACTTTATTCAATAAAATTTTGAAATTTTATATTATTTAAAAAAAATAGTACAAAGAGTATAAAAAAAATAACGCGAAAGAAAAAATATAATAAATTACTCAAAAAGTTAGAATTGTCCATTAATACAAAAAAAAAACCACCTTATCAATGTTGATTATGTGAAATACTTCAATTTCTAATAAAGTTAAGAAATATTTTCTCTTCTTATCGTTTTTAGAGTAATCTAAGTTTAGAATTATAACTTTAATTATAAAAACAACCAGGAACACAAGATATTTAATAATTGGCTTTTCCAACAATAAATTTAGCAGAACGGGAGCTCCTGTTGGCAAACGAGCCACATCGTTATGCCTAATTTACAGACACGAAAAGTAAGTTGAGAAAGTAAATATAGTAAATGTAGTTTCGTTATTAGCTGGAACTAAAATAGTCGAGATATATATCTTAACTTACGATATAATTCGGGGTAAACAAGAGCATATCTTTAACTGCTTGGTTGTAGTTCTAAATCGGAGCTGGTGCAATTAATTTTCAAGAAATGCGGAGATTTTTTTAAGTATTGTGACACTGTGATTGTTCAGTATTAGGGTCAATTAAAAACATCATAAATAAGTGAATTTAACGAGAAATTGTCTGTCTCTAATTTACAAAGAAATAGGAAAAATACAAAATTTATCAAAATAGAATTTTATGTCTTAAAATAAAAAAGTTTATTCCCTTTCGGATAATAATATTAGTTAATAGACTTTATAAATAAAAAGAAATAAATCCCTTTTTAAAAATATTATTAAACCATAGTTAAAAATTGTATTTGAAATTATCAATTTTTCTATTTTTGGTCCGAACCACGTAACTTTACGTTTTAGATTCCACAAAAGTTATGAGCAGCCCTTAACACATAAATCCATGTTTTCATTATTTTACAGAGTTGTAAGATAGCTGATTAAAAATAAAAGTTCATATTTTCAATTATTTATAGCCCTTGCGTGTATTTTATCTTGTGTTTATAGCTAAATTTAAATTTGTACATTGCATCGAAAGTTTTAAAATTTATTTGTAAACTTTAACTAGTAGTAAAAATATGAATAAAAATATATACAGGTAATATTGAAGAACATCTCTTATTATATACGGTGTGCCTATTAGTATAACAATTGTAGGTGTGAATACATTATAAGTAAATAAAAATGAGTATCAAAGAATTTTAAGGCTATAAAAATAATTTGATAACTTTAATTAAAACATATCTATTAAATATATAGATTCAGAAAGAATTTAAAAACCTTCAGCCATAAATCTTAAAGAGTAAGAGAATACGAATAATAATACAGGGTGTCTCACGACATTTTAAGAATACAATATCTCTAAAACTGTTCACATTACAAGTATGAAATTTGGCAGCTTTAAACAGTCGAAACTGATTATTGGATTTATAATAAAAAAGCCATTTTTCCTTTCATTTCCGATCGCGTGACCCTATAATATTTTTTTTAAACGGGACGACTGGTATAATATTACATTTGTGGTTATATCTTTCAAAAACAAATTCAACGATATCAAACTTGTCATAAGTCTATTGTGGAGTGATGATAATTTGGGCTATTTATTTTTATTGTCCCAAAATTCTGTTATTTCAGTAACTTTGTCTAATAATAAATAAATAAATTTAAATAGTGTAAACTTAGATAAAATCAAATTTAATCTTATTATGTGCCATTTTAATTTAGATTCTATTCACGTTGATACTATTTATCAGGAAATTTTGGTCAATTATGAAAACATAATTAACAACATATCACCAATTGAAATAAGCCAATTCAAGTCAAAATGGCCTTGTTTTTACTATGAAGTGTATAATAAAATTAGATAACGTGACAGGACTTATAAAGATTTTAAAAGGTGTTTTGATGGCAATGAAAACAACATAAATGGCAAGTTTTTAAGCAATATAGAAATATGGTAGTAAATACTTTAAAGCTAAAAAACGAGGAGTATTATTTTAATAAAATAGATAGGTATAAAAATAATCCAAAACAAATGTGGAAAACTTTAAAATAAATAGTTAATATTAATAGCCTAATTCTATAAATTTTGAAACTGCGACAGGGCGAAAATTGCTAACAAACAGCCTAGAAATAGCAACCAGTTTTATTAAAAGCATTGAAACTATTATTCAAAGTATTGATAATACTGTATCGTGGTGTAATATTAATAGTATCTTACATTTAAAATTTGAAAAATTTGAAATGCTCTCTATGCATGATTTGCGAAAAATGGTCTGCAGTTATAATAATATAATAATATGGTGTAGGGGGTAGAGTAATTAAGTGGATTGGAAATTATTTGGAATATCGTAAACAGAGAGTACGTGTTAAAGATCAGGTATCATCTGAAATAGATTATGACGCAGGAATTCTGTAAATTCATTAATCTTTTTGCTGATACCTTAATTTGTTGTAGTTATGAAAACTTGGATGCAGCTATTCAGAAAATGAATAATATTTTAGACAAAGTTAATAAATATTTGAAAATAAACAAATTGAAATTAAATGTTAAAAAAATAAATGAAATGGTCTTCACCACGAAACATAAATACAGCATACTTGATATTAACAGCATACAGTTAAATATTAATAATGAAAACATTCTAATTGTTATATCGCTTAAATATTTGTGGTGTCAGCTTGATAATATTTTAAGTTAGTCACTTTGAGACCGTTCATAAAAAAAATATCAAAAAAACTTATCAATCGAGACCAAAATCACAGTGTATAATAGCATTATTCAACCTCATTTTGACTACTACTCATCAATTATGTTTTTATTTAATCTAAACAAACTAAACATATTGCAAAAGCTTCAAAATTGTGGAATGAGAATAATTCTAAAAACAAATCTATCTACTCCAATTAGAAATATGCTAAATTCCATATATTAGTTTTCTGATGAAAATGGGATATATTATTTCACCACAATTTTGGTTTTCAAAATAGTAAATCGTTTAGCATCTGAATATTTTCAAGAATACGTTTCTTTCAATAAAAATATTCATTCGTAACTGTTTATCAAAGCACAATGAACTCACTATTTTTTAAAGGCTTCCATAAGTAAATCAATTACCTGCTTCCATTACAAAATGTAAAACTCTTAATAATTTTACAATATTGCTTAAATAACACATCAAAACTTATGTTTATATTGTCACTTTAATTTTCGAAAGTTTTGATTAAAATAAATATTATAAATTGTAAAATGTTTATTTTTTAACTTTTAATTTATTATCAACTGTATATTTCATTATATCATTGAATTTTAAATTGTTATTTTATGTATTACAGTTCGTATCTTTTAATATTTTTATATTTAAATAATGAATAAGTTTAAATATACTTTTATCATTGTATTTTATTAAGCTTAGTTTCTTAACTCTATATTTGATTTTGTATTGTGTTTAGGTACGTTTATTATAGTTTATGTTGTTAATTCAATTTCTAATATTTTAATCTATCATTGAACTTTAAAAATTTAAAATTTTTAGTTCATACATACTATAGCTCGTAAAATTTCTTATATTTCTTATATATATCTTTAGTTAACGACTATGTTTGAATATTTATTTTTATCATTGTATTTTATTCAGCTTAGTTTCCTATATCTGTAATCAACATTGTTTTCTGTGTACTTTTATTTAATTTATATGTATGTTAGGGTTTCCTAATTAAATAAAGATCTATCATCAAAAAATTAAATTTCAACAGTTCTCGATATATTGGACTATCAAAATGTCACACTCTGTTTAACGGTTGTCCAATTCAAAAAAGTTAAGTAGCCCTCACATAACCGGAAACGCGAGGAAAACAGTAAGCCAATATTGGAGGGCCAAAGTTTGCTTTAATAAATTTAATGAAAATAAATGGCCCACATTATCAGCTACTTCACAGTAGAATCAAGACCAGTGCGGTATCGTTCAATTTGGTTTTGAACGATATAATCAAAAATTAATATTATACCAGTTAAAAAAAAATGTTGGTGGTCAAGTAACTTGAACTTGAAATTGAAGTTTTCGAGATATTGGGCTATCAAAACGTCGTGGTACAGCCTGTATATGACTAAATAACCGAGAAAGGGAGAGCAATAAAATGTTCCCTCTTGACCGAATGTTCCCACCTCCGATATGTTCACTTCAAAATATGTAATGCATTCCTGCTATTTTTTAACAGCGCTGAGGACGATTATTCCACTCCTCATAGCATTGCGCCGGAACTCGATCGGTAACAGATTTCTAAATGTAGCGTTTCTTACGCTGGTATGGATTCGTGTAGAATATATAATATTTATTCTAAATCTGTATATGGATTTGTTAATAAATATAAAATAGTAATTAAATGCCCTTAATATATTGATTATCCAAAAGTATTTTAAAAACAATACTTCGTTACTTTGATATATCTCATGAAATGTCATTTTATATCGAATGTAAATGCGCCATTTTCAAAAATCATTACACTGAGTGATCATCAGATATATACAATGTGTCCACGGATAGAGTTTGGAAGAGGAAAAACTTTTTTATTTGTAGATTTAGGAGAAAAAGTCATTCTTTATAAAAACGTCTGGACCATATTTTATTGAAGACAATTTAAATCAACATACTCATTTACATCTTCTAAACACTTTTTTTTATGATCATTTGCAAGATGCAAGACGACTGTCCCGCTCATTCCACGATAATTGTTCGTGATTGGATAAATCATCAGTTTGGGAACAAGTGGATTGGAAGGTATGGTCCAAATGAGTGGCCCCCTAGGAGTCCCGATCTGACAATTATGGACTTTCACTTGTGAGGATATCTGAAGCAACAAGTTTATAAAGTTTATAAAACCAATTTCAATAATATTTTGGATCTCTTGAAAGAAAAAACATGAGAAGTCATTGCAAATATCCCAATACAGCAAATTAGGAATTGTTATCGTGAATTCAGATATCGAGTTGAACTATGCGCTGAACTCGGTGGTATCACGTTTGAATAGAACTTTATTTATTTTAATATTTATGATTGAATAAAATGAATAAATTATGACAATGTAATAATAAAAATACATATAAGAAATAGTTTTCTTACAACAAAATCATGATTCGGCCAGATATAAAATCAATTATAAGTAGAAAAGCAACAACAGTTGTTTGTTTTTACGTAAAACTAGTTTTAAACGAAATCCAAAAAACTAAAAAAAATGTTATTTTTGACTAACCCTATATAGTAACCACAAATCTAATATTCAAAATTGTAGTTTCGACACAAGCAGACGGTTTTATAAAGAATTACTTTCTCTTCTAAATCTACAAATAAAAAAGTTTTTCCTCTTCCAAACTGTATCCGTGGACACATTGTATAAATAATCTATTGGCAGTCATATTGTAACAACAAAATTACCACCATCCCTGTAATCCAATGGCACTACACTATATATTGTGTATTTAAACACTGAAACAGGTTTACTTCTTCTATTTATATTTTTTTCTTGATACTTGATATTATTAACACCAATTTTATTACTACTAAATTAATTTACGTCTAAAGATCTTGACTTTTCTCCATTGCCATTAGCGAATGTTTTAAGACTAATATTGTCTTAAAGAAAATGTATTATTAAATTTTAAATTATTTAATGTAATTTTCCGGTGGTTGAAAAGTAGATGCCTTATAAACAAAGAAACGAGCGTAATCTTCATAATTGTATTCTTTCAAGTATTTTTAAGCAGAGAGAAAGACATTCGTAATTTTTTATCTTGTGATAATGTATTCGTGTTTAAATCTCGGTTAGTTTAATTTAAGGTTTATACGGCTCTTTTGCAATGATTGTAAAATAGGTAGAGAAAAATGTTTCTTCGTAGGTATTACGTATAAAACCGAATATATTACTTCTGTTTTACCTACTTCCTATTTTTTTCAATATTCGATGTGTCCAATTAAATTGATATGATTGAAGATCGTAGGCTTCCACTGCCAGAGTAATCTGAGAATTATTGCTTCCGGAGGATCACTTCATTTTATGAGATAATTCTCAACGTTTCGCCGTCTGTTAAGCGGCTTCTTCAGGAGGGGACGTGTGCACGGTAACTCAACTACTTAACGTAGCCAGAGGCGAAACTCATCTTACAAACGGCGAAACGTTGAGAAATATCTCATTAAATGACGCGGTCCTCCGGAAGCATTAATCCTCAAATTGATATATATATATATATATATATATAATTAAATTGCACTGTGTTAGTATTATAGAGGGTAGCGAAAAAATCTAGCAACAATATATTTTCTTTGAAACGAATAACTGTTTAATTATGAGACTGTATTCTGCATTTTTTTTAAATTATATATAAATATAGATGGGATTTTAAATATGTTTTAATGCCATAGCATAAAACTTGAAAGGTTAAGATAAAGACATGTAAGCCGTTTTCATTTATTTTCAACGGTTTGACTGCTGAAGACATCGACTTTTTCACTACTCTGTATATATTTTTAACCTGTCAATGTCCTTTTTCTTCAATATTTCTGATATACTATTGCTGTAGCTTTGTTTAAAATGCTATAATTCAGCAAAAGGAAAAACATATTTGTATAAGAAAATACTAAATATTAGAGGTAAATACAAACTGTTTTCAGAAACACGTTGTCATTCTCACTCCTCTTCGAAGATGTGACAAAGGAATCGTATTCTGTAAGAAAAGTCGACATTCCTCATTTTAGTACAAATGTTTTTTCTTGACAAGGTATCGAAGCCGACAGTGTCTTATGAATGAACCAACCAAATGCGAAAGTATTCTTTATTTTATTCTAGGATCTGTATAATTTTGCTCTTAGATGAATTATAGAAAATGCTTTCAAATAGAATAAGTTAGTATTTTTCCCTGTTTAAAGTTAATCTACTTGAAACTAAATTTTCGATTTAGTACTCGGCTCATTGTTCCTTAGAACGGGTCTAGGAAAATTACCCGACAGGAAAATTCACCGACACGAAATTCTTCGACAAACAGTTCACCGATAGGAAAATTCGCGGACAAATAAAAGTTTCTATATTTTATCTATATCTTAGAATAGAAAATGGTTTGTAAGGGAGAATTATATGACATTTGAAACTTTTTTTTGTAATATTTCTAAAATTATTTGTGGTATTTGTTGTAGTTGTTAAAATGATGTTAAATGATATTAAAATGATGATTTATTATACATCATATTTTTAAAATTGTGTTTTAATAGTTGTTTGTCTATTTAGGTAAATATAATCTTAATGGTGGTTATTTAAATGATGCCTCTTTAATGACATTTTCGGATTACACATCTTACAAATTACTTTAGTTTAAATTAGAAAAAGGTTGTGCATGTAGGTAATTTGTTAATAAAATGGGATATTAATGTTAGTTTTTTAAATGATGCCTTTTTGATGACAATTGCGGATTACACCTAATGACACAACTAGACTCAATCCCTTACTTTGAATCTTAAATTTTTGAAATTATTTTTTTATAAATGGTGCAGTTGTCGATATGATATGTTTATTCCGAAATAGTTAGTGGAATCATTAGCATAGTAAAATGACTGTTGAATTTGTTTGTAGTGAGAAAGGGAAGCAATAGTTATTACTTGAAGGATACTTGTATTATAAAGACAAACGATATAAAAAATTCTCTTGGAAATGTGTTCAGTACTACAAAATACGGTTGATAATGCTATTATTAAAAGAACTGGAGAGTATAACCACATATTCGATGGGAGAGAAGTGGAGAAAACCAAATTTTATAATAGGGTACATGAAAACGCAAGAAGTACCCTAAACCTACCACATCATATTATCTTGTCTGCATCTATTGATCTTACCAGCCCACTACAGCCTGTTTCCTGAAAGTTTCCATTATAAAGAGAACTGTAAGAAATTTCCGCACAAAAGCAGAAGCTGCTCCCATTTTGCCACTACATCGAACAGATATAGTATTTCCAAAAGCGTACACATTAACACACAATGGAGAACCCTTTTTACTGTACGATTCTGGACCAAATGATGATAGACTATTGTTCTTCAGTACAACAAGAAATATTTCACTTCTGACTCAACATTGGAATGCGGATGGAACATTGAATGCGGATGGAACATTTAAGACAGTGCCACACTTCTACCAACTATTTGGTATATGTGCTATTACCAGACAAATCTAAAACTTCCTATATTCGTTTACTGCAAAAATTAATAGAATTTATGGCTGGAGTCTCACCAGCTGCTATCCTCACTGATTTCGAAAGTGGCATGATAAGTGCTTTTGCAGAAGAATTTCCAGCTTCAAAACATCGTTTTACAATGTTTACGCTTTCAAATGTCATATAATTCTCTCTTGCAAACCATTTTCTATTCTAAGATGTAGATAAAATATAGAAACTTTTATTTGTCGAAGTATTTCCTCGTGGGAGAATTTTTCAGTTGGGGAATATTCCGTCGGTGAATTTTCCGGTACCCACTTAAAATATGTTTCAATTGTAAAAGGCAAATCATGAAGTTGAATCGGTTAGATGCGCAGAAACCAAATTTGGTCTTGTTTATCTGACGTGGCACGCAAGTTTATGCCGAAAACCATCCTTTTATTTGTTTATGTTTCACATTTAAGGTTATGCATTTGCAATTATTTGTTTGTTAAATATATACGATTTTTGACTATTTTTCGACATTAGATTGTTTATACGTGTGAAAAAAGGGTGGCTTTTGCTATCTTTGTTTTCAATGGACTATTTAGTTACTGGTTCGTTTTATTTTAAGACACTAAGACTCTCTCTCAATGTTGATTTATTTTAGACTTCAGAGGATACATGTTCGGAATTACCAAGATTACGTTCACGCATTTGACAATACGTGGTTGTGGTGGTTAGGTTAGGTTAAGTTTGTTTTATTTAAAAATATAGTTATTGATGTTAAGTAGGATGTATTTATTCAACATACAGGGAGCGCCAACCAAGAATGAAATAGAACGATTTTTTCGGCTTGTCAAGAACTTATTCGAAAATGCTTGGACAACTTTAGTATTGAAGGGAAAGATTTTGTGTTATAAAATTACGGCGATTTGGTTGACATTCTGAACATGGTAAGCGCATCCGCCAAAATTTGAAGTAGTAAGAGGGGTCGAATGATACATTAATTTAAAGGTTTTTTGAAGGGATTTATAGTGATACCAAATTTTTTTACATTGAAGTGACCATTGACGACTAAATCGTTTTTTAACAAAAGGAAAATGGGGGAAATAAGTCCTTTAGTCTCACAGTGTATAAGATTTTATTTTTCATAGAAAAAAGAAGAACTACCGGTTTCGTGGCAAAATGGGCCTCATCTTTTAGGTTCAAATCAGAAAAAATTTTTGTAAAATTGACTATTGTCTTATACCAAACTATTTGGCTAAATCACAAAATAAACACATGCGGAAAAGATGAAATTGACTAATATTATAACATTAATTAGAGAAGTCACGAGAAACGAACTCAAACAATTTAAAATTAATTAAAAATTTAAGGAAAAATACGGAACTGTAAAACATTCTTAGTGACCATTTTTGTACAATTATTTTACAATCGTTTTTTTTTTCAGTATGACAAAGTAAGATTTCGTGTGAAAAGAAGTGATTTACTTTATTTATTCAAAAAATTAAATACATGCAGCCCAAAAATACATAAATCAAATGTTCAAAATGTTGTCCGTTAACTTCCTGGCAGTTAAACCGGTTTGCTTCAAAACGCTGTCGTACATTCTGGAGCATTTCGGGGCTTCTTTGACGACATTCATGGACACAACGTTTTCACAGTACTCCGAAGGTATCTGGAGGGTAAGCGTAAACTTTGGACTCGAGATGATCCCATAAAAAAATAATCCAATGGACTCAAATCTGGAAACCATGCGGGCCATTAATTTGCACTCTTTATACCTATCCGATACTTTTCATCTAAAAATTGGTGAACTGCCAATGAGTAATGTGGTGGTGTAGCTAGTTTGCTGGAAAACTAGATGGTTTTCTAAATAATGCGGAAAATTTGCAATAATACCTATTAACTGTGGATGCGCGATCTCTTCCAGTAACTGTAGATAGATTTCCAGGAAAAAAATATGGTCGGATGATGTGATCTCCAAAAATACCTGTCCAAATATATAGTTTTAGAGGAGGTTGTATATGCACCTGACAGCAAATGTTTGGGTTAATATATGACTAATATCTACAATTGTGGCAATTAACAATGCCATTTAAAAAAAAAACTTGCTTTTTCAGAAAAACAGATATTAAAAATAAAATTGGGATTTCCAATAACTTTTTAACTCATCGTTTTACAAAACTGTACTAGGAAGTCAAAATCGTCCTCGTTCAATTTTTAAGTAAATAGATAATTTTCTATTACTGTTGTTGGTTCTAAAAGCGTTTGTCTCAAAACCTTCACCGCTATGGCTTCATTTCTAACCTGGCGTGTAAAAATTCTTTTTTTATTAGCAATCCAACCAATTATCTAAACTTCGCCATACTTGTACCAATGCACTAGTCTTATTTATATAACTCGCAAGATGGTATCAACCGGGGATTTAGTTCACTGCTGATTTGTTCCGCATTCATATTGTCTTCTAGTTTGTTTTTATTGTACATGGGTAATCGATTTTCTATAATGCCTTTAAAATATTGTTTATATCTTTCAGAGTATTTTTGTTTTTCATTTGCTTAATTTCTCTCTCGATATTCCTTATGTAGGTACTTATATCATTGCATTTTTTTTTCATTGCTGTTTTTCTCAAGAGTCTTTTTAAATGTTTACAGCCTTTATTTTCGACTGCTAAATTTTATTAAATTAACTCATATGAAAATCAATTTACTTTCCTGCAGCTTAAGATGCTAGATTCCTCACCAAACTTCCCAAATATAGGTTTTCTCGAAAGTTCTACATAATTAAAGCCAAAACTCCATAAAGTTTAAGTCAAGATGTAATCTTTTGTAGTGCTCTATTTCCTTCCTTTAGGTAACAACTTAATTAATAGTACTTATCTCTTTTCGAAATTGCTAATTACTGTATTTATTTATTTATATATTTCTGAATATGCCGCTGGTCTACAGGTGCGTAACATTAACTGTATTGAATTATTTTTCAAAATTTTGCTTAATGGTATGCAAACTCGATGGTAGTATGATTATTCTGATGCCCAGTAGATAATTTCAAACAATTACAATGTGTGTAAATGAACTGTTAACGCTTATCAAGCATATAATTTATGCGTTTCACCTCACGCAGCTAATGCCGCGAATCTGATATCTCTAAATTTCCACAGGATTGATGTTCATGGTTATATTGGTATAGTAGTGCATCAGCTGTAGTAAGCAGATTGAATTATGGGAGGTAAATCCCTTTGTTTGTTGATAAATTTTTGTACATCCATAACGTGGCCGATAAAGACTTAATTGCATGTCAATAATAAAGGAAATTAGAACGATATCATAAAATAATATTTATATTTTGATATCCGGTATTTGTGTCAGCAATTTTTTCGCTAGGAGCCAGTATCTTTGCTGTAGATCCAACGTATATACTGAGTGACTGATTGTATTCTGTTTCAAAATATTTTAAGGAAATATAAAAGACTCAGTAGCGTTTGATTTAGCTAATTTATGACAGTTTAGATATATCTTTTAACCGGAGAGTATGGTGTGTAAACTCGGCAATTAAACTAGAGACTTTGATTGGAAACTGGTTTTCTGTCAAGTCATTATTTCTGTATAATAAACTGATATCAGTTTAGATTACAATTTTTCTTGACCAAATTAATTGATCAGTGGCGAAAAAGAAACCGCTAGTGTGCAATCATTTTACATCATTATAATGCAAGAACCATAGTGCACCCTCAACCATCGATTATTTCAAACGTACCAACCTCGAATTAATCACCATAGTCCTGATTTGGCACCAAATGATTTTTTGCGTTTCCTACCATTGGAATTATGATGTGTAGTTAACGTGGCTAACCGCACACTAATTTACTTTTGTATAACCACCATAAAAATCATGCGCAAAGAAAAACTAAAAAAATAAATCAATCACTTGACTTAGGCTTTGTCGCGGATTTTTATACACATACCATGTGTGAAGTGGAATAATCTAAACGTGATCTTTTTAAAGTGTGTGTGTGTGTGACACCTGAAAATTGCGAAAGGAAAATAGAATAAAAAAACGTAATTCTGTACCTTGTTTTGTTACTACAATAAGAAATATACTTACGAGATATAATGAAAATAAATTGGTAGAAATTAGGTTAATAGTAACGAATTCACAAGTATGGTAGAATTACTGAAACAGATAAAATCTGTGATGATAATTATATTAACATAAATAAACCAACTTGATGCACTAGATTTATAATTACGTATGCCATGGTAATCCTGATAAGTAACATTCTGTATATTAATTAAAACATTTTAAATTTGACTATATTAAAACTGTTCTGTTGAAGAGCCAATAATTTCTAAATTACTTCTGAAATTAGTGTTTGTTAGGTTAATTTGGAAATTCTTGTCTGCCAGAATTTTTTTAGCTATTTGTTTTCTATTTTCTACGGATGTTTCAATATATCCCTCAGCTAAAGTATTGCTTTTCCAACCTCCATGTCTTTTCACTGTTAATAGATTCGCTGCTTATTTTGCAAGTAGTAACTTTGATGACCTTTTGAACCAATAGACCGTATTGTCTTTTACATTTGGTCATCTCAAAAAAGATATAGTTCCTAGGCTTCAGATTTTCACATGAGAAATGCGACTAATGAATATATTTGCCAATATCCACAATTTTTATCATTGGATAGCATTGCATAATATGTCCGAAATGCTTTACAAAAAGGACTTATAATTTTTAGATAGATTCTCGAAATAAACTAGTAACACCTTCTCATTCGTTTCATTTTTGATATTCTTTCCCTCATACTATTTGCTAAAACGTCCAAAAGCTTGTTAGTATTTTCAGATTCAGACTCACTCATATTAACGCGTTTTCTAAACGTTGTTTTACAAACTGTCAGGCTCCCATATCAATAAATAACTGCTATTACAGAATCGCTGCTTTTATTTTAAATAAAATATTCGCCAATTGTCAAATAAATTAAATCAAAATTACATTCACATTTATCAATATTTTTAGTTGTTGATAATTCTTGACAGTTGTAGATTAAATGTTGTATTTTAGTTCCCGTGATAAAGGCTACTAACATAGTCATGCTGATACCGACTCGGGCTTACATCTTGTTCGTTTGATAATAATGCCCGTTCCCACAAATAAAATGAACAACTATTTTTTAATGCTTAAATATTAGTACGATTTTCATACGACACAGAAAACAATCGAAAATGTATTACATTAACCATAAACAATTGGTTATTATTAATTTTTACTGTGGTTAATGTAATTAATTTTTAATATTCACCTTTCCGCTTAACTTATTCATACTAACCATCCCTAATTGCCCTAACCGTAATCAACATAAAGCATTAGCATTATGACATTGATGTTTTACAGGAAAACAAAAATTCGGAAATGTGAGCGAATATGATTAAAAAATGTTTGATTAAATAAATGATGAAGAGTCAGGATATTTGTAATATAGCTTCGTATAACACGAGCTTTTCCAAGATATTTCCATGCTTTCCTCTTTTGTATTAGTTATTAATATTACTCGAGGATGTTTTATAAACAAGACCTGTCCATCTTTGCATCAACAATCGTTATTTAAAATATTGTTTACTGTAGACTTTTTCACCAAATATCTGGCTTTGTACTGTTGAAAAGTCAAAAAAAATCTTCCTACGAAGAATCATTATTATATATCTTTAATATGTTAAAATCTATAAACCAGGTGTGAATGATCTACTAGTATTAATATTTTAGGAGTGCAATAACGATACATCTACATTAAATTATACAAAAAAGCCAATGTACTGGTGAAGCCATAGAAAAATTTTAATCACTATTCTGTGTCTCAAGCGTTATACAAAAATTTAGAGAGTTCCACTTTTTTTATCCGATAAGATGAACTGTAGAAAATCGCTAGCTGGTTAATAATTTCTTGACCGCGGGAAGAGAAAATAAGATCCACGATTTCCAAATTCAGTGAAGTATTACTATACAATTTAAAGGCTAAAAAGTTCCATAAATAAATTCCGTTTTTAAAGTGACGCCATTGCACTTTAAACGACGGTGTTGGCAGGCAGATAAAAATGACTTTTTTAAATTTATTTATCAGTAGTTATTTCACTCCACAACACTTTCTATTCAATTTCTAACTAACAATGTTCCTTGTTGGTTTTGTTGCAATTTTTACACATTTAAGGTATTTTACGATAAAGATGTAATGGTAATACTTAAATAAATAAATAAAAAAAAAAAATGGTATTTTTAAAATGTATAGAGATATGTTGCTGCGTTTTATGACGTGAACTTCTTGGAAATTTACGATGTTATCACAACTTTAAAAAAGTGGGAGTTTTTTTCATGTGGATTAGCGAAGTCTCAAATATTTAAATAAATTAGAGATATATAGAAATTTTATAAAAGAACTATTTTTTTCTGTTAAAATTAATTTGAATTGTAAAAAATGATATGACTTGAGATCTAACATTCGAAAAAGGATATATTTGTACTATGTAGACACTGCAAAATTGCTAGTGTTGTTAAAATTTGTTTTGACATTTTTTAGCGGATGCATCTCTAAACGTTTGAGAAAGTTAAGTAACACCTCTTGCGAGTTAAAATGACTTATATTCTTCTACAACTTAGAGTAAATCAATTACAGTAATTTATATTTATGCAAATAAATGAAAGTATCAAATTAATTTCAATCAAAAACAAACAGTTGTAAATCAGCGTAATGCCCCTTTTACTACACTAGTGTACGCACCTTTTTAGGTAAGAAGACGCGTGAACAAATTTGAAATGATTGTCCCTTGTGATTTACACGGCATTCTTAATGGAAACCTCTCCAGAACCTTCTGTGTAGGTATTTCACAACAGCACGTCTGAAATACACAGAAAGTTTTGTGAAATGGTACACTGCCATGCGAACCAGGAATGTATGATGGTCCTAAAAGGATTATTTATTCTGAAAATGTGGACATTACGTTAGAAGAAGGATTATTCCCTATGGGATAGATGTACATGTAAAGGATTCATTAGTAAATATATGCATATATAATAAAAACAGAACATTAAATAATTGACATCTTTGTCAGGTCGAAATTGAGTTTTAAAATAATTTTTCATTGAATATGCGATCGAAGATGATGTATTTTCAGTCAACGTTTGCTTAAAATGGATTGCCTCCGATAGTGATTTGTTTTTTGGAACTTCGGTAGCAAATGAATAACAGGAGTTCGGGATTTCCGCAGCACTGTTTGTACAAATAGTATCCTTCTACATAGAGAGTGTCTCAATAGTGAGTAAAAAGTCTAACAGTTCCTTTATTAGATTAGAAGAAAAAAAAGTTTGCATAGCAAAATTAAGCTTTATGACCTAAAATTCCGCATTCCTTGTATATGGTGCACAGGAATGACATCATATAATAATCACAATCACCATTTTATATTCAGTGAGACATGTTGCATCAATCCAAGTAGGTGATTTTACAGGAAGTCAAGTACACTTCACCAGTTGGAAAAAATGTGGTTCTATAAGATAATTCCCTTTAATACCACCCCAAACATTAATGGCTCATCGAGTTTGGCGATGTGTTACTATCTTGTAAGTAAGTAAGTAAGTAAGAAAGTAATAATTAAAGTTATGTCTGTTGACAAATCCATTTCTATGAAATGTTACTTCGTACGTGTCAATAAACGTGAAACGTCAAAATTAAAATAGTTAATTTTTTGCAACTAGATCAGTGTTGGAAAAGAGAATTAGTTTGAGGTATTGTAATGAATAAGGTTTACTTCTTCTCTATCCTCATTGATTACAAAAAAAGAAAAATGGAAATTTTCTTATAAAATTAGGAATATCTCAATAACAATCACAGGTAGGTATGGTTCACAAAAGTGAAAGAGCAATCTATGAAAGGTCTACCTAAAGACTGTATCAAATATATGGTCTTCCATTTAAATATTTTCAGAAAATTTATGTTCAGAGTTTTGACTTTGCAATTTTAAGGTTCTATCAAAAAATTATAAAGCAGATGAAAGTAGAGCCCATACATAAAACTACTAACTGTACCAAAAATGGAAAAGTAACTGTTAATATTTAGATACAGGCCGGTAAATATACAACGATTTTGATGTAAAATTGGTTATAACTTTTGAAACGTCCTGTATATATCTAACAAACTCTATATTCGGAGACTTAAAGAAGTCAACAGAACTTAAATAAGTAATAAAAAATGCATCATTGTATTTAAAAAAATGTATGTTTATGTTGGCCAGCAGCTACGGAACACTCTTTATAAATGAAAATAATTTTAAGTTAAGTAAAGGTTAATACTCCCAACGGTTTTGCTACGCAAATTTTTTTGGTTCTAATGTAATAAAGAGCCTGTTGAACTTTTATACACTATTGGAACAGCATGTACTATGTGTTATGGTTTTATTAATAAAATGTAGCAATACATTTAATTTTTAGTTATTTTTGATATAAAGTTTTGAATGATGTTGATTCTTTTTAAAATATTTTTATTCTCGCTTTTGATTAAACAAAAAACTAAAAGATATATACCAAATCTCTGTTAGTAAAACTAAGTGTAATAAAGATGCATAAATAAAAATAATAATAAAAAGAAGCAGCATTGAATTTCAAATTGATACTGCAAATTGTTTCTGGTGACACACTAATAAAAGAAATGTAAAATCCACATAAATTGCTGGAAAAAAGTTTGTTACCTCAATATGATATTTTAAAAAAATTTACAGAGAAAATTTACCTATTATTTATAGATATATTATATTTCATAATGTAAATCAGGGCTGTCCAACTTCAAGTGTCGCTTTAAAAAATGCGGTTTGGAGGGCCACTTTATAAAAAGCTTCGTATGAAAGTATATCCGTGAGTTTTAAAAGGTATATAGAAGAAAACGCGTTTGCCTTATTATTTTTATTTATTCAAAAATATCAAATTACAAAATAATTAGTTTAATGAGAAATTTGAGCATGTCGGTTTTCACTAATAAATGCATCAATATTAACTTTAATATTTGTTGTTGATAAATCATCTAAATTTTGACTTTGTAAATTTCATGTTGGAAAGGCTGCTTTCGCAAAGATACGTGCTTCCCAGCATTGAGCCCAATGTAAGCCCTAAGTTTCGTAAGTTGGGATATCGTTCTGCTCGCAGCAACTTGAAAAAGGCCCATCCAGTTTCAGTTCTTCCTTGGTAAAAAAGATTTGATTGCAAATCACACAATTCCAGTTGAAGGACTGCTCTGCTTACGTTCTTGACAGAAATTGTAAGAGGCTGAGTAAAAACTGAAATTTTGCCAGTGGCCTCACATGTTATTTTATTTGTATTTTATCGTTGATGTAAGAATTGTGCATCTTTCGTATTTGAGGGTATGTTGGACAGCCCTGCTGTAAATGAAAATAAGTTTATTAAGGGTACAGAAGCAGTATTTTGATCTGAATCTATCACAACAAACTCTTTTAAATTTAATGAAAGGAGAACTACCAATTTTGTTGCAAAATGGGCCACATCTTCAGGTTCAAAATACAAAATTCTGTAATAAAAAAATAACAAATAGTTTGGTGTAAAATAGATAGTTTGTATATAAATTCGTAGGTAAAATTTTATTCTAGTGTAAGATAAAGATATTTTTATATTTTATGAATTAAAAAATTAAATTAAATTAATTGTTTCAACTCTTACTTTACGGGAATTATTCATAATAAATATGGAAAGATTAATAATACTATACTTATCTTTTTATATTTATTAAAAAATAAAAGCTTAGACCACAGTCTCACAAGACTACAGGACTCCGAATATCCTTCCATTAATGTACACTCATATGGTAACAACAACCCACTTTTTAAATCTGTTTGAGAACAAACTACTAACGAGCCATTCTTAAAGTTTACAACTTTATTTTAATTTTATAGTCATCTATAAAGATAAATGTCCACTTTTAAATAAACTATTGTTAAGAGACTATTTACCGTCCCATAACACAGTTAATCAGGTACGTTTTGGTTAACGACAATAATGAACTTAAAATTAAAATAAAGATTAAAATCTTAGAAAGGATTTATTTGCATTTGCAATTGTTATAAAAATGTGGTGACCATGGTAAGATATAAATGTTAGTACTTTGAAGTAATTCTATGAGGGGGTGTTAAATGAACCTGTTGATGATGTTGTAGTGATAAATGAACCTACAGTTCATTAACACGTGTATTGAAAATAATACATTGAAAAATATTAAAAACATTTTTCACCGAAAAAAGAGAAATAAAGAAATCAACTGCTATGTAAGAAACTGCTATTTGGAATAAAACAACACTGTCAACCATAAGAAATATCATTAATAATCCAGTGTCTTCAAGAAAGGCTGGACGTAATATTAGCGTTTTTACGAAATTAGATGGATTTCATAAAGATCTCATTTCATGCACAATTTACAAAATATATACAGAGCAAAGTGTATCAATATAAAACAATTTTCTTCAAATATCTATTGAAGACAACGTAGATATACAGAACATACGTGTCGAATTGTCTAAGTTGCATAAATTTCAGATTTAAAAAATAAAAAAAAAACAAGTGCTTATGTAATCCCTACGTTTCCAGATGTTACGATTAGAATATCTAACGAAAATTAAAGAATACAAAATTTAAAATAGATCTATTGTATATTTGGACGAAACTTGGTTTAACACCCATGATTCTTAGTGAAGGGGTTGGGTCAATTTTAGTAGTCAATACATAAAAAAAGCTCCAGTACATGAAGCTAAAAAAATTGCCGTGTTATACACTAAAACTGAAAATAGATAGAAAATGCATTATCTTTATCTGCAAAGAATATTTCCTATCTTGTTTATCACGAAGTTTTTGAAAACTGGTTTACTTGTAACGTTCTACCAAATATTTCTCTTAACAGTGTAATTGTAATGGATAATGTAAGTTATTAAATATTAAATAATTTTCCTTGCTGAACAATTTAAAAAGCAAGATACATGAATACATGCACGACAATGTATATATTTTCAAGAAAGTTATACCAAAAAACAATTCGTTGAATATAGTATATAAAAACAGAATTTTAAGATAATTACGTTAAAAATATAAGTTATGAGGTCTTAAGACTTCCACCGTATTATGTATAATGAATATAATCGAACTTCTGTCAATGCTTCTGTACGTCAATTAATTATTGAACGTGAGGTTGAAAAAGTCGAACCCGCTTGTTGGAAAAATTCAATGTTTAATCAAAGTAGAAGATTCTTATATTCATACTATTAATGATACAAAATTAATATTAACTTAGAAGATCGACATATTGACCTCACAGAAAACTTATTTATGTATTAAAATCAGTGTAAAATTATACCACACTATAAAAAATATTTTATTACTGCTTTTTGATTATTTGAAATTATTTGTTTTTTTGATATTTAATATATTTTCTCTTTGACGACTTTAACTTTACCAGATTTTTTCAATTTAAATACTATAAGTCATTGTGGATAACATTAAATGTTTTAGTTATATTTATTGAGTGTTCCTTTATTAATTTATAAAACATTTTTTTTGTTGTTGAGATTTTAGCATGCTAACACAAAATATTTTGTTAAATAAACTATATACATATTATTCAAACTTAAAAAAAATAGAGAATGCCAGTACTGAAGAATAGTATTTTTTAGTTAATTTAATAACATAACAACAGACCTGTATTGACCGTCATCGGAGCTTATATTTAATTTTTAACGCAAATCTCTTCAAGTTGATTAGACAGAATATGGTATTTGTGAACGTAGTATGCCAAGTACAACTTGGAGAATGTCTGATATTCAAGAGTGGCTGATATAGCGTAATTTTGATTTTTCAACAACCATGTTTATTATTAACTTTTAAAGTCATTGCAAAATGGGTACCAAATAACAAAGTTATTTTTAGAAATAAATCACCGAAGGTAAATCTGATTAAAAATTTAGCAGAAGAGTATGGGCACAAAGTCCTACGTTTTCCTCCCTTTCATTGTATTTACGATTCCACTGAATTGATTTGGGGTATTTTAAAAGGGTATTGCAATAGACCTATTGGCAGAGACTGCAAAATACAAAAGGATTGTTTGTATTCAGAAACACTTCGAACCATCACCCCACAAATATATACAAATTCTATTAAACATACAGAGAAGGAAATTTCAGCATGATATGATTGGGAGCAATGTTTGGGTAAAGAATATATTTCTTCCATTATTATTAATCTTAACAGCGATGACTGTTACAGTGACTTCGATATTAATGAGTCCGACATAAATTAGATCTGTTTAATGTGAATTTTAACACCTAGTAACTCTTTTTATCTATTTATTTTAAACACTAAACGTTGCAATCTAGTTGGAATATTTTTCACTATATGGCAACTGTGTCGAGTAAATTTACGAGGGCTGATCGCTTTTCTCCACCACTGACCCACTTACAAAAATTGGCAAATATCTGAATTTTATTTTTGAACATAGTCTCCATTAAATGTAATACATTTTCTCTATCAATATTCTCGTATTTCTAATACTTCTCAAAAGAAAGATTGCTCAACCTCTGCAAATCACTGATTTTCCACACAAATAACATCGTTATCTGAAGAAAATCGTTTACCACGCAAGTGTTCTTTAAGTTTTGGAAACAGTCGGTAATCGCTAGGGGTCACAACTGGCGAATATGGTGGATGCTCAACTATTTCTAAGTCTGCTTGAGCTATTGCACTGTAGCAATGATGGACATGTAATTGGGTGGGTTATCCTAATGCAAGAGAACATCTTTGCGCAATGACGATTTTCTTTTATTGCGTCATGTAACTTTTTAATTAAATTGGCATAATAAACACCTATAATTGTGGCTCCCTTTTGCAGGAAATCTATTACAATTACGTCTTCAGCATTCCAAAATAAGGAGACCATGATCTTCCCTGCTTCAATTGATGTGTCCACTACTTACGTGTCCAGACTCAATCTATTTACTAATCTTGCAAGAAAATTATCTTTGTCTTGTCTATACCGCGTTAAAAGATAACTGCAAATTCGAGTTTGCATTATGCATCTGTTAACATTCGTGGTATCCATATCCTAAGCAACACATTTGGTCTCAGGAATAGTTATTATGGAAACCGGAACTTTATAGAAGTAAATGCTTTAAACATGTTACCTATTTTTTAACATAAAAAGATTAATAACTTTATAGTGCTGAAAAACTGTAGCATTTACTTATTTGCTACTTAAATTGACTACAACGAAGGTCCGCTACATTTTACTACATTTTTAAATGTAATCAAACTACCCGGCTACTATTCAAATAGCTTTTAAAAAGACTACTACTTTGAAACAGCAAAGCTTTGAGGCAGTTACTAGTTTAGGGAACTAAATTGTTACTTACACGATGTGGTACATTATAGTTCCAGATAGCGGTTCTAGCAACGTACCTGAAACAAGCAAGGGGACCTAAAAGTAAAGAAATTTTAAGTAATATATATAGAACCCAAGTACCTCCCAGTAGGGTAATATATTTTCTTTAAAGTAGCCGCTTCTTTCACCTGCCACCATATAGTGAATTATACTTAAAATCGCTACACTATAGTATCATTATATTATTTAGTAACATCAAATTCAATAAAATGGCTTCCAAATTAATTCGCAAGAAAACGTCTTATAGAAAACTTAAAAAAACAGCAAACAACCAGGCGAATCTTTGGCTACGTGACATTTGTTCCCCACTTTGGTACCAGGAACAGATTTAATCCATTCCTATTTAGCGGCAATTAAGGCAAACCATTATGGAGTGACATATTTAGTCGTTGCAGGTACTAAATGTATTGCTTGGGATTGCAGACAATTTTTTCATGTTTAATTTCTCAGTCAGTATATTATATACCACATGATGTGAGAGACCAGTATCTTCAACTATTTGTCTAATAGTCACACGTCGATCTTGCAGTACAAGATCATGTACTTTTTTTTAACATTTTCTTGTTTAGTACCGGTTGTGGGCGCTCCAACTGCATTTTCGTCTTTAAACCACTATCTGCCACATTTATACTCACGACACCACCTTTTTACTATATTATATGATAATGTAGATTCCTCTAATGTATCCTCCAAATCTTTATGAATGTGCGTTGGATCATCTTTTTTAAATGCAAGTATCTAATAATCACAACTCGTTACTCGACACGATCCATTTTGTTACTGAAATATGACTTTCTCGGGCGTTCACTATAGGAACGCTTCAACAGATTCAGAATTGTAAGTTGTTTCTAGTGTAAATCTATATAGAACAGCTCACAATACGACGGGAAGATAAATAATTTTTTTGGATTCTAAATAGGTCAGGGGCGACCCTCGTAAATACGTCATTAATGATGTGCTTCAGTATTTGTTCTGTACCGCTAGTATAGATCCACTAGATCATGATGGAAGTATAAATAAAAAAAAATTTCGGATGGATAAATTAATTAGACCAAGAAAAAAGTTGTTTTTTTTAATATGAAAAAAACGCTAACCTAATATAAATCAAATTCGTATCAGTTAAACAAAGTCTGGTGTGTGTAATATTGGGTACGAAAAGGATGGCGGATTGTGAATATCCACTTACTCACTAATGCATTTTTAAAATTTTGTATAGGATGGAAATTGCAAAGAGCAGAAATACAAAAAGAGATGTACAGAAACTGTACTTATAGGGTAATATCAGATATGGTAAATATAATAATTCATTCCATACCAAAGGGAAAACTAAGCGTTCTCCGGTGCCCATCCCTTGATTTTAAACATAGAGAGAATTTTTCAAAATATTTGTTCATACTTTTTGTTTTTTGTTTATTCTCTTCTAAAGTGCATTAGTCAATATTTGGTTAAAATATATATGTATATTTTCCAAAATGCATTCTCTGTTTCCTTAGAATATTTCTTTCCTAGTTGATTATGTAAATTTGACTTTTTCTATTAAATCATTATATTAAGTTATAGAAAATACACCTATGCGGTTCTCGCAACTCATAACCACTGAGTTTTCTCATAAAATTTTATATACATATATTAACAATGATGATAATGCAGCTTTCGGGTTAACGCCAAACGCCATCACGTATGTTGTATATTTTAATAAAAAAGGTTTTTTTTTATTATGGCATGAAATATAGTGTTAGTGGAATTTTGGAATCCAGTTCTGTGCACCCTTGTTCACAATTTTATAGATTAACATGCCACCGCAGCTGCACATTTATTTAGTTTATTTATTACGTGTACTTTAGTTTTAAAATATTTTTATACTTGAGGTAGAATTTAACGAACAGATCTCTTTAAAATCCAAAGAGATGAAAAATAAAAGAGCTGTGAAGAGGTTAGAAGATATTTTTTTCTTTTCTTTCAACAAAAAACCGTACAATATAGAAGAAATTAAATATTCGGAATTAGAGGATAGAGAATATTATATAATATTAAATCAAAAAAGCATCGTAAAAATATACCGCGTGTCCACACGAAGACTTCATATTGAATTATTTTTGGTGTTTTAAAAGAAAAAACTTGAAATTTTGGGTTGTTGTTCCGAATATAGAGAGACATTGAACAGTGTATCTCATAATTCTCCATTCGGGTCACAAGCAATTCTGATATCCCCATGTAAAAAACCTAGTTATTTACAACATGAAATTTATGAGAAACTTAAACTTATACGTTTTAAGATATCAGAAATTATTAACTCCGAAAAATCATAAGTTATCTGTGAAAATACTTAAAAGAAGATTTGATCTTAATATTTTAGTGAAACTAAATCCAAAAATGTTCACCGTTTACATTTAAACAAAAATAAAGTCTATTTCAGAAGCATTTGTAACATTTTCAAAAGTTTGTAGCGTTAAATTTCGACATCTCTCTGTTTCTTTTAAACAACATACTTCAAATATCCACACAAATAGAAATCTAGGGAAGTTAAATCGGGGAAGCGAGCTGGCCATTCAATAGAACCACTACATCCTATCACTTGCCCTGGAAAAATAATTCCTAATTTCTAAACAGTAATGTGGCTCAGCATCATCTTGTGGGAAGTATAACTGCTGCTCTCTTAATTCCTTCAATTTTGTTTCCAGACAATGTATGATAAGAAGATGTATTAGTTTTTCCAAAAAGTGTAAGTACTTAAATCCTGTTAGAATTTCCTGGAAGAATAGTGGGCCAATTACTTGTTTATCAAGAATTCCAATCCATTTAAATAAAAAGAACCTTCATCGCTTATGCTAATTCATCGCAATTCACCCAACTCTTGGTGAACATAAACACGAGATAAGTTTCTCTTTGGATGGCTTTCATTAACTAACATCGCCGTTAGGGATTAATTTTTTTTTGTAGCCCCATATAAAATCACAATGTCAACTATTTTAGCAAAAAATCCGTAACTTCAGGAAAAGTTTTACAAGTATATTTTGACAATTTTATTTTAAAACAAACTATGTTCTTAACTACTTTATAATTTTTCGGAGTTAATAATTTCTAATATTGGCAATGTTTAACTATTTTTTTTACATAGGGATGTCAAGAAAAGTGCGTTCTTTTAAAACCAACCAAAAAAATACAGAATGTCATTTAATATCTTGGAGTGGGGGTGGCTGGAGGCGGCTTATGAGCCAATGGGACAGTATGAGATATACTACTCTTTTTCTCCCTACGTCCTAAACAACCACACAAAACTTAAATTTTTATTCTTCAAGATACCAGAAATAATTCAATATCAAGTGTTCGTGTTTACACCTTGTATAACAGTTACTATTCAATAAAGAAAATGAAGAGATCTTACTTCATCGACTATGTGAATTTTTGGGTGTACGCCATGTACAGAATTGAGATAATATAAAGAAGAATGTACCGAGCAAACAAATATAATAAAGAAAATAGTCGGAGCAGCTAAAAACCTTGTTGAAAGTACTTATACTAAGGGGTATAATAGGAACTAAATTATAATTAATAGTTTTTTTGTACTAACTGAAGAAAAAAAACGAGGCAACACAATTCATTGTGCAAAAAAAAATAGATTCTAAAGGTATGGGTAAAAATATTTGCTAGGAAATCTTGATTTAATGAAATAATAGCAACATTTATATAACATTTATGTAGCAGGAACAAGAAAGCCATAAAGGTTATAACTCTGAAATAAGTTGCATTAGCCATAGTGAACTAAGTTGTAGTGGATACAGTAAAGCAAGTGTGAAAGACGAAAATGACGCATTGATGCTAAAATAATTTGGACGAGAGGGAAAAAATGGTTATATATAAATTATAGTATTCGATGTTGACTAATGGTAACCATATTTTTTTGGTACGGGTTACCAGGCAACTAACTACATTTTAAAAAAAAAGAAGAATTTATTAATGATATCGTGTGACGTATTCTAATCAATATGTTTCTTATCATTAAGAATAAGTCCCAATACTACTGTAAGTTACTCTGCCATCGGCTATAATCCAACTTAATTTAACTAACATGATCCAATATGTTTACACTCTCATTCGCAGGTGACGTAAGTGTTCATTTGTACGGCTTGTTGTCCGGTTGGATGAAAACAAGGATCCCTCCTATCTATCCAATCAGACATTAAACCATCCTGAATTTGCATCTGAATTTCGATCCGATGCCTTCGAAATCAATCTTGTTTACATTAGAAGGGAGTTCATTAGAGTTTACATGCTACGCTGATAGGTAGATCCTTGGAAAATAGGTTAATGTTTTTTCGGAGATTGAGGAGTAAAAACGTTTTTACTTGACGTTGATTCATTTCAAATGAAATAGGTAGGTAGAAGATTTTTATCTATAAGTTAAGTATAGAAATTGTTTCCAACGAAAAATACTGTTTCCTTCAAGAAAAATGGTGATTTTCCTAGTTTTTGTTCTAAATAAAGAAAATAAAAAGTTACTAAATATAATTGAAATAAATAATAATTATAAGTAGAATTTGAGAAGGTTGTAGTATAGTAGGCATAAACGAGTTCGAGCCACCCCTAGAACTTTTGAGGATCTGACAGATTTTTTTTAAATTCTGGTTAGTTATTATATGGGTAGTTTTGAATCATCTAATGTAAAAGTAAAAAATTATCGACTTCTAGATTCATCTGAACTTATGCAAAATCTAAAATACAAATGAAGCATTATATATATTTTAACATATTTGAATTCTAGGGGATAAAATACATATTACTCAACTGTGAAATGTGACTTTGGAACTACTTTTTCATTTCTTTTTTTTAATTTTTTAAATCTGATGGTTGTTACCTTATTCAAATTACCAAAAAATGAAGTAAAATTACCAAGAAAGTATCAATTAAAAAAAAGGTATTTACGTATGTTCTATTAACAATTAAATTTAAGAATTACAGTTTTTTAGCTTTTTTCAATAAAGATATACACGGACCACTATGTACAATAAATTTTATAATAGCACAATATGTTCCAAAAGCTGATCCAGTTTATACAATGTAACAATATTTTGAAATCGTTACGTGTATAATTAAAAAAAATTAACAAGCTAATTTCGCTGTAGAGTATCTAGATCTTAAAGGTAGGTTTTAGAGAAGTATTTAACAGTATGACTGCAAAAATTTTGCAAATTGTTCCAAAATATTCACGACGATAGGAGGTGCAGTACTGTTTGGAAGAAGATGCTGGCAAAGTAAGTCTATTTAATTTCTTTTATATGACCTTATTATTTCAAAACATTGTTACATTACCTAAACCAGGTCGGCTTTAAGAGAATGTTGTGCTCATAGAAATTAGAAAATTACTGCTTTATGAAAAACTTATTGTATGAAAATTACTATGTAGATCAAATTATATCATTTTGATGGTACTTGAAAGCTAATAAGTTTAATAATTTTAGTTTCAGATGAAAAAACTGTAATTCTTAATTTAAATTAAATTTGTTAATCAAATATACGTAAGTACCTTTTTTGAAGAATTGATATATTATTAATGACTCTCTTTTATTTCTTGGAAATTTATATCATATCTGGTGAAAATGGAAGTAAGCATTTTTCAATTTTTACTTCAGTTGATTCAAAACTATCTCTAACATAACCAAAGGAAATTTAAAAAAAATATGTCAAAGCGTTCAAGAATTATGAGGTGACCTACATCTCATTTACACTCGGTATGTATTAGCTGACGATCTTCGAGTAGTGAAAATTCAATTTTAACGACATACAGATTCAGAGAGAATTTCTTAGTCAAAAATTCTGAGGAGTAACAGAATATGAATGAATTATATGTATAGAGATAACTGAGACAGAGCACAATAATGTGTCCCCTCCGTTAAGACTACACTCTCGTACTCTGCCATGCTAGAGGTATAATTATGACGCCAGTACGATACTATCGAATTGACTGACAAAATGATGATTTTGTCACATTGATGTCACAAAGACGTGTCTGTCATTTTCGTTATGACCGTAGCATGACTATGTTATATAACCAATCTCACTATATATTCTATCTACTATTTCCACAATTTGGGACTAAAACTCTAAATTTACTTCAATAAGAATGATTGCAATATAAGAAAAAAATTATAATTTTAAGAAAAAACAAACTGTTCAGAATAAAAATAAATCACAAGCAAATAAAACTTGTTTTTACAAAAGCAAGAATAATAACAAATGAAAGTATTTTATTTGATTTTTGAGATAATTATAAAAGTCCACAAACACACATTAATTAAAAGTCTTTATTAGAATTTAAAGATAAAATTTAAAATTATCTAAAATGAAAACAATAATATACAAAAGATCCTATTTCGAATAAATGCACAATTTTCTATCAATTCAAATTAAATTACGAAACATCATAAACAATCAAACTTTATCATTCATTGAACATAATTAAAATTAAAACAAACCAAATGAGTGGTTTTTAAAATATTGTCGCATTCAAAAAGTAACTACAGATAAAATTAATTAATAGTAATCATTCCCATCAAAAGCTTTGACATTACTTATCAGAATTCAACGTCAATTAAATTTTCAATTATTTCATGTGATTTCAATTGGAAATGTGTTTACCAGTCATTGTGCGCTTTTCCTAGTAATAGATTTTAGGTTTTTTTGTAATTAAATAAACTTTGTGTAATATTTAATTAACACGAAGTTCAAAAACGAATTTAATTATTTTTCCTTAATATTCCCAGCAATATTTTTAATTTAAATTATTCCACACTTAACTTCTGAGATAAATATTTTGATTATGGTAGACAACTGAAAATCGCAAATTTTTAATTTATTTGATTGTAATATACATCATTATATTTCGTAATTTTTATGTCCAAATTTCACATTCTGGTAATTATTTAATATAACAAATGATTATTTCTCCTAATTACAATAATTGATTAAAGCTTCCATCTATTTAGTTAGTATGTAATAGCAGTTTTGTGGTTGTATATGTTTTTAATAACGAACAGTTGAGCTATGAAATTATAGGACAAATATATCATTAGTTGCATTAATAATACCATTGCTATTACTAGAAATTTGACACTTCTGGATGGTTAATCGTTCTAATATATCACATTTGAAACTGTTAACATGATTTTGCTACAATTATTCAATTAAGAATAAATTAATGGCTTAGTGAACATGAGAAATATTGTTTATGTCAAACATTAATCTTATTAAAATCTGGTTAATTCCAACATATTATACCAGTAATAATACAAATATTGCTCTAATAGAAACTACAAAAACTCTGAGATAAAGGAACAAAGTTTTTTTTTCTCTTTGATCCAATTTAGTTTATAAAATTTTAACAAAAAATTAACTTTTTTATTAATAAACGTATTTTAATAAAAGTTAGGGTACCTCTAATTGGAATCTAGTGACATATTCATTTTTTTGATAAAAAATGGCTACTTGACATTTTGTCAACTTTTACCTGGTATACAGGGTGTTACTTTATTCGACCGACAACGCTTTACCCCAGAGAGCTCTCGTTAATTGATGAATTTTGATATAGGAACATAAACCCTTAAAGGGCTTAGTTTCCGAGATACAGGGTGTTAAAAGTTTGAAATCAAACTTAAAAATTTGTCATAAATCAGAAACGCCTCCAAATATTTTTTTCAAATTTGGTGACCAATATGCTCTTTAAGAAAGTAATATTTTGACATAAACTGACTTTTGAAAAATTTAACAAGTGGCGCGCTATCAGGGTTTGTGGCAACTTTTATCCCCCTATCTTTTACGCCACTGGAACAAATATTTTTTTTTTTATTTTTTTAAATTCTCTGTTCATTTTTAGGTAAAAAAGTAAAAACCTTTTATGGAGCTAAAATGAACGGTATTGTAGATATTTGCTTCTAAACAAAAGTCTGCAAGTACTTAGATAATTTGTAACTACTCAATATTTCTAAATTCTCAATCGTCGAATTCCACATCATTCTACATTTGGAAGTATTGAAAGAAGACTGAGAGAAACTGGAAACTTGTTAATTAATAGAAATAATGCTGGAAAGCCACGAACAACAAGGACTGTGCGTCTGGAAGAGGCAATATTAAATAATATTTCTGAAAGGCCATCTTTAAGTACTCGAACTCTAGGCCATGCATTAAGAGTGGACAATAATACTGTATGGAAAGTTTTAAAAGAACAAATATTGCGTCCTTACAAATTCACCAGGGTTCAAGCATTAGAACCTAGAGATTTTCCGGTACGTATGGAATTTTCAAACTGGTATGTACAAAAGTGTCGTGAAAATTTATTGTATACAGACGAGGCCAAATTTACCAGGGAAGGCATTTTTAATTCCAGAAACAGTCACGTTTGGGATGAAGAAAATCCACACTCTGTTCGTGAACGTGGATTTCAGCATAAATTTTCGGTGAATGTGTGGGTGGGTATGGTTGGGGATTGTTTAATCGGGCCTTACCTTTTTCCAAATAAATTAAATGGAGATATTTATACGCGGGTTCTGGAAGAAGTGTTAGATGAATTGTTGGAAAATGTACCGTTAAATATTAGACAACACATGTGGTTTCAGCACGATGGGGCATCTGTTCATTTTGCTGCAAGTGCTAGAAATTTCCTAAACAGACGATTTAGAGAAAAATGGATTGGCCGGGGTGAACCCCAATGTTGGCCTCCAAGGTCACCCGACTTAAACCCTATCGATTTTTTTATCTGGGGCTACATGAAGTCCTTAGTGTACGAAACCATCGTTGAAACTGAAGAAGATCTAATAGCGAGAATTCAAGCTGCGACAGAACTCATTCAGTCCAATCCGGAGTTATTCTCAAAAACACGTTTTTCAATGAGAAAACTGTGTAGAACGTGCTTACAAGTAAACGGCCGACAGTTTGAACAACTATTGTAATTTTGTCAATTTTGTTATTGTTGTATCTAATACATTTGTTTGAATTTAATTTTGATAGCTTTTGCGTTATTGTGATTTTTACTTTTATCAAGTTCTCAGAAAATCTCAGAAATAGCATGTATTCTTTTTTCAACTAACGCCTAACGCTTAGTTATTATTCGAAATCGAATTAATAGTATGGATTAAAAGCAAATACTTACTTGTTTAGCAAAACGCCGACGGGCAAATTACACAACAAATCATAATTTGTGAATTATCTAAGTACTTGCAGACTTTTGTTCAAAATCAAATTATCTACAACACCGTTAATTTTAGCTCCATAAAAGGTTATTACTTTTTTACCTAGAAATGAACAGAGAATTTAAAAAAATAAAAAAATAAATATTTGTTCCAGTGGCGTAAAAGATACGGGGATAAAAGTTGCCACAAACCCTGATAGCGCGCCACTGGTTAAATTTTTCAAACGTCAGTTTATGTCAAAATATTACTTTCTTAAAGAGCATATTGGTCACCAAATTTGAAAAACATATTTGGAGGCGTTTCTGATTTATGACAAATTTTTAATTTTGATTTCAAACTTTTAACACCCTGTATCTTGGAAACTAAGCCCTTTAAGGGTTTATGTTCCCATATCAAAATTCATCAATTAACGAGAGCTCTCTGGGGTAAAGCGTTGTCGGTCGAATATAGTAACACCCTGTATTTATTAATGAACATATTTTAATAAAAGCTGGGTTACATCTATTTGGGGGTCATCTAAATCCAGTGGTGTACCCATATTTTTGTAAAAAAAGCTTTCTGAAATTTTAACTACGTAAAAATATCGTTGTGTACTTTGAAAATTGGAATAACTGTTTGAAACCTTGTACCCAAATAAAGTTTTTATTGCATAACATTTAAAAAAAATATATTGAAATGGGTGAATAATGTCAAATACTATGGTCGTGTTTCCAATTTAGGTGGGTCACACTGTAGATTTAGAATAAAATGTTAATTCAATTTTGATTATATACTCGGAGTAAATATTTGCCATATTTGTATGACTGGCAGAGAAAATCTAAAATATTATTTACAATTATTAGTTGCATGTGTCGTCGATATTGGAGTTTTTTACTCATTGTTGCATTTTGTTCCGAATGAATTAACCAAGCAGAATTTTTGTACTTAATGTCTGTATATTTCCAATCTGGAGCGAACAAGTAAGAATGTTTTCTGTTAAATTTCGACAAATGCAGTTTTTCTGAAACTGTATAATTAACAACACGTGTCTTTATCTTGTTTGTAGCCTATGAGCAACACTAACAAAATAAACAAAATGTTCAACTGAAGACTCATTTTTACTACATAAGCTACATGTGAAAAATTGACAGTACATTATAAAGCAGATTTGTGTAAATTGTTTAAAAAAAATGTTCAAAAGATTCAAACGATTGTAAAAGAACAACATACTTTATTTTCTGACACCATGCATTTAGCAAAGTAACCCTGAAATTATAAAATCAATAAACTAAAACTAATATTTGTAATTCATTCCTAGGGGTTGAAAAATATGTATTGTTACTTACATGTAGCATAATACAATTATCTATCGCTTAATGGTATCGATCAGTTTAAGTGCTACAGAGTATTTTAATGTTAGCTAATGTAAACATAGGCATAGGTATGTCATTTTCTTTAAAAATTTCAAACTTAAATTTTATATCCCCATTTATGTATATTTTGTTAATAATAAATGTTATTTCTGTTGATGTGTTTGACTCAGTTTAATATTTTAATAAATAAATCATTTAGCATGAAATCCGTTGCTATCAATGCAAAAACTGTTATTTCGAAAATTATCCAACTGTCAATAAAAGGCAAAAGCAGTAAATTATTCCCGGTTTTTCACTTCATTTCATGCCACCGACCTTGGGGATTATATATACAAAATCGAACTTGTTATGACGTTTACTTTATATTTAGTACAAGTATTAATGTTCGATACTGCAAATGCAATATACGAGTATAATGAATTATTTCTCTGTAATTGACGTCTTAGAATACTCTCAACAAATATTTTTTACTCACATTTGAAGATAGAAAACACGTATCGTTATTGCGAAATATTTTTCTATCAATAGTAAAAATATCGCCAGAAGTACTTAACATCAAAAAAATACGTTGATTCCTAATTACACATTATGTTTTTATATTGGCACTAGGAGTTTATCCACTTTAGCTAGATAATCTGTTTGTAATAATAATTAATACTTCATACATTTTACACATTCATACAACACCCATGACCACGCCGGGACTCGAACCCGGGACCTGGGGAACCGAATATCGGTTCTCTTTTCAGTCGACCATCCGAAACGCATGTTTTATGTTTGACAAGTTGAATTTGATAAATGTGCTCAATTATTTATAGCTATCATCCCATTTGTTTTCTTTTAAACTTTACCTGCAACCTGCGTATCAATTCTACGTTAGAATATTACTTTAATAGTTTAAAATAAATGTTTTATCATTACAAATTATTAAGCTACTTCTCTAAATCGATAAACAGGTTTCGTTAGTAATTTCGCCTTACCGAAATTTAAATATCAAGAGACCGGTAGAGATCATGCAGCACAAATAGTTCATCACACACACTCCAGATGCGTCTGTAGCTCACACCAATTAGCAGTGGCATTGTGCACATTACATAATTTATCACCTCCTTGCCTTGTGTTTCTATTTATATACCCAATAAATAGTATTAAACATTAATAACTACCCAAAAAGTTTCATAACGTAAATTTATACAGGGTTGGGATAAAGAATGAAACCAAGTAAATATCTTTAAAACGAAACGGACAATATTTATGAAATTTATGTAGCTAAATGCAATGGTACAAAATACATCTGAGGTACATTTTTTTGTTAGTAATATACTTCCGGTTTAACCGGAAATATCCTCAACTTTTTTTATTTAAATGGGGCACCCTGTATATTTTTGTAGATTTTGAAAGAGCTTGTTATTTCTTGAATTTGTACATACTAGGTTTAGTGGAAATAATTTGTAAAAACGCGAAATAACTCACTTTTAGTTGTAGAATAAGTAAATTTATTTATTTTAGACTAATAAGAATAATAATTTAAACAAAATTAATTCAAATGTTCAAAAATGTTCTGCGTTCACCTCCTGACAATATGCCAGCCTATTAACAATTCCTGAGTCACGCTTTCCAAGAATTCTCCACGTATTATTTCACATTCATCAATAATTCTTTGTCTCAATTCCTGCAAGCATGTGGGTTGTTTAACGTAAAAACATGATTTTAGATAACCCCAAAGAAAAAAATCTAATGGATTTAGATCCGGAGGACGAGCAGACTACTTTATAAATCGATCACCATAACCGATCATCATTAATATTTCAATACGATCTTTTTCACTTAAATGAACCATTCTTAATCCTACAATTTATTTCCGTAAATTACAATTTGACAGTTTGGCAACAGTTACCTACTAGATACTACTTGTTTATTTCTTACTATTAATACAAACAATGTCAATTTGTTTATCTAAATGGTATTTTACTTTAATGTATAAAAACTTAAAAGTGGTTTATTAAAGTGCTGTATTCCTCGTTTTTATAGATTTTTTACACTAAACCCAGTATGTGCGAATTCGAAATAACAAGATATTTCAAAATCTGCAAAAACATACAGGGTGTCCTATTTAAATTGAAAAAGTTAAGTATTTCTGGTTAAATCGGAAGTATATTATTAACAAAAAAATATACATCAGATGCATTTTGTCCCATTGCACTTACTTGTAAAATTTCATAAATATAGTCCGTTTCGTTTTAAAGATATTTACTTGGTTTCATACTTTATCCAAACCATGTATGTACTAATAAAATCAAAATAGGTAAGTTTAATTTAAAAATACCAAGGTCTTATAATAAAATAGGGATGGAAAAGATATTTAATCTTTAATTTAAATTAAGTATGTAATATATTGCAATTTTTAATAAAGCATATGATCCGTCAATCTCGTAACTTTGGTAAAGTCCGACCACCTGTATTCAGAACAGAACGACCAGTATGAAAAGCTTAGTTTAAGTCATGCTAATTAAATGTTTTTCTTGCAGGTAAACAAAAAGGCCGACATTTTATACTAGAAAAAATAGAGTGTCTATCAAAAATGGAACTATGGGAATTAATGTGAACGTTTGAATTTCCCGACCAGCTGAAATAAAGCACACATTTAATAAAGATAGTAGCAAAGCTGGATACCATTGGCTGCACTCATTTTTACGGCGCTATCCAAACATTTCAATCCATCAATCACTATTAGGCGCGATACTCACTATACGTACCGGTACCGTCACCTCACCGTGCCGTCAACTGTGCAACACAGAACATAGACGTGCCGGATAGTGAGAATACGTCTATGCAAAAAAAATATTTTCGGTGACGGTACCTGACCGGTAACGTGACGGTGCTGGTACGAATAGTGAAAATCGTACTAACGGTATGAACCGAGAAATTGTAAAACCGAATTTTGACTGGTTTGAGCTTGTGGAAAAAGTACTTCGTGAAAATGGTCTTTTTAAGAAACCACCAAACGTTTTTAATATGGACGAGACTGGTTTATGGTTAAATAATAAACCAACCCAAATTTTAACTGCTAAAGGGTTCAAAATGTTTCAACACTGACGTTATACGAAAAAGGCAAAATAATTTCGGTAATTTTCTTGCTGTAATGGCGAGGGAATCTTTCTTTCATTTTATTCTAAATTTAAAGTAAAAAAAAACAAAAAAAATGAGTTTGTTGATGGAATGCCTCCTGGTTCTTAGATTGCTAAGTCTGAGAAATTAGCATATGTCAATGCAGCTATTTTTAGAGAGTGGTTGAAATCACATTTTAGCTCTCCAAGCTTTCTGGAAACATATTATTGATTGTCGATGACCGCACTTCATGTACACATTCAGTAGTAATGCTAGAATTTTATGAACAATATAAAATAATTTGATTCCCGAGTCATATGACTCATTATTTTCAGCTCCTTCGACGATTCTTTTTTAAATCATTAAAAAGCAACTACTATATGGCGTGTAACAATTTTCCTAAAACAAATCCATCTAGAAACTTAACTAGGTTGGAATTTGGAAAACCTTTTGGACCTGCGTGGGGTAAATCGAAAATGGAATGCCTGCATTTAGGGCGGCCGGAATTTCACTTTTTAATCGAGACGCTATTCCACATTACGCCTAGGTTGAAATTGATATTGAGCATAGCTTTAAAGTAGTCTTCAGATGCACAAATTTTCCTCAAACAACCAGTATGTGTTCATCTTAACTTTATTTTCGCATTACCCAGTTTCTCCAACGAAAATCAGTGCGACCGTGGCAGTTAAAAAAGATGGAAGGCAGCTTGCAACCATTTTGAATACTCTAGAATATATTGAGATGCAAAAAAATAAATCTTCAATAAAAAAAAGGATTAGGAAATCGAAAGAAATTTAAACATCAGGAAAAAAAAAATAAAGTCTGAATATGATGACGGAAGTAGAATTTTCCAAGAAAGCGATCAATCACCGTAAGAATGGGATGGAAATGAGTGCGATGAATTGGTAAAGTGTCGTAGATGCGTTTTTTTCATTGTGCCTATTCTAAATATGACGATTTTTGTAATTTATGTGGAGAACTACAAAACAAAAGTTATAAAATTACTATTTTTTATTTCCCTATTTTTCTCTTAGGTGATAATATTTTTTTTTCAATAGTCGGTATCACGCAAATTGGATCGACGATCTAACCCGGATACTTAGGCCAGACCTTTTGCACTGTTTTGTGTTATTAAGTAGAAAGTTAAATACAATATTAATTTTTATAAATTGTAAGAATTTATTCAAAATGTGTGTGTAGATTAAGAGCCACATCTCAAAAAGGAAAATATTAATTGGCTTTTTCTTCAAAAAGTGGTCGAACTCTCCCGAGTTTACCTTCTATTGGAAACAAATTTAAATTAGTAATTACAGAAAAACTAGAATTATTTAATGAACAAGCTAATACAAAAATCTACTAAAATTAATAAATATAAAATGTACCTATAATAATTAGCATATATTTTATTTTGTGTAATAATAAATGGCCATAGAAAAAGTAAAAAATACGACTGATAATTTTCACATTAAGTTTTATATTAACTACCCATACATCTGCTGGAGTGGTAACTACGTAGTTACGTCCTAGCTTTTATTCGATTGAACCATTTCTCTAACTTAAAAATTTTACTTATATATATATGAATACAATCGTAATGTATAGGTCAAATTGTAAAAATCCACCTGTAGGCATCATATGATTGACAAAAAAATCAATTTATGATATGAGTCAATGTTACTAATAAATAAAATACATTTTTAAACGTTCACAACTTGCGCCGGAACTTAAGAAATCCTCTTGTGCCAAGTTATGATAACGTTCAAAACAGTAGAGATAGATATTTTAATTTGATTGAATTATTTTTATTAGGAATTTTATAAACCAGTTATCAAAACAATAACTGAACCCTTGTTCAAGTATTAATTTAGACGATAGTTTTGTCAGATTTCAGATCTTGCCCTCGTCTAATATTCCATTACTGTTTGTGTTCAATTAAATATTTAAAATAGGGTTCTGTGTAATCAACTTTAGATTCCTTTGAATAATAAATGTTCCAAACCCCGACAGAAAACAGCTCACGTGTTGAAACCGGAGATTACTGTCTTTGTTTAAGGTTAAATCTTCTAATAGAATTATCAAATTTTGAACTACCTCGCCTGTGAAAGCATCCCAAACATATGTTTCATAATGGACGTTTTTTTAGTGATAATTGTCTAAAATTTTTTATAGCCCTTTGGTTTTTATTACACATATTCGTATTGTTCTAATTTAAATAGTTTAAAAAGTTATTTTCAATCTTATTTTTCATATACATTTTTGTCACTCTTTTCATATTTGTGTTTTTTCTTTCTTACATTCTATTATGTGGCCATTTTTTTTTCAATTTTTCAATACAATCTTGATCAAATTTGGAATTTATTTTGTTTCAACCATTTCTTGTTATAATAGTCGACATTCCTACCGCAGTTGTTTAAAAAAGTATATGAGGTAAATCGCATAATATTTTATATTTTATTTTCCAATTTTTTGGCATTACACTTACAACGCAAAAATATACTTTTACAAAATATATTTACCTAGAAAAATTGCAACACGTCTTCGTTCGTAGATAGATAAGAATAAACTCAAAGGAAAGGTCTACTTTAAAAGAAAAGTTCGCTGCCAGTTGAAAAAAGTTATTTTTTATGATAATTGATGTTATGCCATCCTTCGAAACTTTTATCGACTTATATATTTATATGTCAAATAAAATACTTAGCGATCGGGGTTTACTAACTTTTATTCAATCAGTAAAATATATGTTTACTGACCAGAAAGTGTAATTTATGTTATTGATGTTCTACCTCAAAAAATTTCAGTATAATTTTTTGATCGTCGTATTTGAATGTAAAGGGCACCAAAAATAAGGGGGTAAGGTTTCTTTAATAGCTATAAAAAATTTGAAAAATATTAAAAGAAAAACGATCACTATGCAAATTTTATGTAATTACGTGTCTTCATATTATACACCATATTATTTAGGTATTTAAGGAAGGTAAATGTCAAATTTTGCAAACAATTACCGCATGTTAAAACTTTTATTAAATAAATAATTTTACAAAGACAACATATTTTGGAATCATAAAGTATTCATTTATTTCATAAATTACATGTTTTAACCATAAATTTTAGACGAATTAAACTTTTCTCATATATTTTTCTGTTAAACTTTCTTCAAATTCAATGTAACTCCAGACATAATTCCTAGATTCCTTACATTAATAAATAAATGGTTTACCATTTCAGTGATGGTCTTACGAGATAGTTCTCAAGTTTGTTAAAGTAGAATATACCTCTGCAAGCAATGAAAACAAATAAACTTGCAAACTTCCCTTAAATGAGCAGTTACTGTAAGTCTAGTGGAATCTGTTAGTTTATACATTTATATTATATGTACATGTTTGAAATTTATTCCTCTGAAGGAATGAGGTTTTATGTTGATTATGTACTGCAGGAGCTTGCAAAGGGGTTGGTATAAATACAATAACATTTTTTATATTGATCCGTAAGTTTTAATTTAAATAAATTTTAGAAACACAAGTTGATCCCAACAAAAAGCTGACATTTTTTATGTCTGAAAGTTATAACTATCCAACATTTATCAGTTAATCAAAACTGGCTAGAAAAATGTAAAATTAAAGTGAATTCAATCAAGTCTCCCCACATAATATTTACAACACGACGAAACGTTTGTCCACCAGTATATATAAATAACACGATTATACCGACCAAAACTGAAGTGAAGTACATTGGTCTCCATCTGGATCAAAAACTAACATGGAGGACACATATACAAACCAAAAGACGCCAATTGGACCTAAAATAAAAAAATATGAGCTGGTTGATAAACAGAAGATCTCAACTATCCATGGAACACAAAATAATCATATACAAGGCCATATTGAAACCTATCTGGACATACGGAATAGAACTATGGGGATGCAGTAAACCAAGTAATATAAAAATACTCCAATCATACTAATCAAAAATACTCAGGACGGTAACTGCTGCTTCATGGTACGTCTCAAATCAGACACTACACAATGACTTGAACATCCCATATGTAACAGAAGTGATTTAGTCCAATGCCAACAAATACAGAAACCGTGCCACTGAACATAGTAAGCAGCTAATTACTCTTCAATCAAGCCGTTGAAAGAAGACTAAGAAGATTATGGCCAGAAGATGTCGATAGATAAAAATCCAGAGATCCATCGCTGGATGGAATCAAGTCACCTTTCCATATCAGATTTTCTAATTAACTAATTACTCTGTATTTGTTATGAGTAGATTGTAAAATGCAATAAATAAATAAATAAAAAAAAAACAAAGTTAATCAGAGGTTACTGTACGATTTGAAGCCTGGCTTTATCTGTGATTATCGAAAAACATTAAATTCAAGAAATGCAATGCAAGAAATAAATAGTAAACTGAGTCTTTTTACTATTTTGTTAAAGAACTAGGAAAAATAAAAAAGAAAAAGATAAATTATACCTATCTGAATTTCCACAGTATTCCAAACCTTTTTTTAGTTATATTCAATCTACCCAGGTTTCGATATCTGACAATATCATTTTCAAGATTTAATAGAAAATTGACAGATTTTTGACAAGCATAAATAATTTCATGTCATAAATATTTTAACCAGTCATCACTAAGCAATCTTTTTATAAAAAATATATTTGGTTAGTATTATACATTAGATATTTAGTCTAAAATCTAAGATGATTGAACTTCTTAGGTTTAATTGTTCATTCGATACTCTAAATTGAGCATATTTTAGGTATATATTTATTTTGTATTCCTCCATTTATATGAAGTATTTCCATTGTTGATTCAATTTTGTTATTAAGTGTAGATTTGTGTTTAGTGTCAATAAGTGTACTTTAAAAATTATTGTTGAAGATGTCGTACGAGATATAATTTTTGATATTTTGTTTGAAATAGCTCCAAAATATATAATTGTTCTGTATAACCTGTCATCATAGTTGTCATAGATTGTTCCTTCTCATTAATCAACCCATTTATTAGACGTAAGGATAATTATTAGAGGTAGGGGTTTGTTTTATCATATTAATTTTCCTTTTAAAATCATATTTACTCATTGGTATTGGAAAAGATCTATGTATCATTGAATTATAAGCTGCTAATTTATATGATATAGGGTGATTTAAGTTATAAGGTATAGTCGTATTTGTATGAGCTGGTTTACGATAAATTGAATATTGAAGATTACAGTTTACTCTTTTGATATTTACATATAAGAAATTTATAGAACTGTTCACTTCAATTTCAACAGTAAACTTTATTTTTCGTATTTATTATGGATAATTTCTACAAAGAAAGAGTTAAAATAATTAATTCAACTAGAAAAAATATTAGTATACAAATATTTACACTATTTTACATACCCCTTTCTAATTTTCATTACGAAATCAATTTTCATTTTGTATTACTTCACAACTTAAATTAAATTTACAAATATTATTGTATTTTCATCAATGAATTGTTAAAGTTATTAAGGTGAAAGGGTCAGAGATAATGACAATTTGAGAGCACTGTTAATAATTAATTACCATACCGGTATTTTTTATTTGCTGAGAGCTAGAACTCTATTTTAAACATAACAGAAAACTTATTTTTCCAGTTGTAGCACATATAAAGGATTGATAGGTCACTGTATTCTTATTGTGTGATTTTTGATTGATTTGCACTAAAATGGCCGTTAGATTCAGAATGTTGAGCATATAAAGGGATAAATTACTTACTAACAATTTAATAAAATCATAATGAGCATTAAACAACTGATAAAATTGCTAGTCGTCATTAATCTTCAGTCACACAATAAATGTTGCTAAAAATGAAAAAGACAGACAAATCCGACATCCTGTATGAAAAATCCCATTCATATATTTCTTAGCAATCGGAAAGTGCCCAATTTAGCTTAGAAATCCTCACCTTAATGAACAATAAAGTGATAACCACACATTTGATTGGAGAAACGAATACTTTGAATACAATACATAAACGGTATGACAAAAAAATGTTGAAACATTCAAGCATCTGACCTGAATATTAAAAAGGGAGTACAATATTTTCTATTTTTAGTTACTCCAAATCATGCCATTATGTTTTGTCAAAATTGCATTCGAAACGCACGTTTCGGACAAACATAATGAAATTGCATCTCTCCAATGAATTTGTACAACCCTGGCGGTTCGGAAATCAATGAACCAGGGTTAACGCTAACAGAAGAAAAATTGAAATAGGAGATTTTCAGTTTGAACTGTAGTTAACATTGCGCTGTAAATCACGATGAAGTTGGAATTTCTATGGCTAACAAGTAACGGGCAAACGCTACCAGCTTTTGTTCTAGGTCGGCATCATTGTTGGGATTTTTCGGTTGAGATTGATTTACTTGTTTTGAATAAAAGAAAATAAATTACTTAGATTGCAGTCATTCATTATTTTTCTTTTGATATCGAGTTATTTGTTGAAAAAAGTCTATAAAATTTTAAATATTATATTTTAGTATCGTTATGTTTTTTATCACTAAATAATGAATAATTTAATCACATTTTTCATATTAATTATTATTCCTAAACTATCAATTTCCATTTAGGAAAACGTTGGGAACATCATTCCGGCCAAATTACCATTTTTGGAAAAGTGTTCTTCTAAATCACTCAAAATTAAGACAAAATAAAACAAACCCTAAGAAAAATTTTGTTTCCATTACACATATAAAATCGATCTAATATAATCATTTTGGACTTAATATTATATATTATATATTATTATATATTATATATTAATATTATATAGTTCTTCTTTTTTTACATAATTATTTTATGATTTTTAATTTAATCTATAATTATGACTTTATATTCCTGTTCTCTGTGAGAATGGCGTTCCGGGCTAAGCATCTTTTGGATATCGAAGTTGTCGACAAATTAATATTAATATGACTAAAATAATTACAGATAAATACCATACTTGAAATTACGAATAATATTACATACCAGATCAGATCTCTATTTAAAGTAATTTGACAAAAAAAACAAAAGGAGATTGGTATTTTTCCATCTAATAGGAACGATCACTTACAAAATTATGATTATTTAACTCAAGAAAAAGTTAAATAAATACATACATTTTTTCTTAAACCTTTTATTTTTTTATTTATTTATGTTAATTGATTAATGTAATTAACCGATCTCCCAGTGGTAACCCTGTATCATGCGAACATTTAACTAATCGACCGAACTTAGTTCACGTCACGGTACGGGCACCTGGCACTTCTGCTTAACGCATTTTTTTTATCAAGAATCAAAAGCCGATGTAGAATTCAAAACTGATGCTGCTGATTTAAAACGCAGAATTCAAGTTTTTTTTCTAATGTTCGTCAATCGGACCTATTATTGCTGTCGTGAATTTGTCTTCAAAGTTTAAAGTTATCTTTTTTAATTATTTTTGTTTTAATGAACTAAAAGTTAATCATTTTAATTTAAGCGAAAACCCAGGCCTGATGCGACCATTCAAACAATTAATCGGCCACTTCCAAACCAAATGCTACCCTGCGAATCCAGGAAGTGGTGTCCTCATAGATATTTCTTTGTACTATTTTGAATTACCATGGCTTTGTCGGTACTTATATGTATTTAAAAAACCAAAGTGACTAATAATTACAGAGAAACGGCAAATCTAGCAACATTGCAAATGTCAAATCTGGAATCTCCATATCTCAAAATAGGCTTTTCCCAAATTTTGTAGAATTCGGACTAGCAATGTACGAGATAATTAGCCGTTTCCAGACTTTTGGTCCACTCTCTATATCACAACACAAGAACAAGTTATTTTAGTTAAATCCATAGATGCCTCTTAGAAATTTTACAAGATTTTAAGAATTTAACTGTACTGAAATACCTCCTAGAATTTTATGCACATGTTTCTAACCACCGAAGTTGACTGTAATTTTTTTACTTCCAATAAAATAGCATACGAAGGATCTCCCTTATACAAGAAACATATTTATTTTATCTTCAACATAATATAGTAACACGAATTATTATTTTGACTCTGTAACAACCTCTTGAATTTTGTCGTAAAAGCAAATATTTCGCAAATCGCGCATATATTTTTCGTTTCAGTTTCAGTAGCAAATGTAAATAAATGAATCACAATGAAAAATGATACTATTTGTTCTGTTTTACTTGGGATATACAAAAGGTGAGCACTATACCAACCGGTAATTTACTTAAAAGCCCCTACCTCATGTATAAAAGAAAGAATTACCGAAGATGTCAGGAAATAAAAGAGTGTCGGAACACAACAATGCATAAGAAACAACACCCTGAAAAAGGATAACGTTTATCGGAGGAATCAGAAATAGTGCGGGCTCTTCAGAACACTAGAAAGAAAAATACATAAAAATTACTAGTAACACAATCCGGCGAGCATATTTGTAAATTAACGAATTTTCATTTTTCATATTATACTGTTTGAATAGTTTCCTAAAAAGAACTAACTTCTGTATACGAAATGTTGTAACCTAAAATAGCTTCACGATCATATAAATAAGATTGAAATTTATGCCAAACTTATGCCAAAATAACACTAATTTAATTTATTCTGGAGTTATCTCAATTTATATGGTACTCCTTAAAAAGCTTATTTCAATATCCAGTATTCTTTTCTTTTGTCCCGCACTAAACGTTTATCAGAAGAATCAGAAAACGTAGGCTTGCCATTATTTATGTAGAACGATTCTAAGCAATTGTTAGATCGTTGTACAATAAATCTTTTGTAAATGTTCAGGTTGACTTTTTGTAAAGTTGAGAAGACGATGCGGGCGGGAAAAAGACTATTGTATGTCTGTGTTTAACTTCCAGCAGGATTAATCGAATAAAAAGCGGGAGCTACTTGTCAGCACACTAATTAAACCCGTATTTTAGGAGCGGAACCCGTTTTAAATGTTCCTTGTATCGTTTACATAGATTTTAAGGCGAATAAAGAGAAGGAAGTTTCTAATGTATTTTCTGCTTCGTAATATTTGGGAAAATATAGTTATATAGAAACAAAGTTCATGGTAGATACCTACTCTAATATAACTTATGCCGACGCCTCAAGATGTGTATTTAAATTTGTGAGAAGGAATTTGTTCAGAAATATAAAACATTAGTCCTGTTTTTATTATTTCACTAAAAAAGTACCGGAAAAATAATATTATAGAGCCTCTCTAAAAACAACAAAATTAGGAATTTTCTTCATAATTTTCCCATTTCTTTTCTTCATCTCTTTATTTTCTTGGTACTTCAAACATATAGTTGCTTGTTGACAGTTTCAGATTAACTATTGAGAGGTACATCGACTTTTATCGTCCTTGAATCAAATAAGAAAGTGGAAAAAAAGATAAAATTTTGGAGGATTACACGGAAAATAAAAACAGTTTATAAATATCTTTTACGTATTTGGAACTCGGATCATGAAAACTGGATTTACGGTTGCTTTGACCCATCGTTTTATTTTGCTGGAACGAAACAATCTGAATTTCGTATTCAATTCCGTACCCGGATTGCCTATTATAAATCGATATGAACAGAAGAGTTTCCGTTCATTTAAACGTGATTCTTTTCCGATTGAATTAATTGCGAGGCGATTAAAACCGACGGACTTCTGTCAACTTCTGATTGATTTAGAATTGATTCATGAATATTCTCATATTTCGAAGACACGCCTTTGCTCACTTCATGTTTACTTTTTATTGTGATCAATAGAGAAGGGTTTTATAAGTTAATAATATATTACATTTTTATAAATAATTTCAATTTAAAAACAGGGATAGGAATTGTTCCTTTGAAGAGTTTTATTAAGTTTTTACAAAAATATTAAAACCACATTTTGGCGTTAAAATTAACTTAAAATTGAGAAGAAAATTTTTTTTCTAAAAACTGGCACTTCATAAAATGGTATATTTCTAGTATTATTAGGTCACTAAACTTTAGTTGGATGTGTGAAAGTCTTGGAAACAGGTTCTATTTTTTTCCAGACAAAGAGAAAATGTGCTCACTGAGCACATTCAAATTGTTAGACAATTTGTAGTTTAAAAGTTAAAAGTTTTCAAGTTTAAAAGTTGCATAAAGGCAACGCGAATCTCCGTGTGTCTGATGAGCAGTTTCTGCCTGCCTTATGTCCAGAGGTATATATGGTTTGGAGAGATTTTTAGCACAAGTTTAACCACTTACAGTTTTTCTTTTATTTTTCACAATTTGACCTGAAACTGTTATAATACACCTCTTTAGAACTCTTACATAAGAATTTTCGGAAAATCAAGTTCTTTATACAGGGTGTTCCAAGACCTTTTGTATGAAATTTGGCAACTATAACAGTCGAAACTGATGCTTGTATTTATTATAAAGAGACTTCCGTTGTTTCTCTCATTTCCGATCACGTGACCCCAAAAAAATTTAACAATACCACACTTTTCATGATTTTATTGTGAGGTAATGATAATATGAGCCATTTAGTTTTATTAAATTTTAACAGTTTTCGAGATATTGGACTGTCGTGGGACATCTTGTATAGTACGAAAGCATTCATAACAGCTGCATCTAGAAAGTAAAAAAATATCTTATGCCACCATTTTAATGCTTTTCTGTTTATTTACTTTGTACACATTTAATTTTGGTCGAATTTATCTACAAAATTCATATCGGCATTATAATGTACTAGTGCTTATAGATAAAAGATTTTACTGATACCACAATTTTTTCCTTTCTATTGACTTCAGATTGTTTCAGTGGGTCTTCGAAATTTGACAAGAGGTGGATGCTACACTTATCTTTTTACTTTAAGCTGCAATGCTTGAATTATTTGTAAAAGTTTCAAATTTTTTACGTTTAAGACTTTCATCAGCTATAAATTTAGGTAAAGTTTTTTGTTTGGAATTCACGTTACCACAAGCATAAATCTTAATTTCCATTAGGTATTTTTAAAGCTCAGTACTATTAAAGTTATCAAAATTAACTATGTGATTTTTGTTTTCCAAGTCTGTCTCAACATCTTGATTCTTCCCGGTGTAGATGTCTAATTTCTGACAGTTCTCTCTTTTGTTGGCCAGAACCCATATTTCGTACCCCTGTTTTATTGGTTTTTGGGTTGATACTGTTTAAGTTACTTTAAATTTAAATTTATTTTCATGGATTCATCGATTGAAAGTTCCCTTGTCGGTGCCACATATTTTTCAAAATTTTATCAAAATTTGGTTTACGTTTTTTTGACATCATCGTTTTTTTATTGCTGAGCATATAAATTGGTTTTAAAGACTATTTAGTAAATAACCAGTGAAAAATAACTGAAAAGTTTGATCCTCTAGAATTAGGGTTATTTTCAGATCCAACTAACTAACATCTTCTGGATCACTTTTATAATTATCCATAACAATATCATTACCTAAAAAGAGAGAAGAATATTACTAAAGGGGTAACGGTACAAATTTTGACCCACAATAAATTCTTAAATATCAAAATCATAACAAAATTATTTTGTTATTTCACGTCAATATAATATGCTCTCAGCTAAAATGTGAAAGAAAATATCAATATTAATACAAAATCTGCACAAAGTACGTTAATTTATTTCTATTTTGAATCCAAATATTTACTGAATAAATAAACGTTTCAATCGTGTTTAATATAATGGGAAAAAATTTGTATTTTTGCAGAAAAGTTACATGATGGTTTGGATAATACATATCTAAAAAAAAATTAGCCTGAGTATATATACCACCTGTAGAATCCAAACTTGTAAAAAGATTGGGCTGGTAAATGAGAATATTGCAATAAAAAATTGTACTAAGTGGGCTGCATTTATAATATAAGAAATATAAGTATCCCGCAATTGTATGGCACACACAGAGTTGCCGTTTCACTAAATAATTAATGGTGAAAACTGTATGTCATTGATATTTAATTATTTTTTTAATACAGAAGGAGCTTTCTAAAGTTCCTCTAATTTATATGAAAAAAAATCGTCAAAGTTTATAGAAGAACTTAATCAAGTTTGGTTTTTCTCTGGTTATAATTTTAGTGCATTCAAGTAGTTAACTTTCCAAATTTGAATGATTGTGGATATGTTCCCATAAGACTATATGTAATATTTTTTCTACTATAAGCTTCCTAATCGTCGCGATTCTGCTAGAAAAAATTTGATAAACATAAAAATAATCTACAACAAAAATATTTTTTCACTTTGTCATTGCATTCGTTTGGTGAGCCAACCTCCTTAAAAATGAGCATTAAAATATTTGTATTAAAATGTAATTTAAGATAAAAATATTTTACCAACTTAGCCATTCGTTTTGTCTGTACTAACAGAAATATTTTTTATATATTATTCGAAATGATATTCTAAGTTTCATGGAATCTTTTTCATCCCTATCAAAATTTAAATATTAATAAAACGCAATTATGTTACTTTTCAAGCTATTACGATTTTGTACGCTGGAATATTAAAATATTTTTCAAATCAGATTAACTGTTATACATTTAATAAAATGATATAAAAATATTGACTTGTGTAAGGTTCAGTTAACAACATTTCAATTTCAATTTAGCAATTTTTTTTGTTACAAAGTGTGGAATAATACTGAAGAAAACTCTAAATAAAAGATATTTTGTAATATTTAAGAAAATACTTGTGTTACATAGTATATCTAAATATTAACTCTACAATTAAAGAAATAAATCAATTTTTAAGTGGAACAGTTCAGATATCCAAAATAAACAATTTTGAATAGACAAATCCAATAAAATACAAAATCAAACCACATACAATTTTATTAAACGATAACTAGTTTCGACCCCTTAAGGTCATCTTCAAGCCTGAAAAGATTATAAAAAAACATATCACATAATCTTCCCAGATTTATTTTATATTGAGAATATTGTAGATGTCTCTTTACTCTTACAAAAAATCAAGTTTGTTGCCTACATTGTTCTGTTAAGCGTAGGTTTGTGTTGAGTGTCAATGAGGTGTTTCGTATAATGTGACTTATTTGATTGTTTTAATCTATAAGCTCGTAAAGGTTGGCTATATCTGATTTTAAAATTTCTAAGGGTCTGGCCAATATAGGTGGCATTACAATTCGGACAATTTTACTTATAATTGCCTGATTTTATTAATTTAACAACTATTAGCATTAATAACATTATAGTTGATTACATTAAAGCTAAGCGTTTTGTTGGCAACTTGACTATCGGACGTAATAATTATTTGTTATTATGTTAACATAAAACCCTCTTTTGTATTTTCTCACGAAGTTTTTTTATTTATAATAGTAATAATAATATTTTAGCAAAATAAAGTACACAATAAGGAATCATAATTTTATTTATTTATTTATTTATTTATTTATTTATTTGTTTATTTATTTATTTATTTACGTATCTTATTCAATTTTTATTCAAAATTGAGACATTCCTTGTGCCTTTTGCATTAGCTAATAATAAAAAGTGGCATACATTTTTGCCGAGTCATGTTTGGGCCGATGTATCATTGATTTTTTCCGGTTCAAAAGGTCTACAAATTATTGTTCGACTTTTATATTGCAAAGCTGAGCACATATGCATGTAATATAAGAAAGATTTATATTCAAATGTATGAAACATTTTTAAAATATCCTCCTTTCTGAAATTTTATACTATTATTTATCTTTCTCTGAAACTGTATTTTAATTCTTTTTACATAATACAGTTTAAGTAATACTTAAGTATGATGAAAATAAAATCAATTGAACGCTTCAGCTAGAAATTTAATTGCTGTCTAACTTGAACTAGTCAAATATTTTATACACAATATTAATAATAGATTTATTGCTAGGTACTCGCAATATACAGCAAATCTATCTTATTTTATCAGTTAGAAAAGAGTTCGTAAGTATAGTTCGAGAAAGATAAATAAGAGCACAGAAATTATGGTGGGGAGCAGGGCGCTGACGCGACACCGTCGGATTTTATAATCTATATAACATTTTCAGAAGGGTTTTTTAAAAGTCTAAAATAATAAGAGTTACAATGGTTTATTAACAAAATTAAGGAAGGGAAGTGTTCAATTTAGATAGGTGCATAAACATATTTGCTACACTATTCAGTTTTATCTTCTAATACTGCTTCCAGTAGTACTTCTTCCAAGGCTTCATATTCACTATCACTCTCCTCTAAATCTATAATCAATTTGTTGCCACCATTGATATAAGATTGTCCAATTTTCTTACACTCTTCTTAGATTTTTATCATCTTATTCACACATTGCTTGCAGTCTTGGGTGATTTTGCGGGTTTCATCTTTAATCAGTTGGAACACTTTCTTGTCAAATTTTGGAAGCACACCTCATGTAAGTTAAACTGGATTGAAGATAAAGAAACAAGAAAGGTAATCTTAAAATCCTGTGGTAACATTTTTCTGCAAGTGCCTCTATAGTGTAACTCTTTTAGAAATCTTTTCTTCTAAGTACTTCCAACAATTGATCATTTGTATTTGTTTCTTCGTAATACAAGTCGCTTTCCAGAAAAAAGATTGGCATTTTTTTTACTTGCTTGTTTTGTACGTATTTTCCTCAAGTGCGTGGAGTGATAAAAAGTATTATCCATGAGTATGACACTATTTGCAGTTTGGTTTGGGATCAAAGACTTTTCGAACCATACTTCAAAAATATTAGATTCCATATTCTAGTTTTATCCATTTGCTTTCTATTCTCCACCACAATGAATAATAATTAGCCCTAAATCTGTATTCGCTGGCATTTAGGGCACAGATCTAGTTGATCCTTCTTTCACCGCTTTTAGTAAATTCGCTTTCCGACGGTCGCTTCATTATTGAAAGACCATTATCGAAAGAACGAATGTGGATTTTGAAGAAAACCTGTCGGAATAAATTCCCGCCTAACATGCGTCCACGAATTTGGTGTAGAGAACAAATGCATAATTATTTTACAATTAAGTTGGAAACTAGGATAAAAATTGTAAAAATAAATGAGTACAATATATTTTTTTTTGTTCATAAGAAATTAATTTATGAATTTTTCTAATGTTAAGTACTTGAAATAACACAAAACATTTTAAAATAAAACATTATACCTATATTTTAACGTTTGGACCCCGACTAATTCCTTCTCCCTTTACTCCGTTACTTGTTATCTTTATATGTATTACTGTAATTCTGACAAGTATTTTTCGTTAATAAATTAGTTTTATCTTTTCTATAATTTATCTATAGAACGTTGGATCCCTTAAGGAAGTCTTACACTATCGATAACTACATTAAACGGTAAAACCTTTTGTTTGTTGAAAACGGTCTTTGGTTTGGATGACAATGAAGTTACCTTCGTTAAAATCTATTTACTCATTGGGCTTCGTTTGCTGCTAAAAGCAACCAATATCTGTAATTTGTGGTATGTAAAGATGCATTACATGGCCTTCTGAGTGGAAATTTACCGACTATAGATGGCCTTTATAACTTTTGATTTATGGGGAATTTGGCAATTTCCTGTTAAATGTTTCCAGAAGCAGCAACCATTTATCTCTAAAACTACATTGTGTATACCCTCTAAAGAGGCCAAAAGATAAAATAATTTCACTACGGACTATGCTTGTCTATACGCGTATTCCTAACACTCTTATAGTTCATTTAAGCCTCAAACGGTTTCGTAAAAATGACATAAATAAGTTTCGAGTCAATAAAACAAAAATGAGGTAGGTCTACTATAGCAAAGATTATTAATTAATTTCTCCATAGGACTAAAAATCACGATGATTTTTGGATTCCAATATTATTTAGTTTTGTAATAAACATTGTAATTGTAAATAAATAGATTATGTAATATCTTTTAAATTAATGTGTAACGCGCCGTCTAGACCAAACAGGAAACAAAACAAAAACACAACTTTTTAGAAAACAGAGCCGACACAAAAAAGTCGCTGAAATGTTTCAACTTTGTTGCAGAATTTCTTCTTTTGTCTGTTTGGTTTGGACGCGGCGTAATACTAAATTATTTATATCTTCCAAAATAAAGTACATGATTGCCATTATGCATTCATTTTATTTAATATTTACCTCTATAGAGTCTGGAACAGCCAGATGGAATAAATCATTATTTCAATTATTATGTATATTTTAAAAAATCACTAATTACGTCAATTAGAGGTTGTGAAATGACATCTTGTAATGAAAAAAGTTCGTCCCTACATTAAATCGCTTTGAGTGAGTTATATACCCCACAAATTTTTTTAAATGGATACTTCATTTGATAGGTCTATTCATTCTCTATTCAAAAATGTTATTATTTTTAAATTTATTGCAGAAATTAACAATAAAAATGTATCATAAACCCCTACTCCGATTTAAAAATTTGGGGGTTACAGCTGTCACTCGATTTTAATTTTTTTTATAAATATGCATAATTGAAATAATAAATTTATTCTTTTGGCTGTTCCATACTGTACAATGTTTGGTTTCATTATAGATAGCTTTCTCGTTGTACTAGATGATAAAACAAAATACATGGAAAGGTACATAATAAAATTTCCATGCTTATAAATAAAGCGAGCTTAATTAATTTTTAAATTTTTGCCTCATTCTAGGAACAGAGATAAATATAAATGAAACTGAAGACTGTCAAATACGGAGTGTAATATTAATATTTTGTTAGCAATATTTTTAAGGCTTTTATTAAAAAGACGACATGAGAAAAAGTTTTTTATTCATTAGTCCTAAATTTTTCATTTTTGTTTGCATTTTTCTTTTATTCTTAACTTGAAACCATATTTGTTATAAAGCATCACATAATCGATGAGGTAAGATCTCTTTATTGTGTTTATTGAGTAGTAATGCTAATACCAGGTGTCCATACGAAAACTTAATATTGAATTATTTCTGGTGTGCTTGAAGATAAAAACTTGAAATTTTGAAAGGTTGTTCAAAATATAGGGGTAGAATGAACAGTGTATCTCGTTTCGTGAAATATTTTTGTGGTTGATTTGATAACAAAACGGGTTGGATTAATTAGTCGATAGCCATGCTCTATTAATGAGGAAAATTGGCACTTACCAGATTCATAAGCCTTCAGACCTGGGGGACGCTCAGTATATAGGTGTACTTATCACAAAGATACTAAGTGAACATTTTCTAGCGTATTTATTGGGCGAGGAACATGTTAAAATTACAATAAATAGTAAATGAACAACAACGGGTGAAATTTGCAATGTAACGAATAAAATTAATGATTTGAATAATTATTAAACCTCACTGAGTTGTTTAATAAACCATTTGTCTCTATTAACTAATTCAGAAAAGAACCGCCAAATTGTAACTTGCAAAAATTAATAAGGCTAAAGAAACGTGATCACAACGCAGTATTGTTTCAGACGGCCGTTAAACTACAGTTGATTTCCGAATTTGTCCAGCTCTCTAAGCTGAACTTTTAGCGCAAAATTTGCTTCTACAGATTTTTTATGACTGTCCGTTTATTAAGGTAGGTACTCGGCTTTTACAAAACTAATCAATTCCTCAGTTCGGAGAATAATATGATGGGATACAAATCTGAAAGAAAAGCCCGGATATAGTCCAGTGACTCCAAGTATGCTCATAATTTTTATATTATTACAACCGTAAAACACATCTGTTGTGTCATTTGAAACATCAACTTTTTTTCAGTAATATGCCTCTAAAAAATAAAATTTAACAACTGTTAGTTGATTTTGAAACTCTTTGTATATTTTTCCCGAACGAACCCTTGAGAATCCTTGTATTTAATTTTTTTATAATTTTCAGGCTAGCTTGTTTTTTGACTATTGAATTTGTAAATTTGAAATCAACTCTAAGTACTTTTATTGACATATTACTAGAAAAATAAAAATTACTAGTTTTCATATTTAATGTTTGGCAGAGGTGGTTTTGTTACAATCCAAATAATTCCTAACTTCTAAACAGTCCAACTTGTTGGAAATGCTGCTTGTCTATTATTATTATGTAGGTATATATTAGGATGTATTTCTGGGTAAAGTGATTTGCGTCAAATCGACATAAAATGAGCTCTAGATTTTGCAGTTTTTTCTTTGAAGTGACTTTTGTACACCTTATACACAAAAAAAAATATTACAACACACTAGCGACTTATAAGTCATATGTCATTCATCATCTTTTGCTTATACTTTTCGTTAACAGAACGCTATTTTTGTAGCACAATTTATATAATTTCTTTTTTGTACTATTAATAATAAATTTTTTTTCTAACGAAGTTATTTAGTTTTTCGAAAAAAGAATAGTATTTGTTTTAAATCAATGATTAATTCTTTGTTACCCCTCGTATGCACTCTAGAAGATTCCACTTATAAAACTCTCACGATTCGCCCTTTCTGACATCATTTTCAACCAATCAGAACTAATTCTCCTTCTTGCACATATTGTAATTAGTACATTTTTCAATTAGTTTATTCTTAAAACGAGTGATAGTTTATGCAAACCGTGATTAAAGAGAAACACAAAGTGTATTTGTAGTATATAAATTTTGCACCGCAATAAACTGTTTCGCATAAATATTTTTGGAACAAAGAAGATTTATTTGTTATCAATAGTGTGTTGTTGTTTTTTATTGGAGAAAAGTCACATAGAATTTATATGTGTGGAACTTGCAAATATAAAAGTATACAGGCGACTCGAAGAAAATAACTGCTCCCACATATATGTATAAATTTCTACAGTATTTACGTAAAGTTTTCTATAACATTAAGCTGAAGTATGCTAAGAATGTGGATCTGGTTTTAATGAATCTACTTTATAAACTTGTTGACGTTTATTATAAATCTTCAGGGCACTAAAAAGGAGGTATGTTTGCTTCTTACAATGTGCAAAAGACATGTATTAAGTAATGTGAAAAAAATAATAACCAACAATATAACTCATAAAAGGAGGTCATAAATTTAGAGTTATCCAAAAAGTATACAAAAATAAATTTAAACAATCAGAGTGGAAAGTGTTACTCTCCGATGTTTAAATTCATGTAAATAATCAACATAAACATCCAAATCCAACTTAATACTTGTCTTCCATACATTGCAATAAACAATTATATCTTCTATTTAGTGCTCTGAAGATTGTTTTATAATTTACCGAAACGTCGACAAGTTTGGAAAGTAAATTCAATAAATTGATGGGGATTAATTGGGTGGTAGTTCTTAATAACTAAAGAAACTTTCTTTTTGCCATTTTAAAAAAAATCCCCATCAAATTAAAAATGTCAGGTCGTAAACATCCTAAAATTAAATTGATTAAAACCTGATTCATATACCCACCATACTTCAAATTAATATTATTTGAGATCAATTAAGTTATTGCCTTTCTATAACTTTGTGCGGATGACAGTTAACTTATTTATAGGAACATAATAAGCATTATGCACTCTTGTACAATTCAAATTCTTAAATAAGGTTGACCAAAATGAGGATCAGTGCAAATAAAATTTTACCTAAATTGGCAAAAATGTGTTTTAAAAAATCATTTATTATTATTTATTTTTTATTCCTATTAAATATAGAAGTTGGATGAAATGTATGTATGTATTCATTTGCTATTTTCTTCTTTGCAAAATTAGCTATCTCGATTTCAGCCCATTTCATGATGGCCTTTATAATTGTTGTTGTTATTATTACGTATAAACGATTTAAATAAATGTCCAAGAGATTTTCGCCATATTATTTCTATATGACACTTGAACAAAATTGTAATTCGGTTCCCGAACACCCTAAATCAGTGTTTATAACTTCCACCGAAGCATATAAAATCCCGTCGCGTTGTAAACATTCTTTAGCGACTCTGAAATCTGCCCATTTAAATCATTTACGAAGTGTAATTTTTCTCTTCACGCACCCCTGAGATTTTGTTTAGTCCAATGCAAATACTTTTCGGGAAAAGCTTATTAACCCGCTCTCGTGTTAATAATCCTGATTTATATGACTGCGGGCTGGAAGGGGGACGAGATGATATAAAAGAGCGAATACCTGGGCTGGTCGCTTGTCACCGGTACTTTTTTCAGCTGTGATAAGCAGTGGCGTGTGATAATTTACAATATTTTGGGTGGTGTAGACACAATTTTACAAGTATATTCTTTTTTTCTTCGATATGTCTAGTTTCCATTGTAAACGTCCGGTTACTTCATTTTCATGATTCAAACTTTGGAAAAGGATATTTCTGATTAAGGCTGCTTAGGACATATTAATGTTCAGAGCACTAATCCTTCTTAATATTTGTGAATCCAAAATGGCTGTCACAGGTATTATTATTAAAAATGAAAATGTATTGAGTCCTCATCAAAAGTATTACAGTCTGGACATTCTAAATTAGCTCCCTGACAAATCCGTTTTGCTCATAAACCCCTTTTATAATGAGCTATTGCTATTTTTTTTATTGGCCATCGAGCAAGTAAGTCTCATATCAGCCAATCGCAAAGGTTCTACATTTTTAAATACATAAATTGGGATGTTCACATACATCCATGCCCACGTCAAGATTTGAACCTGGGACCGATTATCGATTCTTCGCTCACTTTACCACCGAGGTTTGGCATATATTGATCTCATTTATGACCAAATCTATCCATCTAAATCTAAATTTCTTTAGTACCACTTATCTAAAAAAATAAATAGAAAATTCGTTAATATTTTTTGTAATGAAAATTTGCATTTTAATAATCAATCAATCAAACGAGTGTGATTCGATTTTTATAATCTCATTTTTCAGAAAGGTTTTTTGAAAGGCGTAAAAAAATAAGACTTAAAATGGGTTATTAACAAAATAAGTAAAAACAAAAAACGAATTGTAAACAAAATTAAGGAACGAAAGTGTTCAATTTTGTTAAGTGTATCCAGGTGCGTAAAACTCTCTGCTCCACTATTAGCTTCCGTCTTCTAATACTTCTTCTGTTAGTCCTTTTTCCCAGTCTGTATATCCGTTATTACTCTTCTCTAAATCTGTAAAAAATTTGTTGCCGCCATTAATATAAAACTGCCCAATATTCTTATACTCTTCTTCCATTTCTATTAACTTTCCCGCACATTCATTCCAATCTTCTTTGATGATCTCGAATCTTCATCTTCTGCATACATTTTTGAAAGCAATATTTCCGACGAACTGGCTTCTTTAGCTGACCCCACATAAGTTCAATTGTGTTGAAGTTATAGAAATAGACAGTTAATCTTAAAATACATAAAGCAATTGATTTTTTGTAGGTGTTTCTTAAAAAAACAATTCGTTTTCCATCAAAAAGTTTGTATTTCTTCTTTCTTGGTTGTTTTTTAGGTACTTTCCTCAACTGCCTAGAGTAGGTTTGGGATCAATGACTTTTGGAAACATTCTTCAAAAATATTAGATTCCATATTCTTGTGGTAATCTACATTACGTCATTTATTCCCTCTCCACATAATTTTAGTCAATTTGGTATCAATTCGTCAACTCCATCACAGTGAACAATAATCACCCTTGATCTTTTGTTCGCAGGTATTTGGGACATACATCTAGTTGATCTATCGCTCCATATTTTTTCCACTGGGTAATGGTAGCGCTTTTATCCATATGACAATTATGTCTGTTTTCCTATATTTTGGTGTCATTTCTAAGCAGATATTGCTTAATTTAATTATTTTTCTACTCTATAAAATAGTTAATCTTTTATTTATTGTTTAAAATTTAAATCCCATCTTTTTCGTAAGTTTCGTAGCGTCTTATAACAAAATTTTACATCATGTCCTCTAATTTGTAACTCCGTCATTACGATTTCTATTGTCTGTATCTCATTATTTCTATAACAATCATATGTATATTGTTATGAACTTTTTCACCAATGGCAAATATAAAGCTTTTGGTATTCCAAAATTACCTATGAAGCCAATTTCTTATAATTTTTTAAATAAAACAATAAGAGACCTACGTTAAGTCCGACGATTTTTATAGTAGAGTGTGTTTCTCATTTTACTTGGACCTGGTTGGTCATTTTCATTATTATTATCAGTGTCACTAACATTTTTATACATATTTTTATAACAATTTTATACACATTTTCATTCATACTAACGTTTTCAGTGATTCGCTTTGCTACTGTCGCCATACTGAAAGATCATTCCCGAAAGAGTCAACATTAATTTAGACGAGAACCCCAGAATAAATTCTACGCCAAAAAATTTAGTATAGCGAACAAGTGCATAATTTTCTCTAAATTAAAGTGGATAGTAGGATAAAAATCGTTAAAACAAAGAAATGTAATATTAAAATATATTTAAAAGGAAATTAAGCTATGCATTTTTCTAATAACACAAAAAATTGAATATAAAACATTCAGTATTTAAGACGTTTGAATTCTCACTAAAGCCATCTCCCTTGACTCCAGTTTTCTCTGCTCTTATATGTATTTCTACAATTATACATGGATATACATACAAAATAAATTATAAATGAGAAATTAAGCTCCTAAAAATAAAAGTTAAAAAGGCCAAACCTTTTTATTATTATTATTAATATTATTATTACCCAGAAACCTAACCTACTGACATCTATGACAGTTTCCCGAACACTGTCGAAAACGTCTTAAATATTTTGGAAAACGTCTGGAATTTTATAGTTTTATAGGACCCTCTAGAAAGCAAGAAGACTATATATATAGGAATAAATTGACACTAAGAGTACTAGTGAAGTATCTTGCAAAGTGGTGTAACTGTTATTTATATCAATTTGTATTTTTTCCTGTTAGGAGGACACAAGTATGATAAAGGTCTATACAAGTGACTCAATTATTAACATTATCATTAAAAATGTATTTCGATATTTAAATGACATTTGTTTTTATATAGTTTATGCAAAATTTTTCATACACCAGTCGTTTATTTTATAACCAAAGGACAGTTAAATGATAAGATAAGAAAGTACCTTCTAATATATATGTATAGATTTTTTATTGAAATGCAACAAATTGTATCCATTCTCTTTGATTAGTTATTGCACTCGCACTAAAGCTATCGGACAACAAACTGACTGGGAAAATTAAATTACTTACATTTGTCTTTTGCTATATAATATACCTACGACGCCTACAGTATCCCAATTCCCAGGCAAACAAAAAATATTATATTTACGATGATTGATACTGTATTATTATTATTACTTTTATCTACTGGCTTCTAGATTTTATCGTATTTTATGTTACATTTTACTGCGAATTCGGAAAAATATTTCTTTCGTGAGGTTCCCGTCCCATCTCAATAAGCCCTTGACGCCACTGCTCATAAAAATGCGTATACTAAAACCAACCCCTATGGAGTTTAGGCACTTTTAACATTCAGGATGTAGGTAAAAGTAATTTGACTCTTATTACGTGTGAACTTAGGGAATGGTTGACACCATTCCCTGGGGTAGCCGCCAAGCGCAAAGAATTCCGAGATATATCTTTTTTACAATCGCCAATAAATTAGAATTTACTAAAAAAATGAATTAAAAGAATAAAAAAAAATATGTTTTTCATGCAAATGGAAGGATTATATTAGAATTAGGATAGTAGATACAGGACAGCGAAACGCGAGTCAGTCTCAAAGAAGGCGAACATGACTCCATCGACAGGAAAAGTTATGTTGTCAGTATTTTGTACAGTACAAACGTTTACTATCTTTATTGAATACTTAAAATAGAGTGAAATATACGAATAATATTTTGCTCAGCTTGAGCAGAAAATTCAGGGGAAAATTCCTTATTATTGAAAAAAGTTTTATTCTGTTTGGACAACGGGCTGTATCCAGTCCATTATTGTCATGATCAAAATTAATAAACTAGTCTTTAAATTAGTCAGGTTTGATGAGTTTCGTTTTAATTTTATTTTTACTACAAAAAGTTTCACTGACTGTATTATGTTATATGATAAATTCAAACATACTTACATCACCTAGCAACACATACAAAACATTTCCCCCAACAGGTTGCTCCGCAAACCTCAAAATTTATTAATTTTTTGGTACCTTCTTCAAATTTTGAGATAAGATAACCTATGTAGAAAATGTTTTAATACAACAGTATTCATTCATTGCAAAACTGGTTGTAATAAATTCTTTTCTAAACTTTTTAAATTTCATGTTACCAAATGGATTGGTAAAAATATCAGCAATTTTCTCGTCTGTTGGACGGCAATTTAAATTCACAAATCCTTCTTGCATTTTTTAATTTATAAAATGAAATCTTACATTTTTATAACGGTAATGTCCGAATTTATTAGTTCATTTATTATTTTGTCTTTAAATGCAATAGTTTTTTACACACCCTGTGTCACCAATATATTCTGATTATGTGCTCTATATGAAACAATAGATTGTTTTCTTCAACACCAGAATATAGGACCACCACAAAAGAATATTATTATGTGCCCCCTGGTACTTTTATATGATTGAATATCATCCACCAAATCAGCATCGTTATAAGCAATTACTTTAGCACTCTCAGATTAATTATAATAAACTCCATCACGTTTAGTCGAAACTAAGTTTCGAAATAATCTTTTAACATTCATAATTTTTGGATTTGAAGGTTTATCCAATTTTCTGATGATATAATTCACTGCACAAATCTGGTATATATTTGTTTTATAACGTACCTACACCCTCTCTATAAGGGAAGTTGGTTTTTGTCTTATTTTTTTAGGTTCAATTTGCAGTGAAATCATCAACTTACTTACAGAGTTTGCGTAATCATTCCGATTTTCTCAAGAATTGTTTCTACATATGTTTCTTGATACAAAAAAAACTCCTGGTCTTTTATTACTTTTTATTCTCAAAAACTGGATTTTCCTCAATTGTCATTTCATATTCGGTTTATAAGTTTCTTAATAAAGTTTTTTAACGATTGTCAAATTGGTTATTAATAGACCGTCGTCAATATAAATTGCAAGGTATAATATTTTGTCACTATCAATAAATATACAGTAATTACTTTTTATTTTCATTAATCCATTTGTTTTCAAAAAAGTAGTAAAAGTTTTATTTCCCATTTAGAGGAGGTTGTTTTCATTTAATTTTAGAGGAGTTTAAGTCTATCAAGTGATTGAACCTAACCTACAAACTTCATTTTTAATATTTTCGTTTTCACATCTTTTATATATTTGCATGTTTTTCAAATAAGGTTCCATATAAGAATGCTATTCTAATATAAAATTTTATTTTTATATAGTATTTAATTGCTTATGTGACTAACAGCCTGATAGAACTTGTATTTACAATGGAACTAAAAGTTTTCTATGCTACTTCATTGTTGACATCCCCATATCACTAATCTTGTCTTATACTTTCCACCATCTCTTGTACGAAAAACACATTTGCTTGTTAAGATTCTCTTATCTTTAAGTTCTTCGATATCTACATACAGGGTGCGTCATTAGTGCGTCGAAGTACGATATATACGTTATTATTAAAGTGTAAGTAGTTTTGAGATTCACATTTTAAAATTAGTCTCAAATATACAGTGTATTCAGGAACGCAGTGTCACATAAAATTTTTGTTTTTTAAATGGAAAACCCCTTATATTTTTACATTTTTATAAACCTCTTGCCAAGCTAATTTCAACGATGTATCACACTTTATATTTATGTTTAATAAAGGATCTACAGCTATTGATTTTTAACGGTTTGGCTGCTACAGACATCTAAATTCAAAAAAATGTGATTTTCAGGTGGCTGTAGATTCTTTATTAAACATAATAGACATCAAGTATGATACATCGCTTTGGTCTGGCACTGCGTTGCTGACCACCCTGTATATTTGGGACTAATTTTAAAATGTGAATCTCAAGACTGCCTACAATTTTTGTAAAAACTTGTTTCGTAACTTCGATAATAGCGGCCTAATCGAGCTTTGCCACACTAATGCCTCACCTTGTATATCCAAGTTTATTTTTGTCCCAGTATTCTTTTTTTATTCTATTATAGTTATCCACTTTTCTCTTTCAGAACCCGAAATTGCGTGTTCTTTCAGAACCTGAAATTACCTCTTGATATGTTAATAATATTTTAATCATTGATTTCTGTTTCATAATCTTTCAGTGTCTCTGGAGCTCTTATTTGTCTTCCAATTCTGATTACTGACGGCTTTTTTCCTCAGTTTATATTTTCACATTGTGTTGATTGTCATATTGTCTTCCAATTCATTATGTGTCATTCGTAAATCTAATTTTGCAGCTTCTCTTTTATTTTTATTGGTTTTAAAAATACAACGTCTCTAGAGATTATTATTTATCTCGACTCATGGTCTTATATTCTGGCGCATATACCACGAATACATATTTTTTACTTCTTGAATACAATTTTTTTTTTATATCCTAGTTGGTTTGTATAAGCCACTGATCCAAATATTTTAAGTCTGTTTTATCACGTTTCCTATTTTCAATGGATTTATTTTCTGATGCTTCTGTCGGTCTACTCTTAACTAAAAATGCTGTCGCATAGTTTGCTTTTCCCCAGAAATTCTTATTTAAATATGTATCAAAACTTAAGGCTCTTAGGTTTTCAATCAGAATTTTATTGAACCGTTGTGCTTTTCAGTTTAATTCTGGTGTATGTGTGTGTGGTATAGTATAGTCTAGAACGATTCCATTAGTTTTACAAAATTGTTGTAATGCATTGTTTACATATTCACATTATCACAACGTAGTTTGTGGACCTTTGCGTGACGAAAAGAACCTGCTTCAGCAATAAATTATTATTTTCATTTATTGCATTTACGGAAAGTACATTTTTACTTAATTCTGGTAAATATATTACTTGATTAATCACACAAGTGTTACCTTCTATACAGTACCTTTTCGTTCTGCTGTCATTTTTTCATTTCGCAACTTTTGATTTTGATTTTGATTGTAATTTCTCTAAAATAGAAAATACTTCTCTGGTATTTACTTTATATATAGTGACCACACAGAATTTACAACAAATACTTTAGTTTTAAACGTTTTGTTCTTAGTCCGATATGGAAGTTATTGCCAACAAAACGCTTTTGTTGACTAGATAGATGAACCGGCCAGTAGTAGCAGCATAAAGGAGCTTTTAATTTCGTGTCGTATATTAAACCACCAGAATGAGATGTCCAAAAATAAAAGGATTATTAACTCCTTAATTTTGTGTTTTTCTCTTGTAGGCTAGAAGTGTTTCATTCCAATCTGGCATATAAAAAAATATTTAAGCACGCAACGTATTCAAATCCAAAATCTTTCAAATTGTTTTGAAAAATATATGTATTTCTCTAGATAAATTAAAGGGAGTTTGGTTTTAAATTATTATTACTATGTGACCTTAACTGTATTTTTACCTTCAACACCTTAATTTATTTTTTGTAACTAATACGATATTCCCACCTTCTTAGGTTTTACTTCAAAGAACTCCTTGTGATTATTACCCTTTATTGCCGGTACACTCTGGGGGCTGCTACTATTATTTAGTGTTGTTTAGAGGCTACCTTTTATAAAAGTTAGGATATTCTTGTACATGTTTTAGATTATGAAAACTACATAAATGCATATTAATAATTTATTCGCCTTTTTACCCAAAAGGCGATTTTTGCTTGTATTCAGGTTTTCAGTATTCATACTTTCTTTTGTAGATAACCGTAGCCATTATTCCTTTTCCTTTGTGCTTTCTGATGCAATTATGCATAGTTACTTTACTTCCTTTAGTTTGCTTTAAGGGTTTCTTTAACTATACACATTGTCCCAAATGAGTATCTAGAAATGATAAATCAATGTACTGAGAATCATATTAAGAAAATTAAATATTTATGATTTGATTAAGAGTTTTATTATATCGCAATGAACACTTGTATTGAGATGTTTGCAAATGAAACATATAAAATAAAGGTTTTTTGAAAATAAGTCTTGTTTTTAACAATCTGTGGCGGTCATTTCAATATTTACATACAATTGAAATACTTGGTTTCCTATCACTACATGGAATGACATAAAAAGAAATAAACTTTAATTCTCTTTTATATTTACTGGTTAATGTTTTCAAAATTCATAAGTTTTTTTATTAAAGTGTTGAAACTATAAATAATAATCTCGGCTGTGATAAATTTTATGAAATTAGTTCTACCTGTGTTTCATTAATCTTTATTACGATTAACCATTCTATTATTTTAAATAATTTAATATCAGTAAAATTAAAAATTAAATGTAATATTGATTTTTTACTTGCATGTATTACAACCTGATAGCGACGGTGATATTAACGTCATAGGATATATACAGTATGGCCCAAATGAAAGGAATAAATTCATTGTGTCGTAAATCTGCGATTTTAGGGAAAAATCCTGAAACACGTCGATTTTAATTTTTAAATAGGCTCTTCGTCAGATCACCTTTTTATTTTTGACGTAACCTCTGTGAGCGTCATCAATAAAATGTTTGCAACGATATCAATTATATCTAAATATTATTGTCGAACAGATTTCTTAGTATTACATATTGTTATGATGTATTTATTGATACCCAAAAATAATTTTGGTAAAGGCCGTCACTGACCATGAAAATATGTTTAAATTGCTTTTTACCTTTTTTTAGAAAAACTTATTACCTTATCAAAATTCCTTTATTCACATTCAACATAATTGTTATTGTCAAGTTGTTAATGATATTGTGGTAGACGAAATCAAAAACGTTTTGACTCTTTTATTAACACGAAGCTGACTGAACCGGAAAGAATTGAAATTCTATTATTAATTGGTTGTGAAGATAAAACAGGTCCGCAGAAAGAAGTATGTACGTTATTCAATAATAAATATCCCAACCGAGAACCAATTACATAGTCCACAGTAAGCAAAATTGAGAAAAACTTAGAGAAACGGTTCACGTAAAAGACCTCTCTAAAGGTAATAGAAAACAAATATCTGAAAACAAGAAAATAGATGTTTTATGAGCCTTTGAAGATAATCCCCATACCATTTTACGGCAAGTAACGTTAGACAATGAAGTTGGCCATCAAACAGTTCTTAGAACACTAAAAAAGGAGAAGTAGGATCCTCATAAAGTAAATTTAGTGCAGGAACTTATGGAAGAAGATTTTGATAGACCGGTTGAATTTTGTATAATTCTAATGGAAAAAATAACAGAAACCCGATGTTTTTAAAAAAGTTCTTTTTTCTGAGGAAGCTATATTTCTTCTAAACGGTAGTGTGAATCGTCAGACTTTCCGGTATTGGACTACAGAAAATCCACACTGGATACAGGAGTACCGTACTCAATACCCAGAGAAAGTGAATGTTTGGTCGGGAAAAAAAGATAATAGGATTATAGGACCATACTTTTTCGATTAAACATTAACAGTTCCTCGATATTTACAATTTCTGCAGAACTTCTTGCTTCCAGAATTAAACTGGTTGTTCCCAAATAGAAATGATTTGTGGCTGCAGCAAGATGGTGCGCCACCGCACTATGCTGTCTTGATGAGAAACTACTTGGACAACGTCTTCCTAAATAGGTGGATCGGTCGAAGAGAAGCAATTTAGTGGCCACCAAGGTCACCTGCTTTATCTCCTCTCGATTTCTTTTTATGGGGGTACTTGAAAAGTAAATTGTACATAAATAGACCACAAACTATTAATGAACTCAAATCAAGAAACGGATACGCATTGAGATTGCAAAAATAACTCCGGAAGATATAGGGAATGTTCGAGAAGAGTTGCCTGCTCGTCTTTCTCATTGTATTTTAGCTGACGGTAAACAATTTGAGCACTTACTTTAAATTTGATTGTACTTAATTATGTTCATTGTAACATTAAATTTAATAAATAATTTTTTTGACAATATACAAAAATTCATTACTTACAAATATTAATATGGTTGAATATAAATTTAAAAGACCTTTCAACTAATGTATTGCAAGACTCCGTACATTTATTTTGGCGAGATATTTGTGAAAGAATTAAATATTATAAATAAATAATATTATACAATTGTTGAAAACTAAGAAAAATCGTTATTAAATTAGGATGTAAGGTTATGGCTGTTGGTTCATGAATTACATCTAAAAGCATTCTAAAAGCATGAATTTTCATTTTCTAGATCCGTAGGTGTTAAATACGATAAAAATAGAATGACCTATTAACTCAGCTTAAAACAAGTTTTTAATTATCATTGAATTTCGTATAAATAATCTAAAATATGTTAGAACACCTACTGATTATGCTAACGAATTTTTGTTGAATACACAGACACACTTTTAAACAAAATATAGCACTAATCATTTTCGGATGAAAAATATATAAAAATAATTTTGAAAATTGATGGGACAATCTGTAGAAAGAGATTTAAGAACAAAGATTTCAACGGATCAACGACTGTATAAGTATGTTGTTGTCTCGTTTTTCCACATATCACTTTGTTTCGTTTGAAGTCGCACAAAAAAGGCTTTGTGTGATATGAACATTTTAAAATAGTCTGGGATTAACATTAACATTAATTTTCCTTGTTTATATATCGAATACAAGTATATACTTATTAATTTAGGTAGACATAAATATTGATTTATTTTATTTTAACAACTAAAATACTGTTTTATGTTTGGAAAATTGTTAACTGTACATTTTCAAGATCCCAAACTTTTTCTTTTTAAAGCAACGTAATGGCAATGAAGATTTTCGTCTGCCACGCCACAACATAGTTCTAACGCCGAGATCAGAACTACAGGAATTATTAATTGCATTAGAAGGAAACTAGTTTCAAATTAAGTTCTCACTATTCTGACAGTTAGTTGGTTGAGCGAGAGAGAGAAAAACGGGATGAAAACCAGAGCCGCATCATCCCAAAATAAGATTCTACATTATTATAAGAACAATTTTATTTAAAATTAAATATAATTTTAGTGGACAGCCTTTTATTATGAATGTTAACTAAATAAATTTATCTTCAAATAAGGTATTACTCGTTCCATTTAAAACTTTTCATTTTATCGTCATTCTGATGATATTCGTAATGTGTCACTAAGATATTTTTGGTTCGTAATAAATTTATAACTAATTTTTTATATGGCTCAATTATAAGATTTCACAAAGTTGAAAAACCACAACAAATTATTTTTAAATTGAATCTCTATATAAATGTAAATTTGGACTTAGGAGAAGGAGTTGAAGTCATGTCTGCAAGTAGCAAGAAAGAAATAAAAAAAAAGGAAACAGTAGAATTCTGCTCATTTGTAATTTACTATACAATATACTAGAATTTAGATCAAACTTTTTGTGGTAGAATTACAAAAAAAAAGAACTCAGACTTGCAACTTTTCATAAATGGAAATTTAACTGACACATATAAGCAACTCCAAAAAATTTGATGCAGAATGAAGTCAAACATAACTATAAGAAATAACCATAGAATTTTCATCTATTCCGCTAAGTAGCAATCTAAGATATAAACAAATAATAACAAATTATATCATTTTTGTAAGGTTTTAAAGTAACTAAATAATCAGAACTAACTAAGTTAATAAATTAGCTAATTAGATATCAATATAAACGATAAAAGAAGGCAGTCCTATCTGCGACATATTAAATACCATAAATATCAAACTGCTTATCCACCAATGGATTAACAACTCTGCCTTACACGAAAACTCTGAACATAGAAATATAATCTCTAAAAAATCTCATCAGCCAAACCTAAATTTTCCTATTAAAGCTAGAAAACTACGAGGGTAATACTGACATTGCTGATAGGTTTCTATTTGCTAACTAAACAAAGTAAAGAAGTAATTCTCAAACTTGATCAGAAGAAGCAAGATACCGAGTTATAACTACATATAGAATTACAAAAATCTGGAGTAGGACAGATTGTCACTCGATATTGAAATGTAATGTAAAATGACAAAGTAGGTGTCGGATATCAATCTGTACATAAGTATAAGTAAAAATATGAACTTTATAATGCCAATATAATATTAAAGGTAATCATTTTTGCTGTTGTAATTGATGATACTATTGTATATCATATTCTAATTAAGTAGTTTAATGTACTACAGAAAACAATGTTGTCGTAAGCCTTTTGTGTTTCCTGGTTTTCCTGAACTACTTTCTGAAGAACTTTTTGTTCATGTAAAGCAATTTGTACTTACATATCCTTTTTGGTTTAAAATGTAATGCTATTAGCTTTAACTTCAGCAGTCAATACTGTGTTATTACAACTAAATTTTTTATCTTTCGCATACTAACACTACTTCATATATTTGTTTTCCCCTCCATATTCTGTCATCTTGAGTAAATTTTGTTATGGCATATAAAAGCATTATTCTTTGAGAAAATGTATAATTGGATTGTTGATTTAGGTGCCTAAAATAATAATATTTTCTCTGAACAAAAACCTTCTACTCAAAGAATCTGGATCGCGTGCACACTTAGTTAAGGGAATACACAAGTCATTGAATATATTAAATAACATTTATTTATCTCTTGTGTTTTCTAGAGTATCTCAGGAAAAAATCAACAAAGTTTCTAAAAAGTCTTAACAATCTTTGTAACCCATAAAAATGCTACTACATTTTGTAATATTGGCTACTTATATAATTTTCTTCATATTATGAAAGCTGTTAAATTTTATAAAATAATTTTAATTCATATTTTGTTTAAGTTTATTAAGTTTATAAATTATACTCTATGCTTCACTCTGCTATATTTTCGTGTAATAAATAATACATAAATTTAGAGTACCTAAATAATTTTAACAGAAACATTATAACTCGCCATAACGACTTGGGTTAAAATTATAAATGCAATAAAATTTGAATTCCTGAAATAACAAGCGCCTCTTCGCAAATCTAGGTTGTTCTTGTTTTGAAATAATGACTACTAATTTATTTACTAATTTAATAGCGTTGTGAAATAATTGTATATGAATTTTTTTTTACAATCAGTTAATAAGTTTATTTGTTGGATATATTTACCAATATAATTGTACTTAAGCTTTTATTTTTAATAAAAATGTAAAAACTTCACTAAATTTACTAATTGCTAGAGATATTAATAATTTGCCAAATAATATATGATTATTTTAGAAATCACTTCTAAGAAAAATTTTCATTTGATTCTTATGTAAAACACATGTCTTAAAGATTACTTTATGATTAAAATTAATTATGAAAGAAAAAAATTGTTGACTATTCTAAGAAACACATTATTAGAAGTATCAATATAAAAACCACTTTTTTTTCTAAACCAATAATGTTTTCTATCATGAGATAGACCAAAGCATTATATTTTGAACATGACTTACAAAATTATTTTGAAACTTGTGATGTTCGCAATAAAAATTATTTTCAGATGATGTAAACTTCTAATTTTGGCGAACAATTATATAAATTCTAAGGAATGTTCTATAAAGTTTTGTATATATCGATTCTGCTTTTTAATTACTTCCTGGTTTTATAGTTTCAGAAGAAATCAAAACTAATAACGGACATTATAGTAATTTGTTTGATAATGTATAAATAATTTTTAGCAAAATTACTAGGTAAAAAATTAGACTAATACAGACCTTACCCTAGTCAAAAAAAATGTTAACTTGTTGTATTAGGACAAATTTTAATTTAAATGGCAGATATAGACTAGCTAATTTACTCCATTGAATTCATTGTTAATTCAAAAGAAATATTTCAGTTACGACTCTGTGGCCGACAGTCCCAGTAGCATCGAAAGTCCGCAATTCCGCTTGAACACCTCCATCCGCAAACTGCCAACACCTTAGATTTATGCCTGGCGGGTGAATATTCTGAAATATTGAGTGTGCTCCCCAGAGATTCAGCAAGAAATGGATCATCCTATAACTTATTTCTAGACGCTAGTTTCTCTGGTGTTATAATTTTCCAATCTAATTAATTTAACCTTTCTTAGAAATGTTTAGTAGTGAATTAGTGCCTAAAGATAGAAGACTTGAAGTAAAAAAGAGATATCAAATGGTACAGAGAACGATGAAAAATAGGTTTACAATAGATTTGTTATTAAATGGCAACATATACGAAGGATATTTAAACAATACATGAAGCACTCTTTGTACTAACAATATTAAGTGAATCTTAGATACTAAAAAAGAAGCCTAAATTACAAATAAGTGAAGTAGAAAAGGCCTTTGTCGACAGTTCTGTAACAATAACAAGGATTGATTTTGTCAGTTGCATTATTCATCATCATTAGAACAACGTTCTGGCCTCGAAGGTCAACCTCAGCAAACTTATATATCTATCTAAATATTGGCATAACTCGAAAAAACAAATTACAGTGGAGAGAATAGTTAATGAAGAATATAACTCAGCTCTACTTCGAATACAGACAATATTATTGGCTTATAGGAAAAATCTTAAATAATTTTAAATTTCCAAGTGTTGCTAAATATTTACGCATCTTATATATTCGAACCCCTGGATTTCACCGAGATATAAAAATTGAAACTTTTAAAAAGGAAATTAAAAAGTTTCCTGGAAATATGGAGCCAGTTTACTTCTTCATCTTAACGTGAGTTAATCAACTGCTGAACAATCAAAATTAAGTCTAAAGATTTAAGAGAACTAAATCATTGGGAGCTGTTGCATGTGAATAAAAAATATAATATTAATAGATTGAATTCAACTCATGACTCATCAGTTTTTAAAACAGCTAATCTATAGAAGCATAAAAAAGGCAAACTTTTGAATTATTGGCCCAGAAAACAAGAGCTCTTGAATGTTCTAAGTTAAGGGTAAAACACGTGAATAAATCAATAAACCACTTCCTATTTGCAAAAATATCCATGACGTCAATGGTTTTATTCACTTAACTATTGCGGTCACAATACGAATAGAATTTATGTAGTTCTTCTACTACTCCAGTTCCAAACTTTTCAAAATTTCATCTACTTGCGAAAAGATAAATATTATTGATTTACGAAATAAAGATCTGGAGATGAATAAAATAGTGTTTGGTAAATATAAGAAACATTCTGGAAAGTTCAATCCTAAAATATTCAAGAGACTTTGGGCTAGACAAACTTTTGCGATATGAACAAAATGTTAAATTCTATAAAATCTAACGGTTCTGGTATATTATTTTAAAATTTATTGTAAAAGTATCTAAACCAAATAACTAATTACTGATTTAATTTTTGCTTAGTTAACATACTATAAATCTTTTATGATTTTTAGATTACATACTAGGATTCTATTATATTGTTTACAACTCCATTATGAATGTAAACAAGCCTGAATAAATAACGGCCTGAGCACTATAGAATAAATTCAATAGGCTCCAATTTTCATTGACAAAATACCGAGCAAAATACAAAAGTTAATGGACAGCAACCAAACGAGCCATTCCAAATTTATGTTGAATAATATAATTGTAAATAAACACACCCATTGTGGATTAAATAGGATAAATATAATCATGTTTAGTAGATGATATGCCATTAAACGTCCACTTCCGGTGAGCTGGTAGCACTTTCAAAATTCGCCATAATTTTCCTACATGTATTTGCTCTCCACTTGAAATTAGCAACACTAAACATTTACGTAACCTTTATATCCCGCGCGACATATGGGTTCATTTATAATAGGCTCAATAATGGAATAATCGAATAATCGAACCGGGCAGATATTGAGAACACGGATGCAATGTGTGCGTTTATGCATGATTTATACAGTGTAGAATTCCTGCTAAAATATGCAATATAGTCTGAATGTACACTCCCGGGTGATAGATTCCGTGCATAAAAGCCATCGTGATAATGGCGACGGGTGCAGACCCAGCACAAGCGCGTGAAAATCACAGAGGAGCAGACATGCTTGCGAGTAATGTGGTTCGACTAACAATTTATTCAAAGCAACCAATTCTGCTCTCTTTTCCGTCTATAACGTCGATACACAATAGAGCCAGCGGAATAAATATAAAAAATGCCTAGTAATATAAATAATAATATTACAAGGACGGACTCGTATTTGTGAAACGAATCATAATAGAATTTTTTAGTACAACTTTTATTATATAAATCGATACTATCGACTAACTATTCATTTAAACCAGTTAATGTTTATACAATGCAGATTGTTGGAAATTCACCATTTCCAACGGAAATTAGAAGTCACCATCTAATTCAATTTCAAATTCGCGCATCGAAAATATTTCCTGTCACGAATCTCACAAGAGTCTCTACGTTCTCACAATAGTTATAAAAGCAATAATTTATTTGTCATACTATTCACTCATTCTTTACGATTCTCAAGATTAAACTTAAAAATCTTAATTAAAAGTTACGATTGTTGATTAAGTTACTGCCATAGTAGTGTTATCGATCACTTAAGAGAATCAGATGCATTTTTCGAGCAATGAAACATTGGTATGTTCAATACTATTGTTTGTCACTGTATTAAAGTGAGTTATTACAAATATTTTTATAAAAAAGTGTTGTATTGTGTACTAACAATAAGGTGTAATTTAATTTATTTGTTCACATCATAGGTTCTCAAACGGTGGGCAAACCTCAAGAGGGCACACAATAGGGAAGCGCGCTACAATTTAAAAAAATAAAAGATTTCTTTATGGAAATTTTATTTAAAAGACCTAGAGACTATTGAATAATGGCTAACGTGGGCTTGTTTTAAGAAACATTCTCTCTAAATTCGGTTCTTCTATATTTGAGATGGTCACTCTTAGTTCTTTTTCTACGGAATCCGTATGCTGCTGCTTTTAGTTCTCTGGATGAGAAATAAAACAGCAAAAATGTTTGGTCAGCTCCCATCGCATCACATACAACTACTTCAATACCTTCTGTCAAAACAATATGCAGTCCAGTACTTAGCGATTTAGATGTTAAGGCTTCCCGATGAATCATGCAGTGTGTCCACATACTTTTTGAAGCTTCCTGCTTTATCAGCGCTTGAAAACTGTGGTATTTACCAGATATGGCTTAAGCTCCATCAGTGCAAAATAATTTTTCCAATGCAAATTCGCCTTTGTAATAGCATCATTTGTAATCTTGAACAATTCGGTGGCTCAAACAGGTTGCAAAACAATAAGTTTTCACATATTGTAAAATCTTGACAGAAGCTGATATAGCTAATCAAGTTGAAATCATTATCGGAGTTGGTTGTTTCGTTAAGTTGTATACAGCAAATAATTTTCCAACAAGCTCATATCCAAACTGCTGCTAAATATCAACTAATATATATTTAATTGGCCAACAGAATGTACAATGCACTAACACTTTTCTATGTCACTACTTCAAGGCTAATAAAGTCGAAATTTAAGTGTTTTTGATTTTGGACGTTCCCCACTTATATCTGCCGATGTACGACCCTCTTTTTTCTTAAGTTTTCGTTTCAAAAAATTATCCAGACTCATAACAAACAACAATCCTTAACGTTAGAACACCAGACATAAAAGTTGCTTATGTAACAGTAGTGCACCCGTTGAAATAACTAACAACAACCGCAAATGCATATCTCTATTTCTATTTGCGTCGCATGCTTCAATCCAGACAGTTCCATGAGCTTTGACAAGTGTCGCGAACTTTCCGAGAGCATCTTCGGCGCGTTAGACAGTGCTGCCTAGTACCTAGTAACTAATACAATTCGAATTGCTGGTTCACATCATTAGTAAATTTATATCTCCTTTTCTTTGCTTTGAGGCGGCGTTGTCGTGTGACACTTCACTAAAAGTTTACACGTTTCCAGTTTAAGTAATTATTTATATTTTTAAATTTCGACAAATCAGAAATATATTGTTCTTGTTTTAAAGCATGATGGTATTTTATTCTGCAACTTCCCTATTCTCTCAATGAACAATTTTCCACAGGACCGATCTTGAGAAAAGTTGGCCAATTATTGAAAACCGTCCACTGCCATCTCGAACTCGTAATTATTCCCATTGATGATTATTTTTAATTCGCCTGCAACGATTTGTTAGATATAAATGCATAGTTTATATCCTAATAATACGTTTTTAGACTAGAGTATCTTTACTTGGAAGGACATTTATTTGAAATTCTTCTAGATAAGACACTCAATTATAGAACCTAATCCATGACCATTAATCTGGTATGCCCCATCTTGTTTTTAGGAATATGAAAAGACACTAAATAAAGCTAAATAAGCTAAACGAGCCAAAATCTATTCACATTAACTTTACTGATAGATAAATAACGTAGCCTTCGATCTTTTAAAATAAAGTTACTCTAGTTTTACATGAAAATTACCAACTTAAGTTATGTTATGGATTAACCATCAACATTAACTTAAAACACTAATCTATAAATATTGTAATAACATTATTATAAGATAATCTAAAATCATAAAAATACATTTATTATCTTAATAGTAACGACCTATAAGGAAAGGGTCTATTATCCTCAATATAATGCTTTTTAATGATAATAGAATAATAAAGAATAAAGTACGGTTTTGATTCAATCTTAGTCTTAACAATATTTTTATTAGTACAATAATTATGCCATTTTAAAATATCAAAAAAATTATACTGCTGAATACCTAATAAATCCATTTTGGTTATCCCAGCCTACATATGTATTAATTAATATTAAGAACAGGTAATCTTAAATAATACTTTAAATTATTGATTCTCCTTATCCAATAGCCAGATCATTTCTCGATGTGAATTGAAATTTCGTCCTTGGAAACAAGAAAAAATCAAACGGTGCTAGGTGGGGTGAATAGGCTGGATGGGACAAAACAGGCATTTTTGTCTAAAGATGGGTACTGACTAGAACATTTAACATTTTAAAGTGATACATGTATACCTATTGAAGAACACTTACGATGTGTGCCTAATGAAAGAAAAAAAAGTATGGATAGTAATTTAGTAAGTTTCAAAAGGGAGAAGGCGAAAAAATCCATGTGAACTGGAAAAGGTGTATTCCAACATGTTAGAACCAGAAGTTAATAATAATAGGTAATTTTTTTATAGCCTGGATTTAGTATATGTATGTGTCTAAATAGTTTTTCCTTCTCTCGATTATAATTTATTTTGGACAGAGATAAGCCAAGAGAAACACTAGACTAAATTGAAATAAGTCAATGATATTAAGTAGATTTCTTTTCATCATAAAAAGCCTTTTAAGAATGTGTGCAATAAAGTTTTAATAAAAAACATACATCCGCAAAAAAACTTTATAAAAGTCTGTTGTTTAGTAGATTAGCCGATAAATAAATATTCTTTCAATTGTCCTCTTTACATCCAGGCCAGAAATTTTTTTATAAATCGTTGCTACGTAACAAATTTAACTCACAAATTACACTAAATTTGCCGTGTCTCGTATATGTCCAATTGTCTTAGAACAATTGGGGAATTCACCACGACTAAACTCGAAACCGGAGATGGGTGAGGTCCGCAATTTCAAATTTCTTTTTACTATATAAAAAAATGGGCGCCAATAAGCTTATGTAAATTCCCCACATAGAAATCTACCAGACACCAACTTACAAGTGATGATGTGTACCAAACACAACAAAATAAATAAAAGTCAAACAAAAAGTCTCTCAATATTTTATAAATTTAATTAAACTTTTTTTCCAAAACCTTACAACTTGGTATATCAAAAAAAATAAAAATAATGTCCAAGAATTTATTTAACAATAGGAAAATTTAACAGTCTCTTTTAAAAACATATCAAGAAAAATAAATTACAGTTGCAGTCAGTGGTTTTAACAAATATAAATACATAATAGATAATTATCAATTATGCTATTTACAGTTAGATAAAAAAAAATGAAAAAGAAAAATTACGTTATTATGAACAAAAGCGTTGACCTGATATAAAATAAATAATTAACAATGTTTCATTAAAGACTAAGACAAGAAACACTCTTGTTTTAAGAAGACACTGTTGACACTGCTAACAACTAAATGAGAAAGAGAACCCAGCAAATACAACGAAAATTCAGTGAAATTGTGCGTGGGATATTTAAATAGTAGTTGTTTAACCTACGTCATATTTTTATCAACCTTATAGTTATTAGTTAAAACCGGTCTGAGGGTTTTGTTAAAATTATATTTTAGCCAGGTAGCCTTTGCTTCTCGTACTATTTTTTTGTAATTGCGTTCTTAATTTTAATAAAAACTGCTAATAAAGCCTACCGATGCTTAATTGGTAGTAGACTTTGTACTCGTAGTTAAATTTCTTGTTGTTATTTGCATTTTATTATTTTGGGGGATAAGTCAGTTTCCTTTTGAGAAAAAAATATGGCAGTGGAAAGCTTACCGATAACCGTAATTTGTAGTAGAACGGTAGATCATTTTTGTTAAGTAAAGTTTAGCTTAGTTTCTTTAATGCCTTTTGGGGTAGTGTCTATTTTATTATCTTATATTTAATCGTTTGATTTGACTTATTAATTTGTTGTCATTTTGTTTTTTTTTATTAGTAAGCTCAGTTTTTTCATCGTCTTTTTTATTTTTTATCCATTAATACATTTGTATTCCATAAGGATTCAAACCTTCTATTTGACAAATCCTAATACCCTACTCGGTGGGCCTTGCAAGTAAGCCAAGGCGAATCACACGTCCCTTAAGGAGAGAGGTACCTAAAACTAATTGCAAAAAAGTTTAACCGCTCACAAAGTTTGATCTGTAGCCAGAAAAGGTTAACTTTTGATAGGTGTCAGTTAGAGGTTATACGCTGACCTCCGTAGGTAAGAAAAAGTTGTTTGGTTGATATAAATGTCATTGCATTTTAATCTATCAGGAAAAAAAGTTAATTTAAAAGTTTAGACCAAATTCATTACACTGGTGACATACTCGTACATTACATTTGATCAAAAACTTAATTAAAACTAGCTCTTCCGCTACTATTTACTACACAGGGTGACAAAATTTTGTCTATTATCTAACTTTATCGACTGCATGAGTTACACCAGAGAAATTGATGAGCAAACTTGTGTTGTTATGAGCGGACAATAGTTTTTTAAACAGTTTGTGCACTCAGATTTTACAAACACTATCCATTTATTATGCTGACATTTAAGAAGAATATATCTTGTTTCATTTAGTGTAAACCGTACCAATTTTCGGGGTTGCTAAACATATATAGCAACCAGCAAATAAATAATTGAAAACAAAACAGCAATTTTTCACAAATAATAACATTGACAGCTTAATGAATCGAAGAAATTTTCGCCTCAATTTCTGTTTTTGTCAGATAATTGACAAATTATTTCAAATCCAAGAAGAAATGTTTTACGACTTGCAGTTATTACATTTTAAGATATAGGGGAATTCCTGTCCCGCAATAAACCTCCACTGGAATGTAAGATTTATAGAAGTATGATTTATGTGAAAACAGAATGGCTTCGGGCCCTCTGACGCCAATATCTGAAGCTGTTAACCATTAAGATAAAGCGGAATGACCTCGACAAGCAAAGTTTAGACGGTTCGGGATTTCTTTCGTCTCATCGACTTTGGAAATGCGATGCTTTGTCGGTTTCACTGAAACTTTTTCGAGTAAAGGGGACCCGCTCGTGCAAATCCCGTTATTTCGACGAAACATTTCACGCGGCGATAAAAAAAATACAGGAAATAGCAGCACAGGATCGGGGGATAAACATCCAAAAAATCCTATTTACTCTATCCAAACTAGTGGTTTTTTTATATCATATCGTAAATTTAATTTCTACGTGATTCGTTCCTTATTCTTCAGATTATAATAATCTAATCCAATATGTAAAAGGTAGTCTTTATTTATTTTTACGGAATTGTTGAGAATAATAAAAAATAATAAGGGTGGGACTAAGCTTGAAAAGTAAGAACTGAATTTGTTTGAAATTTAGAATTAATGCCTAGTAACTGGTCTCAAAAATTTCCAATTTTCGTAAAAAAGTTAGATTTTAAAACTCAATATTTTGTACCTTTGTTAAGGGATAATAATATATTTTTAGTTAGTGCTCGTTCCTGTTATATATTTATTAAAAATTCGAAATATATCCATAATATTAATATTATCTTTAAAATCTGTAATAAATTGAGTTCGCTTGTGTAAAAACCATTTCGAAATTTTAATAAACATTAACAAATTTATTTGAATATTTTCCTGATAATGTTGTTTAATTAAATGTATTGTCATTAATCTTAAATATTTTGTCCAAGTTTTCTAACGTTGTGTTCTGATTCATCAAACCAAATAAATTTTTAAGATATCTCTCGATTTGAGTTTATATGTAAATTTGAAAGCACGTTTCTTCCTCTGTGGTTTTGTAGCATTCCAGAACTCTGTATTGTCATTGTATCATATCGTCGATTGTCTTCGTCATCTCTATGAGACTAGATTTTTAGTTTTTTAACTTTGTAGCTGTATTATCCGAAAAAAATAAAATTAAAAATTTGTTGGTGGTTCGATGTTCACCTCCAGGCCCACGCAGTTTCCGGTTTCTTGACCACATCACTCTGGCGTTTATATTTTTGGTGTATTTTTTTTTCGCTTGCCTCAAAGCTACGTTTTGCTGCCTTTATATTATATTTCAGATGCCTCACATGAGTAAGGCGTACGCCAGCATTTAATTATTATATTATATTAATTATTTTTCTAGATTAGCGATCACATATTATTGATTGTTGATAAATTGTGTGGAACAGCCATATCGAATTGATTATTTTAATAATTGTGTATAGTTAAAAAAATCCCGAAACACGAAAATTTTAGACTATAAAATGACATGCTGCAATGAAAAAATGTCATCCCTACATGAAACTCCCTCCTAGTAACAATTTTGATCCCCAACTTTTTAAGTGGGAAATAGGAGCCTGTGATATATAATTTCAAAGATCTGTTCATTCTCTATTCAAAAATGTTTTTGTTTTCAACTTAATTACGTACTAACGTTAAAAACATTATGTGATTACGGATACATCTGAAACTTAATTAGTAATACCGTTTAGTTCTTGGTGATGATAAAGTAACAAAAACCATTTCAGTGTTCTTTTTGTACAGTATCAATAAAAAAAAGGACATATAAAGTTAGCCTGGCAATGTTGTTTTATTTAAAATGTCTTCAGAAACGTGGATTATTAAAAGAATTGCACACAATAACAGTTCTGCATGTAATTGGTTAAAAAGATACCACACGAACACAAATAGAAGTTCCACAGCTATTTCAAGAAAAATTTCCCAACTTGCCGCCTATATCCCAAGGCACAATTAATAAAATAATAAAACAGTTCCGCTGGCTTGAACCTGTAAGATAGATAAAAAATATCTTTGTATGCAGTAACTAATGATACCAAATTGGATGTAATGCTTCAGTTTCAGGAAAACCCCCATACTTCGAATATTAAAAAAAAAAAAAAATACATCTCAATACACGAATACCAATTCGGATATAAACTTAGGTTTATGGGCTTTAGCATGCTTTTTCTGAATTGGCTTACGAACTACTAGTATGGAAGACATCAGTATATTGACATTCTTTCTGGCGTTCCCCAAGGGTTTCTTATTAGACCAATCATATTTACTCTGTTTGTCAATGACATAATATCTCTTCATTGACAATTTTTAGATCCATTTCCAGTATAAAGGACGTTCAACTATTTAGATGGATGGCATATTAGTTTTTTTATCAATTATCTTGATTTAAATGTCGATAAATGCTGTCATGTTTTATATATATTTATAATATTACTTCATCATCGTACAGTACCAGCGGTAGAATTCTGAAGTGTCGTTTATCTATTAAGGATCTTGATGTAGTAAATTCTAAGGTGGATATCCGCGAACACATTTACGGTGTTGTTAACAAAGGGATTATGAATCTTGGTCTAGTATTTCGTAGTTGTAAGGGCCTGGTTAAGAGTATTGTTCAAATATGTGTAAGTACGATCATACGTCAACCAAATTGAACATTATGAAGCTTGAGTTTCGTCATGACTTCTTTAACCTATGTTTTCTGCACACATTTCTAAATGGTGGTGTTAGCTTATCTGGTTTATTATGTAAATGGTCTTGCAATACCTTTCTCGATACCTACAAGTAATTTTCGTCAGTGTTACATTGACTCCCATATTACCAAATATGTTTTCATTTCTCCTGTATCTCGTATGCAACTACTTCAGAAGGATAATAAGTCTAATTTATACATGCTATTCGGCTCATTTCGTATTTTTAAATACAAGGTTAGGCAAATTTTGGTTTAAATGTTTTGACGGTTGATTTTTAGTTAACTTTTAGTGTTTTATTGTGACAGTTTAAACCTTGATTTGTATATTGTATTTTTTACATGTGTATGTTTTACGCACACTTGCATAAAATATTTTATGTATTTAAACTGTTATATAACGTACATTAATAAATAAATAAATGATGGAAATGTTATATAAAAATGTGATCCAATTAGAACATGTATCGTTTCCAGATGACTGTACTTTAGATTTCACTGTCATGTTAACTGTTAAAATTAGCTGATCTACACAAAATCTTCACTTGATGATAAACTAACATATCCAATTTCTTGAAAATTTTTAATTTTTAAACAGGAAAAGTAGGGAACCACGTCATTGGTCCCTTATTATTGATGACTTTGAATGCAGATAATTATTTAACGTTGTTCCAAAATAATGTCATGTTGATCCAGCAAACTTCCAACGAATATGATATGGTCAATACGTTCACCTGATTTTATGCTATTAGTCTTCGTCTTATGTGGATATGGATATTATGGTATACAAGATAAACCATTCGATTTAACTAACTTGAGAAGAAGAATAACGTGCGTTTAGGTTGGCCACGCTTTAGATGTTGAATAATAAGATAATTTATTCGAGATTAGAATGTTATCATGACATTCGATACGAGCATTTTGAACACCTCCAGCATGCTGCTATGTTAACATTTATGTTTTTTTTTGTTTTTTACGTTATCGAGAGCTGAACCGTATTACTTATTAAGTTTTTGATGTGTTGTATAGAATTTCATAAGTTAAATGATTTTATGTTAATTTATGCAATAAATTTAAATATAATAACATTTTTAAATTGAAAATGAAGAGAACTTTTAAATGATGTATCATAAGCTCCTAGTTCTCATTTAAAAATTTTGAAGTTATAACTGTCATTCGAAGGTTTATTGTAGGGATGAATTTTTTCTTTGGAGGATATCATATGCATAATACTTAAAATAATAAATATATTCCATTTGACTTTTCCATACTGTATATTATAGAAATTAAGTTTAACTGTGAAACTAGACAACTAAAAATATAGAAAATTTTAATAATATTTATTATGAATTTTATAATAGAGATTTTGCAGTAAAATTAATATTTTTGTTATTTGAAATTATCTGACTTCGACCGATTTGACACAGCAACGGTCTATATCAAAGCTCTTCTATTTTTTGTGAAGATCCTCAAAGTTTAAAGAAAAATATATTGAAATTTCGTTTTTTAATTATTTTGTACGTTCCAGAAAAGAACGTTTTAATCCTAAATGATTTTGGCTCATTTCTCACAAAACTACAAATAAGTAAAATTTTTTCTAGTTTGTCAACAAGAAGCTAAGCTAAGCTACAAAAAATTTTTAAAACATAAAATTAATCTAACAAAGAAATATTTTTTTACTTTCTCATAACTTTCGTCTAATAATCCAACCTCCTTAAATGAGGCGACCATATTCGCCATACTTAAAACCGTTTGCATGTGCTGTTTGAAGATCAATTTCTGGTACAAGAAGATATCAAGATGGCTTTCATCTGGTGCGTGGTGGTTCTTTTTAAATGTAAGGCCTTCGAATTATTGGGGATTTCCTACCTAAATGTTCTCATTTGCCACAAAGCCAAAAAAGATATTATGTACATCATTTTAAAAATAATTAAATGTTTGATATTTTGACAAAGATATTAATTTACGGCTAGTGTTTTTAAATTTTTTGTATTACAATTTTATTTAAAATCCCAGTTATTTGCTTATTTTATTATACATTCTTTTCGTTTTTTTAACATGACTTTCCACACTTTATTTTGAGTTCTTATATCAGAAAAACTTACCAATTATATTCGACTTTATAATTATAGTCCCATTTATTAAGTTGTGTGTGTATGTGTAGTCAAAGAGATTTATTGTTTTTTTTTAAAACTAAACTTGTAAAGTACACAAAGTTCCGATTTCCCAGCATTCTCAATATGGGGAAATGACTATTTTCACTTTTAAAAGGTGTGATTGTACTTCTACATGGTTAAGAAGTATTCTAAATATAGCTTTTACAAAAATATTTTCCTAACATGTAATTTTTGAATCAGGTTTTATTAGAATATCCGGCTTCTAACGATTTGTAAAAAAATCCTTTATTGTATGTTTGTAATTATCATTCCATTCCTGTTTGATTCTATTTTTTGAAATTAGGAAAAGTTTCTTTTATACATAAGGATAGTTGTTAATATCTTCTGATTGCAGGGTCCTTTTTGCTAAAATATCAACTTCCGCATTGAGCTTTGATCCCAACAATTTTAACTAATCTTCCCATTTCAAATTTTTTTTCCTTTTATTTAATTTCTAATATTTTTGTGTAAGTAATTTATGTTGTCTCTACTATTTGTATTTTTGTATTTCATTAAAGTACTTCTACAGTCTGATATTACTAAAGTTTTTTGTTATAATAATTCATTATTAATATAATTTAAAACCTTTAAAATTGCTATCTGTTCTACTCCATATATTGAAAATGAGATGGGTTGTTGTTTCGAAATAGTTGGATCCCAAAAGGCATGTTTGTTTGAATCAATCGTAAGAATTTGATAATTTGGAAGTAACCTTTCAAAAAGTAAACGTCAATTATTGGTAAGCTAAGTTAGATCATTTTTGTAAGAAGGCGTACAATTACTTTTATCTATTTTTCCATTAAAATCTAAACATTTCTCGTAGGTTGTACACAATAATAATAAATGTTTCTTCTCTCAATATGGAAAGGTTAGGTCATTTATACATAGTTAATGTATTTTATCAATGCACTGCTTCTTTTGGCCATTATTTTCCATAAGAATTTTTCACAAAAATATTTTCTTTATATTCCAAGGTAATTTCACAACATTCTTCATACAGATTGCTTATAGGAGTGCTTCTAAATGCTCCAATAGATAATCTTAGAAACGTATTGTTCACTTATTGATCTTATCTAAATGTCCTTTTGCCGGTTGCTCGTAAAAAATTGCCTCATAATCTATAATTGACCTTATATACGATCTGTATAACTATAGAGAAATTTTTGGATCTGCACTCCAACTGTAGGAACTTACCGCTCTCAATATATTTACTGCTTTCTCTGCTTTCTGTACCGTTCTTTCAAACTGTTCTTTCCACAGAAGTTTTTTTATCGAGAGTTACTCTCAGATAAGTATAATTGTTACTTATTGGAAATTTTTTGTTGTTAATTACTAACTCATTGGGGTCTGTTCTTTTTATACTAAATAGAAACTAAATAGAAAATATTTTGTCTTTTTTGTTGAAATATTTAAACCTATGAGAAAAACTCACTTCTCAAGGGCATTGTAAAGTTAATTTATATAATTTTTACACTGTTTTGTAAACTTCAAGGACCCAAAAATACTTTACAATTTTTTAATTAGTTTAATAGAAATTTTTATTGTCAAAGTAATATATTGTTGTCTTATTAGTATAAGTTAATTTTGTTAGTTCTTGAATTAAAATTATTTAGTTCACTTACGTGTTGACCCCTCTAATTCGCCGGCTAAACTATGATTGATAGACTGTTAAGACATGTAAGTAGTTCATGAGCTCTCTCTCGGAGGGGGTTCGAAGCATCTAACATAATTAGCGGGATTGTTACTTTAGTGTCTGAAGTGATAAACAAGAAACAAATCTACAGGAAATCGATTTATTCTAATTGAAAGGAAAAACTTCCTAAACGTGCACAAATAAAGTGAAAATATTCCGTATAGATATTTGAAGGTAAGTAAACGTAATAAGAGACTTTTTTTAAAAATTCTACCACACTTGTTATCAACAAAAAAAACTATTTATAACCTCTTATAAATGGCTGTAACCATTGAGCTAGCCTAATATATAACTAATATCTATTATTGTTTACAATGATTTATGCTATTCATTATGATGTTTTTAAAAGATGATGAATTTAAATTATGTCTTTGTTAATACTATGTCCTACTTGATAGTAACCAAAAACACGTAAATTACTTTGAAAGCTTCTGAAAAATTATCTCACGATAGTTTGTATTTAAATTGAATCACTAAAGTTAAATAAATCTTTCTTTCTTACATACTGTTGTCCTTGTGGTCGCTGCTGCAGAAATCCATTAGGTTAATCTTCAGATTTGAGAGTGGAACCTTTAACTCTCTTAGTCGGAGATGGTATAGTAAGTCGTCGAGGTTGTGAACAAAATACAGAATGGATTCCCACATTCACTATACGTATGTAGGCAGATACCTTTTTTGTTTAAACACTGTTTTTAAAAAATTCACTTGACTTTATATGTACACATAAGTATATGGGCCGATTTTATGGACTCAATTTCATATAATCATTATAATTAACTTTTAGACAACTGTGGTATGGACAAAATACAAGTAGCTACAATCTACTTTGACAAAAGTCTACTTTTACAACAATTTTTTCTAATTTTTTTATTTTTAGGTTTTACAGCAAAAACATGAATGCGTCACTTTGAACTTGCAAGGCTATTTATATTCAAAATAAAATTTCAAAATCACTCTATCGGGTTTATGTCATAATTCCTAAAATTACTCTCTATTGGGTGTTAAAATTATTCCGAACCAATTCAAAAATTGTAAGATAAGTTAAATTTTTATTTACAAAACGTAAGGACAATAAAAATATTTACTCACCTAAAAATTTGAGGTCTATAGAGATATTCTAAATTGTTAAATTTTGCTCGTGAACATTTCATCTGTAAAAAGTTAATTTTATTAAAATTTCTAAAATATAAGCTATTTTATGACCATATCTTGTTTAAATTAGATTCTTTGAATCATTTGTGAGGTGTTAACATTGTTTCTCATAGTTTACAATTAAAATTAATTAAAATTTCTGGAGTTGTGTTGCTATCAACATTGGCACACCCATTATGGTATATCTTTTTTAATTCAGGTCAAATAACTCTCGTGTGTCTCTATAATTTGTCTACAGCCTACATTGTACAATTTGTGTTCATTTACTTTTCCCTTGGGATTCGTTTTTGCTCACTATTAAATGTAAAACTTGATATGATCTATTTTCTTCATTTTGAGCATTATTATGTAATCACCCAGGAATTATATTCCTTGTGTTTTGTTCTCTATATATTTATAATACCCCTTTATCTATATCCTATTGATATTTAAATTTTTCAGTATTGATTTAATAAATAACATTTTTTTTAACTTTTAGGTACCTTATGGTGAAAACTAGATCTCCATCATGATACTATCAGGGAGCTCCAACAATTTATCATTGATTATGTAATTTTTTATGGTTCTAGCTATAGTGTTCTCAATTAATACTTCACAATATACTATAAACTACTATACTATGTATACCATCGTACGCCTAGGGTCACCGGTCTCAGAAAATAAAGGCTGATCACTAAATTCCATGTTGTGTGTGGTATCATATAGTCCATGTACGATTCCGTTTTCAATATAGGGATCCAGTAAAAACCAAAGCGACGATTTACGATTTTTTATTTTAAGCCGCATTTTATTTCTGCACAGATTCAACTCATGAAAATGTAAATATAAATAACGAGCATTGTTCGTTTGTTCTAAAATCGAGAAGATAACACAAATATAAAAATATACGTTGGGATTAAATGGTACAATTTAACTTGAAAATGTGACATTTTAATCTTAGCAAACTCATCGCTAGCTATATATTCACATTAATATCATCCATGTTGAATATATTTACCTACGAGCGGCAAAGGATTCCGACAAAGCAAATATCGGGTTTTGTGAGAGATGGCTTTAAGGATAATGGTAGTGGTCCGACTCTAGTTATTGGGACAAGAATGACATTTTAATTATATCGTAATTAACTGAGATTGCCGACTAAAGGGGTCAAGAGATTGCAATATGTTAGTCCATGTGAGGTCAAAGGGGAATACATTTGTAGAAAATGGTAAATGTCAGTTTCCAGTTCATTGTATTAAACTGTCAGAAACTAAGTTTTTGAACTAATGTTTTGAAAAGTTAATATAACAATACAGCTTTTCAAATGAATTCTTAATACTGAATACGTAAACATAAAATAAATTAAATATGGAAAGATAAATAATACTTATCTTGAATTTCCACAGTCTTCTAAAGTGTTTTAATATGTATACCTAGGTTTCGGTATCTGACAATATACCATTTTCCAAGACAGATAGAAACTTCTATCTATATTAAAACGGTTTGGAAAACTGTGGAAATTCAAGATAAGTATTATTTATATTTCCATATTTATTATGAATAATTTACATAAAGCAAGAGTTGAAACAATTAATTTAATTAAAATAAATTAGTTATGTAAACCTTTTTGATCGATCCATTTTGTTCTATTTATTTGTTGCTCATATTTTTTGTTTTTTTTATATGGCTAAATAAAATAATCGTTTTTTAATCATATACCAACCTAACCGTTCTGACACAGAACTAGTTTATGAAACAAACTAAAAATAAATAATCTCTCTTAAGTTTTAATTAAATGAATATATTAATTAAATTTAATTAATATAAAATATATTAGTTTAATCTGTAATTGTAAATAACACGTCGTATGCCCTCAAATATTATATATAGTGCGAGATTCTTAGTATTCCTATTACCATTTATTTATTTTGTTAATAAACAAATAATATTTATATTTGCCTTTTAGTTAACATATGGATAAATCGCATTACTGACAACTAAGAATTAAATTAATGTAATTAACTTGGCAAAATTAATAATTTAATTAATAATGATTAAAAGTCCAGAAATAGTAATTAAAGAAAAAAGTAACTTTAACAATATATTCTTCAACTACAGTGCATTCTGAAGCTTTAGTTGCCTATTTTATAATTTAACTTTTTAAAGCAAAATTTGATTTCTGGAATTTTATGATTTAATTAGACAACTATAAATAATTATTCAACATGAACAAAAAGATATTTTGGAAAAAAGTTGTATATTTTAGTAGAAAATTACCGTAACCTTATGCGTAATATATCGTACAAATTATTTAGTGCGCCAAATTTAATTATATTCTATATACAGGTTGAATCATAACTATTGGAGACCATATAGTAAACGCAGGTTAATTAGACCAAAATACGAAGATTGAAGCAAATGTTGCTGTAGGAAAAGATACAGGGTATTCAAGTTTTTTGCTTTTTGGTTTTAATTTCACAATTAATTTATAGATTATTGGTAAAAATGGTTTAACTTTAGACAAAGAATATTGTTTTATTTATTGTTTTACATTTTGTTACAGGAGGCGCCACATGAAAGATTACTGATAACGAAACTGAATAGTAACTTTTTTAACGAATCTTTTTAGTAATTTTTATTATTAAACATGACGTAAAACGTCATTTCTATGCAAAATTATTATACTTGTTGAAACCTGATCATTTCAACCGTTTTCGAGAAAAACGCTATTGAACCGTTCAAAGAAAAAGATTTTAAAAACAATAGATATACTTTTTTTTGGTTAATAAATCGAAATAATAAACAAAATAATTACAAACAAACCCAAAGAAAAGGATTTTCTGATATAAAAAAAATATTAGCCTAATTCTAATAAAATCCTAATAAAATTAGCAGCATTTTGTATTTGTCCCCAGAGATCTTTCTCGTGAATGAATTTTAATGGCATAAATTAAGGACTTATGTCCCCAAAAATAAAAATTCAATTGGCTATATTCAACACTGTTACCAAAATGATTTATAACTATTAATGGGAAATGAGGTGGAGCTCTGACCTGCATAAACTAGATTATTTCTCTTACATCTAGTGAGAAATCATCAAAAATGCAACAAAGAGTTTTTTGCAAAAAAACATAAACAAGAATCTGCATTTATATTTGGAGAAAATTACTAAAAAGACTTCTTTGTCTGAAGTAATATCTCCTTGTCAATTTTGATAACAATCTTTGAATTCATCGTGAAATTATAACCAAGAAACGAGAAAAATATTTTAATTTTAATGCCCTGGATCTTTAGCCACAGCAACATTTTATTAAGGCTTATTTTACTCTAATCCTCCTTTTTATCTAAATAACCTGCGTTTATTTTATGTCTCAGTAATTTCGTAATTTTGTTATGACACTGGATTTATAGCCCTCATCGACGCATGTTCTTTTTTTTTTGTCCTACATTTGGCACAAGCAAGTGGTTGCGACCATCTTACTTCAAATCATCTAATAATACCCTATTCATACTTCACTGGACAGTAAATATTGCCAGTTATGCTACTCTCTTAAGCGGAACTTCCTATTTAGTTAGACATTTGCATTCTAAATACTATCTGTGAAATATTTCCTCGCTGCCTCAGTTTTTACTAAAAAAAATATTTAAGAAAAAGAGATTAATTTTAATTAAAATTTAACTAAATTTTTATTAAAATTTGATGGAAAAGTCCATACTTTCAAACTCCGAATCTAATGAGCTTCTCGCGAATGAACTGCGTATAGGAGTGGAGTCCAATATATTTTATCATTGATTCATCAAAATCGAGGTGTTCTTCCGGGATCCAGTTTTCCATAAATTTTTGTTTTGAAAAAATGAAATAAAATAGCTAGTCAATATTTTATTTCAGTAGATGTTATTTTGCATGATTCAAGAATAATGCACGTTTAGTCTATTAATCGATCTATAAATTTTTCAAAAATTTAATTTGTTTCGAAAATTTTCTGGGAGTTGGAATGAGGTTTCCGTCAATCCAATTTATTTTGATTTTACTTGGTCACTCTGGTATCTTTTGTATTACAGTAGCAGGATCCTCACCTTGATCATTCTTCTCTGCGCTGTGAATTGTGACTTAAACATGAGCTGCAAATTGTCATCTGTTGATATTATCAATCTTGCCATCATCATCCTCTTCACCAGAGTCTTCACTCGAGAGGATTTTTGAGTCTAACAGTGAAAAAAAAATTACAAAGCAAAACTATGTTAGTTCTTTTTATTAATTCGGAATTTTTATTTAGTCTTACTTGCTACTACTATGAATTTTATTAAAAAAAAAATAAGTGTTACAGACTGTAGATGAAGGTCCATTGGTTGATCACACATGTTGTATTTGCAAATTCAACAATTAATAACGAAGGTATTGAAAGTAAAATTAAAAAACTCTTTAATGCCAAAGTTTGTATGATTCTGATCAACATAACCCATATATAACCTACAATCATATTTCATGGTAAAGTTGCATCCCTATGAACATTTATAATTTAAAAATTGGAATATTTTTTGCTTCTCTTACTATAACATAACTATTTTATAATAATATTTGAAATATCTATTTTTATGTACGTTAAGTGAATATCAGAAAAACACATTTATTATTTTTATTTCATATACTTTCTATGGTAAATCCAGGAAAACAGAAAATAAATGTGTCCCTAATGCATTTTTAATTTTTTTTTATTGTTGAAACATAAATCGATACATTATAGTATTGAAACTAACTTAGATTAACGGCCGACGATTGAAAAACTTGTGTAAATAAAAGATGGAATCTGTTACAACACAATTTAACAAAAAATTGGATCGATTTCAGGACGTGTTGATTTATTTTAATAATTGTATAACATTAACATTATATATTACATATTAAATGCAGCGATATGATTTATATGTTTATAAAGCAAAATAGAAATTAAAGTCAATAAGTTCTAAGACATAATTGAATTTCAAGAATAATAGTGTCATACATCATTATAGGTTAAGTGATGAGGTCAATGTAAGTACATAATATTCGCATAAATGTCTCATATTTTTGCCTTCTACACGGGAGACTTTAGACAGTGATTAAATAAAATATTCCCCCTCATCTCTCTTTTATTTTCGACATGACCAGTACCATACATCAACATACACTAAAAGGTAACAACAATCCATAACGTCGATGATGTATTTCATCCGAACTACCAAATTCATTTAGTAAAAATTCTAAATGTCCGATGTCGGATCTCCGATCTGTTAAAATTTTATGAATACAAAATACAACTCAGAATGGACCAACACTGTTCGAAAACAAAACTTGTTGAAACTAGGATTAATTCAATTAACGAAAACATTGACAGGTAATGAACAAAAGTTTTGCCAATCTCCAAATGGTTATTTATTTCTCTCTGATGGAAGCGAGTTTTTGTGTTATGCTCATGCCATATATCCATGATTTTTTTAATAACACCAGCGAATATCTAGCGATCATTTTCTAAAATATAAACAGGGTCATTCGTACAATATAAAACCTCTATATGTAAACATCTTTAAGAAAAACATTCCTAGATAAATAAACTCTGACATACAATACGCCTTATATACTCTGACAAATAATTGCAGAAGGTGATTCGTACTCATGAACAAAACTACAAATAAATGCAAATTAAAAAGAATATATATATTGTTTCATTCTATTTTACAATTTATGTAACACCCATTAAAAATGTCAAATTTTAGATGCATTTTTGACATTTTTCATAACTGTTTCTTTTATTACTTCGCTAGTTATATAATAATTTTTACGTAAATGAATATATAAGCCTTTATTTGGGAAAAACCTTTAATAATAAGAAACAAATAACACTATTAATCCATTAGTGGAATGTGCTAATTCCGAATTTTTATATACTTCATACCTGTTTCTTTAATTACTGGATATTATTGAATTTATTGCTAAGTTAGGTGATTCTTCTATATCAAAAAGTATATCTACATCAGAATAATTCATTTTCGGCTTAATTTTCCATAAAAATTTCATCCTTAGCAACGCTCAAGTAAAGCGATGAAGTTCAATTTATTTATACGGCCGTGAGCGTTATTGTTATTACATATTTAACCACAAAACTCTCTCTTTTAAAGCGGAGTTCGATAAAACTTTGTACTTAACACGTTATGAAAACTCTAATTAATTTTATTTGACGAATGCTTGTCAAAATAAGCGAACGAAGTTTAAATTGAACAATTCTTACGTAACTAGTTACGTTAAATACCTATTATGGTTAATAGTAGTTGGACTTTTCTCTTCTTCCTTTGAATAAATTTTTTATTAGTACAAAAATTTTTCAACATCAATTTTTCTCCAAAATCTAATATTTGATAAAACCGGTCTAGCAATATTGTTATATTAGTAATTGTTTCTTTTTTTAGGCACGTTGTATGAATATTTTAAAAAGAATTCAACTCTTGTGACATCCTACATGTGCAGGACAAAATTAATTTTAGCTGGAGCCCGCATAAAACTAGCAATATTTAATTGGCCATAACAAAAAGAGGAAAAGTGTAGCTCTACACTCGATACTAAATCATACATATATGTATATTTTGTGGAAGCAGCGCTAATTACACCAAATTAATATTTAATAACGTTACTGATTTCGGGAATATCATAGAGTTTAATAAAACTAGCTACCCATATGTGCTAGGATTATTATTTACGTGGTAAATAGTCAAGATACATAAGACAAAAACTAAGATTTTATTTTACTGAAATAGCTTTTAACGTCTAAAAATGTTCATTTTGAATGATTTGCGGTGTTCAAAATATTAATTTTAGACCCCGAGTGTGCCATTTCGTTGCAATTATTTCATTGAATCTATTTTAAAAGTTTAATAACTACTTTTATCATAACTGTTAATACGTTCCAAAGATATTAAAAAAGGAATTTCGTGCACATGGAAAAACAACAATGTAATTAAACATATTTCTTCACATTTCTGATGTTTATTTATTTTTATATATTTTCATGTGCAAAACACGTTTTACACATTTTATTATTTTCTTTCATTTGTCCTTAAACCTACAAATCATTCTGGAAAAGTATTTAAGATATCTGTTACCATTTTTCAACTCTATTATTTTAGAAAATTCGTTAGAATTTAATAAATTTGAAGCCTTTAGGGTGCGCCTATGAGCTAGTTATTTATTTCTCGCGGACAAGAGCTCTTGTATTTTGGCCGTTGATATTAGTTTTGGAAACACCGAATTCAATTTAGCTCATTTTTTTCAATTTTGTTTTGAATTTATGGTCTTCTGGTTAGCATGAAAATACCGTAAATATTTCCAACTGATATGAATGACCATCTAGGGGTTTGGACTCAACTATGACCTTTTTCTGTAGAGAAAAAGAATATTTCAATAAAGCTAGTAGTTATAATTTTTAGGTAGCAGCCCGCATTGATTGGAACATTTATTTTTTGCTATACACAGGATAAATAAAATATATAAATTACTTTTCATTAAATTTCTTTATTTAAACTGCTTGTTGATATCGATAATTCAAAATTGACACATTAGCTCTGTATCCCTTTTATTAAATCAGGTGACCTCGGTGGCCACTCAATTGCTCCTCTTCGACCTATCCACCGATTTGGGAAGACGTTGTCCAAGTAGTTTCTCACCAAGAAAGTGCGTTGGCGCACCATCTTGCTACAGCCACAAATCATTTCTGTTTGGGAACAACCGGTTTGATTCTTGGAGCAAGAATTTCTGCAGAAATTGTAAATATCCTGGAGCTGTTTCTTCGAAAACGTATGGTGCTATAATCCTATTATCTATTATTCCCGCCCAAACAATCACTTTCTCTGGTTCTTGAATACGGTACTCCCTCATCCAGTACGGATTTTTTCTAGCCCAATACCGGAAAGTCTGACGATTCACATGACCGTTTAGGTAGCTTCATCAGAAAAAAGAACTTTTTTTAAATACATCGGGTCTCCGTTATTTTTTTTTATTAGAATTTCACAAAATTGAACTAGTCTATCAAAATATTCTTCCATAAGTTCCTGCACTAAATTTACTTTATATGGATGCCACTTCTTTTTTTTTAGCGTTCTAAGAACTGTTTGATGGCCAACCTCATTGTTTAACGCTACTTGCCGTAAACTGTTATGGGGATTATCTTTAAAGACTAGCAGAATATCTAGTTTCTTGTTTTCAGATATTTGTTTTCTACTACCTTTAGGAAGGTCTTTTACATGATCCGTTTCTCTAAATTTTTTTCTCAATTTTGCTTACTGCGGAATGTGTAATTGGTTCGCGGTTGCGATATTTATTATTGAGAAACGTACATACTTCCTTCTCCGTACGTGTTTTATCTCCACAACCAATTAATATTAGAATTTCAATTCTTTCCGTTTCAGTCAGCTTCGTGTTAATAAAAGAGTCAAAACGTTTTTGATTTCGTTTACTAAAATATCGTTAACCACTTGACAATAACAATTATCTTGAATGTCAATGTCAATAAAGGAATTTTGATAAGGTAACTAGTTTTTTTTTAAAAAGAGGTAAAATATAGTTTAGACATATTTTCATCGTCAGTGACGACCTTTACTAAATTTATTTTTGGGTATCAATAAATAATACATCATAACAATACTTAATAAATTAAGAAATCGTTCGAATGTTATTAAAACTACTTTTGACAATAATACTTAGACATAATTGATATGAGTGAATAAATATATATAATAAGTCCTTTCAATTTATGTATCGCAAGACCCACTTTTCTATTTAAAATTTTTATTTATGACGTCATCACGCTCACAGAGATGACGTCAAAAATAAAAAGGTGATCTGAGGAAGCGGCCATTTAAAAGTAAAAATCGCCGGGTTTCAGGATTTTCCCCTAAAATTGGCGATTTCCGAAATATTGAATTTATTCCTTTCATTTGGATCATACTGTATAAATTTCACCTTTTACAACAATGTTGCAGTTGTGGTATAAAAGCTCACGGCCTATTAATGAGAATTTTAAACAAAAATTTTAAGAGTTTTAAATTACATTACTTTAAAGTCATGTCCTTTGTCCCATTTGACCAAATTTTCAACTTAATAATCTTCAAGCTTCTCTCAAGTCTTTTGCTTTTCTAGCCCTTTTGGGAATTATAAATTTTAATTGCGATAAGATCTTTTATTTTAAATAATAAAATATCCATTTAAATTCTATTGAAAAATTTGGCAAGACTTACTTTAAAATTCCGCCTGGGGTTTGTAAATACATACAATCCCTTGAGTAATCCAGTAAACCAGATTTCCCTCTGAGATTAAATTTTATTTAGAATTTTGAACGATAAAGACAATATCAAAACAGTCGACAATAAATTGAAACAAACGGAGCGAATTTGAATTTGCTTTAAATACAATAAATCTGTTCATTGAAAGTCATCAATATTGATCAGGAGAGCATCTGGTAAGAACAAATTCGTTTTGATAATGCCTCATTACGCAAAATAAATCTTTGAAATGAAAATGTCTCCATAATACTTCAATTTATCAAAAGTTAAGAAGATTATTGGCGTGCGCGCCTTTATTGAGTTGGCAATAAATTTTTCTTGCTTTCTTATCACGTTATTTAGTGAAGTGAGTCATTTTTCATACAATCTTTCATTTATTTCGCGTCGAGGTAAAGCCTCGAGGAATCTGTTCCTTGTTAGGAGCTGACGGACAGGTTAAATCCGGTTTTCATTTCTAAATAACATTTGCCTTCAGGTCTCCAAATAAAAAACGCACCAATTTCTTTTTATTGCGCCATAATTAGGAAGGCCACAAAAAAAGATAAAATAAAACTGGCCATAAAATAGAAGAAGTAGTTAAAGTTTTGCAACTAATTTTTTAGGTTATTGTAATAAAGCAAGAAATACATTAACTTTTCATTCGCATTTTTAGAAGTAACTTCTTATCTTATACAAGTACGTATAATAACCCCATTTTTCTGCTTTACTGACTTTATACCTTTTTGAATACAAAAAAAGTAATTGCAGCAAACAATTTAGCAACAGACCAAATAAATGTTTTATATATTTATTTTTTTATTTTTACAATCTATGGGATACGTCAGGTTAAACATTTATAGATTGTGTGTTAAAATTGGTACACCTAATACATAAAAATCAAAATAAATAAAATAAGAAGTAAATATAAAATTATGTAGTTTACGATGCTAAAGTAATAACATGTATATAAAAATTGATTGTTATATTACCAAACTTGGATGTTATTATCAAATGCAGAGATAGTTTTCAACTGAGTAAAAGCAGCCATTAATGAGGAAATTTTTTACCAGTAAAAAAAATATAAGAGAAAAGTAACCAAGATTGTTTAATTGAATTTGATAATTTATTAAATATTTTGATATCCATAAAGTTAGGTGAATTAATTTCCATTTTTGTATTATGTACTGGACGTGATTTTTTTTATGTCTAGTATTGTGTGAATGGAAGGCCTCATTATGGATAAACATTTGTTTTTTCTGATAAAGTTTAAAAATTATAAGCCACAGCAAAGTTAATATTCGTAATATAATACAAGTTTCTTTACAGCTTTACTTTGATAATCCAGCAAAATATCTTTTGAGCAACAAAAATGTCTTCAACGTTAACCGATGAATCCCATAAGTAAATTCCATATCGTGGTTAATTATAGGGCAACTCTTCTGAGATACTCCAATATTAATGTGAGTAACATGCGATTTGACATTAACTATAATCCGATTTTTGGCATCATTCGAGCTAACGTACTGACTGCAGTATGTAATAAAAGAGATAATCCAGCTACCTTATCACTTATTGCGATGTTATAACTTGTAAATACGGAAAGATAAATAATACTTATCTTGAATTTCCACAGTCTTCCAAAACATATTAAATATATTGAAACGCTTTACAAGACTTTGGAAATTCAAGATAAACATTATTTATCTTTCCATATTTATTATCAATAATTTCCATAAAGTAAGAGTTGAAACAATTAATTTAGTTATTTAAAAAAATAGCATATGAATAATGTTTACTAGAGATACGGCAAAAATTCAAAGGGTTATTTCCTGGAATATTCCATTTTTGGAAAACCATTTTGTTTCCAAAACAGTTCGAAAAAAATTTCTGCAATAGAAAAAAATAGAATTGTTGAAGATGACTAACTCAAACTAGGATGCAAAAATCCAATTCTTTCTTCACTGACTGCCATACTCTTTCAAAAACATCTAAAACTCAAACGTAGTTTAGGTTACTCTCCAAACAGATATCTTCACTACACTTCACACCACCGTCCTAACTAAAATAAATCAGTAATCAACTTTTTAGTTTCACGGATCTATATTTGAACCAAAAAACATTTCATGTGAACTAAATCACATCCAATTATTACTTCTCTCCTATAGCTACAAAAAATGACACACCAAAAAAACTACATAATGAATTTGTAGAATCCTGAATCTACTTTTGGTCTATGTGCAATTCATTATGAATTACTCCGTATTTCCAAGTTTCAAAAACCTAGACCCAAAAATTCCTCTCCAGGACCTCAACTACAAATTCCAACAGTGTCTTTACAATGTATTGGTTCCGTCACATATTAAACCGGTAAAATACTTCGTAAAGAAGAAATGTGGACTTCATGCAAACTCCAACGAAAACAGGACAATATCTATTTATGAATATTATATTTTCCCTATTTGGAATACAGTTATTCCACCAGCCACTCCGATTTCACGCCAAACCCTTACTTCCGCCCTGTTCGGTCCAGTGGTGATATCATCATATACATTCGTCTCCACCAATTTTCCATTTCAGATGTGATTTGCCTCTGACTACGTTGAGTAGTTGAGTTTCAACGCAAATCTCCTGGACAAACGGATTATAATAGATGGCGAAACGCTGAGTAATATCTTAAAAAATGCTCAGTTCTTTAGAAGCAGTGACCCTCAGCAGAAGATATTGTTCAATAATTGGAATAGTTGCTTAGGAAATCATAGATAGATTATGATAGTTACATACATTTTTCGGCGTTCAACCGGGATATGACCCAAGAAGATTAAAGGATAGAACACAAGATGATTAAATCAAAACGTCCGGGATTTAATGGTAAATAAAAACACAAAAAAGATTAAATCCAAAGGTAAAAGTCTAAAGAAATAGTAAATGAATCAAATAGATCCGTCATGTTTAAGTTGCGATTAAGCAGTTGTCCATGTGCTAGAGTACAAAATAAGAAATTATAAGAAGTTTGAAAACATTATAGGGTTATAAGGTTGTATTGTTATTACTTTATGAGCTAAGGGAAATTCACGTACTTTTTATAACGACAAATATCCCAGTTCGTACTCTTATTTTGAAAAAAATTATATACAATGACAATATATTTTTACATCGACCGACATTCTGAAGTATATTTATCGAATTTTATTTAATTATATTTCAGCCTTGTTTCGTAAATAAGTATACATGTAGTATCCCCACTCGTGGTCCAGTCTCACACATTTTAAAGCAAACGGCCCTCCGGACCCCTTGCCCGTCGCATCAGTCTTCATTAGTGTGTCGAGTCGATCGCGTCGTAGTGAGTTTATAAAAATGCCTAAGCATCTTCATAGCAGTAGAAAACGGTCCCGTAGCGACAGTCACGACCGTTCGAGAGAAAACAGCTGGCTGGCGGAGAAGTTCGCCGATATGCAGAGACAGCTGGACGAAATTAACGAGCGAAGGCAGCGGAATTATTCCGTAACACCAAGCGTTTCCCTGTCGGGAGAAAAATATTTATCGCCTCGCCACTCTGTAGTAGACATGGAACAGATTGATGGTAAGTACCTAATATTTACAATATGTTCCTTGCTAACGACGTATTATTCCTTGTGGTAGGAATACTATTGTCCCTTGTGGTGGGGACAAATACGTGCATAATGTTTTTGCTAGCGACATATTATTCCTTGTGGCAGGAATACTGTTGTCCCTTGTGGTGGGGACAAATATATATAATATGTTTCTTGCTAGCGGCATATTCCTTGTGGTAGGAATACTATTGTCCCTTGTGGTGGGGACAAATGTATGCATAATGTCTTTGCTAGTGACATATTATTCCTTGTGGCAGGAATACTGTTGTCCCTTGTGGTGGGGACAAATATATGCAATATGTTCTTACTAGCAACATATTATTCCTTGTGGCAGGAATGCTGTTGTCCCTTGTGGTGGGGACAAACATATGCAATATGTTCTTGCTAGCGACATATTATTCCTTGTGGCAGGAATACTGTTGTCCCTTGTGGTGGGGACAAATATATGCAATATGTTTCTCGCTAGCGACATATTATCCCTAATACTGTTGTCCCTTGTGGTGGGGACAAATATCAATATGTTTTTGCTAACGGGATATTATTCCTTTCAGTAGGAATACGGTTGCTCCTTTTGGCAGGACGTTTCGTTCTCAAACTAATAAATTCTGTTTGATTTGATTCAGAGAATATGGAATCTGCCCAGAACGTGGGCAATATTCGGCCGGAACAGGTCAATGATCCAAATGAGGAAATACAGGAAGAATTGGAACCCGATATAGTGCAAATATTGGGAGAGGAACCAGCTCCTCAATCAATTGCGGGACCTCCAGTTCATGCAGCCATTGTGCCACGGTGGACTGAGGTCTTAAAAAATGGCTTAAATGGGGAAACCAAGCAAGAGTTATTACAAAAATATCTGCTACCAGAGAATATTCCGGCACTTAAGATTCCGGAACTTAATCCGGAAATTGAAACGGCATTACCATCCCAAATTAAACGTAGAGTCACTTGCATCAAACTGAGACAGCTGCTCGCAGAGAGCTTATTTCCTTGAATCTGAATAAGTCTCTTAAGGATACTCTCTCAAATGCCCCTATAGACAAGTGGCTATTTGGGCAAGCTCTGGAGGAGCGAGTTAAAGCAGCCAAAAATCTAGAGAAATCTGGTGAAGAACTTAAACCAAAGAAACCAAAGATAGTTAAGAAATTTATGCCTTCGTTAAACTACAATGGTCCAACTCAATTGTCAAAAGGAGCTCGAGTTGGACAACACTTCGGGAATGCTCCGAATCGCTACCAACCACATCAAGAGGGCAACAGAGGCCATCAGGTGAGGAGAACATTGCGGGGACCACCTCAAAACGCAATCGAGACTCGGTTCCGGAGGGGTCAGCGCCGCTACTGAATAAGGAGGTTGGTATATGTGCTGGCAGATTGAAATTCTATGTAAATGAATGGAAGAAATTAACTTCCGATAAAAATATTCTGTCATATATAACCGGATATAAATTACCGTTCATTTCGAAACCGGTACAGAAATTACACCCAAAGGAACCAGGCTGGTCCCATTTGGAAGTAACTTCTATTAGGGCTGCTATTAACAAGTTGTTAAAAAGTGGGGCCATTTCTCAGGTTAAACCTTGTAAAAATCAATATGTTTCTAGGGTATTTTTAGTTCCTAAATCAGATGGCACCCAGAGACTAGTTTTAAATCTCAAATCGTTAAACACAGTTTTATTGACCAAACATTTCAAAATGGAAGATCAAAAAACAGTGAGCAGACTTATCCACAAGCATTCCTTTATGACGACTTTAGATATGAAGAATGCTTATCATTTGATTCCTGTTTATGAGAATCACAGGAAGTATTTGAGGTTTAGATTTAATGGTGATTTTTATCAGTATAATTGTTTACCTTTTGGTTTAAATTCTGCTCCTTTGATTTTCACTAAAATAATGAAACCTTTGCTGGCGTATCTCAGGAATAAAAAACATACGTCTATATTGTACCTAGATGATTTTTTATTGTTGGGTAACACTTACTTAGAATGTTTAAAAAATATAAATATAACCATAACATTGTTAGAAAGGCTTGGATTCATGATTAACTACAGGAAAAGCAAGCTGGTACCATCAAACTGTGTAACATATTTAGGCTTTGTATATAATTCTTCCCAAATGTCTATTTCACTTCCCGAGCAGAAGGTGATAAAAGCTACTAGACTTCTCAAAAAATTCTACATTCTTTATTCCTGTAGTATTAGGGAATTTGCAAAGTTTCTCGGGACACTTTGTTCAATTTGTCCTGCGGTCAAATATGGCTGGATTTATACCAAGTACTTCGAACGCCAGAAGTTTTTAGCCTTAAGGGAAACTGGAGGTAACTTTAATGCAAGTCTGAGATTACCACCTACCCTTAGAGAGGATTTTGAATGGTGGTTGAGAAATATTTCAAAAGCAACAAATAATATTAAGAATGACTCATATCAGTTAGAGATGTTTTCGGATGCATCTAAAACAGGATGGGGTGCATATACTAATGGGAAAAAAGCCCATGGGTTTTGGTCGGAAGCGGAAAGGAAACACCACATCAACTATTTGGAGCTCAAGGCCGTCTCTTGGGCTTTAAAGTGTTTTGCAAATGAAATGTCAAACTGTAGTATACTGTGTAGAGTTGACAATACGACGGCATTGGCCTATATTAATAGAATGGGAGGTGTACAATATCCCATATTAAATCAGTTATCTCGCACTATTTGGCAGTGGTGTGAAAAGAAAAATATTTATTTATACGCTTCATATATAAAGTCAAAGGATAATGTTGAAGCAGATGCAGAATCTAGAGTCAAATTATCTGAAGAGACAGAGTGGGAAATAAATGAGGAGGTTTTTCAAGATATAATTTCCAAATTTGGAAAACCCGAATTAGACCTTTTTGCTAGTACTCATAATACAAAATGCGAAAAGTTTGTTTCATGGCAAGGAGATCCAAATAGTGTTGCCATAGATGCATTTACATTGAAATGGACCAATTTCTTTTTTTACGCCTTTCCTCCCTTTTCTATAATTCTTCGTGTACTACAAAAAATAAGAGAGGAAAAAGCTAGAGGAATTGTAGTTGTACCATTATGGACCTCTCAGCCATGGTACCCACTATTTTGTTCTTTAGTAGAATCCAACCCATTAATATTTGAGCCTCATGAGAATTTGCTTTCTTTCAGGAAAGTACCTCATCCGCTGTGGCACAGGATTTCCCTGGTAGCAGGAGTCTTATCCTACAGGCCCTAAAGGCGGGTTCGGTTCCAGAAGATTCCTTAGAAATATGTCTGGCGTCTATTGGTAAATCCACCATTCGGCAATATAATTCTGGTCTTAAGTTATGGTGGCAATTTCAGAAGTCCAAGAAGTTGGATGTCCTCTCAGCTTCGGTTCCCGATGTTTTAAAATTTTTCACCGCGGAATTTAAAAAAGGGGCCTCTTCTGCATCCTTAAGCAGTTATAGAGCAGCGCTTTCTCAGATACTAGCCCCAGAGCTTAACGAGGACTTTAGAGTTAAAAGATTTTTTAGAGGCGTTCATAGTTTGAGGCCTACTCGGCCAAAGTATGCCTACACCTGGGACCCAGCAACAGTTCTTTCTCATATAAAAACCATGAAAAATCAAATATTATCATTGGAGGATTTAACATATAAATTGGCAATATTAATAGCTTTGGCAACTGGCCAAAGAGTACAGACACTGGCCAGTATTGAGTTCCAAAAGATAGTTTGTTATGATAGCAGAATCGAAATTAAAATACCAGCCAAACTCAAGACTTCGGGTAAGGGCCGTATCCAACCCACACTCTTATTGCCATTTTATAAATTAGATGAGGACATCTGTCCTTCTAAAGCTTTGCTGATATATCTGGATAAAACAAGGGATATGAGGGAGCTATCTAAGAACCTTTTTATCACTTTTAGAAAACCATTTCACGATGCAACTTCCCAGACTATCTCTAGATGGTTAAAAATCATACTAAGAAGAAGTGGATTAAATACGGAGCTATTTACAGCTCATAGCACCCGACACGCAGCAACATCTGCAGCTGCCAGAAAAGGTGTCTCGTATGATACCATTCGGCTGGCAGCAGGGTGGACGGCGAATTCTTCTTCTTTTGCAAACTTTTACAATAGACCAATACATGAACAAGAAAGCTTTGCAGAAAGTGTTCTTAGTGGTGAAAACTAAATAGGTATTAGTTATGTTTGATTTACTGAATCTTGAGTTTATTTTTTCTTCTTGTTAAAAGTTTGGTTAAGTAAAATACCTTTTTATGTTGTATTGCAATTATAAATGTTTCTTCATTTGTCAAAATAGGCATTTATCTGTATTGAATTGTCAGAACAATAGAAATGCCTATTGGATAGATTGTTGCAATTTGCTTTAAATATCTACATGTATACTTATCTACGAAACAAGGCTGAAATATAATTAACAGATCAAACGAACTTACCTTAGTGAAGTTCGATCTGAATTATATGAAGCCTTGTGAAGTAAATAAGTCCCTCCCTACCACATTTCCAAATTTCCCCTGGATTGCAACAATGGAGCTTTAAATAAGACTGATGCGACGGGCAAGGGGTCCGGAGGGCCGTTTGCTTTAAAATGTGTGAGACTGGACCACGAGTGGGGGTACTACATGTATACTTATTTACTTCACAAGGCTTCATATAATTCAGATCGAACTTCACTAAGGTAAGTTCGTTTGATCTGTTAATTATTTCATTTAAATGGGGACTCTAGGTAGTTAGGCAGTTATTGAACAAAAATATTTCTAAAGGTAGTCTTAAAGCTATACAAGCATTACATATTCTCGCTTTCGGTAGTAAATCTAGACAAGCTAGGAATGCACTGCGTAATTTTTTGGCTTTAGCTTCATCCAAGATTCAGATTAATATGATAAAAAAATAGTAGATGTGAAACTGAAATTAGATTTTGCAGATTTTATTTCTATATGTAACTTAAATGATTTAGATTTTTCTGTTTCTTTTGACAAAATAGCCCAACGAGTATATTGTGTCCTGACTAACCTATAAACTGAAAAAAAACCAGATGGATCATGTTGAAGATGTTAATTTAGGAGACAACGATGTGGAAGATGATGAAAAATTTTCTGAAAGAAACAGAGGCAGTAAAGGAAGAAAATAATTTTGGTTACATTTCATGATATCGAGGAAAATGTTCCTTGTTTTAAAGAAAAAAATAAGTATTCTATTAGAAAATGACTCTCAGATTTTAAAGAAATAGAAGAAATGACTGGTTGCAGTGATCTTCAAAAATTGTTCTTTAGCTTCATCCAAGATTCAGATTAATATGATAAAAAAATAGTAGATGTGAAACTGAAATTAGATTTTGCAGATTTTATTTCTATATGTAACTTAATTGATTTAGATTTTTCTGTTTCTTTTGACAAACTAGCCCAACGAGTATATTGTGTCCTGACTAACCTATAAACTGAAAAAAAACCAGATGGATCATGTTGAAGATGTTAATTTAGGAGACAACGATGTGGAAGATGATGAAAAATTTTCTGAAAGAAACAGAGGCAGTAAAGGAAGAAAATAATTTTGGTTACATTTCATGATATCGAGGAAAATGTTCCTTGTTTTAAAGAAAAAAATAAGTATTCTATTAGAAAATGACTCTCAGATTTTAAAGAAATAGAAGAAATGACTGGTTGCAGTGATCTTCAAAAATTGTTCTTCACTAAAAAATTACTAATTGTCTTACTAAACTATTTGTTCATTCAGAAAAAGTCATTACTTTGTAGACAAAATTAAAGATAAAAATGATAAAATACATAAGTTGCTAATATCAGGAAATATGAGAAAAGAAGAGGATGTACTTGAATATGTATTAATTATAAAGGAAAGTGGAAGTAGAATTGAACTGGAAGCCGAAGTTGTTATGCAGTACATAAAAGATAGTATTCAAGATGAAGTTGAAATAAACTTGATTTGTTTGGTGCAGAGCTTCGGAGAATTTTAAGAACAAATTAAATTCCGACGCAAAGGTAGAAAGAAAAGGAAAAATGTAGACATCTATATAAGGAAGGAGATTAAAGAATACGCTTAAAACAGAGAAAATGAGTATGGTTTTAATTGTTGAATTCAAAATTTTGTCCTAATAAAAATAAAGACACTAAATGTTTTAGTTGTAAAGAACTCGGACACTTAACTATTAGTTCTTCTCATAAAGATCAACGAAATTAAATGAGAGGTAGACATTAATTAATGTTTTGAAAACAGTGCCAAATTGTCAGTAATGTTTAGATAATATCTTTAGACATGATGTCGGAAGTAATATTAGTGCTATAAGAAGTGATGTGTTTGAAATATATTAATGATGTTCAATTTAAAACTAATAGTATTAGCAGGTGTTGGCTATAATCAAGTTAAAATTAATTCATTCCGAATTAATGTGTTGGTTAATAATTAATTTTTAAAATGAGAGACATACAATTCTATATAATTGTTCTAAGTTTCAAGCCACAATAAGAAATGATATTTTGTTACAGACTGATTTCATTTTAAAAAAGAATCAAATTCTTTTCCTATGGAATGAGGGTAGAGAAAAAGAGAAAAATCTGTAATAGATCAATATAAAAGAGAAACTTGCAAATTCTCATAAAATTTATGTACCGCAGAAAACTGACGCAACTGATATAAAGATAACACATACATAATGTTGAAGGACCGGCATGAACATGCACGTGTAGTGAATATATTAAACCTTGGGTTAATAATCACAGTGAGTCTTAATCCGAGTCGGATCCAAAAAGACTGAATGTAGGATAGATATTATTTTGTACCAATATTACTCGTATAATTATATTGTTGTTCATTTCACCTAGTTTCATTCACTGATATAGTTGCTTAAGAAATATTAGATAAAAAATAAATATATAGAGAGACATAAGACATAAGACGTAACACTGCGAAATTTGAGAATATCTAAAAAGTCATTAATAAACGAATAGTAGACGACTGCGCCAAAGAAGTTAAGAGTACAAACTGAGGAGTGGTTTTTTGCATTGAAAAGAACTATAGTTAATTTCCCAAGAGAGATATTTTTCAATATTATGACAGTTTGGGCATTGACGCTGTTCCAAATATAGTGTTAAACGCTAGACATTTATTTACAAATTCCAACATTTCCTTTACGTCTATTGTGCAATCTTACCCCTCGTAGTTGTTTATTTCATCGGAATAATGCATTCATGCAGAATCACATAATGGCCAACATTACCTTTTATTATCTTATTTTTACAAAATTAATAGAAAGAAAATTCTCCCAATGCACATCTGGAGGAATTTCTTTCTGCCCACGCCAGAAAATATTGCTTGGGGTGTTTTTCTAATTTTCTCGTTGAACGCCAACATTGCGCCTTCTCAATCACGTACTATACAAATAATCAAATAAAACATTTACGCCCTAACACTGACTTTAGACTGTTAAATTAGGAATAAAGAAAATTGTATTTGACTGAACAAATACAGAAATGTTTAAGCTTTTTTGGTAGCAAATACTCACGATTTTAATTCTCTGCTTCTAGTTTTTTATATGTATTTAAGTAGATGAAAAACATCAAATTATAATTCTATTATACAATTAGGTCTATTTTAAATTAAGAACGATAAAATAAAATATACGTTGATTTTATTAATTTTTAATGGAATATAGGGTAACTGAAGGTTTATTTGATTATTAAATTTATACAGTTGAATTTTTACAAATTTCCTGTATATCACTCGCCTCAGAAGAAATAAAACAGCTATCCTTAATGCGATATCTTTTATTGTCAATAGTAAAAATATTGTCAGAAGTACTTAAGAATAGTCTTTTAATCAAAGAACTACGTTGTTATAGTCCCTAATTACTAATTAAGAATGCTGGAAAAAAAAAACTACAAGCGACACATCTTTTATGTTTGACAGGATGAATCTGATAATTCTATCTATTTACAGCTGTCATTATTTTTGTTTTTATTTGATATTTACCTATATTTTGTTAAAACTTTGCAATAACAAATTTTTCGTAAACTAGTTTTATTTCAGCAATAAGTACATGTTGAAGTAACTACTTATTATTGTAAAATGTTAACCTAAGTTGATAAATAGGTTCTGTCTATAATTTGGTCTAGCGTAATTTTAAGTATATAAAAAGAAAATTTTGGTGAAATATTAAGTAACCTCTCCAAATGTGCGGATACACTAAAAATTTACAAACATTGGATTCCCTGCGGCATACCACACAGTTCAAGAGGATTAAATTTTTTTATTCATTTTAATTTATTTGTTAGTAATAAATGTAATAAAGAAAATATGCTTATCTTAAAATTGAGAATCTAAAACATTTTAAATATTCTTATGACAATTGTTTCACTCTCTGATAAGATTATAAGAAAGATTTGATCTTTATTATAAATGTTCTAACCAAAAATATTATTCATTTTCAAAAACATTTGGTTATTAAATATTTAGTCCTAAAAGTTATCTAAAAAGGAACATTTAATTAATTGTTTCACTCTTACTTTATGGAAACTATTCATAAAAAATGTGGAAAGATAAATAATACTTTTGTGTTACCTTATTTTCCTTTTGATTTAAATTAACATTTTTTATATTTTGAAACTGACTTTGTGGAAATGGAAATTAAAGAGGCTGAGTAAAAACAATATAGATATTTTTAGAAAAAGAAGAATATTACTTAATACTGATTGGTTGTCAGGTTATTGACGTTTTTAAAAAAGATCTGTCAAACTTCTATCTATCTTGGAAAATGGTATATTATTAGATACCGAAACCTAGGTAGACTTTAATACATATTAAAACTTTTTGGAAGACTGTGGAAATTCAAGATAAGTATTATTTATCTTTCCATATTTATTAAAAAGGAGCACTTACCAGATTTATTGGATCGTTTACTATTTTATATTATATTTAATTATTATTTGTAAAATGGTTTATAAAAAATAACAATATTTGTTAAAAGTCTTAACAGGCATATTAATGTTATAGGCGTTAGAACAACCACACAGAGAGATGCGAAGAGCGTTAAAAATCACATAACTTTTCTAAAACTGTTTATATTAAAATTATTATATTTAGTAGGACTGACATTAAAGTCATACTAAATAACTTTATAAGACGAAATGAGGATATGCAAGAAAGTTACTTGTCAAAATTAATTAATATCTCTAAAAACTGCACTTATAAAAATTATAGTAGTTTTTCTGGTTATTCATCGAACATTATGAATTAATACAATTAAACTGAAATAAATATATTTTTATATGGATCAACTATAGTCTCTTTACTATAGTTATGAAAAAATGTAGAGATAGAAAATTTAATTTCTATTTTTTTAATGTAATTTTTGGTGGCACATATATGTCGAATACATTAAAAACTAATATTTTATCATTATCTACACAAATTATTCCGTCAATATGTATAAAACAGGAAGGAACGGTTTGTGTACATAAAAATCTATTTTTGATAATGCATATATGATAATCAGTGTTACTATAGAAATGAAAATAGTTATACAATATTTATAAAACTTTATTTAAAAATGAATTACAAACTACGGGGGATGTTACAAAAGAAATATATATATATATATATATATATATATATATATATATATATATATATATTATAAATGAAACAGCCTATGTCTTTTCATACTACAAAGAAAACATATTTATTTAGTTATTTAAAATAAGTTTTTTGTTTTATTCAAAATAGAAGAGACATTACATAATTATTAACATACGTAACTGATGTCAAATTAATTCTAAATTTCAATAATAAATAAGGTCTCCATACCATACATTCGTAATTTTAAATAAAAAATAAAAGTCTAGAATTTATTTCGACTGCTTTATTTCGTTATTCAATATTCCTTAAAAATATAGATACAAATGTATTCTATAATCTGTCCTTCGTTTTTTATCATTCAAATTCTAAATCCAACCCGTTATTGTAATCACTAATGTAGACTCAAAGGAAGTTTTTGAATTTCAAGTAGACTATTCGTACTGGAGATTTATTTAATTTTTTTGAATAATTATGCATTATTTGAAGCCGAAAGAACGCTTCGCGAGAGAATTTGAATGTTTCTCGTGGCAATAAATATTTCATTGGTACAGATTTGTATTCATAAAAAATAAACACTGCAAAGTAACTTACTCGAGTAAAGAATTGCATCAATAATTTAAATGTGAAATTACAAAATAGATACAAAACATAGACCCTTTTTTAATCTATAAGAAAAGTAGTTATTAATTTATATTTTTGGTGTGAGGAGGGAGTCTCGATAATATTATTATAACAATTTCCTTTAGATTATAAGACAAAATTATTAATCGATAAATAAAAGATTCGTTCAAAATGTTCAGTGTTGCCCAAGCATTTTTGCATGTATTTACATATTCTAGGCAGGCTGCTAGTAGAAGCTCTTAACTACATTATAAAAATTTGCCTCGCTAATTTCACCTCCGTTTAGCAATAGCTTAAGTTGACTCTGTACATCCTTATTAATATAAAGGAAAACTACTTGAGTTCTTCAAGGTTAGGGTAGGTACAAGCCTTGATAAGCATTGATCAATAACCGATGAGCGATGATGTGATGGATATCAATCGATGTAATACAAATGTATTCATTTATATTAGAGTCACATGCCAAAGATTAACACATTCTCGCACTCTCGATGATTAGTGAGTTAGAGTAATATTTAAAGCGATACAAAATATTTGTTTTTCATTGATGGTGAAAGCAAAGCATCTTAAAATCTGGAACACTATTGGTTGCCCACTCCAAGTTATTTATGATGACACGGTACGGAATTGCTATACATACTGTATACTAGAGGTTTCTGGATTTCTGTTTAACCATTTCAAAAATATATTAATATTACTTCGCATATACGCAAAAATCAGTCTGGACCAGGGCTATGAGATCTTCCACCAGGTAGAGAGGAAACGTGTAATCCGATAGTAAGAAGGTTAGACATAAATCTATCGACTCTCCAAATGCATCTTCGAATAATTGAAGAACCAATGTCTCGCGATTCCTTAGGCAATTAAGAACGATATGAACTTAGTACCACTGGAAAAGTTAGAACTACCGACACTTCTGATGGCAAATCCTCATGGTTCATTTATTTGACACAGCTCAAAGTAGCAGCTAGGGCTAACAAATAGTCGCCAAAGGAGAAGAGGGTAGCACTCAGCGTAGCTTTAAATATTGAAAAAGATGATGGTATTAAAAATTAAATGTACGAGCTGGCATTTTCGGTGATCGACTTATAGTTCATTATTTTTATCGTGTCCTGTCCGATATTATTGAAAATGATCAACAGTATGATGAAGATCATTTAATTTGTTCGTCAGAATTTAGAGCACAATTTTCCACGGCGCTGGACTGGAAGGAGAGGCAGCATTTAATGACGTTGACTCACTCCGGAAATATACGTAAACGTTTCGAACAAGACCTATTATTGTATGAATGCAGATTGGTCATTGATTGAAAATTTAATCAACTAAGTGATGAGTAAGCACTTAAACATAATGTAAATTTAAAATTTTAAGACTATTTAATTAGTTATACTATTATTATTATTAATTAGGCTTTAAAACGACACATTAGTCGACCCCCAATACCAATGAATTAATTTGGGCTAGTTCTTACCCTCCCTTGTGGGTCAAAGTGGCGGAGTCAAACATACCAGAGAAGCATCTCCCCCTTTATTCATTTTTGTAAAATGTTGACGCAGTTTCTTATATAGGATTTGTTTCGTTTTCGATTGGCCACCATGTATAGAGAAATATACTGAACACAGTTGTGAATAATATGTGGTGCTCCACAACCAATAAATAATTCATTTTTCCAAAATATTTTTTATTTTTCGCCTTACGATATTTCCGCTAATTCTCTTAAATAGTATCAAGCATCGTTTTTCTGTAAACGATCTAGAAATGAGTAACTTTTTTCCATAATTCCTTTTGGTAAATGTTCAAAGATGTGTTTTTTGTATTCCCTATCATTTATATAATTTATTTGATTTTTAGATTTGTGACATCTGGTTACAAAGAAATTAATGTGATAAATTGAAAAATATGGGCAAAAGGAAGTTTTTGAAAAATTATATAGTGTATAAAATCTATTTTGATAAAGATTGCCTTCAAATTGGGTCTTGGAGGTTATTAAAAATAGAGCTTTACCTGTAAAAAATTGCGAAATATGTATTTGCAATTGTCATATTTTAATTTAGTAATTGTTGAATAATCAAAAAGAAAAACGTAATATAATTGAAATATATTTCTAGATAAAATAATCATTTCTTGATATTGCCCTATTTTAGAAATATTTTACAAGCAGTAAATCCTTTTATGCTTTTCTGTTGAGAAAAAGTGCAATTTTTAAATGGAAACAAGGAAATAAAATGGTATCTTGGAGTTTTATTCAAAATTTGTATAAAGTGGATGTTCCAGAACAAGACATGAAAACATGTTTCAAATTGACAAATGGTCACATATATCCACAGACAATGAAATAAATCGAAATAAATATTGCTAGTTCTTTATAGCTCACGGGCTTTATGACTATATATAATTCTTCTTAAATCTTACAATGTTTATAACCAACGTTTCGATACCAGTTTGTACATCTTTGTCGGGGCTAAAAAACCTAATATTTAATGACATAATTAACAAAAACAAAAAACAGCAAAAATTGGTCGGTAGACTCATCTCATTTTACGATAAGTAGTGATGTTGGATAGATCAGCATCACAACGATCATCTAAATTGATTTTTTGATAAAAAAAAAAAAAATTATAATAATAATAAATAAAAAATTATTAGGGTTAAAAAGATTGCAATAACATCAATACCGATACTGTGGACAATAGTGTATAGTTTTTATGTTAGTTACTACCTTGGTCCAGGATTTTTACTGAGTCAAAATCAAATTCACGGTTTGATCTAAACTTATTTAATTACAGAGCGTGGTTGTTGCCGCCGTTTTGTATCTATTAGACTCCTTACAGTCGTTTTTGTGTTGGTTTAGTCTTGTTTTGAGATATTGGCCAATGTAAACCCCCTTCTTTTTTAGAAAACACTTACATTCACAAGCAATGTTCGTATGCTGCGTCTTTAAATTTCGGCCCAGATGTACTGAATCTCCTGTAATATAGGGTATCTTGAAGTATAGAGGCCTCGCAGTAGATCTGATTGTTCCCGTAAGGTTAGGAGAGGGCCTTGATCGCTCAAGTCTTCAGCCACACAGTTTCCTATATAATAAGAAGATTAAAAAGATATGTAAGTACAAGTAATAAGTACAATTAATTATTTAATAATACATTTTCTTTCCAATTCAAGAATCCATTAATTTCCACAGATGTAGCCCGTATTTTATTCATCGATAAAAATTATTTGATGGTTTTAACGGTTACTTATTTGAAGCAAAACATTATAAATATTTAGGTGTAGCTATGAAGGACAATACATAAATTTGTGGAGTAAAGCGTTAAAAGTTCAGCCGTGACGTTCGATATATTGATCCAGATTATATTTGTTTACTGGGTCTTACAAAACTTTAATTATAGACAATTTTCTTAGCTTTCCTTATCCAGGAACAAACTGTGAAAAATAACCAAATGAGGCATTTGTTGGTAAATGAACAGGATGAGTAACAAGTACCAACAAACTCTGGTGAAATTTTATTACATATTAGTGAAATCAATAATCAAGCATCGGATTCGAGTTATTGTGTAGTCAAATATGTCGCTAGCTTTGTTCTACGAAAGATATTAAAATTTATAAATTGAGAAAATTTAAAATATAAAATCATACTGTATATATAAGATATCTGTCATTTCTTATGTCTGTTCTGATGATGCTGATTGGTTCGAATATTTATAATAAGTAATCAAGCACGTACGTGAAAAATCTGTCAATCTCTTATCATATCTGAAGATGCCAATATGTGAAACATGTCATATGAGACTTTTTTAAAAAACCGTAGAAAAAAAATGTCTATAAAACATCATTTTCTATCGTGATAAGTTCTGAAATTAAATAAAAGTAAGCTTTTAGTCAGTGACAAGTTAAATTGTTAATATTATAAGTATTTTTACGTTCGTATGTTTTTTTTTAATTTTCTTTAAAGTTACTAAAACTACTCAGTTTACCATGTATCTTGAGCTGGAAGTGAGAATTTGTTTTAAACAATAATGATCAAATGATTAATGTGTAGATAATTTAAAAGTACTCTAATCCCCAATACAGTCCATTTTTCGATAAATACAAATTACGTTGCTCATTAAAACGTTCAATCATTACTCCTGTAACCGATCTCACATAAATAACTATGATAAAATTGACATGTTCGAAAAAAGGTGACTTATAACTTAAGAAAATTTAGAATTTGGATCGCCCTGTACTTAGTTCAGAACTTGAGTAATCCTATAATATTCATAAAAATTGATTCTAAATTAATAACATTCAGTTTATTCCATTAAATAATTTTCCCATGTTGCGTTTTAGTTTATAGTAAATGATCTCCGTATTTTTACATAACCCCAATTTTCCTTTAGAATTCTCACGGAAATTAGATTAGACTGGTTGAACGGGTTGCAACAGTCAATACCGAAATGAAAACTCTTCCCAATCCAGTACAACGTTTGTGTTCTTTACAAGTTCCCGAAGAGGAAAGTTTTCTGCTTTTTGATCCTTTGATAAAAACCGGAGGTTTCACTTGAGTGGCTATTTTTGCTACTTCATTTCGAAGGATTTATCAAAAGCGATGGGTTTTGTAGAAAAATCTCTTTGAAATCTGATGATAATTCTGTGGTTTATGTGTACTGAACTACATAACTGAATTACCAAACTTTCCGCTTGGTCGCACGACAGAAATAATTCAGTTAGAATTCATATTCAAACTTTACTAAGAGATGTGCTTAAAAGAAAAACAAAGTTTTTTACTGTTTCAAAGGTTCCAAACAACTTAAGCAACTTTTTTAAAGAGGGAACGTACTAATATTTTTTGTTCCTTAAATTAGTCATGAATTTTTTGATGTATAATTAAATTAAAACTTTTATAATTTAACATAAATTAATCTATTTTCTCTACATTTAAGATAAATGGGTATTTAAACAAAAGGAAAATCGCAACGTGGATATTTATTCAAATTATAGTTTCCATGTATACTATAATCTCATTTACTATTCGTTAGTAGAATCTCTTTTGAATTATGGTATTCTCGGATGGGGAGGAGTTTTTGATGTACATTTAAACCATCTGAATGTAACTCAAAAATGGATACTAAAAGTGATATCTAAAAGATCTATCTCGTATCCTACTGAAGAATTATATAAAGAATGTCGAGTATATGACGTCAGACAACTTTTCTGTAAAAAAGTTCTTCTCTTCATCCATGAAACTAAAATTATATTAGAGGTACACGAGCACCAATACAACACTCGACGGAATGATGGCATTTTTTTCCCTCGAAGTGAAAAAACTTTAGGGCAAAGATTCGCAAAATACCTAGCTCCACGTATTTATTCCATGTTACCTATTTCTTTGAAAAACAATATATATTTAAAATCTTTTAAAAAAAAGTTGAAAGACTGGGTTATCTGTAATGAACGGTCAATGTTTAGTAATGTTGTCAATCAAAGGAACGTCTAGTTTCCCTCATGTCTTACAATGTTTAAAATTGAGAATATTTATATATATATGTATTTACCTACCTATTGTGACTTTACCGATTATGTCAATTTTATCACTAGATATGTCTAAAATCACCAGAAAATGTCTTTATAATACATATTTTGACGCCTACACATATACAAGTGGTATATACCACTTCTGTGTTTCTACTGTTTATTTCAACAATATATTTTGTTTTGTAGTGTTACTATCTTTAATGTATTTCTTTTGTTTTGTAGTGTTTCTATTTTTAATGTATTTCTATTTTATTGTTGAATAAACATTTTTTATTTTATTTTTTATTTTATTTTTTATTTTATTTTTTATTTTATTTTTTATTTTATTTTTTATTTTATTTTTTATTTTATTTTTTATTTTATTTTTTATTTTATTTTTTATTTTATTTTTTATATTATTTTTTATTTTATTTTTTATCGATGAAAAATTTGTATAACTAACTTTTATATTTAAATTTAATAAAACTAATAGATTTTTTATATCCTTGAACATATTCTATTTACAACTTGTGTAAGCAGACTTTTAAAAGTTATTTAAGCACCATTTTTTTATCATATTACAACAAAAAAATTAAATTTAAAGAAGAAAAATACCGAAACACGTTGTACACGATATATATATTATATCATAGTTCTACCAACTACTCTGTTTTGAAATATACTAAGGGACCGAAATCTACCCGGAACCTATGAAAATGCTATACGAGCATTCATGTGCGTGCACAAATTACAATGACAAAATAATATGATTATTTGTATATATTTATAACTATTTCAATAATAACGACTTATATATTATACCTTCTAACTTTATGCTTTGCTTTAAAAACTCTGAAAATACTAACGCTTATGAAACTCACATTAAAATGAAGATAATGAAGTTAAACGGTCGGTCACACTAATTATGATGTTGCCACTGGCACCTAAATATTTATATCGCCATTAATTTAGTTAGACTCTATATCAAAAGAGGTCACAACTGTTTATTTAATTAACAATATGGACATTTTTTAATATGCTTAAACTGCAAATTAGAGTAAAATCGTAATGTCTATTATGTTCTGATTAAACAATCTAAATATTCACAAATGAAATAAACAATGCTCTCTTATTTACAAATCGTGAAATCTTGACAATGAAACATAATCCTATATTTTTCTATAATTTTCTCGATTTTTTCTACTTTTTTGTCGATTAAAAAAATTAACCACGTGTTGTATAATGTACATCGGTTTTTGTAAAAAAATCAATACTTATTTGCATTATAAGCAAATGGCACGCATCGACGGAAATATGAAACATAATATAAAACACTGAAAAATAGACACGTCAGAAGGTTCATGTATACACAAAAAATGGCCTCATTCTTATTTAATAATATAAATATGTAGGTCCAATTGTTTAAAACTATTTATATATTTTACCTTAGAAGATTTGACCATGAATTTGAAACTGATGTAAGAATTTTTCTGTAGAAATTTTTGAAAATTGGATTTCAAAACACATCTTATCTTAAAGATAGCGATCGTTATTTGAAATTAATAGAATAAAATCGCGGATACCGGCGTAAACCTCTTCCCACAAAAGCACACAAAGGCAATGCTTTATCAGTGAGCCATTTGAGGTGATTATAAATTTATAGGCGAGTCAGCCAAGTTTCCGGTTTTGCTGATTGCAGCGCAGCCACCGTTCCCTGAACACATCAGCCCCTCATCCCTTGGAATCCCCACACTTTCAGCAGTACGTGTCCCTAAGTGCAGTCATCCAGAATTGATAATTCACTTTCCGCACTTTGCAGAATTCTTATCTTTATATAGGTATGTTGTACCTGGCCTGAAAATGGTAAATTTTAGTTTCTAATGTACATTTCAGGCTATTAGAATTAATTATTAAAGACTTTAGAAACAAAATAAAGTCTAAATAGTTAGATTTACATTTACCTGAAGTAAGTAGGTCTCGTTAATTCTTTTTCCAATGATGACACTGCTATTATAACAGAAAAAAATAACAATGAAGATGTCACCAAAAATGTAAAAACATCAGTCATCTCTATCTACAACAGGACCAAAAAATGGGAGATCAAACTAAAAGAAACAAAATCCGTCCATGTCAACTTTACTACTTTACTAATAGAAAGATAGACCATGTACCTGTCAGACTAAGCAAAAACACCTTGTAATAGTTGATATATTTTTTTACATAGGATTTGTCTATAATTAAATATTATGTGATTTAAATTTCATGACCGGATAACAAAAAATAAGGCCAAAAAAATTAATAATATGTGGGACCTCCTCTAGCTCTAATACACTCATCTATCCGTCTAGGCATAGATCTAATTAAATGATTAATTTCATCTTGAGGTATCTCTTCCCAAGCAAGTTGAATATCGTACTGAAGGGCTCGTAATGTCTGCAAAGGATTGGCTAATTATTCAGCCGTCTTCTTATGGTATACCACACATGTTCAATAAGCGGTAGGTCAGGAGATCGAGCTGGCCAAGGAAAAAAAGCTTTACAATGGAGCGTTCAAAGTAATCTAAGGAAAAACGTGCTAAATGTGAGCGGGCATTATCTTGCTGAAAAAGTGCGTTAGGTAAAGTTCTTAAGTAGAGTAAAACATATGGCTGTACAATTTCTTCTATATAACAGCGAGCTGTCATATTGCCTCTAACGAAGATTAGAGTTGACTTACTACCATGTGCAATAGCGCCCCATACCATAACGCTCATAGTTTGGTGCACATGCCTCTCCACGGATCTCCTCTTTCCTCACGCTTTCTTCTTACCCTTCCTCGACCGTCGTGTACCCCCTATGGTGAATCGCGATTCATCACTGAATATATTTAAAAACTGCAAAATACTTAAGTATAACTCCGGCCAAATTTTCTTAATTTTCTTGGAAAGCTCAAGTTGCAAAGAAAATACAAGAACTCTGATTCAAAAATTTTGTGACTCGTTGGAAAAACTCACCTATGTCTTAAATAATAAGCTTGTCTTCTCTAAGCAAATAATTTTAGAGATGTACCAAACAAACTAATCTAAATATCATCTAAAGATTTCAGAATAAAGTACTAAGAAACAGCATTTACGATGTTTCTTTGTATATCCAGTCCCATTGGAATTCAAAAAAGCGGACAGTTGGCCAGGCTATCAAAAACTTTATAATGTAAATATTGAGGCTATCCACGTACTCGAAAACACTGAACTAAAAAGAAGACTCAATACGATAAATCTCTTTGAATAAGTGCAGTGACAGTATAAATAGCAGAACTTGTGAAGTATACACGCCAAGAATAGTATAATTAAATATAAACACAATACCTTAGCCTAAGTTCTAACCTTAATTAGTTTAAGAATTTAATTATTTCTTTGGGCATTGTAGCTGGTCTAGGACAAATGGGCGCAGCAAACTGGGCTCAAGAACAAGAGAAACGCAAAGAAAAGTGGACGCAAGTATAAGTGGAGGCAAAGCCAAGTGGAATAAGAACCAATAGACACAGTAAACATATGAAATTGTTGAAGATTTGTTGATATCAGTTTTAATCAAAATTCATTGAAAAAATGCCATTTTTTAATTTTATAGTAGTACCATTATTAGGATTTTCAATATTTTAGTTCGTCTTCTTAGCACTTCTGAATTCTTAATACATAAAAGTTTAATGGAAAATAAATATACTTAACTGTACACTATATATAATTGTAATAAAATAAGACTACGTCAGAATAATAATGTCGGAATTACCACAAGTCAATAAAGTGAAAATCGGAGGAAACACGACACAAAATAAAAATAAAAGTTTTATTGGGGGCTGGTATTAAGGCCCAAAAAGAAAAGAGCTGAGGACGTTATAAACATTCAAGTTTTATGATACGATAAACACAGAATTTTAAATTACGGTTAGTGGAAAATTCCACCAGATCGCACTTAAAAGTCCCGAGGATCTGTCGTCGAACTATTAAACTTTTTATTGCATTTCAACTACTTTTGAAATTAAGGTTCATTTAATAGCCCACTTAATTGATTTTATAAATATTTTGCGCAATATGTTTCCCGTAATTCTATATTACGAATATGAAATTATGTATTAATAAGAAAAACATATTTATTATATGTTTTAATACTTCTAACCAGTTAATCGCTCTTGTAACAATCTGACAAAAATAATTAACTATTTTAAAATAGTTAAGAAAGTTAGATCCATTTATTCATCAAACATTTTTACAAGTTGATTGATATTAAAACCGGTTTCCCCATGCACAAGCACCGACAATCTGTGGTAGTCAAACTGCTTTGTTACGGATTTTGTTTGCAGAAAGCACATTAATCATGATAAGTAACAAGTAAATTTATTTTCTTAACGTGTTAGAGAGTAATCGTATAGTTGAGTTTTATGATCCTGCATTTCGTAAATTTACGACGCCAGTAGAACGAGAAAGACTAAAAGATAACTTACAGTAGATATATATATATTTAAAATCCAGATATATTTTTTTGAATTGAAGACCATCTATGCAAATGCAAAACTTTTTATTAAATACATAAAACATATTAAACTAATTCGAGTATTAGTTGGTTTAAGAGTATTGTATACCAATCCTAACACGAGAATAACTATATATTTTTATTAAAATTTGGATTCTCCTGCAGGTTTTTTTTTTGTTGAAAAAATTAAGGAAAATATTTTTTAGCCTTATTTTCCGTATTTGACATAAAAAAACTAAGACTTTTACATTAAACGAATTAGAGGTATAAAAAAGTGCATAATAATTCATCCGTAAGTAGCGACCTCCCCAAATTTGCGCATGCACTCAAAGATTCTAAGCATTGAATTCCCTGCGATCAACGACACAATTCACGGACATGGCAAGAAAAAGGATAAACAATTTTTGTTATTCTGATTTTAATTTAATTATTATTTGTAAAACGGCATTTAAAAAAATTGCATTATTTGAGGCCTCAATGGGTAGGTATACTAATGTTAAGGGGCTTAGATTATACACGGAGATGTAAAAAAACTGTAAAAAATTTCAAGTCAGAATTAATTTTTCTAAAACTACACATAGAAAAATTATCATATTTAGTAAAACTCTCTATTTTATGTAGATAAGTTAGTGTAATAAAAAAAGTCCTTTATTTGGAAGATGGTGAAATTTTTGTTAAATTGCAAAAATGATTAATTTAATTATCTAGCATAAAATTCTTAGTATCCTCTCGAATAGAAAAATGTATTCTCTGGAATAGAGAAATGTTATTTCAATTCGTTATATATATTTATAAAGTGAAAAATTTCACAGTGACGTTTCTCTTTTTAACTTAACTTATTTATGTCATAACTATTAGTTTTATCCGTAAAGCGTATTGCGTGATACAGAAATTGTCTAAGAGAAAAAATATTTTTACATTAAAGAAACTCCCTAAAAGACTACTTTTTTTAGTTTTTGGGAAAAGTAAAAACTTATCAAAATATAAGTGTGACGAAAAAGCTGGATTCGATAAGAACCCTAGAAATAAAACTATTTCAAGCCAATTTTGGATTACATAAAATTTAATTGTCACTTTATCTTTTAAAAATTAATAACCAATAACCAGACAATTAGGTACTTTTAATACCACGATTATAAATTTAATCCCGACAGAAGTTTTCAACGATTGACATAAATCAGCTTGCATATTAATAAAAAAGTTATGCCATTCAATATTTATTTTAACTATCTATCTATCACAAGATATTAGTAAGTCTTCGTCGTGACTTACTCCGCATAATATTTCTACTATAATTATTTACTTTTACAAAAGAATAAATATAAAAAATATACTAATGATTCTTTTAGGAATATGGGTATGCTTTCGAATAAACAAAAATTATATTTGTTTGACTAAATACACAAATAATGCAGGTATTTTACCCTTTTCAAAAAATAAGTAAATCTCCGGCTAATGCAGTCGAACCTTTACACGGGCTATGCGCCTCTCAAAATCTTTGCAAATAAAGAACACTGTTAAATGAGGTTACTTCATTACATTGACCCTGGTATTTGTTCCTTATTTTAGTTTACTTTATAGTATCTAGGTATATACAGGGTGATCCTTAAGTAATTGTACATAGAAGTACAGTAGAATCCTCACTTTAAAATATTACGATTTGAACTAGCTTTCTTTAATAAAATGTTGATAATAAAACATTTTTCGAAATTAATAATTAAATAAGTTTCATGCAGCTGATCACTAAAATGTAATTATTTCTAAAACTGTTAAGTTATGGAGTTATTAATACTTATACTTTTTTTTTGTTAAAATAATGTGGCTTTAATATTCAAAAACCACCACTACCAAATATTTATGTATATATCTCAAGAAACGTTAAATTTATGAAAAACAAAAATTAAAATTTCACTTTTAACACCCTGTAGAATTCTATTAAATGATGAACAATTTGATTGGATCAAACCCGAGATCCAAACAATATTTTAAGTAATATAATTAACTCCGATATCTCATCATTTTGAGAGATGAGAAAAAATCTATTATTTGGGATTCCGATTTCAAATTCAGAGTCTCTGTACCATTTTATTATAAATTTATAATCAAAGTTTCTCTGTTATATTTCACAGCGTCTGAGATATGCATCGGTTAAAAAATGCAATTTAGATTTATTAAACTTTTTGAGAAAACTAAAATTAGATATATTGGAAAATGGGCTAAATCATCATAATATATGGCTGTGAATAAACCGCAGTGCCATGCTATTTACAAAAGAAAATTAGAGCCTGCCACAAACAAAAATGGTTACATTTTACCCTGATATGTTTGTATAGGATATCTGGGAATCTTTTTACAAATAAATTTAAAACAGAACAAACATACAGAATCACTTAATAATAAAAAAATTTAATATAATGAATGAATGATTATGTGGAATATGATGACAATCAGATTCAAATCTCTTTGTATGCTGTATAAAGATATAATCAGAAATTATTTTGATTATGGATGTTTTGTAATGGGACCATTCTTTAAGATAACAACAAACAAAATACTTAAAGAATTTACAGTATCAGGGACTTGGAATAATTATAGAATGTATGAGCTGTAAATAGCCTGTAAATATCTTTTGAAGATTAGAAACCAAAAAACCGGAAAAATAAAGAACTTTTGGGCCATTCAATATTTTGTTATATTTTTGGCACACATTTTTACACATGTGAAAAATATTTAAAATATCAAAAATGCCAAAATTTTTAATCTGAATGTAAAGTTTTTAATTTAAATGTAAAATTTGAATGTAAAATTTTTAACCGGAATGTAATATTTCAATATGCACTGAAAAAAATTGTGTCATTTTTCAGAATAAATTAAGTAACTTTCACACAATTTTATATGTAAAAGAAGTTCTTACATAAATAATTATGTGAAATTATATTTTATGTAAAATTACAATTTATAATATGTTAGAAAAATTACACTGTAAAATTACTTTTTGAAAATAGTTAAGTTACCATAAATATTGTGTGAATATAAAGTTTTGCAGAATAGATGTAATATTTTAGGATAAATTATATAACTTTACACACAACTGATTAAGTAAAATTAATTCTTTATTGAAATTTACATATTTTTATATGTTTGTAAATACTATGCTCTATATATATTTATTATGCAAGTAGATGTCACTATAACAGAAGTAGGTACTGATGTTACCAAAATAGAACCTAAGAGAGTTTTCCAATAAAATAAGGGACAATCCATGTATCAAATAAACGATACCCTATAAGAAATTAAAGTCCAACTGCAAATTTTTGTAAACTCGAATTAACATTGCGCCAAATAGTTTTAATGTTCGTAGCTTACATTTTTACTTACTACTTAATGTTTCCGTAAAATATTTGGCCTACTGTATTATACTTTGATGGTTAAGAGTAAAGACATGAAGGTTTGCTCGCCCAGTATTTAACGCTAATACACTTTTCTTGAAAGATTCTATCGGTTTTACATTAATACATGTATAAAAATTTTAGACAATATATAATAGAAACTGGAAGAGTGCATTCTCATTTGAGGCGCGGTATGAAGTCTTAACCTATGCCATTTCATGGTGAAAAAACAAAATCAAATCAAACTTTGATGTAATTTTGTAAATTGTGTGTTTACAACTTCTGAAACAAAATTACTTTTTTTCGACAATTATAATCATTTAAAAGAGAGTACTAAAATTAAATTACCTTTACACATCTGCTTTATGAAATTTCGTTTTCAGGTCTTACCAATCAACCACCTACAATAAGTACATCACTGTATAGAATATGGTCAGCAGATAGAAATAAAAAAAAAATATTTTAATGAACACAGAAGACTTTGAATAATACTGTTTTTCCAGCTCGCCATACATTTCAAATAAATGAAACAAATCTAGTGACTGAAAGTAATGGAACCCCAGATGAAATCCTTCCTCATGTTGAATCGGAAAAACTTATTTTATTAGGAAATAATCAAATATGGACACTTCCTTCGGGATTTCACAAACATTTTAACTCCACAAGTGTTTCCCAATACGAGTTACTGAGAGCTATGTAAAATGTTATTTAATTTAATTTCCTAATTTAAAATTTAAATATCCATTTCCAATTATTAATTTTACAAATTATTTCATTTGATTTTAATACTACTACTACTATCATGTAGCTACATACCCAGTTTTAATTTTATATAAAAGATTTTAACTTATTACCTAATATATTTTCTACTATAGCATACCTTATTACTAACCCTTTATTTTTACATGACAGGTTGCTGACTTTTACATAAAATTTAATATATATATATATAATATGTACAATAATTGCTACATATAGATATGTATTTTCACACAATAAAGTTGGTTATATATTACCTACTTTATGTTGCGTGATTTTACATAAATTGTTTTTGCAGTGTGAATATAAAATTTTTAATCTGAATGTAAAATTTTTAATCTGAATCTGAATGAAAATTGCGTTCTTGCTTTTTTCATATAGCTTTCAAAATTGGTTTATTTCCATTATTTAAATAGTCTCATAATAAATATTTATTTGTTATTTATCCGTTTTAAAAACATTTTAAGTATTGTTGCATATCGGTATTTAAAATAAAATAATAAATTAATAAATTTTCGATCATCTCGTATAAATTTATTTTAGCATATTATTAACACCTAACCAATAATAGAAAATGAAGTATCTATAAAATTTAATAATTGCCGCCACTAATTTGAATGGAACTAGTTAAAGAAACTTATAACACCTACACTAAATTTCCGTCATTTTGTTTAATACACTTTCTTATACGTTTAATGATGTCTCGGGTCAATTTACTAGATACGATATTATTAATTTTCGGAAAGAATATATTTGGGCAGAAGAAAATCCCAATGCAACCAGATAAAGACAATCCCAAAAAAAAAATCATTCAATATTTCGATTAATTCCAAGACCAAGACGACTGAGTGGTGAAGATTATTTTGAATTTCTTCAAAATATGTTACCAAATTTGGTGTACGAAGAAGATATTGGCTTTATTTTTCAACGTAATAAAATCTCCCTACATTTGAGAGCTATAGTTAGACATTTTTTAGATCATTTTCCTAATAAGAAGCGATGGATCTCATAACTGGCCTTTCATGATCCCCCAATCTCAACCTAGTGGATTACACTGAAATCCAAATTGTACTATCGAAAAATTGCTTTAAAGAATAGAAGAAATATGCAAGAAATTAGAAAATTATTCAGATATTATTATAAAATCGGTAAAAGAATCAATAAAGGTATAAGAAAGTGATGCATACAACAAAATGGCAGATATTTTAAGCAGCTGTTATAAATTTCTTTAATAAGTTATGTAATTTACTTTACTATTCAAATTGGAAATACACGAATAACTAAATATAAATTTACACGAGGTATTCGAAAATTTACTAATTTATTTTTTTAAGTAATCTGCAATAATACATAAAATGGTTTTAGAACGCACAAGCAATAAAATTAATAATAATATAGGACTATTTGAATATTGAAAATAAACCATTTTTGAAAATTATACGAAAAAACTTTTTCCCCTGTTTTTGTTCAGTAAAATTTTATATTTATTTTAAAAAATTTCTATTTAAATGGGTGACGAGACAACAACAACTACTTGTTTAAACTGAGTTTTTTCCTTTTATAAAAATCTAGAATAGAATTATTACGATTGTGATATATATGTTGTTGTGTTTTCATACCTTAAAGGCCAAACATGGATTTTCATTTTGTTTAACAATTCAATATATTCTTCGTCAGAAGTGTAAGCTGCGTACTAAAAATAGAAATATATTGAGTAATTCAAAAGTTATTAGCGAATGAAGAATTACGTGTACTTTATAAAACACCTTATAACATGATTATGGAAGCAGAAAAATCTATTATATACGGTTATTTAGATCCACATATGTGACCTCTATTTTTCTTTAAAACATTTTTCTTTACTCATGAAACACTCTATATAACTGAAAATTTTTAGTGTTATATGTAGAGGTTGAAATAACAAATGACTTCTCGAAATAATTTAAATAAATATCTACACAACAACATCTAAAAATCTTTACAATCGTTCCATAAAAACTCAATTCAAATATGTATCAGTTAATCTAAACATATTCCACTTTGGCGAGAATTTAAAATATAATAGACAAAACCTTAAGAAGGGCACAATAACGTGTCCCCTCTTGATCCAACTAGAGATACGACAGCGACTGCCGATACGTTACTTTCGAATTGACTGAAACGATGTTCCCTCCTCGATATCCCCCTACTTCATAACGTGTTCTCATCATAAAGCCACAACGAAAGCTGTGGAAAAGAACTAAGATAAAATAGTGCTTTAATCTCAATCGAAAGTAGCTCTTCAAATAATATCGAACACGTATGATTTCATTAACAGAAATTATCTGTCTGTAATAGCTAAAAGAAAATTATAGAAGTAAACAATTGAAGAAAAGTAGAATTAGCATGGGTACCAGAGCACATGAGAATTAAAGATAATCAGATAGTAGATTTATTAGTAAAAGCAGGCACATTACTACAAGTATCTATGAACATTAAATTATATAAGGAAAATATGTTTCCCAGAATAAAAAAGAGTATATGGAACCTGTGGAATAGAGAATTGAAAGAACTGTTAAAAATAATAATGAATGTATCCAAAACATCGAGGTTTAGCCAAAATCAATTTCAAAATAGAAAACATCACCAATGTAATAAGAATGAAGACAAGGCACTGTTGAACCCCCCCCCCCCTCCATTTATTTATTTATTTATCTACATATGGACATGTAAGAACTATAAATCACATAAGTCCTTGAGTATACGTTTTACATATCAAACAGATTTAATTTATACTTAGAATTAACAAACTAAAATTCAGAAGCTCTAATTTCCAGTGTTTCGTTATTACACAGCTTAAACTTGGAGAGAATTTTTACATGTTCAATTGATTTATATAGCAATATATACTTACCTTAAATATCCTTTACCTTTAGTGGTATCCTTACGTAATGCTAATGAGCATCCCTAAGTGAGAAAAGATTCGACCCTTTACATAATTTAAAAGTCTTCCCCACCTTCATCAAAAGGAAAAACATAACAATTCTAAATTCTCGTGTAAGGACAAGTTAGATTAAGTTTCCCTCGTGTAAAATAACGGGCACAATAATTTATAGGGCTCGAGGCAGTAAAGAAATTAAAAAGAAAATAACTATAATTAATGACAAAATACATAAATTGTCTTTGTGAATTCCGTATTTCTATTCTTAGATAACAGTCATGCAATTTGGTAGTAACTTTATTAAAATTATTTATTAAAGTGACAAGTTACTGAGATTTTTTATTTCCTTAGTTTTATTTCATTCATTTAAATGTCTAAGGGTAGTAATGACAGCAGAGAACGAAACTTTCATACTCATAAACATAAATGCGAAGGTACAAAGCGGTAATAGATGTTTTTATATTTTAATAATAAAAGCGCTTTCTAGAAATTCCAAAATAAAGACCCATTTAATAATAATAATATGGAACATAACCAAAAAAGAAGGAATATTACTAGACATCTGGAAAAGGAAACTATTCAGAACTATATTTAGACCTTTATCTTTCACTGATGTATGAAAAATAAGAAAAAATCACAAAAATAATGGCATTATTTGGAAGGGCAAGATTATCTAAAGAAATGAAAGGTAAAAGGATAGGCTGGCTGGGATATATCCAACGTATTTACAATACAAGGAATACCAGAGAACTATTTTGGAAACAGGAATTAAGGAGAGAAAAACAGTACTCAAGGAAAAGGTGGTTGGACCTACTTCAAGCAGACTAACAAGAAAAAGGGGAAGAAGGAATACATAACTGGAAACAAAAGGTGGAAAATAGGAAAGAATGATCAGCACTTACTAAAAAGCATGTCTGGTAACTCTACGAGAGGTGATGGTCCGAAACGGACTGCAAAGCCACAAAGAAGCAAAAGTATGATTTAACTAGAATTAAAGTTTGTTTATACATGGAGCAGTCGAGATTAGAACCATGACAAAGACTATATATATCTACCATTTTACAAAACATTTTTGGAACGAATGAATAAAGAAAATTAGTTGCACAAAGGTGATTTATATTTAGTGCAGTCTCTTAAAAAAAGCATACATTTAAAATTTCTCACATTCTTAAAAAAAACGTGGAACGGACACCATTTTTTAATTACCCGTTTAAAAAAATGGAGAATGCACCATATACTTTTGCACCAAATTCGTTGTACAATTTTTAAATATTGATATTATTTATAATTACAATGTCATACGGAATATTATATAGAATGAACCCCATAATAAATCAACCTAATTCAGTATATTTTTTATCACACTTCAGAAGCCTTTTGTTTTACCTGCGATAAGATAATCTTAAACCATTTTTTATCCTACTTTTTGTAAAAAACAATGCTCTCAGGGTTTCATTAGGTATTAACGCGTCTCATGGACCAGTAGAGAACCAAATAAAATTATTGGACCCTTTCTAGCCAAACTCATAAATTCAAAGTGTAATTTCAAACAGAAACCCATTCAGATAGTGGCTAGCCACAAAATTACGTTACCGAAGGACTAGTTAAGCATTTTAGGGTGCAGATTTGTATAGGTAATCTAGTTATTTAAAAGGGGAGTCTCTATATGTTACAGCTTTGAATATTAATTATAATAGCGAGATTCTAGCTTGAATTTAGTAAGGAATAATGGAAGTTGTAGGTCTACTAAAAACTTACTATGTCAGGGGCTTCATAATAAGTTAAATTTGAAGAATTTTGTATATTATAGTCTTTCACATTTTGTGATTATCTGTTTTAATGATTTCGATATATTTTCAAGTCCTTTTTTTACTAAAATAATTTATCTTATTTTTTCAGACTATGCTGGACTTTAATAAAAATAATTAATCGTTCAAATTAAAATATTTCACAAAAAAATTTGTCAAAATTAGTATAAGTTAGTTGTCTGCTCTGTTCTTTTTACTGCAGCTGCTGGTGGATCAATTATGTTATATCATTACCAGCTCAACGCAAGCAACAAATTTACTCCCCACAATAATCATTAATGATGCTATAGAATCGATTAAGAATATCTTTCACATATGGTACCGAAGCCAGTTGTTTCCTGTTAAACCAATCATCAATCGAAAATAGTGCTTTTGACTCAACCTAGATTTACTCTTCAAAAACACAAATTCGCTGAGAGTCAAGTAATCCAGCAACTCTTATCCAGTACCTTTTATTCTCTGTTCATTTTTATAAAATTCAAGAACGAGAGGATATCCTAGTAACGATAGACATTAAGAATTTCTTCAATACAGCATCCTGGAAGTGGATAATTAGTGAACTAAAAGGACAAAGAATGGCAAGACGATACTAGAAGATGAATGCCAAGAACATTGGATATGCAGATGACTTGGCAATTGTGGTATTGAGAGAATGAGAGAACAGAAGAAAGACTCATGGAAACAGTCAACAACACCTTAGTAAAAGTAAGCGCATGGACTCGGTGATAGGATCTGGAAATAGCTCCGGAAAAGACCGAAACGGTTTAATTGACAAGAAGGAAAAAACTAAACTTTATGAGAGAGAGAGCGAGAGAGAGAGAGAGAGAGAGAGAGAGAGAGAGAGAGAGAGAGAGAGAGAGAGAGAGAGAGAGTCATCATTGGCTATAATGCATTGAGGAAGACATTGCGGAGCATACAGAAACCTGCGTCAAAAATGAAGAAGAGAAAATAGAATTTCGATAGAAGAAAGAATATTATCCAAACTGAAATGAAAACAAAGATTTCTTACAGTAAACCAGTACGAATAATGAAGGAAATATGAGCAACAACTTTTACACCTAGTATAGATAGTAGCTTTTGAAGGTTTTGTTACCACATTCCAGTTTTCTAAAGCATTTTTTTAAATATTTCCTCTGTGACACGAGTTTCGCTAATCGCATTGTCAAACAATAACAGAAGATTGACAAATTTCATATACGCATGAATACTTGACTTCCGATCATAAACATTTAAACCAATCATTATCAAGATATATATATATATATACAGTATGATTTCTTGTTATAAAAGTTTTAAAAAATAATATTCTTCTCTTTCTGAATAATTTTGGTAAATATTTATACATTTAATCTAAAATTATTGAAATAAATATGTAAAGATAATTAATACTTATCTTCAATTTACACAGCCAAAGCGTTTTAATATATTTAAATCTACCTACGTAAATTTACGTTTTTAATCTGTCAAACTTCTTTCTGTCTTCAAAAAGGTATTGTCAGATACGGAAACTTAGGTAGATTTAAATATATAAAAACGCGTTGGAAGACTGTCGAAATGCAAGATAAGTATTATTTATCTTTTTGAATATTTTCCATAAAGTAAGAGTTGAAACAAATAATTTAAAATTATTGAATTTCCCAAATTTAATTGCTCATTCATTCATTCATATACTGAGAACATTTTAGATATTTCTTGATTTTAAATCAAGCAACTCATTTGGTCTCAGGAACAGATATTATATAAACCGGAACTTTATAAATGTAAATGCTTCAAACCTGTTACGTATTTTTGAACTTAAAAAGATTAATAACTTCATGCTGCTGAAAAACTGTAACAATTATCTATTTACTACTTAAACTGACTACAACGAAGGTCCGCCACTTTGAAGTCATTTTTTAATTTAATGGAACTACCCGGCTACTATTCAAATACCTTTTAAAAAGACTACTACTTTGAAACGGCAAAGCTTTGAGGCTATTACTAGTTTGTGGAACTAAATTGTAACTTACAAGATGTGGAACTTTATAGTTCCAGATAGCAACGTACCTAGATTAAGCAAGGGAACTTAAAAGTATAGAAACTTTAAGTACCATATATACAAACAGAGTACCTCCCAGTAGAAGACTGTGTTCTCTTGAAAGTAGCCGCTTCTTTCACATATAGTCACTTATAATTAAAATAGATACTCTATCGTATCATGATTTAGTAACATCAAATTCAACAAAATTTTGGAATTTAATTTAATTTAATTTATTTTATTTAATTGATACCACGTAGCAGGTACTAAATGTGTTGCTTGGAAATTCCTCCAAAAAATCAACTAATGGGTCCAAAAATACCTTTAGTCTGCGCGAACTTTGCTTAGTTCTAATGTATAATATGGCAAATGAAAAGTGAAAGTTGAAAGGATTTAAAGGGAAAATGAAAAAGAAACAAGTAAGCCAAGATTGAAACCAAAATGTATCAATAAATAGCAGAACCCTTATTTCATGATTTCTAAAAAACATCATAAGAAACTAAAAGAGGCGTTTATACAAGAAAGGAACGTAGAAAAATAAAAAGAATCTGGAATAAATTCCAAATATATGCGAGAATATTTTACCACTCATCTTACAATAATAGAACATTAATAAGAAAAATGTTTGTTTATTTTTCTTGTACAAAATATTTTATTTCTTGCTAGAAGTTACAATTCTTTGGTTTAGTAGTTATTCAAACAATTTCATGATAATTTTTCAAGTTCTAGTTCTTCTATTTCAGCTAAGCTCTTAGTGGTTATAAACTCGTCTACCGTTTTTTATAAGGATTTTACGATAACGATACTTTGTTCTACTAAGAGTAGAATTTTTGTTCGTAGGATAAATTTTCATTATACTTTGAGTACTTGAAAGCTGAGAAAAGAATTTGATGTAACCGCCTAATCAAAAGTTGATTCGAAAACTTTAGCAATTTACAAAACACTCAACTCATTTTCAGTTCATAATAGCTTTTTTTGTATGAAAATGTTCTCTCTCCATTTCTCCCGTCATTACCGCGACAGTTGCGGGGTTATTTGAGATTTAATCGTTCAGACAACAACACACAGCTGGTTTATTCAACAGGGTAAATTTAAAGAATGTTTTGGTGAAAAGCTTCAATTTGAATCGAACAATAAAAGTTACTTCAATATTATTTCAGATGTTCACAATTGAAAGCTTTTTCAGTGTGACAGTATTTACGTTTTGTGAAAATCCGTTTTACATAAAAAAAAAGAAGAGGAAATTTAGAAAGAAGAAAAACATTTAAAATTTATGATACAATTATTTTTTTTAAATTAAAACAATCAGAATTTAGAAAAATTAATTGTTTTATAGGAATAAATAGATTGATTAAACAATATCGCTTTAAAACTTTGGAGAACTAATGTGATATAAATCTTAATAATATATTTTCTGACTTTTATATATAAAAAAATTTTCGCCTTTAAAAAACCCAATTAGAGCCGCCCGTTTCTAACCCAATTCTTTAAATAGTTGTGATCTATTCGAATAGAAGGAAATAAAATGATTCACCAGGTATATTTTTGAAATAAACAAGGTCCGGCAAACCCGCAAAGATTTGTTTGCTGTTTGTTGTCTCAGAGATCTCAAATAAAATATGTTTATAAAAAGTAAAATAAAAATTTTAACTTAATAGTATCTAAATGGAATCCAAAGAAAATTATTTTATATAAATATTTGATAGTACGTTTTCAAAAAGTGTGGTAGACTGCTTATTTTGGATTTATAATATCCCATTATTATCACTCATCCTAGATGTTAGATGAAAAACATCCTTTTTAGATGTCATCGTTAGTTAAATCTTAGTTTGTAACGTTCTCCAACATATTGTTGGGTTTTTCAAGTTAATACGGTTTTTTTTAATAGTTCACTAAACTCAATTCTTATTCTGTTTTCAGGAGAAATTGTAAATAGTGAGACTAAACAGCAGCCATATTTTATTCAGAATAAAGTAAAGATAGTTGTCTGTAGTATCTTAAGTATTTAAATATACGGAGCCAAAAAACTGCAAAAAAATTGTTTACTATACAACAAGAGTTAAACTTTACTTTTTTTTCCTAACTAATAATAGCGAACTAATCGAACCTTGTCACATTAATGCGTCGCCCTGTATATACCAAGTAAAAAGATCTACCATAAATTTTAACCATTACGTCGCACCTCTTCTTCATCAAATTATTCATCTCGTCCTCATGTAGGCATAAAGGCAATACAAAATTTTGTATCGAAACCATTTTCGGCAGATACTAAGAAACAGCTGATTTACAATTGCAACGAGAGTATGTGCAGTTAAATTAAACCAAAGTATTGTTAAAGCAGCACTAAAAATTTTAGACAGTTAAACAATGCATTTTATTTTCAATATTATGGGGTTCGCACTCGAGTCTTCAAATTATTTTTTCAAGCTGCAAATGACATTAATAATAGACAAATCATAAAATACAAAAAATTCTAACTGGTTGAAACAGATTTCAGAGAAAAACATAGCAAATAACCTGCTCTAATTCCTGATTTGAAAATACTCATAATAGTACCGATTTCATTAACGCTATTCCAAAAGTTGAATTACATTATCGATGGCTCAAATACAAAAAAGTTTGGCAGATATATATCATGATTATAAAAAGTTACAATAAGAAGACAATTTACCATTTGCTTCTAGGTCAGCCTTAAACAGGTTTTAAATTGTAATTTAAATATTTCGTTATACGTTTCCAAAGAGATTAGTGTGATCCTTCTAAAATGCTGATGAGGAACTAGAAATATACTAAATATCGGATATAATACACATATGAGTAAAAATAACCTAGACAAAGAAAGAATGCCATTACCAAGAAGTACATCTATTTTATTACAAAATTCATATATACTGTTTCAGTTTTACACTTAGTGATTATTTGTAAAATAGATTGTGTTTCTTTTGGGAAGAAACGGAAGAGAAATCTTGAAGTTTGGCTCTAAGAAAATGTTTAAGTGACACTCTCAAAATGAGGGCGATAATGTTCATAATGTAATCGAACAACAACTTAATACTAATAATATGCTACTTTAGTAGAAGGCACATTCTAATAAATTCCCAAATATGGCAAACCTTGCTTCTATGAATAAGCGTACAGTATAATATGTCCAAAAATCTCGATTTCTTCGATTGTTAAAATATTTGTCTATTTGTACGATCTGTGGTCATAAAGTTTACGAAACGTATGTTAATAGTGGTTTTAAAGCAAGTCAACATGCGGGTTGTAATGTATTACTATTATTTTTCTTGTTGTGTAAAACAAGAACAATATATGGAACTTTTAATTTTTGCATTGTTGGAACTCTATAAAAATGACAAATATCGCTGGTTTCAAGATATTAAATTTAGTCTTATTTCGCTTAAATATAAAGCAAGGAATGGAAAACATCAGCTATATTTATAATGTACGTCGAATGATTGAAGACCGTCAAGTAACTTAGCATGAGGTTCAGACATTTTTACACATTTCTTAGGTACCTTCCATTTTGCGTACTTATTTAGCGAGTAAACTTTGTTCTCGATGGATACCACATAATCTAGCCATAACTCAAAAAAACTGGTGTAAAGCAATACTGAAAAAGTTCAACAATGAAACTTTCAAATACAAAAGTGAATCTACTCCTGCGTACCAAAAACAAAGCATCAATCGATCAATAGTTTGATTTTATAAGAAATAACTTTTGCCAACGAAGATTTTGCGGTCAAGAAGCAGTTCGAAGAGAATAATTGTATGTTTTATAATCAAAGCTAGGAATTGTATATAATAAATTTTGAGTGGTACACAATAGTGTGCTTGCTCAAGGTAACTGATCAGTGACGACATTCGAACGACCGATTCGTCCTAAAGTCCTAATTTGGTATTAAATGACTTTTTTACAATTATAATTTAAAATAAAATTGGTCAACATTTTTCCTGCTCTGAAAAAGATGTGGATGCATCCGAATAAAAACTTTTTGAGCAAACCAACTTGTGAATGGAATAAATGTTTTAATAATTCGTTTAAATGTATAAAAAAGTGCACAGAATATTTCTGAAAACAATAAAACAATCTTTTTACATATAAACTTAGTAATTTCCGAATTTATCTGACTGACCCTCTTAGGATTGGCAAAAAACAGGTGTTGCATATGGTTGAAGTCTTAACTCATAATAATTTCTTTGATCTATAAAACTATTCAAGAAAAAATTTGAACTATAAAACTATTCAAGAAAAATGGGGCAGTAGTTTCAACGTAGGTAATAGCAAAAGATCAAGGTAATTATGCTAAAAAAGATTTTTCTTTGGCATTCTTCTTCTTTTTATGTCGAAAAGACGAATATACTTTAAAAGAAAGTTATCGTACGCAACTCAAACGATCAGAAATATATACCTACTTCTTTTTTTCGTAATAATTTGATAAAAGCCTATGCCAGAAAATAAAAAGAAAGATATTTAAAAATTAATTCATAAGATTATTGCCAAATTTTTATTACGAAACATACTTTCGCAACATTCATTTTTTTAAGATTTTTTTTTCTATTTAAAAAAAATACCTATTTGTAAAAAGTTTATGATTATTGATTAGAGCAACCAGTTGTAAAGTAAAAGCGTTTTAACACTGTATTTTTTGTTTTCCTGAAAGTTTACCTTAAGTAAAAGTACCTACTTTTGAATATTTTTTGTTTTTATTAGATGCAAATTTTCAAACCTTCAAGTAATTATTAAACATTTTTTAAAAGTATTTGAAATATTTTTATTTGCTTATTATTTTAAAACTCTATTAGTTGATTTTTTATATCAAAAGTGTATAAAATAAAATTATTTCGGTTTTGTGCAACTGTTATGTTGTAAGAAAAGTTGAAAAAACAGAGGTTATTTTATAAAATAGAAAAATATGGCCGGCAAGTCTTTTATCTAGTATTTTATTCATAAGTAAAATAAAAATAAAAATAAATGGTATCGAAGTTTTGAGAAACCGTACTTGTCCGTTTCCCGAAGAAGCTTCAGGTCGCTGGTTAGTTCGAAAAAATAAAAAATAAGTCCAAGACTTCTAAATCACTTTTAGTTTATATATAGTATATTTGTTGATATTTAACTATTAATAATTATTATTACTAATATTTGTTGGAAATGATTTATATATTTTAGATTAAACGATAGACATGAATTGGGTAAAGTATTAAAATCGAATCTTTAGCGTGATATTTCTTTGTTGAAAGTTGTCGATAGAATTTTTTAGATAAGTGATTTTTGACAAATCAATAACAGCTAATTAGAAACAATGTACAATATTCAATTTCTGGAAATATAAATGTTTTAGCAAGAATGTTAAAGATTCCATCCGCATGAAGAATTTGTGTTTAGAGGAACATAGCTTTGATGCCTAATACATTGGAATTCATATCTACTACTGAAAGGGTTAATCATATTATTTTAAAACAATACCAACAATTTTGGGCCGTATAATAATTATAAATTAAATGTTTCAGAATACTTGTGGTATAGGATATTAATAAAACGCCATAGTTAAATAAAAAGTGAACTCAGTTTTTACACTCAATCTTATGAGTATTTATGACTTTTCCAAAAATTATTTCTATCTTTAAATGGTCTTTGTCAATAGTTTATTAAATGTTTTACTGATATATTTACATAAACCAAACTAATATTTTATTTTATATAAACCTAGTCGGTGTTTTTGTATTTTTTTAACGTGACTAGCAAATATTATTGCCTTCTTTTTTAATTGAATTTATTATTTCTTTGGTAGAAACAAAAATAACAAAAGTACATGAAATTTCATCGAATCATTAAACTGTCGATGTTAGTTGTGAGAAATTGTTTTTAAAAAGTTGTTAAAAGCTTTCGTGCTTGTTTTTGTTCCAAATTTACGCTCTCTCTGTTCAGCGCTATTTGTGAAAACAAGATTACCAGTAGAGTTTAGTGTTTCAACAACTTTTCGTACAATAGCAAACTACGGAATTCTTTAGGGAACAGTTAGGAGTATGAAATATTAATGCACTAAAAATTATGGAATTCATTTAAAGTTTTTTCGTGCTGGATACTATTGTGCAAATTTTATTAAATGTGATTTCTTTTGCTTCGCCAACCAAAATCCATATTTTAGCTACATAAAATATATCTTTGGATATTTATAAATGTGTATTAGTAAAAAATATGACTTGATATTCTAACGTGTATTATAAAGAGTCTTTTCTTACAAATTTTGCTATGAATCTGAGCTAAAAGTTGGAAATAAAACCTTAGAAAGTAAAAAGTCAGGTCTACATTAAATGTATCATTTTACAACTACTCTTTCTTTTTCATTACATTATTTTTGAAAACATCAATAAGATAATAATAATAATAATAATAATAATAATAATAATACACATCCTGAAAAAATGTAATTGTAGCAAGCAGGATCAAACTTGCATTATTTTTACTTTGTCATCATTATCAGAATTATGAATATAATTGAAAAACCGCTAGAATAAAAGAACATATATGCTACCATTTTCCTTAATGTCGCACCAACCTTCGATAAGGTTTGCCACTGTCATCATGTTCTAAACCACAAGATGAAGCTACTTCTCCCCTGAGAATATTTAGATATCATTGAATCATATATTTTAAACAGATACTTTCGAATCAAACAAGAATAATCTTACTCTGATCTAAGAGAGATTAAAGCGAGGGTACCACAAGGAAATATCCTAGGACCAGTCCTATACCTATTGTATTGTCACTTTCGTTGAGAGAGACAATGAAGAAGTTTCCAATAAACTACAACAGCTGTTCACCATATCAACGACTAAACAAAAAGATGGAGGATCAAACTCAATGAGAAAAAATCTATCCATGTCAACTTTACGAATAAAAGATTAGATTCTATACCTATCAGACTAAATAATAATTTGATATTTTCCAAATACAACTAAATACTTAGGTGTTATATTGGAGGCCAAGCTTCGCTAAAAAGCACATGTTAAAAAGAAAAGAGAATAACTGAGACTCAAATACAGAAAAAGTATTAGCTTATTGAAAGAAACTCCACTCTGTCACCGCATAAAAATAAATAATAATGTCTGAGTAGCAATGAAAAGGAAGATTATGTGAAAGAATTTGTAACTTCAGCAAAGCAGGATTCTAATAATTTTACTTTATACGTAGGACATTGGTTTTACTAGAAATGAAATAAATTCTGCATCAGGTTTAAAATTATCTGTCAAAGTCTCTTATTTGTAACAAAAATGAAATATGCCTAACTAAACTGTTTTTATAATAGTTCACAAATATCCAGTCGCCGCCCAATCAACGCGGGGTATAATCTGTCGCACAAACAAATACATTTACAGTTGACAAAGGTTGGTATTAAGAATAAATAGCAATAAAACAAAAATATGAGATACAGAAATCTTTGTGAAAACAAAATGGTGGAATAGGAATTTGAGGAAGTAGAGAAGTTTAAATACTTGGGGATTATGATTAGTAGTAATGGCAGTTAAATAAGGTGTATCATACAAATAAAAAGTTACTGAAAAATATGAACGATTAACCAGAGTAACTAAAATTAAAATTTACAACACAAATAAGATCAGTGATGAACGGAGTGGATGTGACCATAATAATAAGATGAAGAGGAAATGAAAATAACGGAACTAAAAATAATGAGAACATTATTTAGTTAAAAGTTGACGAAACTCAATGCAGGCAGCGAATAATCTATGAAATATTAAAAAAATGGAAATGAGAAGAGGAAAGAACAAATACACAAAATATAAAATGACTCAGCTGTGTAGGGAGAAGAGCAGAGAACGAAATAACTTACTGAATGCTACAGAGGGAACTAGGAGGTAGGAGAAAACGAGAAATACCCCTATCTCAGTAGCTGAGTAATATTTTATTTGCATGATATTAACTCCCATTACTACTAATCATAACCCCTAAGTATTTAAACTTTTCTACTTCCTCAAATTCTTATTCCACTATATGTATCATTTTGTTTTCACAAAGATTTATATATCTCATATTTTCGTTTTATCGTTATTTATTCTTAATGCCATTTTTTGTCAACTCTTAATTCATTTATTTGTGCGACACATTATACCCCGCGCTGATTGGTCGGCGACTAGATATTAGTGAACTACTATAAAAAAAAAATTTAAAAAGGTGGCTGAAAGGGTTTAACCTTCCCTAACACGCTTATTACCTAAACTATCTTCCGTTTCCCGTTTACTCATCAATATACTAAATCTCGATTGGTTCATGGTCATTACGATTAATCTTATTAGCTTGGCTTCTTCCTACGCTCTCATCTTACCTTTTTTAATTGAATCAACTGCTTGTTCGAAATCTACAAAAACACTTCTAACAATTAATTGAACAATTAATTGAAAGATAGTGTAGAGTTTATAGTGTAGTATTGAAAGGTGCAGTATATTCACTTTATTTGTTAAGAGAGACATTGTATGTGGTAGAGATAAAAAAAAGATAATTTGTTGTTTCCTTCTAATAAAATCTCAATTGGTTAGAAATTATAAAAGTTTATCAAACCAAAATCTAGAGATAATGTGTTACACCTGTGATTTTTATAAATAACATTTTCAATTTCTTGATCATTACGAAAAGGCTTACAATAAAAAAAATTGGATGAAGAAATATCTGATATCTAAACACCAACTAATAATAACGTAAATAGAAATAAAAATGAAAAACTTCCATCCAGAAACCATACAGATTAAACTTAGATACTAATATAGCAAATGAGTAAGAAGACCTTCCAAGACTTCCTCCAAGTTAAAAAAATAGTTATATACAACTAAGTTAATATTTTTTATTTCTTTTAATATAAGTTTGTAAAATATTGTATGTTTAAATTGTTTTTAGTAATAAATAGGTTCGTAATGTTTAGTAAATGTTTAATATTTGCCTAACGTTTAAAGTTATGCTTTATTTATTTGTGACATTGCCACGTTTTTTTGTTATTTGAAAAATTTACAATAAAGAGAGTAAAAAGTAATAAAAAATCGTTGGCTTGTGTTTGGTACCGCCCATTATATCCACCTATTCAAAGAGGTCTTCTAGTCAGGATTACTTAAGTCTTTTATTTTGTAGAGGGAGTTGGTAGAGTTGATTCACAGTATGGCTTTTGAGTCTGTTCTTTCTTTGTTTTGATTTATTTTATGAACCAAACTCTAAAGTCGTTGTAGATGGTTGCGTTTGGTACATACCAGGATGCGTAGTTATTTTGATTGGAATGTCTCTAAATTTTTAGTATTGGACAGTTTGCTGCTTCCCCACACTTCACCTATATATGTCCAAATGGGTTTTAAAATGATTTTATGAATCGCTAGTTTTCTAATGATAAATGGGCTTTCTGTTGATCATGTCATTCATTTTTTTAATTTTAGTTTTAGTTGATTATTATTGGTGCAGATGTGACCTTTTCAAGTTAATTTATGATTTAAGTGGTATCTAAGGTACTTAATTTTGAGTCTTGACAGAAATTGGTATGTTGTTTTATTTAGGTTTGAGGACAGGCAGTTCGTTTTGCAGTGAAGGTGATTTGCGTGACTTTTATTCTCTAGCGATCCAATTAATTTTGAAGCTCATTCAGGTAGAATCTTATAGTTTTTGAAAGGCTATGCTTGGATTTGGGTCTGAAACCAGGACAACGGTATCGTAAGCAAATGTGGCCATAGTGATGTAATTAGCAATGGGAATATCGTTGTTAAAAATAGGTGAAGAAAGGATCCTAGAAAACTGTCCGGGGGAACATCGGATTTTATGGGATGATAATTGAAGAGAACAGTTTACTTTAACTCGTAGAAATCGGTCGGATAGATAAAATTTTAGAATTAGGTATACCTAACTGGGCCCGTGCAATTTTATTTTATATACAAAAGGCCTTCGTGTCAGACTTTGTCAAACGCCTACTTCACCTCTAAAAATATTAAAGTACATATTTCTTTCTATTTCCACCAGTCTCTAATTTTATTAACGATCCGATGCTATTATTGTTAGGTAACACTAACGAAATCGAAACTGGTATTCGGGAACTAATTAAACCTCAGCAATTAGTTCATTTATTCAAGTTAATAAGAATACATCAAAATTTTCACGTTTGACAAATGTTTTATTTAGGTTTCCTATAACGTTACATAAACGTTCAGGTTAACTTGTTTAAGATACTATGGGACAACCAAGTTTAAATGATTTTTTACATGTAGTTTTTTGTTTATATTTTTTACAGCTCCTTTATTTTATCTTATAGCAAATATGAGATATTAGGCACACTATAAATGATTTGAAAGGTTAGGGTATTTTGAATATCATTAATCAAGACTAGACGTGAGAAGCTAAAATCTCTAGAATCCAATTAAAAAAAAAACAACTAAAATAAATCCTTTCCGCTATTTTTCTCCAAGAATTGGGCCCAGGGCAAAAAATAAGATGTCCACCTTTACAAGTGTAGTTGTAAGCATTAACTGTGCGCTGAAATACGGTGGATTTTTCTTCTCGAATAAATGAATCTCTTGCGAAAAGTTGCCATCTTGCGGTCCTTGTAAACCAAACCCACTTGGGGGTTAGTGAGAATTGTGGGCCTCTAAATTGCTTGTAAAAAGTCACTCTGCTGATTTATGTTGCCGGAAAAAATGTCCGCCAAGGCCTTGGCTACACTCAAACTTAATTGAAGCAGGCAGATATAAATTAACCCGGACTTCACCGTAAGATATACTATGAAATAATCCAAATTTTGAATCTTGACCACTCGTATATCTACATTAATTTACGCTACGCTGGACAAGTTTGTGTAGAATTAAGCATGGCTCAGTTATAAAGTAATCCAGAGAACATTTTTTCAATTACTGTCAACAAAATTACACCCTGGAAAGATGATATGAATATAAGATAATACCGCATTTTTTATTTTTTATTTGCATTTATAATATCGGAAAATGTATTGTAAGACCTCTCTGAGAAGTGCATCAATCTTATTAGATTCATATATAAATAATAATTCAATTATCTTACCTCTCACATCTCTGAAGATACATCATTGTAAAACTATAGAAAGTGTATTACCAAGATTATTGAAAGTATTTGAAAAGATCTATATCAAATATCTAAAATCAATAATCAGTCGTAGATAATAAACAAATCAATCCAGCACATCATTTTGGTTTTTGCAATATACATGCAACCACATTACCAAATTAATAAAAAAGACTTAAAAACTAATGGTAACTATACACATACTAATAATACAGGGACTCTATGCAAGTAACATAGATATATTCGTAGAACAAAATAATTTGTTTTTAAACTTCAATACTATCCAGATGTAAAAGCTAACTGGGCTCAAATTGAGACAAGTATGCCTGATAATTATGTCTAAATCGCAATTTCCTTTGAAGAATAAAGTTTTGCTTTGTAAATCGATCTTAAAGCAAGTTTAGATGGATACAACTATGGGCATGTAACATAAACATTGACGTCATCTAAAGATTTCAGAACAAGGTTGTAAACTCTATGATGGATGTTGCTAGAGGTTTCGGAGAAAATAACGAGACATTCTGTATGGGAAAACAGAGAATTTGTATAATAGATAGAGGTGAAAATAGGAATAAAAATTGGTTTATTTAGAGTTCTAATTAAGATTATTAGGGTATTTTTAAATAACTGCAATCCTCTACTGAATAATATACTTTTGATAGCAGTAAAAAAGTCTCTTGAGAAAAATATTTTTGTATTTCATATTACAAAAATATCTCTTATGATAAACGCTTTTACTTAAATATCTATAAGTAACATACAATTTTCCAATTTTATTACAATCACGCTTATATCCGAAGGACAAAATTGAAGTTTTCCTCGGATAGTTCTCTGGAGATAGAATTTCCGGAACAGATTACATAATACCCTAAAATAACTTCGGGATACCTTAGAGAGCTGTCTACTAAAATTTTTCATGAAAAACTAAAACCTGTTTATTTTCATTATTCAACCATATCACACTGTAGTCAGGCACCAGATTTTTATTTATTAATATTTGCTCCATTTTGGTACACGTCAGTAAAATAAAATCTGTCATAAAATTTCACAGAAAAATATATCTAGGAGAAACTCAGATATTTTCAATGGCGTAGTTGAAAAATATTCACTTGATCTTGATCTTGATTTTATCATGAGAGCAATTACATATAATTACCTGTGGTGTTAATAGTAAGATATTATACAAGATAACCATTAACATTATATAACTTTCTTCGAAAAGGCCTATTTAAAGCACTCAATAACTAAATTGTTTTCAAATATCATAATATTAGCTAGATACTGAAGTTTTATAGATAAATATTAATTATTAATTAATATTTAGATAATAGTATATTCTCTTTGAAGGAAATTTTGAGCAGGTGTAAAATGATACGGTACAAATTATCTTTTTGCAAAATTCTAATAACGAATAATTACCTTATTTCCGTATTTGAAAAAAATCGACTAGTGCCCACCTCAAGATTTTCTACAAGTGTAACCAAAATTTCAAGTTCCTTCTGTAGATTAATAATTTTGAGATGACCTTCTAAATCACATTTTGATCAAAATGAAACTGTATCACTCAATGCGTTTCGTTAAAATGGAAACATGTATATTTTGGAAATATTTCAAAAAAAGTATCAGAGATTATATCTTGTACAACATCTTCTACAATATATTTTAAAGTAAGAAATAATATATAAGTTCATTTTTATTAAATGTAGAACCTGAAATTAATTAATTTTTAAAATCGGGTATTTACAATCTAAATTGTCCGGATTGAAACGCCATCTATCTAGACTAGACCCTAAGAAATTTTAACATAAGATACTGTGAACACTTACGAAGTTTTAGATTAAAACAATCAGATAAGTCACATTACGCAAAACACCTCATTGCCACCAAACACAAACCTACAACCTAATAACACAATGGAAACAACAGTGGAAATACTTCATATAAGTGGCGAGAGAGAAGAACTTAATTTTATGGAGGAATATGAATTAAAAAAATACCTAATAGTATATAGTATCGAATAAACAATTAAACCTGGGAAGTTCAATTATCTTAGATCACATTTTGAACTAAATACCTATATAATACCACCCAAAAATATTTTTAGGAAAAGAAGAATGTTGTTGATTGGTTAAAATATTTATGATATGAAGTTATTTACGCTTATAAAAAATCTGTCAATCTTCTATCAAATCTACAAAATGCTATTTGTCAAATTAGCGAAACCTAGGTCGATTCAATATAACTTAAAATGCTTTATAATACTGCAAAAATCAGATAAGTATAATTTATCTTTTCATATTTATTATGGAGAGTTTCCCCAAAATAAGAGTTGAAACAATTAAATTAAATGTTGTATTATTTTTTTAAGATTTCTGCTTCATTTCATTATAATATTTAGATCAAATAACTTTTTGAACCTCGTATACTATTTTTAACTACCGTAGAGATACCCCATCATTATTTTTTATACATTTATTTTAATTAGGAAAATACTGAACTTTTAAATTAGCAACTTTCAAATATCTCGAAAACTGTTAATATTTTGAAGTTCAAATAAATAAAACTTTTTAATAAAAAAACGATATGATCGATATGGCGTGGGCGATATCTATGAATTAATTTAAATCTATTTTTGTGAGTGATTACAAAAAAGTGCTCTTTTTTGTATCTACAACAGCTTATAGCTCAGGAGAAACGATCTTAGATTCATTATTGTTAAGAAAAATATTATTATTTTGATTTTTTGAACAATTACAATTACAATTTATCCCGTTACTCATGATTCACCCTGTATAATTATAAAAAGCACAACTTAATTGACCCTCCTTGACAAAATCAATTTTAAAGATGTTGATTAAAACAAATCCTCTCGGTTTAGTAAGAATTATTCCAATTTATTGCGATTTTCGAACTTTAACGACAATATGGCAACTTATATCGACATAAATCTGAATATCCAATATTCAAATTTATGGCGCAATTGAATCATCAACGATATCTACAAATTCTACAAAAGTATTTCACTCTCTCAATGTCAAGATTTACCTAAGAACTTGCTTTTGTCAGTGTATGTCTCTGCTATTTTTCTGTTTCTAATGAAATATATGTGCTACACAACGCGGTATGAAATAGCAAAATCCAGTCAGACTTAAATCCTCGTGAGGAGAACATACATCAAGAAGAATAATGAATTTTAGGTGACATCAAATAACTCACAGTTTTATGTGGCAAAGTTATGACACTCTAAGATATGTCGGATATGAAATACATTAATAGAATATATCCACTTTTCCGTTGAAGGTACGACAAACAAGTTGAATTTAAATCCAGGATGTTTTACGTTACTTTGAATCTCTTTAGATAAATATGCAAGAAAATTTAATAAATATAATAATTATTCATTTTATAACGATCCTATTAGCAATCATAATAGTACCGCGAATATTATAGTACATCTGTAACTTATTAATATTTTTACAAAATTTTTATTTATTGTGGTTATTTATTTAATCATTACAAATTTAAATTTAAATAATTTTCCAACTACCATGTGATACTCATTACTATGAACCTTTCGTATGGTCTCAGTACTATAATAACCGTATTATAACACTTGTGAGGGTTTAACGACTTTATTTACAGAAATAACAAAATTGCCTAACAATACAAATTAACGTGACTAAAGTTGCTTTCGTCTCGTAAATGGTTCAGGTTATTGGTTGACATAATTTTAACCACTGTTATAGCCATTTATCTGACGATTACGTCATCCTCATTTTTTTGGTAACCAATGCGTTCTTATAATAATAATAATAATAATAATAATAATAATAATAATAAAAACAATGTTTATTCAAAAATTCAAAAAAAATTTACAATAAAAAGTATAAAAAGTATACAAAGTTGAGTAAAACATATCAAATTTATGAAAACATTTTAACAAAATAGGTACTAAGTATATGAATAAACATGGACCACCGTACAACTTACTTACGCTTATGACCTATAGAGGTTGCGCGCGAGTCTACTCGTTCCACAGATTAAATACAATTACATACTTTCCCATATAAACTATTTTTTTATAACATTAATTATATTTGAATGGTAAAGAGTTTAATATGTTTGACATTATTTAATAATTGTACATTTTATACATTTTATATGTCCCTGGTAAAAAATTGTAGATTTCACTGCTTAAGGAAGTTAATGATGTTTGTCCAATGGTCTTGTTTTTTATGGCAATTTGTGTATTATCTTCAAGTTTATACCGGGTATTGTAATTATGATCATGTTGTAATCATCCAGATAAAAACTTCTTCCAAATGTTTCTGAATTCTGATGTTTAAATTTATAATGTTTTCTTATTGATTTTTCTAGGTATGATATGTGCCATTGATGGACGTCAAATTCCGTTATTTAAACAGAAAAATTTGCCATTCTGTAAATTTGTAGATAGCATATTTACAAATGTATTTATTGATATTTTAATTTTATTTGGTATTGATATATTCAAAATTGTATAAAGATATAGACAAATATGGAGTGGAAAAATATTTTGAAACTAAGTTATATTTAATGGGTGATGTTGCTTGCCTATATTTAGAGAGGTTGATAACACCATTTTAGTAAGTATAAGATTAAGGTTATATTTATTATTATTATTATTATTATTATTATTATTATTATTAATTACAAATAAGGGCAGAGAAGCAAGCTCCTGTTATGCCCAAAATCTGAGAAGAAAGACAATATAAAACTACTGACCAAAAAAAAATGAAAATTAATTAGTTAAAAACTAAATATTTAGCGCAGTAGAGTCCTACAAATAAAATAGCGTACAATCAAGCCTGTTTTTAAAAGTGTTTACAATAACTGATGAAATTGTGTCACAATCCAAATTGTTCCAAATATTAAATATTCGGTTGGGCAAGAAGTTAACCCTGGACCTTGCTATCGCTTGTTCTTTCTTCGGCTTAAAGCGGTGGCCTCTTAAACGTTCGTCTTGGTTTAGAGTAAACAGCGCTTTCAGGTCTCCGAAGTTGTACTTGAGAATTCGGAAGGAGACAATTAAGTCACTCCGCAGACATCTTTTCTCGAATGTGGTTAAATGAGCCATGGACAGTCTATCTTCATAACAAGGTCTTACTCGGCCAAATGCTAGTCTTGTGGCCTTACGTTGGACATTTTCAAGTAAAGTCTTTTCTCGAGTAAGATCAGGATTCCAGACAGGTCCAGCAAACTCTAGAATAGGTCTGACATACATGGAATACAAACCGACTTTAGAGAGATGCGTGAAAAGCACTTCCGAATCAGGAATAATTTTGAGTTTGCACGTTTACAGACCGACGCTATGTGTTCCGACCAATTTAAGTCGGTAGTAGTAATTACCACTTCGAGGTCGTTGTTGGAGGTTACGGAGGTTAAAGGATGTCCATAATAAAAAATGGTAAGTTTGGGTTGTTCTTGCCGATATGTAGAACAACACATTTTTCAGTATTAAGAGGAAGTAACCATTCTAAAGACCACTTAAATATTAAGTTACGACAGGATTTTCACAAAACGTCACAAAAAAAACAGAAAAGTACACAACCAATACTTAAATAAAACCACATTGTCAATTGAACATATCTTTGGAAGTTTGAAGGCTATGCGAAGGGTATTAAACTTTATAGATGTATTCAATCTAAAGAAAGGTATACAAATCATTTTTGCAAGCGTAATTTTACACAATTTTTGTAAAAAGAATTTTTACTTTTTGTCAGAAAATGAGAAATATAGAAGAGCAAAATTTAGCAGGAAAAGGGGGATAAGAATGGAACAAAAAAAGCCTAATTTTAATCATTAATAAACTAAATAACTAAAAAAAAAAACAAAAAAATATAAATTTTTAATTCTATGAGTACAAAAACTAAAATATATTCACTAAAAATACTATGAAAATTTTAACAAAAAGAAACTAAACCATATTTCTAGCTTTAATCAGTCAGGTTGGCGCTCTATAAATTATAATATGCGTTAACCATTATCTGAAAGTTAACTTGAATTATCAAATTATAGCATAAGACATTTGTTTAATGCAGAAAAGTAAACAATAGTAAGTTTGTATAGGAAGTTCATAAACGATGATCCTGAACTGAAGACTGTTATACACTATTGTACATAAAACCATATCTTAAGTAAGTAAGATGCAATAAAAGAAAAGATGGGCGACTAAAAATTACTTTAATATTTCTAGGTTAAACAGTTTATCGTACAGTCGTGGCCGCTCAGATGCGCGTGACATGAAAAGAGAACGAGATGGAAATAAATATATAGCAAGAAGTGAGGTATCTTGTGATTGTTAAACAACAAAATGATCAGCTCGACGGTCAGTCAAGACTAAGCTACTCCCCTCTACTTCTAATTTTGCTACCGCGCATCCAATTTTGAGGAAAAACTTCTCAGTGGCTCTACTGTAAGGGAATATAAAATACAGGTAGTATTGCTATTCCAAAACATTGCGCAGGACCACCTTTTAAATTAGAAACCTTTGACGAATGCGTTAAGAATCGTAGATTTACGAAGATACATAGATTTTTTTAAATGAACTTTCTACTCTAAATTAAATATGAAATTAACTAAACCATAGGGAAGGTTTACCACAAATCTCGTTTAACTTTATATACATTTATGAAGCAAATTAATTTCAAGAACAATAAAATGGATTGCTATATTATTTCTCCCGCCCTTGTATTTTACATTAAAGACATATAAACACATTTGAATATCATAAATAATGTACTATATTCTATGGGCCTTTGAAAAGAAGTTGTAAAAGTATTTTAATAAAGAAGTATGGCATTGTAAGATGAATCACTTATCTGAAGTTTTTTAAACAATATAGAAAAGAAGCTAGACATATTTATTACTTGGATTAAACTTGGCTAAATGAGCTTCATACAAAGGAAAACATATGGATAGATACAATTATAAAGAGTAGACGTGATACATTTTTGAATGTTTATCTCCTAAACTGAAAAATCCTTTAGGAAAACGACACCATCTTCCAAAAAAAATAAAAATGCGAACATGGCTGAGATCAAACCGTGTTGTATTTCAGATGGAATGGTCAGAACTGTTAAGTTATACAAGTAAAAAGTTAAGTAGCAATAAAAAAATACGAATTTTAAACTGAGAAGATAAACAGCTCCTAATACTGGCTCTAAATAATGTCTTGAGTGCTGACTGGGTAAAATGTGCTGGATACATTCCCAAAGTAGAGAAAATATTGGGTAAATAAGGTAGGAGAATTGTTATAATTATTGAAACTATTATATTATTATCATTATTGATGGTCATAATGATGATGGTGAAAGTGAGTATAAAATGAAGAAGACTAAAATACAACCAACAGATCATAATTTTACATTTAAATAAATAACGTATTTGAATGTTTTTTTATTTTGAAACGTCTATTTGTTGACTACACTATATCTATGACTGACTATATCTAATTTTATTGACAGGCAAATTTAAAGATAAAGCACTACTGGATCCTAAACATTACCAATTCGATTTGATAATAAATTAGTACTAAAATGGTAAAAATATGTTTTACATTTGTACAATAGTTGTAATTTAAATACGTATATATTTTTGGCAAAGATAAATGGTTTTATTTATTTGTTTTCCTCTGGAAATGATTAGACATGATAAACATACATTTACAGTTTATGGTAAATTTAATTAAAGTCGAAAGCGTATGGAATATTTGTAAGATGGATTGTAGGTGACTTGTTAGTGGTTTTTTTCTTTTGATGCTAATTATTATCAGTTTACTCTGTAAATAATTATCAGGTACATTTAGTTTCACTGAAATATAAAGTGTGATCAACTTGTACTCCGAAGTTTGATATCGCCGTTATCTTGAGAAATAGGAAAGAATGTTTTAAATAAAAGTTATATATATTTATATATAGTCAAGCTTCACATCAAGTATGATACATCGTTGAAATCAGCTCGGCAAGAGGTTTATAAAAATGAAAAATTATACAGGGTATTCCAATAAAAAAAACATAACTTTGATATGCTGTGATCTTGTGAATATTACTAAATAGTTTTTTAATGTGAAGCTTGACACTGTCTATAACTTTTATTTAAAATATTCTTTCCCATTTCTCAAGATAACGGAGATATCAAACTTCGGATTATAAGGTTTATGAATTTTCTAGTTGTCACTCATTATACTTTTTAAATGAATGGTATTTTTCATTAGAATACTAATAAATATACAACCTTATTCTACCATAAAACACAGCATCATAATGTTGATATTAAAAGACTTAATTTGCGATAGTAAGATAAACACAATTTTTCACAACTTTTGCAATATTTTCGTTTAATAGTTACAACAATGGAATTTTTTATTTAGTTAGTTTTAGTATTTCTATTAGGTAATCTACTACGCACTATACCTATTTCATTTGGGAAAATGTAGTCAGTAACTAAATCTAATTTATGATCGTTACCGGATTAAAGTGTAAGGAGTGCATATATGAGCTACTGGATATAATTTCTCAACTAAACTACTATACTTATAATTATTATTAAACTTCCTGCAAGCTAAATAGTTTGATCGATTAATTTTCTTCAAAATGCTGTCTTTTTATATAAATTATATTATGTTGAGCTTCTTAGGATCCCGGTATGGTATAGGTACTAAAAAATATTTTATGAAACCGAAGAAAATAAGGAAAACTGAAATACTAACTAAATTCAATAAAAATTTTCAAACTCGTTTAATAAATCGGAGAAAATGTAAACGTTTCCCTCGAATTTGGCCTATATAAATTAAAGCGAAAATTGCCATCTACAAAAACAATTAGCTTCGTGCGTGGTTTAAATTGAACATTTTTTCATTATTAGTAGCATAGAAACCAATCAACGGTTGAAGCTGAAAAATTGATTCATCAATAATAAATGTTACGGGTATAAAATAATTTCTCTATTGTCTAACTCAACTTCAAATCATTATTTTGTAACGTGGCAGTAGCTCTTCAAAGATTTTCTCTGGAAGGTTTAAATTAAAAATTAAATTACTAAGTAATACTATCATTAGTATTTCTCATGAAACAAAATATATGTTATGTAATTAAATATGACAGCCTGACGTGTCTGTAGAGTAAAAAACAATTTGTACTTTTTATATAATATCTTAAAAAAGTAATAGTCTTATATTTTGTTAGTTGTAGAAATAAATATTTTTAATTCATCAAATAGTGAATATAATTATAATAACAACATTTTCTTCAGGTGAACGGTAAACACAGTTTGTTATGTGCCATTTATAATGTTATTTTGATAAACGAATTTTATATTCGACTTTTAGACGTTAATAATGCATTAATTGTATTTGTGAGTTGTAGAGAGTTATCACAATAACTGAAACTCAGTTTGAAACGAGAGGTGTAAGTAAGTACAAGGAAAGAACATTTTTTAGAATAGGCTTTACAAAAAGAAAAGTCCAAAAAGAAAAAACTACTATAACATTATAACAAGAGATGTATATTATGAGTTGATGTTTAAGGTACAGGAAGCAGAACTGGCTGCAAAGAAAACATCATTACAACATCCCAACTAACACAAATTGTCCCCATTATAACCTAATTATTTTATTATCATTGTATTGTTGTTCCTACTATGGTTTTTTTGACAAATAAGAGAAGTTTCCATTACCATTTTCTGTATACAGTAATTTTGACTTATAATTTTGTTGTCGGTATATTCTAATAATTACCTTATAACAATACTATACAGGGTTATGATAAAGTACAAGTGATAAAAACAAGTAAATATCGTTAAAATGCTGTAGGGCAAAATGCAGCTGATGTACATTTTTTGGCTAATATAATACTTCCGGTTTAAGCGTAAATACCCTCAACTTTTTTAATTTCAAAGGGACTCCCTGTATTTTTTCAGATTTTGAAAAAGTTATTTCTCGAATTTGTACAAACCGGGTTAAGTATAAATAATTCGTAAAAATGAGAAATAGCACACTTTTAGTTGTATAATAAGTAAATTTATTTACTTTAGACTAATGAGAATTATAATTTAAACAAAATTAATTCAAATGTTCAACATGCTCTTCATTCAATTCCTGACAATACGCCAGCCTATTAACAAATTCTTTGGCCACTCTTACCAAGACTTCTCCACGTATTAGTTCACATTCATCAATAATTATTTGTTTTAGTTCTTGCAAGCATGTTGGTCGATTAACGTAAACACGTGATTTTAGATAACCCCTAAGAAAGAAATCTAATGGGCTTAGTTCCGGAGAACGAGCAGGCCACTCTGTGAATCGATGACCATAACGGATCACCATTAATATTTCAATACGATCTTTTTTAGTTCAATGAATCATTCTTAATCGTGCAAATTATTTCCGTAAATTACAATTTGACAATTTGGCAACAGTTACCTACTAAATAGTACTCGTTTATTTCTTACTATTATTACAAACATCATCAATTTGTTTATCTAAATGGTATTTTACTCTAATGTATAAAAACTTAAAACTGATTTATTAAAATGCTGTATTCCTCGTTTTTACAGATTTTTTACACTAAACCCAGTATGTACGAATTCGAAATAACTTTCAAAATCTGCAAAAATATATAGGGTGTTCCATTTAAATTAAAAAATTGAGGGTATTTCCGGTTAAACCGGAAGTATATTATTAACAAAAAATGTACATCTGCTGCATTTTGTCCCATTGCACTTACTTGTAAAATTTCATAAATATCGTCCGTTTCGTTTTAAAAATATTTACTTGGTTCCATACTTTATCTCAACCATGGATAAAAGTTTTCTAGTATTAATTAATATATTGAATATTATATATATAATTATAAAGTTTTTATATACTTGGCGGCTCTAATAGAATATATTATGCTATTAAAAATTATATTAAAGCAGCAACAAAATGTTTAATAAAACAAACCTATATAAATTGTATAAAAGTTAGTAGGGGGTCCATTTTATCTACTTACTTCCTTTTACACAACTTTATTACAGACAACCATCTATAAAAGATAATCTTTAGAAGAGAATACAAAATTAAAACTTACATAGATATGCACTTAGTTGTAATTTTTGTACAGTAAGCGACCTTATATTTTTAACTAAATCAAATAGAATATAATAAAGATGAAGATTTCTAAGGAATAGAATGCATGGCAACTTTAAAAGAAAAGTAAATAAAAGACTGAAACATATGCTGACTAATGTTGAACCAGACATTTTGAAAGAGAATACAGATTTAAACGTAAATGAAGTTGAAGTACATACTGTAGAAACATTTTTATCAGAATAAACATTTGTACAAAAAAAATAATCTTGGATTTATGGGTTAATAAGAAAAACCGGAATATGATATTTCAAAAAGAATTGATAGAATAAGTGGCTACTTTTAATGACTCGTGCATCATTAAAAGACTCTTTAGCATTTTAAATGAAAGCATTGGTTTTTTGCGGTATACTACAAGACGCTAGAACATCATTAAATAGCACAAAAAATATTTTCATTGAAAAAACTGAAAACGGATGAGATTAAAAGTTCGAGAAGAGTTCCCTGCTCGTCTTTTGCATTGTTTTTTAGCTGATGGTAAACAATTTGAGCACTTGCTTTAAATTTGGTTGTACTTAATTATACTATTTATTGTAACATTAAAAATTTAATAAATACTTTTTTAAACAACATGCAAAAATTAATTACTAAGACATATTGATATGGGTAAATAAATATTTAAAAACCTTTCAATTGATATATTGCAAGATCTACTTTTCTTTTTAAAAATTGTATTGATGACATCATCACGCTCACAGATATGACGATAAAGAAAAAGGTAATCTAACGAGGCGCCCATTTAAAAATAAAAATCGCCGATTTACGAAATAATTAATGTGTTCCTTTCATTAGGACCATACTCTATTTATTTTATTACTTGAATAATTTACTTCTTAATATTCCAATTTAAAACTTATTCATTTAGTTTAGGTTCGAAAATCTTTATTTTTATAACATTTCATATAATCTGACCGTCTTGAAAATTCTACCCTAGACATCTTCTTAAATTACAAAATTATCAACACTATCTCCGAGTAACACGACATAGTACATAAACCTGGTTATAACTAGAATTAATTAAAGTGGATAACTAAAACTAGTTCTTTTTAAGAAGTTCGAGTTTTCCTTGAAATCGATTATGTACAACTCCGAATACACTGTTTGACGATCTTCTAAAGCATTTGTAGCCACGTAACCAGCTTTGGAAACAAACCATGCAATTATTTTCTTCGAAGTGTTTTTTGACCATACAACTTTCCTTCCTGAATCTGATTGTATGTCACATGACAGTCTTCTTCAACCATACATCAATATTTTCAGCAACAGCTAATGTTGAGGGACGCCTTTCGCTCTATTGATCCCCAAGTCAAATACGACTAAATTTCATTTTTGACAGAGTTTCACCAGGAAATACAAAAATTAAACTTTCCACAACGAAAATCATAATAAATCATAGTACACATATTTTGCAGTAAATTTTTTGACCATGCAGTATACAAATTGATAAAGATTTTGACAATCGGAAAAAATTGATAGATTCTGGATATAATTTACTTTGTCGCACTATTACTCTTTACTACTAAATACACAGTAATTACAAACCTTAATCACAAACCTAAAAGTAGTGTATGAGACCAGCAAGGGTATAAAAACAATAAATCAAAAAATATTTTTAAAGTTTTAGGATCGCCTACAAGCCGGTTCGGTCTATCCCTGCAGAAATACCACTGGACCCTGTAACAGAAATTTCAATTAAGAAAATATTGATCAATTAATCATACAAGTAGGAAGAGGTATTACGTTTTGAATGGTGGATGATAAATGACTGAATGTTTAATCCAACTGAAAATTGTAGCTGTACAACGCCTGTTAATATTATTCGAACATAAATAAAGACTAATGAAATTTTACATGACGCTGACATGACCCAATGAAATATTATTGATAACAAAGAATAAAAGAACAACAAGATTGATTTTATCGAGAAGGTAGATTTTCAAACTAATGAGCTGTATTTAAAATGTCCCAATTTATTTAACAGACTTACAGAGTAACTTTTGAGAGATTATTGCAGTTGTAATTGATGAAAATCTAATATGTTTTGAAGTATTGAATTTACGAAGGAATTATAAAAATAATTACTTTTTCCGAAAAAGTTTAAAAGATTTAGATTATAATTAATGGACCATATCTAGAAAATGTGAAATAAAACACAATTGAATTCAAATTGTATAACAGCTCACAATTAATTTAATATTTTTTATCATAAATATTTGTTTGCAAAGTGAGTTCACTTTGGTTATGCAAATTAATAAAAATTTGACATCACGTTATTATTTTAAAAGCTAATAATTTAAAATAATATATTATGTTACGAGAAGTAGAAAGTTAACATTATTGATTGAAGACAGAATATTGTCCAAACTGGATGAAATATATAAAGCGACCCTTCTAATCCGAGTGCCATATACTATTTTTTCTTCAGGCGTTAAAATAAAATATCTATAAAATAGATTGCTTCAGCTGTTATAGAAGTATTTCCAATCTAGCCAAAAAATAAAAATAAATGGTAACTTTTTTTGTACTAGTAGAATAATGGGCTATTTCTTCAAAACGTGTCGTGTTATTATACGCTTGAAGAAAAAATAAATTTTTAACACGCTTTTTAAATAAGAATGATAAAATAACATTAAAATAAAAAATTAATATATTTTTGAAATGCATCTGTTTGAAATCATATGTGCAGTGTATCTTAGCAATACATGTTTAAAAAAGTTACATTTTTTAAAAATATTTCACATGAATTGATATAATATTAACCGGAAAATGGGAAATATCATAAGTAATAAAATTAGATCCCATGCATCTTGAGACTTACAGATATCTAAATTGTTGATATCGAATACACAAGATCTGATCTTTCCGTAGTTTGGCGCGCTTTGTATAACTTAGTAAAATTGCCAAACTTATCTACATAAAAAATAAATCAATAAACCAATAAGACAGTATAGCAGCCTGTTACGTTTCAAAAGATAAAATTGTACTTTCGGGATTACGTGAAGAACATTCACTCGGGAGCTAAAACATTTAGAAGTAAGTTGCATAGGTGGAATTTTATTGCAGCTTATTTAAAATTCAATCAGTAAAGTAACATCGCTTTGAAGCGAATAATAGCAAGCATAAAGAGAAATTCTCATACTGCACCATTCTCAATCCCATCGCATTAAGTGAACATTTAGGAAATAGACTAACATAAAATATGAAAATAGTACATACATATGGTTCACTGAAATGAGAAATGGTAATATTTTAACGAGATAATAGTACACAATTCAAAATTTTAACAAAACTAATTTCGTCGGTATTTCTACTGGGTTTTTTAATTTTATGAGATTTTTTTGTGGTAAAAAAATATATTAAAACGGTATTATAGAAGAGGATTTAAAAATAAAGTATCGAAAAATGTAACAGAAGCAAAATATAAAAGCTAAGTTCCAGAAACCCTTTGCTGGCCACCAGATCATAAAAGGATTGAATGCAATGAAAGAGCAGATTAATGATCACTTGCCTCAGAGAGATATAACTGGCGCAAAAGATTGATGGGCCAAGCCTGAAGTTTTGAATGTTTTACTGGATAGAGACGGTTTTGAATCTGAAGTAAAAATTCAAAATATGTGACTCCCGGATTTATCGAAGATGATATAAGAGCTAAAAATGTTAATAGAACATCCTATATATAATTTTCCATATTTGGATTCTAGAGTTTTAATACATACTAATAAATTGCGACATGTCAGATCTTCAAATTACCAAAAAATGAAGTAGAAAAAGTATTGTATATATTTAAAAAAAAAAGTATTGGCGTTTATTAATGATTAAATTTAAGAAATCAAGCTTTACAGTTAATTAAAGAATGTTTATTTCACCTTCTGTAGAATTAGTCTATTATTTTTTCTAAATTCGGCAAGTTTTTATTTAAAAATATTGTTACATTGCCTAAACAGATTTAGCTTCAGGAGTATATTATGTTAATAGTAATTATACAACTACAAGTAACTACTTTATATAGGACAAAATATTTCAACTCACTTGTATAATCTTGATTACAGCTTATGTTAGGTTATGTATTAATAAAATGTCTAGCTTGGTGAAAAATTTTTGGTTTTATAAACAAGAAAACAAAAAAAGAATTCCAAATGTATTTGTATTTTTTCTAAAATTATTCGGCCCTGCGTAAATTTTCTGAACACGTATAATCATAGTTCTAATGGATAGAACTAAATTATCTTTGGACTCTTTTAGCTGCAATTTTTAGGAGCTATATATACGGAATTAAAACTAAATAAATATAATTTCATTTTAAGTATTTTAAGTAAATATTTTATTTAAAATAAGGTTTATTTGTTACATCAAATATGGTTGTTGATAAAAATATCTTACAAAATAATGCAAATGTTGTTTATTTTAGGTGGATTTCAGTGAAAAATAAATTTGAAAATTTAACATGTTGATAGAATCAAATACATTCTTTTTTGCATAACATCGATATATATTTCGTCTAATAATATTAAAATATCATTAAATACAGAATTTTGTTAATATTTTATTAAAATGAAACATCTATAAATCTGAAAAAAATTATCATTCCATTTAGCTTGTTTACCTTCCAACAAGATTTTTCAATTTTGAATAAAATATTGCTGGGAAATCATGGCCTGTATAATATATACGTCATTTATTTAGTTTTCTATTTAGATAACCTCAATAATCAAATGTATTTTCTTCTGTGCCTCATAAAATTTAATGGTACAATTTTATTTTAGTAAATAAACAGTATATCGACTAAACCACAATTCAAATAGCTCCTCCATCCATGCCACCACCAAATTGTCGTATCATCCTGTACCACCATATTCCAGTTAACAACCCCTTTTGATACAGAATATTTGGAATAAATCACAGAGACATATTGTCAGCGGCGTATTTCAATATTATTTTCTCGAAAAAAAATCAGTTTCTATACCGGATCATAATTGAATTTGTTTTACAAAATTATAAATAATGAATTATGATAAAATTATTTATTCTAAAAAATTTTAGTTACTGACTTTTTATTATTAATTTATTGCAAATATATTTTTTTAATGTTATAAACAAAATTAAACGGTATTTCATAGGAAAAAACATATGGCTTCTTTATTAATAGAAAAAAGATTTATAAATAAAATCTAACCAAACAGTGAGTGAAAATTTAAATCTTTTAAATGTTTTCTAATTGTAAAACAATGAACAAAAGGAAATATTGTAACATATAATTAGTACTAAAAAATAAATTAAAAAGAAAGACATTTTATGAACATTATGTGTCAAAAAAGCATAATGAAAAGAAAACCTAAATCAGAAAACTTATAGGGCGACGTAAAAATTTTAATAGTTTATAAATAGAGATTACGTTACTCTATGTTAGAATTTGGTGAACAGAATATTGTAATCTAAACAGTAGAAAAAGTTATTATAAAAAATTAAAACTAACTCAAAATTGAGAAAATACAACTTTAGTAAACAGATATATAAATTTTGGTAAATAGAGTGAGTATTTTTTTGTTTTCTTGCAGTTTATTATTTGAAACATCATTTACCTAGTCAAAGAGTGGAAAATGAAGAGTGCTGGATCATCCATGGTGAAGACTTTACATATCAACTTCCACAAGGAGTTAACCTCACTTTTTAAGTGACAACAATTAAAATCTAAATGCTGCAAGTAATTAAATAATTAAGACAATGGCACGGTAAAAAAACACTGACCAATTAATTAACACATTTGATTGATATTAAATTAGTAAACATAATAAATAAAGAAATAGTAGGTACGTTATTTTATTTTTGAAAATGGTTATTATATTAAAGATACTTACATCAAATTTGTAGTTTTCTGTGTCAAAAATGTTAATTTGTGTCTGAAAATAGGCACTCTTTAGTATTATTATAATATAACTTTATCTTCCTGTTCCAGCTGTTCCTATCCTGCGTTAATCGTGTGACGTTGCTCCATTTGCTCTATTGGATTCTTCGGTTTTCTGCCTCATGTCTTACTTGTTCTTCCTATCTAAGTATTGGCCATTTTATTCTTGCGCTTTACTCTGATTTCTTAAACTTCTTTTGTTATCCTGTCATCTTTCATTGTACTCGTATGTAAATGATTGTCATTCTCCAATTATTGTTTCTATTAATTATATCTTTAAATATGTTATTATTGTCTCCTTACTAATTCGATCGCTCCTTATATTGTATATATATATTGTAGTTCTTAGGACGTTGCACAGTCTTCCAGCTTTTCCATCCCTATGTTTTATTTCATCTGTTCTCCCAGTGTCTTTTATAATGGTTCCTAGGTAGTTAAAGTTTTTGACTTATTCTATGTCTTGTCATGATAACGTTGTTTCTTTGCTCTAGATGGGAATATCATGGTTTGGCTTGTTCGATGTTTATTTCTATATTTATTTTCCTCAGTTCTTCCTTGAAAAATATTAGCTTTTGTTGTATTTTTTTTATCTAATCTAATACCATATCGTCAGCAGATAGAAGCTCTTGTAATATCACATCTTTTATTTTCCATTTATCTTGCATCATGCTTTGGATCTTTCTCTACATTGTTTCATGTAGTTTTAGTACAAAACACTGCTTGAGTCCTATTTTTGTTTTCCTGCGGATTCTTGATTATGCATCCTTACCTTTTTCCTGTTGCTTTTATATAAAGCCTTCAATATTTCATCTTAGTTTCGACTCTACTAAGTCTTATACACCTCTAGATATAATTTCTTCCCATTTTGTTGAAGGTTTTTTTAGATCTATATAGACGTGAATTTCAGTTCCCCTTCTCGCTAGTTTTTCTTCCATTTGCCTCAGTATAAATATAAGATCCTGCGTACTCGTTTCCTTCTTAAATCCTCGTTGTTATTTTTCCATCATTATCTCTAATTGCAGATGAATAATTATAGGCAATAGAAAATTTTTAACAAACTACCAAATCCAATAAAAAATATCCATCAAGAAATAGGAGACGTGCAACTAATCCTATTTAATTTAAATAGAGTTTCAGATCCGCTACTGATTATACCTACAATCTTTGGAAAAATGAGATTGGAATTAATCGTCTCGATTACCCCCATTGGAATAAAAATTCATAAACATGAGTTGGTGGAATTTAAAACTCCATCAATAAAAGTAGGAAATGAAAAATGGAAATAAATTTACCGTTTCGTGTCATTATTATGTCTTTAGAGTGTTTTTTATTAGAGCTTTTACTTTTTTACTTAGCTTTTAATATTTTATCTTTCTTATGGGCATTTAATTTAATTTGTTCATAGGAAATAAAAAGATATTTGGGGCGTGAAGGTATATTAACGTTCCTGCTAAATTTAATATTACAAGCAGAAGAGTTTCTTTCCGTTATAAATTCTTTTAAAAAATTTTACGTCAAAATAAATTTTACAAACATCTTGAATTCGCCCACAAATTTGTAACGTTATAAAACTGATTATAATTAATTTTGACCCAATTTGGTTGGTAAACAATTATGATGATTTCTACCACTTTGTGGAATCTATCCTTTATATATTTAGAAGATGAAATATTAAAATGTTACGATATTCTAAAACTTTAAAATACTCGTTTCGCTATTGTACTTTCGTATCGTCACATAAAATTATAAAGAGTTAAAAGATATTTGATATACAGACATGATTTTTGATGTTCAAGCCCAATAATATTCTTTTTTATAAAAGAGGACAACTTCTAAGATTTACTTGTTCGATTATTACTTTATACTGAAGATATTCTAGATATTCTTGAAAAAATCAAGTTTTTGCTGCTTATCACGAATATAAAGGTTTTCCGTGGTTGTTTCTATAATTTTGTCAAGTGTAGCTTTGTATTTAGTATCGATGAGATGTTTTGTATAGTGTGACTTATCTGCTTAATTTCATTTATAAGTTCGTATGTGTTCCCTATATCTGATTCCAAGATTTCTAAGAGTCTGGACAATATAGATAGCATTTATAATCTATATAAATGCCTAGGTTTTTAATTTAGGATTTTTTTATTATATATATATATATATATATATAAATATATAATTATAAATGCCTAGGTTTTTAATTTAGGATTTTTGTATTTTACATTTGTTAAAAATACACCTACATTATTCCTAAATTTAAAAGATATCACTGAAAATGTTTTTGGATATTTAATTTCTTTAGGTTGTTCTGGAAATGGCAACCTTTTCCTATATAAAAAAATATACCAGGTAAACGAGAAATGTGTCAAATATTATTTTAACTTATTTCAAATGAATTAATTTTAAACAGGTCGCATGTAATAACAAAACTTCGTTCAAGAAAAATATATATTTTCCTGCAATGTGCGGTAATAGAGATATTTCAATTATATTTTATTTATTATGTTTTAGTCAATTACTTTTTTACATTTCACGCCAACTGTATGAACTGTTCGATTTTATTTGAAGCGATTGGAAAAATATCCGGCCCCATTAGTGAAAAAAGTTCTTTGATAAATTTATTCATGAAAAAGGCAGAAAGGCGTCCTAGCAAGTGTCCTCAATATTTTCTTAATTAAAACGCACAGTCTGTATTGATGGAATATTTTATGAGGAATTCCGAGAGCCTTTTTGGAATATAGGGGCAGCTGAAGCACTTTTTAATATGTAGAGGAATATGCGTTTTAATCTCTTTAAATACTTCGGCTGATCATACATTTATCAAACAATGGATGGAAAGATATAACTTAAATACGGTCATTGAATATTTAAGTATTTATTTTAAATGAATGTTGAAATAAGGTAGAATGTAATACAATCTAACTCGAGAAAATCCTGAGATACTTTGATGTCCGCACATTAACAAGTAACTTTTCTTTATAAAATTTAAAAAATAAATAAAAAAGTGGCTTTGTAATAATATAGAAAGAAATTGCAACTTTTATACTACTACGTTTAAACGGTGATTAAAATTTATGGCAAGATAAATGTGAATTCATATGGATACGACCAGAAATATGTTTTATTCTTAGCATAAACACATATTTTTGTTATTGCTTATAAGTAGAAAAGTTCAGTTTCATTGTTGATTGATTCTTATGTAATGACAATTAATTCGCAAAGTAATTATAAGATGCAGTTGAACTAAAATATTACAGGGTAATATAGAAGGCCTAGTCCCCCCTACTGGTGGGTTTGATCTGATTTATATTCTGGTGGCATCAGGTTTTACCTTATGAATATCATTAACTTGGTTTAACTTCAATAATTATTGAACTTTTTATATGTCCGATCGGTAGGAGATGAAAAAATTCTCATAAATAATTTAATGGAAATGTGAGTAAAAAATTAGAAGGAAAAGTTCTAAAACAGAAATTAAATGTTTCTGATTCGACGAATCTGTAAATAATTTTATCAAAAATATGTCTGGATCAAACTTTTGTTTTATGTAAATATAAAATTTCTGTTTTCTTTTCAATGTTAAAAAAAATCTTATATATTTTAACGAGATTTTTGGTATAAGTAAAACTTTGAGAAAAAAAATACATGGGTCTATTATTATTACACATATGAACCAATATAATAAATGGTTCCAAATATTTCCGAACTAAGGGTTTAATCTTAAATTAGAATTTCTCTGTATAATTTATGTGTAATTTTGTAATTTAATGAACAATTTACATGGAATTTAGAATTCAAATATTGAGCAGGGTGTCACATAAGATAATTAAAATTTTATATTTTTTTTTATTTTGGTACAAATAAGATTTAGCATAATACTTAAAAAGGATAAATTTGTTAATTTGTATCATATTAAATTTTTTTTATACTTGGAGTTACAGTTAAATATGTATAAATTAGAAAAAAAATGTACACAGAGTTATGCGATATGTCTTCTCAAAATTAACAAAATTTAGGGAATTAAAATTAAAAAGACATTTTATTTAATGCAGGTTAATAAAAAAGTCTGCGTTGTAATAGAAAAGAAGTGCTATAATTTGAAACTAGGATATTTAAATTTGTTTTAAATTTTTTAGCTGTCAGATCATAGATATTATTTACTACCTGTCTTTGAAATCTGAAAGATTACAAAAGCTACGTCTTTCTTATAATACAGCAAAAGTTTCACTTTGTAAAAATGATTAAAAATCAAGGCTTAGGTACTTGGTTAAAAGGTTAATAGTTCCGTTAATTTGTTCAATATACAACCCTAGTACTAAGTTACAAGCATTTAGGTAAGTAGACAATTGTTTTAGATACTTCAAAAATAATTTATAACAAATTTAATTTACTTGCTTTTTGTTGTGACCTCAGTAATTATTGATAGTTGTTAAGGTTGGATTTAGGTCAATGTAAAGAGCGTTGGAGATGAAAAGCTTGTATTTGCCAATGTTTCAATCTGAATTGGACCATCCTCGAGCCACTAAAAATTGGAAAATTATAATTACAAATTTCGTCATTGTAAATTTTTAAAGTACAGTATTTAAATTATTCAATCCTTTAAATGAATTAATATGTATATAAAAAATATGTTCATATAAATCATTTTTCAATAGAAGGATATTAAAATACAAAATAAATATATATATATATATATATATTAAAACACAGATAGACTAAAAATAAATTTTAAAAACGATGTTATCTATTGCCTACTGCCTACTGAATTTTTACGTGTAGGTAAGTAAAGATCGTGTTGGTTATTAAGTCAATAACTTTTTAAACCTTTTAAATCTAAATTTCACTTCAAGTTACAAAAACTTTAATCTCACGTATAATAACTTTCTGCCTAACTGAAAGGATAACTACATATAACATGAAAATACGTGACTCCGCTTCCAAATTTCTTCCTAATGAAAGATAGAAGAACATTCTACTGTCTTATTATTACTCTGATAATAATCGGAAGGCAGTAGTAGTATAAAATTTTGCTTTCTGCATAACTTTGGGCTGCTGGTGCGAAGCGAGATGGAGATGGTAAGAATGATTTTTGTTTGTCATCGACCGTCCGGTAGCCTGTAGCGTATTAAATTAAATTATGGTTGAGGAAAATATTCCTGCTTTAAGAACAAATTATAGTCACAAGAAACAATACAGAAACAAATCCAGAATCTCGAAAATTGCTCCGAATCTTCTGGATTAAAATTTTTTATCGTAAAAACCAAGGGAGTAATCTTCTCCAAAAATCATCTATTATACTATTCTAACCTTAATTTATACAATAACCCTTTTTTGTAGAAAATATTACATTTCTAGGAATGACTTTTGATTAAAAATTAACCTGGGAGCAGCACATACAAAACATTATATGCAAGTAATCAAATGGTATGAACATCCTAAAAATTATGGATGCATAGCATATTCATCCGCCAAGGAATCAACCCTTAATATTCTCAATACCATTCAAAATTCTGCATTACGAATCAGTTTAGGTGCTTTTTCGTCCAGCCCCACTGAGAGCTTACTCTACGAGGCCAGTGAGCCTACCTTAAATCTACGCAGACACCTTCTCAGCCTCTCTTATGCGGCATATATATCTGCAAATCCAAACTACTGCACCTACAAAAATACTTTATCAAGACGGTTTAGGTTAGAATTCCAGAAGCATAAAAGGATGGAGCTCCCTCTCCCTACGAATGAATAAACAGATCTTTACAACTACTACATGTATACCTTTCAACAACCTTTCTTCACACTCTCATACATTACTCTCCTTGGATAACGGCTTGTCCAGATTGTGACACAATACTTTCAAATTTAAAAATTTTTAAAATCCGAAACTTCTACTAGTCTAATTAAAAACGCAATCCTCGAAAAGATATCCCAGTTCAAAAAATACATTCTATACAGACTCTTCAAAACTGGAAGATGGCGTAGGATCTGCTGTTGTTGCTCCTGAGTTAGTTAAACGAATTAAACTTTCCAAATATATCCAGCATTAATTCAGGGGAATTTTATGCAATTTTTCAGTCCCAAAAACTACACATTAGGCAAACTATTTCTATTTCTAACAGACTCCCTTATTAGCTCAGTCAAATATATCCAAATAATCCACTTCTAGCTTTCATGACTACACGGTTTACAAGAAATGCAGAGGGAAGTCAAATTTCTTTGGATCCCGTCACACTGTGAAATAACTAGAAACAAGAAAGCAGACGCAGAAGCCAAGAATGCCATCCATGATCCAATTACTGTATGTTCAAGAGCAATCGTAACCGATTCCAAAGCATTTTTTAAAGTATCAGTGTTAAATTTTTGGAAAAATCAGTCGTCCCAATTAGAAACTAAATTAAGAGAAATCAAAAAAAGTGTAGAATGTGTCTCTTACAAATAGAAGGGAACAGATAGTCTTATTGCGGCTCAGGACAGGTCATACAAAATTCACACGGAGCTATCTCATGTCAGAATCTCAACGTCAAAATTGTGTCCATTGCCACTGCCAACTAAGTGTTAACCATATATTTTATTGAAATATCCAAACTTTGAAATACAAGAACATTCAGAATCCATCAGAACTTAAAAAAATTCTTGGAGACAACTGTAATATTAAAATACTTATGTGCTTTTTACATTCTATTAATTTACTGTATAATATATAATTTTTTGTTAAGTTTGTTATAATTTCGTTTATCATGGAATTACTAATAATGTTATTAATCAATGTTTAGCGCTAATAACCTAAAGGGTTGATGCGCTTTGTTCTTAAAAAAAATTATATTCACCTCTATTCCTGGATTTAATTCAATTCTAGACACCAATTTCATGAACATAACAAAATAAACATTTTCAAAGTAAAATTTTAATGAGAAGGAATAAAAAATAAAAAAATATTTTTACGCTTCCTCTTTTACTCTGCTAAAACCCTAAGGTTTTATAATGAGAATACAAATGCAATATACAAAATAACCCAAAAAAATCGATATGGGAGTTTTGTTTGATAACAGATGAGGTGAACAACCCAACAAACATTTCACTAGAAAAAAGAGTAGGTCGGAGATATTTACAGCTATCATGCTATTTCTATTCAATTGAAATTTACCTATATTTTGCGTGTCTTAAATTGAAACTCCTACAAAAATTAATTTAAAAAATTTTGCACTCCTGTAATAAAATAAAAACTAAAAATTTACATTCCCAGTGTTTGGACAATCATTCTGTATATTAGCATAATTTCAATCATCTGTTTTATCATATATAAGAGAAGAAGTTCAAAGAACGGACAAAAACCGAGAATCAGCAAAACTGCAAGCGATGAAAAAATTTACTTTCGAGAAGAAGCTTTATTCTAGGGCTAGGGGAAGAGGAGTTACAGAATTCAAATCCCACGCGTAGATAATAAAAAACGCTGAACTTCGTGTTTACATAAAAGTATTACATTTCATTAACAACTTAATAATATTTTATGGTAGAAATAAAAATTAGTCTAGTAATTGTCGTAGAACTGAACAGTTTTAGAAATAAAAATGGTTTTTAAAAAAGAATATACAGAGTAATTTTATTTAAGTTGAATTTATACGAGCAGCAATGAAATGAAATATCGCGATACCATTTCGATTTTAATGCTATTGAATTAGTTTGGGCAGATTTTAAGTCATTTTACAATAATCATATTTTCAGAGATGTATACAGCGATGAAAAAAAAATGGTAGCATCAAGAAAAATTTATTTCTAAATTAGAGATTAAACACATAACATAAATGTTGGAAATAAACTTATAAATAATTTAATGAGCAAACGAATCAATGACCTATGAGAAAAGTTGTAAAAATCCAACTGTAAGAAATGTAGAAAACTAAGTTGACTATAAGAACAATCTACACATCCATTTTAAAGTATGAGGCACTAATTGGGTATTCAAATCAATTGAAAATCTATCAAGAAGCAAACAAAACTTGCTGGGTTTACTAAGGGGAAAAGAAACAACGGAATCAGAGAACAATTGAAAATATCATCACTAAAGAATAAAATAGTAGCAGAGAAGCTGAAATGAACGAGACATCTCTGTAGAATGTACGATGCCAGGAACTAAAAAAGATACGGATATTGAAAAATAAAATTCAAAAATACAAAGTAAAGATCTGTAATAAAGTTTTGCTGAAATATTAAAGAGAAAGAAATAAGTTGAGTTAAAGTTAGAAACATGGCAAGAGTTAGAAATGAATGGAGCAAGTTTGCTTAATTATGAAATTGTAGATAAGTAAACCAGGACACATACAAGGTGTACCATTTAAAAAATACATTGAGGACGTTATGTCCAAAAACCTGTTCAATAAAAATAGGTGTGATACAGGATACAATGTGCATTCTTGAAAATAAGAATCAACCGGAGTGATAATTTTCTATAATTATTTTTTTGCAAATAACCAATTCATTTTATATTTTATTATGTTAAATTTATTATTAAATATATCAATAAATAAATTTTATATTCAAAACAAAAAATTACCATTGGGTACCCCAATATCGACAATTTTAGAAATTATTTTTATGGATAATCTGGAACAAAAAATGTTTAATTCAAATATTTCAAAAAATGTACTGTTTTGTTATAGGTAGATATGTTAATGATGTTCTGACTGGTTTTACAGGTAGTGATAAATAATTCAATATTTTCGTTAATTTTATTAACTACTTACTACAAAACAAACCGTTGAATTTAAAGAGAACAATTCTATAAACTTCTTAGATATAACTATCAAAAGAGTAAACTGTAATCATCAATAAATATGAAAAAGATAAATTATACTCATCTATATTTCCACAGTCTTCCAAAGCGTTTTTAAAATATATTCAAATTTAACCCAGGTTTCCAATCGTGGAAAATGGTATGTATGTCAGATACCGAAACCTGGATCAGATTAAACTACATTTTTAAAACGCTTTGGAAGACTGTGGTAATTCAGATAAGTATAATTTATCTATCCACATTTATTATATTTTCTACAAAGTAAGAGTTGAAACAATTAATTTAGTATAATCTTCAATATTCAATTTATCATACAAATATGATTATTATCTATGTCACATAAATTAACAACTTATAATTCAATTATATAGAGCTTTTTCAGTACCAATGAGTTTAGAAGATTTTAAAAGGGAAATTAATATAATAAAATATGTCACTATATCTAATAATTATCCATTACATCTAATCAATAGGTTGATCAATAAAAAGGAAGAAAAAATTAGCATTAACCTTATATTTCCGAAACAACCAAACCATGACGGATCATACAGAGTACTTAGATCATGCAGAACAATTACATATTTTGGAGTTCTTTTAAATAAAATATCAAAACTCGTATTTCCTACAATATTCTTTAAAGTAAAAATAATCGATTCATTTTTATCAAAAGTAAAACCAAAAATTCCTAAATTAAAAAAAACAACAGGTATTTACTAGATAAAATGTCCGGATTGTAATGCTATTGGCCAGACCCATAGACATTTTTAATTAAGATACAGTGAACATTTACGATCTTCTAGATTAAAACAACCTGATAAGTCACATTTTGCAAAACACTTCATTGACACTACACTTAACAGCACAACTGAAACAGTTCATATTAAGTGGCAAGAAGAAGAAGAACTTAATTTTTTGGAGGAATTTGAAATTATAAAATATATACAATGTCCTCAATATATATACTTAATGAACAATTAAATCTGGGAAGTTCAATTATTTTAGATTACCTTTTGGATTACATAAATAATATTAACCATATTTTTAGAAAATTTATATTATAAAAATTCACACTCTATATATGTATTGCTGTATTAATTGGTTTGAATTTTTATAATGGTAAATGAAATATATACATGAAAGATCTGTCAATTTTAAAATAAATATCAAAAGAAGCTCTTAAAATGGCGAAACTTAAGTCACATAATAATTATTAAAAAAGTTTTGCCATACTGTGGAGATTTAAGTTAAGTATAATTTATCTTTTATATTTATTATAGATAGATTGTACAAAGCAAGGGTCGAGAAATAGTCAATAAAAAAAATATTTTGAGTTACACATTTTTTAATGAATGACATTTTTAACTGTATGAATCAATTGTTGTCTATTACGTAGTAAACTAAAACAGCAACCCCAAAACAATTTTTTTTTTTTTTTTTTTTTTTTTTCTTTGGCAATTTTTATCGACCAACTCCGGAAGCAACCAATAATAGAATAGAAAAAAATTTTACATCTTTTTCATCACGAAAATTTTCTTTCTTTCTTAAAATCTGTATTTGGTATTTGTTTTAATTATTTTGTCTTTATTATCTATAAAATCTAATAGAATTACTTTTTCCATTACTACTCCTTCCGCGTTCCATATTACAAAATGGCATATTACTTTATTAGTTACTCTAAGCTGTTCTCGCCCTTATTAATATTAAATATTATTTTTCATGTAACCTATTTTGATTTTTTGTGTTCATATAGCTTCGAAAGAGTTCATATCTTGAATAGATGTGGGATATTTTATTTCAATAACATCCACTTCTTAAACAAACCATCGGGGCTCGCTCTCTAATAAAATTCATGGGATGATAACTTCCCATTTTGTTTCACAATCTTCTAGACTGTAAGGATCGTGTAAATTTCAATTTTCTATAGCTTGTATTTTGAATTTTGACTATAGCAAAGACTTATTATATATTATTAAGAGTGTTGTTAACATTTTTTCAAACGACTGAAAAGTCCTCTCTTCTAATTCAATAATTTATTGGTTTGTTAGTTTTAATTTTACCAAGAATTTTGTATCGTTTTCCATATATTTTTCAGGTTTAATAAAATAAGATTGTTTCAAAAGATCATCAACGTAATAATATTGAACATGTTTTTGAGTAATATATTTTTTTTTTATTATTTAATAATGGGAATGCACCTAATCTAAAATATTAATCAACATTTTTGTTTTAACCTAAATTCCTAAGAGTTTGTAGACTAGATGTCACCTATGGTCCATCCTAGTTTTTACCGCAATTTGCTCACTTTTTTGTTGTGGCTACACAGCACAGCACTGACTCTGCTGGCACTAACTTAACACTTATACAAGCTCAAACGGTTTAGTTCTTTTGAGCCTTCGCATCTGGGGTTGGTTGTCTAGAAGCTGGAGCACTTCAAGGTTGGGATGTTTGTGGAGCCTCTCTTCATGACTCCTGGCGACTTTCTTGATTTCATCTGTAATAGATTCGACTTGGAGGTCTCTATGTAAATCGTAGTTCCGAACAAACCAAGGAGCACCTGCTATATTCCTCAGTATTCGGTTTTGTAACGTTTCTAGGCATCTATAATTGCTTTGTTTGGTACAACCCCGTAGTTGGAGGCCATAAGTCTACACCGGTTTCAAAACCTGTTTGGAAATCAGTAGTTTATTCTGAATGGAAAGCTGAGAGTACCTTCCTATCAACCAATACATGTTTTTATACTTAATCTTCATCTGTTCAGTTTTCTTTTTAATTTCATGTCTTAAACATCACAGCAATTATTATTAAGCAATATTCTTCTTTTTCTAAAAATATTTTTGGTTAGTATTATTTACTCCAAAAGTTGATCTAAGATAATTGATCTTCCCAGGTTTATTTGTTCATTCAATATATTCAGTATATTGGGGATATTTTAGATGTATCTTTATTTTACATTCCTCCAAAAAATCAAGTTCTTCTTTCTTGTCACTTTTACGTACTTTTAAGTACTTCCATTGTTGTTTCCATTGTGTTATTAAGTGTAGGTTTTTTGTTTGGTGTCAATGAGGTGTTTTGCGGAATGTGACTTAACTGGTTGTTTTAATCTATAAGCTCGTAAGTGTTCAGTTTCTTATGTTAAAATTTCTAAGGGCATGGCTAAGATAGATGACATTACAATCCTGTCAAGTTAGTTTGTAAATACCCGATTTTGCAAATTTATTAATTTTAGGTTTCATTTAATAAAAATGAACCTTATTATTTCTTACTGTAATGTTTGGCGTCTAGAATAATGTATTGTTTTACCATGAATAAATTTAGCAACTATTAAATTTTAATACTTTGTCAAATTATTGTACATATTCAAAAGTGAACTTTCAGTACAAAACAACAAATGTCTTAAACAAATTTCGATATATCTATAAAGGCCGCCAGCTTTAATAGCTGGAATTATATTTCCTTCATTTTCCTTACAGTACAGTGAAAATTTTAATTTCCTTGCATTTAGCATGTTCACCAAAAATATATAAAGAGGATATTAAGAAAATCATTTTCAAATTCAATCTCTAACTTTGGTGTTGGTCTTGACTTATTCTAGTTTATATTGATGAGGTAATTGCTACTAATATGATATGAGTATATAATATAAGTGAAAATTTAACGGAATTATTAATAATGCTTTACGTTTTTGGGACCAACTGTAAATGAATAATTTTGAGGATTCTTTTAACTAATAAATCAAATTGAAATTTAAAGTTAACATACATGTAAAAAATAAAATATGCTTATCTGAATAATCCATTATTTTCCAAAATCTTATGACAACTGTTTCACCTTTCGGCATCGTCAGATAAGATTAAAAAAATTGACAGGCATTACACATACACACTTGATGTTATAAACTATATCATTCTTATCCTTTTTCTACAACATTTGATTAACATATATGTATTACAGAAGCAATCTAATGAAGGTTAACATGCCAGATTTTTTTGTTCGTTTAGTACTCTTCACTGAGGATATCGTAAATATATTTCTACTTAAAATTCTTCCCAAAAATCAAGTTCTTGCTTCCCATAGCATTTATGAAGAAGCTCCATTGTTGCTGTTAAGTGGAGATTTGTGTTTAGTCTCAATGAGGACTTTTGCGTAAGATAACTTATGTGGTTGTTTTAATCTACAAGGTCGCAAATTTTCACTAGTTCTCTGATTTCAAAATTTCTAATGGTTGGACCAATATAGATAGTGTTACAATCCGTACAATTTATCTTATAAATACCTGATTTTTTAAGTCAGGAATTTTTGTTTTTACATTTGTTAAAACTGGACCTACGTTATTCTTTACTTTTAAAAATATTACTGAAGCTGTTTTCATATTCTATGTAATATTTCAATAGATTATCAAAAATTATGTTTCGAGCAATTACTTCATTTTTTTTCTTTGAAATAAAGAGTAATATAGGTTCATTTTTAACAAATGTAAATACCAAAATTCCTAAACTAAAATAAATCAAGCATATAATTTGTCTCGATTGTTTCTGTAAAATTGTAGAATTTTAAGATTTTACATTCATAATGGACATGTTACACAAAGTAAAGGTAGAAACAATGATTATGTTTAAATTTATTTAAGCAAATAAAATTTAAACTAATTTTAAAGGATTCAAAAAATGTATGTAATATTATGGAGATACACACATCATCATATAAATTCAGAAGTAAACATAATATTTATAACGATTTTGACTTATTTTATGAAATTTACAGGTTATATTTTCACTTAGGCAATAACAATAAAGATATTGTCTTTTGATGAAGCAAATTTCGACCAATTTAATGTTATGAAAACAGTAACGTTTATCTTTTTTTTATCTATTTATTTTTAAGGTTAGAATTAATTTTTGCTCACTTCTAATTGATGAAAAAAGAATGTATGGCCATTAGTGGGATCCATCACTAATATTGTGACGATATTAAATAGATTAATAGAATTATAAGTAAGTAACTTTTGTTGTTGGTCCACACATCAATCGAAGAAACAAATCACAAACGAAAATGCATAAGTTAACTTTTTATTTGTTGACAAATTTTCAGGTTGTATTTACTCTTTAATTAAATAGTTATAGTTTTACATATTTTCTACAGGTTTTTGAAATTTTCTCAAAACAATTTATTATAATATCATATTTTTTAAATCTAACTTTCATATAAAATCATGTTTTAAATGCTAGATGATAGTTAATCTAAAGATTACTGCTTCCGAGGGAACGCGTCATTTTATGAGATATTTCTCAACGATTCGCCATCTGTATGCACGATAACTCAACTACTTAATGTAGCCAGAGACGAAACACACCTAGAAGGTGGGTAGATGTGCACAGTAACTCAACTACTGAGCGTAGCCAAAGGCACATCTCCCTTACTGAATAAGCCAATTATAACCAAACAGCAAAACGTTAGGAAATATCTCATAAAATGACGCTGTCCTCCGAAACAGTAATCCTCATGTTTTAAGTGCTTTGGATTTTTTTGTAAAACATAGTTCCATATTAATAATATATCAGACAATTCTCCATACTTCACGTGAAGTATTCCCAGTTTAAATTTTCTGAAAATCCTTAGAATTCGTGAAGACATATTCCCTGACTTTGGTTAATAATTGTTTCTTTCCATTACAATAAATATTTTAAATTATTTGTAAGAACTTTCACGAAAATCGGATGAAAAATAAAGCTAGTGGATTATTTTAAAGTTTTGCGAAACGTCCAGATGGCTCTTAACCATTTGCAAATATAATTCAATGCAATTTTTGTCTAGTATAATGATTTACTGTGTTAATTCATAACTTCTTATACAACTTTGTTTGAAATGTTTGATGGAGTTTTCTTTTGAAAATGGTGTAGTTTGTTCTTTAGGTTTTTTTTCTCTTGCGAGCATTCTTTTAGCATTTTCCTTGAAAATGTTTCACTCTGTTTTTTGTTAACATATTTTATTTGTATTTCTCTCTCTGTTATTACTTTTTAATATGTTTGTTATTCTTCGCCTCCATCTCATATGGTATGCAATAGATATTCAATTTCACAGTAAACTTGCATTTCAAATTTGAGGAAACTGGAAGTTATAAACTTTAATATAAAACTTCCTTCGTACGAACTTGGGATTTATAAAAAATAAATATACATAAAGTTTTTGCCAGCCGTCCAGGCAATACGCGATTTTACGATGCTGATTCAAGACTGACATTATTGCAAGATTTTTATTTAGAAACAAAGCGCACTTGAATTGACCCACATACTGACAAAGTATGGAATAAATTTTAAGTGCAGACAGACGTTATCGATTGGTTTGGTTACTTGACGATAGGACGATATAATATTACTTGCCCTCTTGTTGCTTTTCCACTGGAGAAAGGTACATGGGTCACATTTAAATGAATACAGCAAACAAATCGGATTGCGGTGACAAAAATTAACTATCTTAATCAATTACGAGATGAATAAATTATGTACAAATGGAACACTAATAATGCTAGATCCTAGGCCGGAAATATGTTACAAGAATAGAAATAGAGATTGAGATTCTAGAATGATTTAAAAATTGATAAATATTTTAAATTTAAAATTTACAACTTAATAAGTACATTTTTATTACAGTTCATATTTTTTTAGGTCTTGTTTCCTACAAACTTCCAAAAGATTTCCGTAAACATGATATCAGCACCTGCTTATAAAACTAACAATACGTTAGACATCTTTAGGTAAATATTAAAGATAAAGTCCTCTTTTTAAAAAACTCTGGGATTTATAAATTATCTTGCGGTTCTTAATAGTCTTTATATTGGTCATTATGGTAGATATCTAGAAACTAATATTGGTGAACATTTTAGAGATTTTGAGAAATTATATAATGTTACCAATTTTGCTTCAAATTCAGCTTTTGCAAATCTTATACATTCCTACCAACATGATTAGAACTTAGAACAAATATCATTTAATACCAGTTGCGAAAAGGGTATTAGATTAAATCGACTAGAAATGTTAGATATACATAAAGTTCATACCAACCTTAATATTAACTAATTAAATGAATTATTTTTCTTTTTACATACCTTTTAATAAATACATTATTAATCTTCTTGAATTTATCATAATTAAATATTTTTACACCTCTTTTAATTTCATTAATTTTATAAATTTTGCCTTTTTCCTAGACTAAATTTCTTATTTTTTTACCTCTTTTAATTTCATTAATTTTATAAATTTTGCCTTTTTCCTAGACTAAATTTTTTATTTTTTTACCTCTTCAAATTTTATTTATATTAATTATTCATAAATCATATTTCTAATCAATTCGGAATCTTATTTATATACTTTTCCTTATTAAGATATTTAGGTATAGTATTTTTATTCTAAATAGCAAAACTTAAATTTTAACTCAATTTACGAGGTTCATCCAATATAAGTACTTGTAAATGTTAAGAACTTTGTGAGAATGGGTATTTAAATATTATATTATACATATATACCAGATATAATCAACCGCACACGCATTTATAAGTGTTTGAGTGAGTTTCTATGGTTGTAAAGCCTTTCTAAGTTTTCTAACAGTAGTTAATTAATAAAATATGGCTAGATTATGAAATTCCACAAATAAGAAATGACAATTATATACTTAGAAATAAATATTTACACATATAGACGCAACAAGTTGTTTTAAATATATTCGAGTGTTTAAAAGAAGATAGTATATAATCGGACAATTAAATAATTAAAAGAATTTCACAACTAACAGAAATAAATGAACATGTCATAAAAAAAGAAGATGAGTATCTTGTGTTACTTTCCTTACAACCCATTATTATTAGACTAAATAACGATTCTTCTTCAGAATTTGAGTACGAAGATTTTTAAAGTAAACTTTTATATAAATAACCAAAGTACTACTTTTTTAGTATGTAACCTTTCCAAGACGAATGATATTTACATATGTTTTTATTAATTTTTAATATTGCAATGGAAGCAGTTTTCTTTAATTTGGTTTTACTAGTAAGAATGTGTTTTTTATTTTTCAAATAAAGTTAATTTTTAGTTTATCCTGCTTTCAATAATTTTTAACATCATCTGAGACATAATTACGAAAAATATTGAAACTTTTTCAACATAGATAAAAAAGTTATTTCAAAAATAAAACATTTCATTCATTATTAAAAACTAAGAGTGGATTATAATTATATACTATCTATAAGGTCTATTTTATTATTTACGTGAATATCAAATTTATGTAAAATTTAACCACCTACGCGCATGGATCATCTTTGTTTCTTGGATTTTTATAATAATTTTTTGGAGGTTTTGTAATTTAAAATAGAAATACTAAGATGCCACTATCTTCAAAGTTTTCTCTCATAAATGTATAAGTGTTGATTAATTTTTTATTTTATATTATTGTAAAAAATAATTAAGTCTGAATTGCCCAAAATTTATAATTTAAAATTTTTATCCTTAAATGACTTCTTATCTGACTTTCTACAATAGATTAACTTGATCGACATTTGTTATCTTAAAAGTTATTGCTTAATTTTATTCAATAACCTTGTAAGTATACTTGTTTTTTAAAATATTTTATGTAAACTTAATTTTCTTTATTTTTGCGTTACATTACTTGCAATTTCTCACTACAAAAACAACTTATGTAAAGTCACACAACATAATCTAGGTAATAAATAACCAGCGTTAAGTTATGTGAAAGTACATATCTTTATGTAGCAATTATTGAACATAATGATTTTATATAAATAAATCACACGTTATTTTATGTAACTTTCAGCAACTTGTCATGTAAAATTAAGAATTAATAATGTGTTATTACTTCATTAGATCTGCTACAGTACAAATTATATTATGATGTAATAAGTAAAAATCTTTTACGTAAAATTAAAATTGGCTATGTATAGTTACATGATAAAATATGTAATATGACAGTATAGATAATGTAAAATCAAATTAAATAATTTATAAAATTAATAAATGGAAATGTATATTGAAATTTTAAATTAGGTAATATTACATAACATTTTACATAGCTTTCAGTAACTCGAATTGGGGATGGAGGTGTCCATATTTGATTTTAACTGTTCCCATTTTTTTGAAGACTGCTGCATAATATCACAATGACTTTTGGATTAACCATAAGTTAACTGGATGACGAAGAATTGTAAAATATGTATTTCCAACAAGATGATACAACAGCACATACCACCATAGAAACATTTCAATATCTTGGAGCAGTTATTGATAACAGAATAAATAGCAGGGAGACTGAAATCCCATATATAGGTCCTTCGATTTAAATATACGCCATTTTTCCGTATGACCGTACCTCAAAATTTTGATTTGTTCAACGTAAATTCATAATCTGGAAGAATTGAGAAATCGCAAAAGTGTGAAGAGATCAAAACTCATCGCAAATGTTTCATAAAGTTTTTACTGGATTACGAAGAATAGATGGTTCCTTATTTGGACGTAAATATATAATATTTTCAAAAAATTTTGTAGTTTTATGTAAATTTTAAAATTATTTAGATATTAAATCAAATATTTTTTTCTTTTTTGTTGCAGTATCATTTCGAGGTTATAAACTTTTGATAAAAACGTCAAGTAATAAATATCTTTCTGTGAAATATGTAAAATATGATGTGTTCTTCTTCTACGTTTTATGTAAGCGAAAATATGATTACCTCGAAATGTTTATTAGTTTTTTTTTATTACTATGTTTGCATTATATTCAGCCAATTCCGATAAGTGAATCGTCCACAACATGAATTTAAAATAAAACTAACAGCTTTTTCAGACCCAGAAATTCAATTTAGCAGAGCGTTAAAGGGTACATATAACTAAACGCAACTAACCGCTACAAAGTTCCTATCGCAGAGAATTTCTACCCTCGAACAAATTATCAATTCAGATTATCTACCGAGTTGGATTATATTTGTGATTTAAACCCGGTGTTTATATCAAAGACTATTCCAACTGTTGCAACTAAAGGATTTTGATGTTAATAGCTCGTGAACGAATCTAAGGGAAGAAATCTAAGAATTCGGGTACAAACTATATAAAAAATAGAAATATAAAATAACATAAGCAAACTGGGAAGAGAAAATCTTAAGTTAAAATAATTAAAATTTACTAATTAATAAAGAAGAAACGGATTTCTGAAAAATTACTTTGGAATAACAACCCAATTTAAATTTCAACTTCAACGCATTGAGTATCTCATGATGTTTTAGAGGGTAGTTCTCAATAATTTCATTTATATTTTTTTGCTAGCAAATAGACCAAATAAAATTGGGCTTAACTGCTAAACCTACAACACTCTTTCACTAATTTAATTTGTTGAAACACAGTGTAAATATGAAATATAGAGTTGGAATAAAAACAAAGATTTTTACCAGAATCTGTTTTTTTCTTTTATTTAAAAAAGTTATTTGCATCCCTTTATTTTCTAAACCCTCATTAGGACTCAACAAGAAATATTTTTCCCTCAATGTCATTATTTTATTTAATATAATTATCGAGAATAAGTGAAATTTATTTATCTCCCCCAAGGAAAGCGGAACGGTTAATGTCCTTCGTCTATTCCCCGTACAAGTGGAAATTTGGACTAGGTCTGAGAAAATGTGGGTGCAGGGAGGAATGGTATTATGTAGCTCAGAGATAGTTACTGACTCAGTATTTTTCTATTGCTATAAGAAAAGTTTAAATGCAACTTGCTTTTAAATTTCAATCGCTTAGCAGTAAAATTACACATCAAATACTGGGAAAAATTAGACAACAGACAGCTCCTCTACCTTAGAACTATACAAATCTATAACAATATTGATGCATTTTTACAAGTTTTCGATTTTACATTCACGTCAATGTAATTCATATAGCTCATATAGCTCATATCGCTATCAAAGTTGATCTTACAGAAAGGTATGGTACTTTACTCAACATTAATATGGCACTAAGTTTATCAGTTTGCTCTTATAAATTAATAGTTATAACAGTTTATTTTCTGCTTAGACCAAATTACTTTAAAAGTTTTAACTTTGCCACGCAGTTACGTAATGTTATGTCGTTCCGTATTATTCTATTGTTAAATAATGTTATGGGATTTGTCGACTTGTGACTCAGTATAATTTTAATACCAGCTATTAAAACCGTCGTCTTCTTTTTATTCTTAGTAGCACGATCTTGGTTATTAGACATTCTAAACACCGAGTTATACCAAAAGATCAATTTCATCCTTCTCTGAAGTTTGAAATACGAGCTTAGACCCGAGCAAATACTAATCTTTCTTAATGAATTAACCCTCATATAATTTTCATACAGCTAATGTACAATTTCATAAGGATATCAGTTATAAAAATTTGAACATTATAATTATTGTTTCTACTCGTCTACCCTTGCGTTGAGCAATCTGTCTTTTATAAATGTAAGGGGTAAATATACTTCCAGTGTCAGTGAGGTATTTTGCGTAATGTGACTTATCTTGTTGTTTTAATATACAGGATGCGTTGAAGTACGATTAGTCCGCTATTATTGAAGTTCCGAAAAAAAAGTTTTTACAAGAAGTGTAGGCAGTCTTGAGATTCACATTTTAAAATTATATACAAATATACAGTGTATTTAGGAACGCAGTGCCAGATAAAAAAATTATTTATATTTAATAAAGGATCTACAGCCACCTGAAAATCACATTTTTTTGAATTTAGATGTCTGTAGAAAATCAATAAAAACGCCTTACATGTTCCTAACTTTTCAAGTTAGATTTAAAAAAAAACAAAATATAAACGTGATTATTGGTATGTGACGGTTAAAGCCAGTCTGAAAGATAATCCTTGGTTTAACCCGTTGAATGTGAATCTAGCCAATCCTAGTCTGTTAAGGCCTGAAAAGTTTCAATGTTTTCATCTTTAATCCGCTAAAGATGAGTCTAACCAAGTTTGGGTTAGCTTAGGTTAGTTGAGGTGTGCCCGGAACCTGTTCCCATGGGTGGCAGACAGTGTTGAACGAGGAGCGTCCACAGACTGGTTCGAGTACTTCTCCGAACTGAAGGCGGCTGCAGAGTGTTTGAAGAACGGGAAGGCACCGGGGGTGGATGGGATCCTGGCGGAAACTGTAAAGCTCCTGGCACACACGGTCGTGAGGAACTTCAACCGACTGCTGGCGGAACAAACGTTCCCCAGGGAGTAGAAGAGGGCAGGCCTCTGCCTAATCCCTAAGGGAGAGAGTGGGAAGTACAGGCCGATCTGCCTCCTGGGGGAGATTGGAAAGCTATACGAATGCATGATTAGAGAGAGATTGAATGCGGAACTGGAGGCCGTGGGGAGCATGTCCGAAAAGCAGTTCGGCTTCCGAAAGGGCAGATCCACCACGGACGCAGTGAAGTTTGTTGTGATAAAGGCTGAAGAGAGGAGAGATAAGTGGGTTGCCTTGGTGTTGTTGGATGTGAAAAACGCTTTCAACACGGCAAGGTGGAGTGTGATTGTAGAGAATCTGAAAAGGGCGGGTGTGAGTCAATACATAATAAACTTGACAGAGAGCTACTTGAGGGATAAGGTACTACAAGTGGGGAACGATAGGATAAGGGTTGCGCAGGGCGTCCCACAGGGGTCGGTCCTCGGACCCACATTGTGGGGAGTACTGTATGACCCGGTGCTTCGGTTGCCCCTGCCGGACGAATGTTTTACGGTGGCATATGCTTACTACCTCGCTCTCGTGGTGAGGTCGACATAGGCGGTGAAGGGGTGCGCCCAACGAAGGCTGTGAAGTATTTGGGTGTATGGCTTGACGATATGCTTACATTCAGTAAGCATATCAGGAGGGCTGTCACCAAAGCTGAGCTTTTAGGGGCTGCTCTGACCCGCCTCATGCCGAACGTGAACGGTCCGTCCTGGGGAAAGAGAACCATACTGGGGGGAGTGGTGAACTCCGTGTTGCTGTACGCAGCACCAGTGTGGCTCCCTGTCCTGAGGATGGAGAAATATACAAGTATTTTGAGAAGTGTGCAGAGGAGAATGGCCCTCCGAATCGCCAGGGGTTACAGGACCGTGTCGGCGGAGGCGATTTTTGAAGAGAGCCTGGACGAATGGCAGTTAAGATGGAGACGGATAGAAGGGGTAGCGGAGTGGACCAGGACTTTGATCCCGTATGTGAGTGAGTGGATGAAGTGTCGACATCGAAGAGCCACGTACTGCTAGAGTCAATTCTTGAGTGGACACGGGGCTTTCGGGGTGTGGCTAAAGAGAATAGGGAAGAGAGATGTGGAGGACTGTACGAGTTGTGGTGCGCGTGATACGGCAGAACATGCAGTCCTGGAGTGCGAGAGATGGATAAATGAGAAGGCTAGGGTGGAACAGGTAGTGGGAGAGGAGGTTAACGCAAGAAGTGGGATGATAATTATGATGAAAGGGGAGACTGAATGGAGAGTGATTGAGAACTATATAGAGAAAGCAGTAAAGGAACGCGACGATTTCGCATAGCCGAATCTGCACGATGTATGGGTCGGAGCCCCTGACGTCTTACCTTTAGGTGGTTCCGGGGGCTCCAAAGACGGGTGTGTGATAGAGGTGGTTTTAGTGGGTACACTGGGTGACTAACCAAGGAGTCCCACACTCCTAGGTACCATTCCCAGGGTCAGGCTATAAAAGGTATCCACCTCTTCAAAAAAAAAAGGTTAGTTGAGGTGAGGTTAGGTTAGGTTTTAGTTTTAGCGTTCACAACGCTGCTACTTTTAACCAGCAAAAGCTAACTAAAACCTAACATAACCAAACATAATCTAATCTAACCTAGGTTAACCTAACCGAACCTGACTTAACTTAAACTAACGGGCTTGATTAGACCAAGCTTTAGCCGATTAAAGGTGAAAACATTGAAACTCTTCGGGCTTTAAACGACTAGGATTGGTTACACCCAGCTTTAAACGATTAAACCTAAACCTTTATTCTTGATTTAGCCACAAAAAATAAATTTATGACTATTTAATATTTATTATACATCTTTGGATAAAATATTATAAATTTACTGTTGAAACATATTTGAAATAATAAATTTTAAAACGCTCTCCAGAAAACCGTTCATACGAAAAGACAATTATTGATTCACAAATACTGGATACCTGTAAAATTCGAAATGTGATTTTTACTTAATATACAACAAATAAGTATATCGACTGATTTAAATGTTACGAGTATATTATTTGTTTAGCTTTTATTGTACATAAATATTTACTTATAGGGCAGAATGTTACTTTGGCATCTTTACGACCAACAAAAGTAATTATTTAATGGCTGTAGTATTTCATTGTAGAAATTAATAAGAAAGTAAGTTTCCGATGGAAAAAAGACAAACAAAGGAAAGGATTATTGGCACTTTTTAATGTTCCTATAAAAAGGAGAAGAATATTTAAGAAATGGATTTTTCAAATGGGACTAATAGCCCTCCTGGCAAAACCATACTAAAAGAAATATCAGATCCACGAAAGTTGATGATAACATGTGATACATAAAATTATGGAAAACTAATAGTGCTTTTACCAGTAGACAATTATTTTCTCTTCAAATGGTTCAACTATAAATAAACCATAAAGATTTGGCCAATAATATAGAATACATTATTTTTTTAGTAACAAACCACCAAGAGTATACGTAATTTTGCGCAACAATAGGTACACAAAATGTTATTCGTCTTCCTCCCTGCTATTGTATTTTTAATCAAATTGATCCTGTTTCGAGTATTTCAAAACAGTATTAGAATAAAAATAAGGGCAGGAATGTTATTATATAATTAGCTTGTTTAAATATGTAATATGAAGCTCTCGGAACTGTTAACGTTTAGAAAAACAGTCTGCCAAAAAAATTCTCAAATGGTACAATACAAAAAACAGACTGTCTAAAAAATTCTCAAATGGTACAATACAACGGTATTACTAAAATAATAATAAGCTGACATTATATTATTCAATAAATATAAATAATTTGAAATTATTGTTACATTTAATAAATTTTTAATATATTTCTCTCGCATGTAAATACAGGGTGGCCAAACGAAAACGAAACAGAGCCAATATCAGGAACTGCGTCAACGCATTAAAAAAACGCAGAGACCCGTCGATTTTCGATCAAAGAGGGACACTTTTTTCCGGTATTTTCGACTTCGCGAGGGTAACAATCGCCCCAAAATACTTAAATGGCATTAGGTGTCAAGTAAGACATCATTTTAAAAAAGCCCTTTTCATTTTCTTTATGCCAGTCTTTAAATTTTAAAATTCGGCCCGATACTTTTTAAAAAATTATATTTTAAAGTTTAAATTATGTACTTGTTTAGTTTTTAGTAAGGGTTTTTATTTTTTCATTTTTGTCAAAATAGTGAAAATGACACATGGGTCGTTGAGTACGCCAATGGTTTAAATGTTGATTTTCTTACTTTGCATTGTTTTTATAATTTTTTTATCACATTTGTAAAAGACAAATGGATACAATACGGATACACAAAGAACGTGAAATTAGTGGATTCGTATATCGAAGCGAAGGTTTGTTTAATGGTGTTTTTGAAAATTAAATACCATAGTTTATTCCATTGTGGAAAGGGTAGATATTATTTCGCTTTATATTATGAACAATAAATGTGCAAATGTAACGGCTCAGTTATTTAATAAAAAATATCAAGATAAACAGATCAGTAGGAAGTATGTTCTAGACGACAAAATAGACCGCCTGTAGTTAATACAGCTAGTGAAGTTGCAGTTTTGGGACATGTTCATCTAGATCCTACGTTAAGTGCAAGGCAATTAGCATCTGTGTCTGGGATCAATCGAATTAGCATTCAAACCATTTTGAAGAAGAACAAATTCCATCTGTATAAAATACATTTAGTGAAGGAACTTAATGAGGATGATTATGACCGCCGTTTGCAATTTTGCGAAATAATGACAGAGCGAGTAGCGAATGATCGACAGTCTCTTTTTAATATCTGTTTCTCCGATGAATGCAGCTTTTATAGAACGGTACCGTAAATCATCATAATTGCCGCTACTGGTCTGATTCAAACCCAAGAATTTTCACAGCAACCGCAAAAATTACATGTATAGGCTGGCATTTTCGGTGACCCGCTGGTGGGTCCATATTTTTTACCTGGTAATTTGACTGGCAAAATGTATTTGCAATTACTGGAAGATGCTATTGACCCTACCTTGACCGATATTATTGGAAATGACCAACAGTATAGTGAAGATCATTTAATGTTTCAACAGGATGGTGCTCCCCCGCATTATGCTTTGATTGTCAGTATTTAGACCAACATTTTCCACGGCACTGTATTGGGAGAATAGGTAGCATTGAATGGCCTCCACGGTCACCAGATTTGTCGACCCTTGATTTTTTTTTATTGGGATACCTCAAAAGTAAAATCTACAATACACAACCAGCCTCTTTAGAAGATTTGCGTCAAAGAATTGTCGAGGAGTGCCATCGAATCACTCCCGAAATTCTTCGTAATATGCGAGAACGTTTCGAACAAAATATTTATTATTGTATGGAAGCGGGTGGTCATCAATTCGAACATTTAATTTAATTAAGAAGTAAGTAATCAACTAAACATAATTTAAACTTTAAAATGTAATTTATTAAAAAGGATTAGGCCCAATTTTAAAATTTGAAGACTGTTGTAAAGAGAATTGAAAGGGCTGTAAAATGATACCGTACTCTACCTAATGCCATTTAAGTATTTTGGGGCCATTGTTACCCTCGCTTGAAGGTGTAAGCAGCGAAGTCGAAAATACCGGAAAAAGCGTCCCCCTTTGATCAAAAATCGACTGGTCCCTGTGTTTTTCTAAAATGTTGACGCAGTTCCTGATAATGGCTCTGTTTCGTTTTCGTTTGGCCACATTGTATATACTTTTACTGAGTTATTTTCAAATCGTTATTTAAATTTATTAAATAAATATTTTTAAATTATTATATTTAATTTTAAATTTAATAATTCTTTATAATAATAGTTGTTTTAACAATAAAATCCTAAATTGATTTTTCCGAAACTTTACAACAAAGCCCGTTACAATATAATAATGAATTATTCTTAATTTAATTCTATTTTTATCGTCGATATCTAAAACGTAAGACTTAGATTATGAGATTTTATAAAACAGACAGTTTTCAAAAAAGGTTTTTTTAATAACAAAACAATAAACAAATACAAATTCAGTAATTAAGTACAACAGTTGGTTATTAGCTGCCATTCTTCAATTTAAATAAAATGTGCGTGTTGCCATTCTTTATCAGCTGCTGTTTGTAAGTATTGTACAATTCTTAGAGACTAATTTCGTTTTCTAGTTTTTCTCTTTAAGTAGTGCCATATGTGCTCAATGGATTGCAATCCTGACTTTTTGCCAAATGAATTTTCCAATTTTGTGGCTAAAAGTATTTATAAATGAACAAAAAATTGTCATGTAATAATAGATATAAAAAATCTGCAATAGCGTTGCTCATGAGTGTAGATATAAAATAAAAGATGTCCTATACATATAATACTACAGAGATTTGTCAGCCTGAAATTTGTTACCTAAATCTTACAATTGGCTGGAGTATAATTCCAATACGACCTCTGGTGAAAAAAAGTACATCTATCAGAAGAGTAAAATAAATCAGCTGGAATTGTTTTGGCAGTTTTCATTGTATAAATTTATATGTACTTACTTTACCTTTACTATTTTGTAATGAAAATGTTATTATTACGTCAAAAAGCCCTCCATCATGGCTCTTAACAATCGAAATTGTTGAGTATTTGGTTGCAGTAGGCGAAAAAGGAAGAATCCTAATTTATCTATTCATAAATTTTCTTTAATTGGGAGAAATGTATTTATTGGAAATAATCATCGAGTTATTGGAAAAGTATCACAAAGAAAGGCTTGGAAAAATAAATTAAAAAAGGAGGAAGCCAATTACCGACAATACGAGAATATCCTCTTTACAACGAAATATTCTATTCATCTAGGTTTGTAGAAGTATTATTTTTAATAATTGTCTTAATATGTTTGTGCTAAAAGTTTATAATCATGTATGGCAGTAACATAACATTTTTTATAGATGTTAATAAGAAGAAATATTCACTGTTTTCCAAACGCAACCCATATATCTGAATTGTGTCAATTGACTTGAATTTAAAACAGCTTATTCTTCATTTATGCATCTTGAAGATGGCGTAGTCTCTAAAAACTCAGATAGAGCTTGAATATAAGGTAAATTTTATATTATGACTGATCTATAACTTAAACCATGTTATTAAGTGCAAATTTTTACAAAGGCGAAATAAATTAACTAAAACAATTATATATACTTTCTCCACAACAAATGATAATAGATTAATTGTAGAATCCAATAATTCATCAGTTCAAATAACACTACAAACACACACTTTAAAAACAGCTCAAATAAACAAGTTAGAAAACACAAGAATAGTAATGAAAATTGACATGAATATTTGGCAGCGCCCTCTATCGATTTCTTCTTTTTCCCATACAACATATATTATGTATTTATTTAATATATTCTACAACAAAACTCCTTTTTAGCTAATATAAGTAAAAATACTTATTTTTAGGCTATAAATTTATTTTGGATGATAAATAATAAAACACAAGAACACTTCTGCTAAATATCCAGTAGATCCCTTTCATTCACAGTTTGGTAATAAAACGGCCTTATGGACGTTGCCTATTTCTTTTACGGTTATACGATCGCCATCTGAGCGACAGTGACGGAGTAATTATTATTTTAAATTATTATATCAGTAGGCAACTATTGAATCAAATTTGTAAAATCCCAAAAAAATAATTACTTATGGAGAACTACATTAATCAAGAACTGACAGATATGAATCTGACTATAAAGTAACAAATTGCAATGCAAAAGCTGCTGCACGGTATCAAGAACGTTATTCTTCAAGGCAACATTCTGAGTCTAAAAATGTATTGTTATGTAAAACGAACTTGAATATATCGCTGCTAGTACGAGTATAGTGGATGGCTCCGATAGAGTGATAATTACATGGATTCCGAAAAATCGTGTTCTGGGACTGATGATTTCTTTTCATTACTCATTACAAATGAGTTTTTAGAAAATATTGTTTTTCAAACTTATATGCGAGACTATTTTTTGTTAGCGAAATAATACGAGTAAAATCGTGCATAACAAACCTGTTATTGTAAATGAATTGAAGGTTTTTTTGGCTCTTTGGTTCCATAAGGGTAACATTCAAATATATCATCTTCAAGACTATTGGAAAACTGATGGATTAATTGAGATACCAATATCAATATTTTTTCAAGGGGTATGTGTAGAAATAGCTTTTGCTCATATTTGATTTTAGTTAGTTTATTATTACCATTACTTTAATAAAAACACATTGTACAAACAGATTTGTAACAATGGCTTCTCCAATAAAAAAATGGTCTCCAGTGCCGATGTCACAGATGAAGTGGTACTCTATTAAAAATAGAAAAACTTACCAATTATTAAATAATATCAAATACTAATTATAAAATGCAATAAAAATCAACTAATTCTAAAAACATAATTTAAAACTAGTTGGCATCTTAGAGACATTTTCGAATCTAAGAGGCAGCGAACGTGTTAAGGTACAGGCCGGTATTGTTGATTACCATTTGAATGGGCCAGCTTGTTTAATGGAACCTATCTACATAATCTTTTTGAAGAAGTCCTGCTGAAACTTCTAAAAATATTCTGTAAAAGTCCGTCAGTGTTTGGACCAACAGTTTGGATTTGCAGATGTGGTCCAGTTTTGTGATCCATTAGGTCCCCAGATCTAATACTTTTGGATTTTATTTATGGATATATGCAAAGCTTTGATTTACGAAACATCATTGGAAACAGAACAAGAAATGATTGCACGAATAACTGTATGTTTTTTCCACAGAAACCATATATGTCATTTAAACAAGTGCATTCAAGTTTTAGAACAATACTTTGAACTGTTACTTAGTGTTATTATGTTCAAAACAATTAAAATAAAATGCCGAAAAATGCAATAAACACATTTTTGCATATAACTGTCTTAAATGGTCCTAGGGCCGAACCGCTTTAAGGAGACATTTTCGTACATTGGTTGTTATATTCACATATCTTCAATTATTGTATTGAATAACCCCTAACAGTTTCATTTCAAATTACTACTAATTACTCAATGCCATTTATTAATTTTGAGTTTTTTTTCTATAGAGGAATTAGAGATAGATCTACAGTAACCACTAAAAGTGAAACTATCTCCTTTGTCGTTTGATTTGTTTCACTTTCACTAATTTGCTTTCTTAGTATGTGCAAAGGTCACTTTATCCTAACCAAATATTGTTACGCGCCACTGTCGGATCGCCAAATGTGACCCTCATATTGTTGCGGCATCTTCAGAAATGTGTGACCGAATCTGGTATAATAGGTTCAGACATTTTATGATGAAATATTTTCTTTATGTGTGCTTTTTCAATCAGTATATAATTAGGAGATGGACCTTTTTTTGACAGCATCTGTTCATTCAGAGAAATATAATCAAGTGTCTTCAAATATCTATTGTAAAATACTGACATTTTGTTACAAATGGTCTCAGTAGGAATATTTCTTCTGAGTTTTCCTCGTAAACCTAAACCCTTTTATACTTCTCTTGTGATATCTGTATTACGTACATCGAAAGATACATCAGTAAATGTATTTTGTGTTAATAACTGGAACAAATTATTTATTTCATATTTTATGCCTACTTCTTTTTTGTTGCAATTTCATTTTTAGCCACCTTTTCTTAGCTTTAGCAAAGAAATAATTCTTTAACCTCTGATATTACAGTCGCTATAAGACCCCATATTTTATTATCGCCATTCAAAATGGAATCTGAACAGAATTCAATGCTGATCCGTTTGTCATTATCATGTTCTTTTATCGCATTGTATGGCTCTATGAATTCAATATATCGATGTTGCTATATATCACCCAAGTTTCTATTTCTTTTTGGAATATATTACGATTTGTGCCGCTCTCTCCTTTATTCTATAAATAAAGTATGGAAAGTTATGATGCGAATTTGTTTCACGCTTTATATTCATATGTGTCGGTAGTCGATATTTTATTATAATATTCCATTTTGATCTACATCTAAAATTCATTGGTTTATACTGTGAAGAAATATTTCGTTCTAATAATCATACCTGCGAAGGATTCTCTATTTTCAAAAGATAGAGGAAAGGCGGAAAAGTAATTGAAAATATTACTTAATAGTGTAAAAATCCGTAAATTATAAGTCGTTCTAAATGCAGTAAAATACTGAAATTGAGAATATTTTATGAGTGTGTAAAATTTTCAGTAAAAATAATAATCCTTCAGTAAAAGACCAAATTATTACCATTTTTCAACTTCTATTATACCTAGGTTCCATTTTATGAAGATCTTTTTGCTTTGAATGTCTTAATATTATTATTATTATACAGTGTTGGAATAAAGTATGGAACGAAGTAAATATTTTTTAAAACGAAAACTAAAATTTATGAAATTTTGTAGGTAAGTGCAATGAGGCAAAATGCATCTGATGTACAGTTTTTTGTTAATAATATACTTCTGATTTAACCGGAAATATCCTCAACTTTTTTAATTTAAATGGAATACCCTATATATTTTTTCACATTTTGAAAGATCTTGTTATTTCGAATTTGTTATATATGTACTGGGTTTAGTGAAAATAATTTGTAAAAATGAGAAATAACTCACTTTTAGTTGTAGAGTAAGTACATTTATTTACTTTAGACTTATAAGAATAATAATTTAAACAAAATTAAATCAAATGTTCAAAATGCTCTCCGTTCACCTTCTGAAAATATGCCAGCCTATTAACAAATTCTTGAGTCACTGTTTCCAAGACTTTTCCACGAATTAGTTCACATTAATCAATAATTCTCTGTCTCAATTCCTGCGAGCATGTTGCTAGTTTAACGTAAACACGTGATTTTAGATAACCCCAAAGAAAAAAATCTAATGGGCTTAGATCCGGAGAACGAGCAGCCCACTCTATGAATCCTCTACGTCCAATCCATCGATTTGGAAAATTTGCATCCAGAAAATCCCTAACCCGTCTATCAGAGTGGGGAGGTGCTCCACCTTGTTGAAACATTTTGTGGTAACTGCCCATTCTGTTGAAGTGCAGGAATAATTTGGTTATTTAGTAAATCCAACTACTTGTCACCATTAAAGATTCCGTCTATAAACAATGGGCCTATAAGCCTATTTTCGACAATTCCCATCCAAACATTCAACTTCTGTGGATGCTGGGTATGTGCTTCATGAATCCAATGAGGATCTCATTTGACCAATACCTTGAGTTATGGCGGTTAACTGTTCCATTTAAACAAAATGTTGCCTAGTCGGAAAACACTACATTAGATGGAAAATGTTCGTCGACATTACAGATGACCATCAGACGTTCGCAAGACTCCAGTCGTCGTTCAAAATCATCGTCTGATAATTCTTGAACCAATTGTATCTTATAAGGATGATATTTTTCACTTTTTAGTACCTTCCCTACAGAACGTCGACTTATACCATGATTTAGTGCAAACATTGTGGTAGAAGTTTGAGGTGATTCCTCTAAATCAATTGCAATATTTTGTCTAATTGTTTCGTTCGTTGCGGTCCGCGTTCTTCCAGGTTTTGGCAAATTTTTGACCATCCCAGTTGTATTAAAACGTTGTAATGTTTTAGTAACTGTTGAACGTGATATAGCATTTTTTTCAGGATGCAAATCATTAAAAATATGACACACTTCTTCATGAGTATATTTTCGTTTATTTCTTACTATTAATACAAACAATATCAATTTCTTTATTTAAAAGGTATTTTACTCTAATGTATAAAAACTTAAAAGTGGTTTATTAAAGTGCTGTATTCCTCGTTTTTACAGAATTTTTACAACTAAACCCAGTATATACGAATTCGAAATAACAATATCTTTCAAAATCTGTAAAAATATACAGGGTGTCCCATTTAAATTTAAAAAGTTGAGGGTATTTCCGGTTAAACTGGAAGTATATTATTAACAAAAAAATACACATCAGATGCATTTTGCTCAATTGCACTTACCTACAAAATTTCATAAATATTGTCCGTTTCGTTTTAAAGATATTTACTTAGTTCCATACTTTATCCCAACCCTGTATAGTTGCTATGTTGAAAATAGTTTGGTAAAATCCCTGAGCGGTTAATTATATTTTCATTATAAAAATAGATTCAAGAATGCGGTGTATAAACAAGTAAAGACTACATATACATAACATTTTGAACTATTTGGAATTTTAGTGCCTGATTTCATTAAATCGCACACAATAGTTAAGCTCTCTAAAAATGGCTACGAGCAAGTTAACTGACGATACTAATTGGATGAATATTCATAACATTGTCTCCCCCTCTATCAGGAGATATTGCATTTAGAGCCATCATCAAAATGCTGCACTACGCCTGTATACATTTTTAATGAAGCAGAGTTAATCCCTGATGCTGCCTTTAATTTACTAAAAAAACAGAGAGAAATCTGTGAATAGTGTTTTTGTTACTATTAAAGATTTTTACAACATAATCTGAAACAATATCTAGAGTTTTCTAAAAATCTACTCTAATTTTCCTAAAAGTAAAGAAATAAAGTATTTAACATGCAACAGTTATTGCTGGGATAATCAATCTCTTCAACTTAGTCAACCACTTCGTTCTTGTTAACGAGAGGAATACAATCCGTTCATGCTTTTAAATCAAATGCTGACTCCAACTACAGTTTTATAAATTTACTTTTTAACTAATAGAAATTATTATTGACTTACTTTTTACCATTTATTTTAATTACTCCGTATTAACTATAGAATTAAAACGGATTGGCCTCCCAATTCAAATTTGATTCTGTGGAAATACTTTCTGATAAAGAACATAAATATTAATTATAAAATATTCGATGATAATGTAACTGACCATTAAAATTTTACAGTTGTTTTGATGAAGTTATATGGCAATAATAAAACTTTATAGCCATCGTCGTATGTATGATGCAGAACTATACTTACTAAAATAATTTTAGTGTTCGCTAAAATAAAAACATGTATTGTCGGAAATATTGTATAATTTATTTACAGGATATAAAGATATAAATTTTATGGCCGTGAAAAAACTACAATACGTGTTGGTTTATACAATACAAGTTGAGTTTACAATAAAACTTGATGAATATGAAATCTCCATATGTTTTTTAACTGTTTTCTATATTGTCAAATATAATGAGATGGCCAACAGTGATGTAAAAACCTCTTTAAGAATATTATAGTTTAAAGTCAATACTAAATAACTGTAAATAATATAAATATTGTGACGATATTAAACAGTTTAATGAAATTTTATATAATTATAGTAGGCCCAAATAGTAAGGATATTTTCTGATAAAATTATCCGTGTTAAGTGGCTTTGGTTAGAAAATCTATAAAAGGACTATCAAAATTATTAGTGATTGATTTTTGATCTGTGAAGAGTCCGTATCATTGGTTTAATTAAAAAAAGCATAGCACTCTATGTTAATGAGTAGGTACTAATAATTTATTTTAAATTTAACATTTGTAGTTTAAACTTCTCCGACATCAAGTTCAGTACATAAGAAATCTGTGCAATTGTTAAAAGTTGTGTTCATCATCATCATATATGTGCCAAACTTAAAAAGAAGAAAATTAATATGAAAACTAATGTATTTATTAAACATTAGTCATAATATAAACTGATAATAGAAATGTTTACTGATAATGATCACAATTGGAGGAGTGTTTATACCGAGATTCCGCCATTATCAAGATAAATGACAGTTATAGAACTCTATGGTATAGAGCGGCTTTAATTTACGTAGTATAAATTTTAATTTAATTTTCAACTTAGTTTGTTTAGTTTAATTTTTGAACCTCACCTTAGATTAATTGGGTTTTTTTAATTCTTATAATAAACACCAAACCGAAACAACACAATATATTCTATTCTATTTTTTTCTAAGAGGGTAAACAAAAATCTAAATGAAAACAATGAGAACAATAAAATGTTAAAAGCAAAATAACTACCGATAATTAAAGTGAACTATATTGAAATTCAATTTAGCAAGTTTAACAAGTTTAAGGAATATTTGGTTGAAGACTATTGTATACTAAAATAGAACCAATACGATGGTTTAATCAAAATTAATATATTTTTTAACTAAAAGAAGAATGCACTGAAATTGTTTTATGCAAGTATGTTCAATTCTGTTTTATTACGAATACAAATTTATTTATACAGTATTATTTATACTTTATCCTTAAGGTTCATATTTCACAATTAGTTGCAATTGTAAAGTGATATTTTAAATAGAATATTTTATATTTTAATGCATATATGAATATTGCTGGCTTAGGCTTAAAGTTTGCTGGGTCCATTCCGGATGATTTAATAGTTATGAACATTTTTATGTCAAAATAAATGTATAATTAAAGCCCTGTATCTAAAGAGGAAAAATTACTCACAGCGTTTGGGCACGTATATTACTTTCGTTTTTATGAATAGTTCTAGAAAAAATGATAAATTATAGACAGGATGAGTCAAAACTGGGAACCAACATTTTTTCCTTTTATTTAAAGGAACAAAATGTATTTTTGATATAATTTCCGTAGACATTTAATAGCCTAAACCATTTCCTATATCTAATTGTAAGTGTTTATGAGAGATTTCAGATCAAATAAGAAAAAACGGTGATGAAATTAAGTCGTTATTTTTTTTTCTTAAACTGTTTAGTAATTTTAATTAAAAACAGGATATGAACGTAATTTTTACACAAAATGTTATACCTACTGAAACATGAAAATCTCAACCGTTTTTGAGATAAACGCAATTGAAGAGTTCAGACTTTCGGAAAAGAAGAATTTTCTTTATTCTTTTACAACATACTTTTAGTGACATTTTAAACGATTTTTTGCAAGCTGTTGAGAAAATATGATGAGGATAATTTCTGACTACTAAAATGAAAGGAGTTGGAGCTTTCTACATCTACTGAAAAAACATCCCAAACATCATTAAGAGTAATTTGTAAAAAAAAATAAACTCACCTTTTCAATAACTTATGATTTTTGCAATAACATATTAAATTAAGAAAAAGATACGAACCCAAACTGGTAGCGGAAAAAAATTCCAAAAAATTTTCTTTCTTCAGATATGAGGCGCTAACTATCTATCGATTTTCATATAAAAGTGTTTATAACTTTTAAAACATCCGGAATGGACATAGCAAAAACTCTATATTGGACGTATTTGAAAAATTCATAAAAAATATTCCATTTACAAAAATGAAACTTTCGTTTAGCAGGTCATTATGGAACATCCTGCACAATTACAACTTATTTTAAAATATGAACCTTAAGGCTGGCTACAATCTACCAAAATTTTGTTTTGGTGCCCTTAAGCATATAGATGATACCGAACTTTACCGCCCTAATAAATCACCCTGTATTTATTTTCTTGACGTTTGGGCCAGTATACAGTATGTTGTGAGAATATTGGCTTTATTTCATTAACAGCAATAATTATAAATACTTTTTATCTTATGTGTTTTAAAGCTTTAAGTATTTTTAAGATCATATTATATTAATATAGTAATAGTATGTGATTGTGGATTAGGAATTTTAGTTTTTGTTAATTTAAATTAAATAACTGAAGTAATAAAAAAATATTTATTGTATGATTATTTAAATTGTTCGTTGAATGACAAATTATAAATTATTCAAATAAAATTAGATAAACCATAATCAAATTAAATAAATGAAACTAAACCTTTATAAACAAACGAATTAATGAAAATTATTGTTATAAAATAAATAGTTATTACTAATAAAATATAATTGCTTATTTTGAATTACTCCTGCACTTTTTAATTAAACGTTTAATAGTTCTGTATAGTCACGTTCAAGCAGTTGAATGTATGATTGAATCAACTGGTATATTTCACTGAGAGTTTATAATTTCGTAGACTATAAGAAATACATATTTTAATGATTTTATTAAAGTACACGGACATATCTTAAACATTAAATCATTTTAACAATAATGACTGTGTATTACACTTAGAATACGTTATTTGCTTCTTAGAAACTATTTCCATTTTAATTGGTATTACAGAAATTTAATCCTTACAAAATCAGTGAACTGATAGTACATTTTTACCAATCATTTTTATTTACAATTTATTTATCAAATTTATGTATATTACACCCTTTTTATGGTAAATATATTATATTTAAATATTTTATAATTAGGCAATCTCGTTTATTCAGTTCATTAAAAAAGTACCAAATCTTATATAAAAAATATAATTTTGAACTATTAAAGAAAATGTTGTTACAATATTTATTAGAACAAAACATTTTACTTAAAAAAAACATATTTAAATGATACTGAGAATGGGTATAAGTTTTACATTCAGCCCAAATACTTCTAAAGTAAAAAAAACATATATTTATATTAAAAATCCCATATTTTTTTAATATTCTTATGGCAATTGTTTCAACAATGACTAAATAATAGAAACAACAATGGAAGTCCTTCGTATACTGGGTGTCCCACGACGATTAAGACAAGTAATATATCAGAATTGGGCAGTAGTAGAGAATTATAATTTTGGGGGTGTAAATTAGAGCAAATGTTGCATCTTTTCTTGTTATTGTGTTACCCAATGAGGTATTTGTTTTTGGTCACGTGACGTCGTATTCAAAATTATTAATGGGACAACCTGTATATTTGTGCCTTTCTGTATTCCTCCCGATAAAACAATTCCAACAAACTAGCACACTTGGGGTCTAAAGTGATTAATTCAAGAGCTACAGGTACTTAAACGATTGTACCACTACGATTTGAACATCTCCTTTAATATTGTAAGTTTTTTTTGTGACAGTTAATTTGAATTTTTATTAAAAATTATAATATTGGTTTGTCTTAATCATTACGTACGAATGTAAGATTGCCGAAAATTACAAGGGATTCAATTATGAATTTTTTAACTTACAATCGTTTAAGTACCTGTAGCACTTGAATTAATTACTTTAGACCCCAAGTGTGCTAGTTTGTTGGAATTGTTTTATCGGGAGGAATACAGAAAGGCACAAATATACAGGTTGTCCCATTAATAATTTTGAATGCGACGTCACGTGACCAAAAACAAATACCTCATTGGGTAACACAATAACAAGAAAAGATGCAACATTTGCTCTAATTTACACCCCCAAAATTATAATTCTCTACTACTGCCCAATTCTGATATATTACTTGTCTTAATCGTCGTGGGACACTCAGTATGTGATAAGAAGCAAAAATTGTATTTTTTGGAAATATTTGAATTAGAGACCATATCCTCACTATAAATTCTAAATGAACAAATATATCTGGAAAGTTTTCTTTTTTCAGTCTAAACATATAATAGTACATAATATTTTTATGGGCCATTTTAGAAAAACTAATTCTGACATGTAATCTTTTACGCTCTTTTGCATAGTCATTTTAACGCCCATAACATTTGTGTGCCTGTTGAGACCTCTACCAATTATCAAAACCCATTGTCAGTTCAAACGGATTGATTTTTTAATTTTTAAATGAAAAGAGTATCCACTTTTATATTTAACACTAAATAAAAAACATGTAATGTAGAAAACCTTGATTAATTTCAACTCTATATTACCATTTTTAATAAGGCATCTTACCAAATACAATATAAAGTAATAAACGAACCAATAAATCTGAGAAGTTCTCCTTTTTTTAGATCACCTTTTGTACTAGATACTAAATATTAACCAAATATTTTAGAAAATAGAGAACGTTCTTGGTTAGATCAAATGTATGTCGACGATGCCAAAGAAAATTGAAGAAATAGTTGTTTGTTATAAGAACATTTAAGGAATTTTAAAATATCCTGGAATTTTAAGTATATTTTTTTAACACTTATAATGAATAGATTCCACAAACTTAGGTACAAACAATCATTATGGCGAACACATTTGTTTATAAAATTAACTACAATTTATCAAATTAAACTTGTAAAAGTTGTTTGTTGTCTGGATTGAGCTTTTTTTATAAAGACATACATTATTTCGAGAAAAGTTTCACGATAATTAATGCTATATTTGCATTATGATTTATATTTCAGAAACAAATTCGGTAATGTGTTCCATTAAAGCTTTAATTTTATTTGGACAATCACGTTAAAAGTTTTCACAATTATATTGCCACTGGATGTATGAGCGCTTCCAAACTTTTTGTACGGAGAAAATAATAAATGAGTCTGATAAGTTTTTGAACTCCATAATGCATTCTAGATCGAGAATGTTTTCTGGTTAAACATAAAAAGCAAACAAAGTTTGCAGTTTCAGAACTAGAAGCTGCCAACTAATTACAGAGAGTTAGAATATGTTCAGGAAATACAGCATCCTGAGCTATAAGGTCTTGAAATAATAGAGAAATAAGAGACTATTTGTATGCACCCTCTCGTAAAATTAATAAAATTAACTTAATTAGTGCCAGCTTTTCTAATAATAATAATAGAACTATCTAAAGGGGAATTATTAAAATGATCAATAACTTATTTAATATTTATAAAGAGATACTTTTTTGTGACAAGTAATAAGAAATGTATTTTTAATCATTTACTTTCAAATTGTACGGACATTCTCCATTTATATTATTTAAAAAAAACTAATTAAATTATGTTTCTTTCATTAGTCATTATTTATTGGGAGATGACAGATAGCGTTCCTGACGCATTGTCATTGTATAATAATTAATAATATTTACGAAAAAGATACTTTTACATTTTTTTAATTACTTAATTAATGATAATAAAAAGTTTCTTTCACGCATAAAGTATTTCTTTTTTACTGGGATATTTAAAGTTGAATACATTCTTTCAACCCCTTACTTTGTGAAAATTATCCTTAATAAATATGAAAAGATAATTCTTTTTTTAATATCGTGATAAGAATGGATTAAATCCGTTCCTGGTACCAAAGTGGGGAACAAATGTCACGTAGCCAAGTCGTATTTGATACGTTCCGGCTATAGTCCCTCCAATTTCCTGGAATCTCACGGCTACGTTGTAGGAACATTCCAGGGTAGTTCCCGTGTAGTAGCGTTCACTTCCGATATTTTCCATGTTTGTTGTCTTTGTTTCTCATATTTCTGAATATTACTTATCTCAACTTAACTCGTTATTCCATTCACTAAGGTTTCCATAATATCATTCTTTTTATACTTATACTTAATATGACGGTATAACCAGAATCGATAATATCTAGATAATTCATGTGTTGTTCATATCGGATACAAAATTTACAATCGAATGAAAATTTAACGTAAATTTTTGAAAATTAGGTTGAAAAAATAAAAGCGCCCTCAATATTTACATTTATTTAAGAAAAAATATTTAAAATATCATAACAAATTTTATTTTTTATATTATAGATGCATAATTGGAGAAAGTATATTAAGATTCTTTTGTTAGTTTATCGGAAATAGTATTTATATGAAAATTTTTTGAACTTAAAAATAATGATGTGATTCCATATTTTAATTTTTTAAATGGCGGATATGGTACGAATGTATCTCAAAGTATCTTTTGCTACTTTTATGTTATATTAGCCTTCTACAAGGTGACAAATTCTAACCCTTATGTCTTTTAAGGTATTCGGTATGATAAAATAACAATCGGAACCATCCTAATGTAACTGTATGGTAGCAGTTTCTACTTTGCTACTACAAAGATCCTAATAAAGTGCTGTACGACTTTTTCTCGCTACCAAGATCCCATTTGCCACTTTATAAGTACATTTGCAAAAATGTAAATTTGAACCAACCGCTAGTTAAAAATGTACCATATTCATACGTTTTGAAGAATAAAATAAAATTTTTCTATATCCTGTTCCATATTGAACTACGCATATAAATGTTTGATGGTGAAAATATCTTTAAATTATTCTTAAAAAATATCGATATTATATTGTCAGTGTCATTCGGTTTGTTATGTAAAAAATTACAAAGTATTACAAAAGAAAATATATTCATGCAACTTAACAATGACTTCTGAAAAATTACGGATTCTCCAGCAACCAATATTTTTGTCCGATACATAATCAAAATATCGATCTTTGAAAATTCGATTTTATCTATTGACAATTGAGATGTAGATGGAGGTTAAATTATTATTGTTAGATGGCTTATTGTTATGTGTAATTAAGAGATAAATTAAATTTTGCTTGGTCGTTTACTGTTTTTTTCAGTTTTCTATAAAAAGTAGATGATAAGATGAATTAATTTGGAAGCCATTTTGTTTAATTTGATGTTACGAAATAGTATAATGATACCATAGGGTAGCGATTTTAAGTATAATTCACTGTATGGTGGCATGTGAAAGAAGCGGTTACTTTCAAAATACCACAGTCTTCTACTGGGGATACCCGGCTCTATGTATGTTACTTAAAGTTTCTTTACTTTTAGGTCCCCTTGCTTGTTCCAGGTACGTTGCTAGAAGCAGTATCTGGAACTATAAAGTACCATATCTTGTAAGTCATATTTTAGTTCCACAAACCTAGTTACTGCCTCAAAGCTTTGCCGTTTCAAAGTAGTAGTCTTCTTAAAAGCTATTTTAATAGTAACCAGGTAGTTCCATTAAATTTAAAAATGTCTTCAAGATGGCGGACCTTCGTTGTAATCGATTTAAGTAGCATATAGGTAACTGCTACAGTTTTTCAGCACCATAAAGTTATTATTCTTTTTAAGTTAAAAAATAGGTAACAGGTTTGAAGAATTTAATTTTATATATATATATATATATAGTTGAAATGTTTGTGGTATTAGATTATTTAGGCTTATCAAAATCTGTCAATTTTGTTTTTGAAAATGACACATGAGTATTGAAACCAATGGTCGGACTGATAATATTAAAAAAAGATTTGTGATACAGTAAACATTCAGATAAGTAGAATTATCTTTTCATATTCATATTTAAAGTTGTTGTAGAAACGTTATATTACTTATTTGTTTCAAAAAGAATAATTATATTTTTTACCCCTTGCCCATGTTACATGTACCTATCGTGACAACAAATCATTATCTACACATATTGTTTTAGTTTACGCTGTTTCTCCGCTTAAATAGTATTTCAAACTTTCACATTAACTTGACATATAAATTGTTGCCTATACACGTAATAAAGTACTTTTTTGATATACTTTTTATTTAATCGAAAAACTATTGTTTTATTCAAACGGAAGGAACATTTTTCAAAGAAGAAATATTTGTTTATTTTAATTTAAATTCAGATTCATATTCATTTATTTTCTTAAAAAAAAATAATTCATTTAACAAAAAAATATTTAAATTGCAAAATTACGGATTTAATAAAAAAAGTACATACAGCACTGATTAATTTAAAGTTTTTTTTAAACATTAGTCTCATAACGTAAATAACAAGTAAAAACCTTGTGACACTATGAACGATAAAAGTTATCAAACTAGGATAATGTTTAAACAATAAGTTAGTTCTTATAAAATTTTGTTGTTTACATTTTTATTTCCATACTCGTACATTTTTTTTAATGAAAAATGTACTTACACAAATCGTATTGGAATTCATTGTTTTATCCCCAAACGACTTGTATTCGTTGATTTTGCCATATAAAGAAGTTTTCATATAAACTAAAAATGTATTGTGGTGTTATCTTTGAAAATCTCTACACACAAATGTTATACCTATACATTTCAGAATAAAAACAGTAATACTGCGCTCCATATCAGCAAATATTTTAAATATATACTTGTAGGTAAAAATACCCTTAATAAAAAAAAGACGTAGTGATGTACACATGGTATGTGATAAGGTGTAACATCATTATTATTATTATTATTATCATTATTATTATCATTCTTCTTGTTAATATTTTATTTAGTATAATTAAAATTATTTGTTGTTTAACACTTCATTTATTTAAAAGAGCACAATCATTTAAAATGTGGTGAATGCACGGAAATCGAAATGACGTAATGAGTTATATAGAAGATTGTGGCTGACATTTATAATTATATTTCTTTTATTCTATAATACAAATTTACCACTTCTATACCTACTAGTAATTTGTGTATTTATTGTGGTTTTCATTACGTAATTTAAATTTTCACGAACAAAAGCAAATTGCTTTCGAGAATTAAGTGCAAACAGCTTAATATTGATCATGGGTGTGCTCTCAAATTTTACTTCTACTCTACTTTAAACATTAAATTTCACTGAAATGCCTTATTTTTTTATAAGTTTGTAATTCCAAGATTTATAATGGTTCTAAACATACAACATATAACATTTTTAATTTTTCTATCTACAGCAGTTACTATAGACATGTGTATAGTTAAAAAAACATTATTATTTTTGTTTTAATTTTTAAAAGGAAATAATATAATAACGTGTTAAAAATTCAAAAATGTTTTCACCTCAAATAATTTGGGTTGTTATAACCCGAAAAATTGATAGTTCAACTTCGAAATATTACCACAACCACCAAAAAGAAATCCATTATATAAATGCTTTATACAGTGCTTTCATTTCAAAACCAGCCAGTCAAAATAAATTTTTATTTTACGTAAATTTAAAATAAACAAAAAACAATTTGAATAAAGAAAGTATGGTACATTATTAAATTGGTAATTTTATGGGTAGCTCAGCAATATAATTGTTCTTTGCTTTGTTTTTCATTTTAGCGCTATCTTACGGGAACAAAATTGTTACTTATTCCAATGTGTGTCACTTCATTTAAAAACTTTACTAATAATTCACCACGTCACATAAAGTACCCAATAATATCTGAGAAACGACAAATCTAGCAACATTGGAAATGTCAAATCTGAAATCTCCGTATCATAAAATAGGCTTATCCTAAATTTTGTAGAATCCGGACTAGCAATTTACGAGATAATTGGCCATTTCCAGATTTTTGGTCCACTCTGTAAAACTGATTCATTTTGAAATAAAAGCACTGTATAAAAACAACATACAAACTATGATAGCATAAACTTTTTTTCATGTGAAGAAATATGAAGGTAGTGTGTATATAACAATTTAAATTGAAACAAAAGCTGAATTTTTTTTTTGTATGAATTTTTATTGGCAATCAGAGTAAATTATAATCTATAAGCCAATAGGATGGCTTGTACATAGCAGTAATTTATAATGTACATTTAATGTCTTATGGAGGTTAACATGCAGTGATGTTACCTCAGTCTTCTTTTAGGTCTATTGGCCAACTTCTCTTGAGTCTTCTGTTGTCGTAGGGTTGTAGTAGTGGCTGTAGTAGAGGATTAGGGTGGTCCTCTAGCCTCACATAGTGTTTGTCAGCGTTTTCTCTAATGACTTCGTTCACATATGAAATTTTGAGATCGGTGTGTAGGGTACGGTTTGATACGTACCAGGGTGCGTTAGTTATAGTTCGGAGAATCTTAGATTATGCTCTTTGTATTATAGCTGTGTTTGACATGCTGGCACAGTTCGATCCCATACGTCCAGATCGGCTTCAGGACTGTTTTGTAGATTAGGATTTTATTTTCCAGGGATAGATAAGATTTCTTTCCAATTAGCCAGTAGATTTCTTTTGTTTTTAGGTCCAGTCGGGTTCTCTTTTTTTTTATGTGTTGTTTCCAGTTTAGTTTGCTGTCAAATGTTAGTCCTAGAAATTTGACTGTATCATTTTGTGGGATATTGTTTTGGTTTATGTGGACTGGTGGGCAAGTTCCTTTCCGTAGAGTGAATGGTATGTGTGATGATTTGGATTCATTCACCTTTATTTTCCATTTGTTTAACCAATTTTCTAGCAAGTTTAGGTGATATTGTAGATTGTGAGAACCTATTGTGGGATTTTCGTGACTTGCGAAGATGGCGGTGTCGTCTGCAAATGTTCCCGTTGTTGTTGATGCTGTGGTGGGAAGATCGCTTGTGTATAATACGTACAGTAGTGGTCCTAGTATGCTTCCCTGTGGCACTCCTGACTGGATTGGTAAACGGATGGAAGTTTCTTCATTGACTTTCACTTCGAATTGGCGTTCCTGTAGGTATGATTTCAGCAGGTTAAAATATTTGTTTGGGAGGACTGTTTTTATTTTATAGAGTAGTCCTGGATGCCACACCTTGTCGAAAGCCTGGCTTATGTCCAAGAAAGCAGAAGTGCAGTATTTTTTGGTTTCCAGTGATTCGCTTATTATATTTGCTATACGATGACATTGTTGTGTTGTTGAGTGTAATTTTCTAAATCCAAACTGGTGATTTGGAATCCAGTTTAGGAGTTCTACCTCTTTGTTTAATTTGTTAAGAATGAGCCTTTCTAGTAGCTTTGAAATTGTCGGTAGAAGGCTTATTGGACGGTATGATGTGACTTCTTCCAGTTTTTTCCCCGGCTTGGGTATCATTATAATTTGTCCAATTTTAAGACACTGAGGCCAGAAGTCAGTTCTTATTATTGCGTTGTAGATGTGCAGCAGTTTAGTGAGGCCTTTTTTTGGTAATTCTTTTAGCATTTTCGCCGTAATTAGATCGACTCCGGGTGCCTTTTTTGTATTTAGGTTGTCTATTACTTCTTTAACTTCATTTGGTGTAAATAATTTTAGTTTTTGTCCTTCTTGCATCATCTGTAGTGGTGTATTTAGGTCTTCTTCTATGTCTTGTACTGGATCGTCGTTTAGAGGTGTGAACACAGTTGCCAAGTACTCTGCGAAAAGATTAGCTTTTTCTTGGTCGCTTTTTGCCCATGGCCATAGTTTGGTGTTATATCTGCATAGATTGTCGATATCCCGTTGGTTATGAAGAAGTCCAGCAGGTCTGGTGTTTTGTTTGGGTCGGTTGGCCAGTATGTGGGTGATCCTGTTGAGATGTGTGAGTAATTATTGTTTTGTATTGCTTGTGCCAATTCTCTTCCTTTTGTTGTGGTCAGGCGCGAGCCCCATATTGTGTTTTTGCTATTGTAGTCGCCGCCTGCTATGAATTTGGGTCCTAGCGTGCGAAATAATGCCTCAAATTGTTCCCTTTTTATGATATGTCGAGGTGGACAATATACTGCTGTTACTCTGAGATCATATGGAAGTGTGCTTATTTTTACTGATGTTGCTTGTATGTGTGGTTCTTCGTATTTTTGTAATTCGTGGCATTTTATTGTGTCCTTTACGAGTATTGCCGTGCCTCCGTGAGCTGTGCCATCTGGGTGATTAGTTTGGTAAAGCTGAATTTAAAATCATCATTTAGTTTGGATGTATGAAATAAAAGAAGAAAAAAGTAATCCACACTTCTTTTTATCTAGTAAAAATTAGTTTTTTATCTGTTACTTTGTATTGGTTTATTTTTTACCACATGTACGCCCCTGGAATTATCCAATTTCCTACAGCTGCTACTTATCATAAAATGGCATCTGTTTGAGGAAGCGATATCGGAAACTCTTTGTTTAATGGATAATACTCTAAAACTGAAAATCAGATAGCAACTTTATAAGGATTATTGCCAAGATTTCAAATGCTTCCTTATTTTCTAACTATTTAGTTTTAGAAATTGTTTATGTTTGGCAAACACTATCAAAACTCCGCTCCCACTTTTGTTGTGAAGATCAAGTAAGATATTGCACAGTTTCCTTTATATACTTATATAAGTCCTTTATTTAGACACATGCAAAAACACTTGCTTACAATCTTAAAATTTAACAAAAGGAAACTTTAGTTATTATGTGTTCCCTTAAACATTTTATTAATTGTTTTTTACAAGAAAAAAACCTAACCAGAGAGCTAGAACCAGTTCTAGAGAAAACCCAATTTTCAAGAAAAGTTGCAATAAATAATTTGAAACTAATAAGAGAAAGAATACTAACCAGTCCATCATTACGGCTAGTAGAAATACTCCCTTTAAGAAAGAGAGATGGCAAAACTGGAATTAATCACACATAGGCTAAAGTCGGAGATATGGCGCAGTGGGTGAGATTGAATTTAGAGATAAGCAACAATAAGGAAAATGTATGTCATTGGAAGCTTAATATATAACCACTAACGGAAATTAATGCATTCAGATCGATTGAAACTGTTGTTTTTCTCAAATAATTGCGAAATACATATTTTTTGACTATTGCTCGAAAATATTTCCACCATTTTTGTGAATGATAACAACTTTATGAAGTCAACTATTTTTAATATGTTTCATAGTTTAAATTGTTTCCGTAAGTGTATACTGATTGTATAACCTCAAGAATGAACAATTTTCTGGCTATAATTTAATGTCGATAAGCCATCTCTCCCTGCACGATGGGGAGAGATGGTTTTAATATCGCAGAGAAAAATGATTTTCAATGAAATCATGCGAAATTCTAAAAATACTAAAGAATTAGAAGTAGCCATAGAGAATGAAGATTCTGAAATTACTGAGAATAATACTAATAAAAAGGTTGGATAAAATTAATTCAATACCTAATACTCGTTCAGTCTGCACGCACACGTAATAAACAACTTGCTACGTCTTTACTGCATCAGTACACACAACAAGACATAAAGAACTGAAGCAAAAAAAAAACAGAAATACTAAAAAAGAACAAACAAGTAAATTATAAGAAAACGTAAAGCGAAATTAAAAGTCTAGAAAAGAAAAGAAACATTTTAATTAAAAGGAAACTAAAATCAAAACTATGGTCCAATAAAAAAAATAAGATTGATGAGGATAACGTTTTAAAAGTGATAGAAGTATGTATTTAATGAACAATACAGACAGTGATGAAGAAGATGCAGAAAATTTGTGTGTAAGCTATGATAAACATTACCAAAACACAGCAAATGTAAAGGATTGTCTTTAGTGTAAATGTTTATTTCATCTATTTTATAGATACGACATCTCACCCGAGCAATTAGGGTGAGATGGCTCATTCTAACTTTTACGTAAATATATTCTTTCGTACGGATGTAATAAAGTTTCTCATGCTTCTACGAGTTTTACTTACACAAAATATTTGTTTATAACTAAATTAATATTTAAATCTTCTATTAATTCGATTTTATAAGCTTTTTAAAAAAGGTGAGCCATCTCTACAGACTATAGACAAAATTAAAGCAAGCGACAAAGCTCATTAGGAAACTGCAATCGTGTACCATATATGTAAGAGAAAATTTATCAAAATTTGTAGATTATTTTCGATAGGTACTCTCCACTCTGTTTTCACTTGAGAGTATTTTTATTATCGGAGAGCTCTCGACGAGCTTTCTCTCAGTCATCGCACTCAAACCGCGGTTAGTGTTAATTGTAGAGAGTTTAAAAAGATTTGAGAGTTATAAATAACGTCAAAAAGTTTTGCTGCAATTATTATGAGAAAAAGAATAGAAAAAACAAGATGCTGGGTAAAACCATGGATTATGCAAAGGTCAGAATTAGCTGCATGGCTTTCCTTAACAAGAGAACTTGAAATAGAAGATACTCAACAATTTGGAAACTTATTCGAATGAATGTAATATACTTGTATATATAATGGATTTGGTGAAACCCATAATAATCGAACAAAACGCACTAATGCGCGACGCAACGTAGAAAGACTTTTTCGTAAATAGACATTCGTTTTCGTTTTATTTTACTTGCGTTTATATATTTAATTTTTACCGCTATTGCTTAAATTTAAACTTCTCTATATCTATTTTGCTTTGTTTAACCAACTATTTTTGTGAGAAGATTCATTTCCGTTGCTATTCAATTATTTCTTCGTCTTTCTCGCTTTATTTTATTTGATTTCCTTATTAAATATTTGAATTTTACTATTGCTCCAATTTAGTCTTTTCTATTTGTTTTTTTTGTTTTGTATTACCAACCCTCTTTTCCTTCATTTCTTTTAGCATTGCGCTTAATTTAATAATTTCTCGTTTTATTGCACTTGCTTTTCTTATTAGATATTTATACATGTTTAGTGAGAATTTAAAATGTATTAGGTGAAACCTTAAGAACCAGCATCATCACGTAACTTTTTTCGACTAAACACATTTGCCTCCTTAGACACCATATAGTCCATACAGACCTACAAAGACACTACTGACGAGGGCGGTTTGACTTTTCAATAAAATAGCTATTTCGCTGTATGAATATATTTGATTTTTCAACATCATCTTCTTTTAATTCTATACATTTAGTCCAGTAGGTTTCCAATTTTTTAAAACCATCCAAAAAGTAATCTTACGAAAATGTTTCAAAATACGTATTTGTCTATGCTATCAACTCTTCATTTGTTTGAAATTTTTCCCACCGAACCATTTCTTTAAATTTGGAAAATTACTAGGAGCCATATTGACTGTCTTAGACATCTACCTCTGGGAACGGATTAAAGAGCTTGTTTTTGCAACTAGACCAACCATGCGAAATAATCTGATCGAAAGAATACGAAATGCCATTCAGAGTATTTGAAAAGCAGAAATTGAGACGGTGTTCAATCTTCTCTTCAAAGAGTAAACGCTTGCGTCAAAAATGATGGCCGACAATTTTAACATTTAGGTCATCAATAGTTCAATTTTTTATATTTTACAGTGCTATTTATTTTTATTGTTGTTTCAATTCATTTTATATATTAACATTTGGCAAATGTTTGATTTTATTACATGGCCCACTAAATGTTTTATATATTTCCATTTTAACTTCCTTAACGACGTTTTCCGGTAACAGTAACTGTATTATTGAAATAATAATTGAAATTATTATTAATTGGATAGGGAAAGTCAATTTTAAGGAGTTCAAAATTGTTAAAAGCCTTTCAGTAAAACTATAGTAATCTTTAATCAAAGGAAAATGTTTAAAATTTACGCATATTTTATGATATCTCGAGATTGAAAAGAGATATCTACATGCAGGTTTCACCTTTTTGTTGCCAATTTGGTCTACTTTTATATTCTATTATTGAAACTACATGCTTCCATTTAATATTTTCCAAAGATAACTAGATGTTAAAAAAAATTAAATAGCGCTTTCTAGCGTGTATGTTACTTATTAGGTTGTGTCGAAACTAATCTTGTATTGGTAGAAAAGAGCTGTTTTCAACAAGACTAAGTTTGTAAAGATCGGTTAAGCAGAATCGGATTTACAGGTGTTTTTCCATAATAAGGTTCCCACTCTCCCCCGCCTCTTATTTGAAAACATAGACTAAAACTTGTGAAATCAAATAAACGCAGAATTTTTGAAAGAATACAATGATCGTATTTTCAATACCTCTTAATTAAGCAAAATATGTGAAATATATATTTTTTAATTTTTGGTATTGAACTGCGCCCTCTAGGGGTGAACATGTAAACTTGCAAATAATTTCCAGGTTTTTCTCAAGGCCACTTTTGTTATAAAAAAGCTGTACTATACACCCAGTACAATTATTCCACGAGTTGAAACCAAACGATAAACCTAAACGTTTCGATTCCACCGTGCATATTCTTAACAAAATCGACGAAGACAAATCTCACTTAAAAACGTCATCTTCTCCGATGAATTAACTTTTAACCTTTCTGGTTATGTTAACCGTCATAGGTGTCGGATCTATGGAATTGGATCTCGTCATTCAGTAAGATGAAAAGCAGGTAGTAGCCCAAACGTGAATAATAAGTTTACCTAATAAAGACGTTTATTATTATAATTATTCGCACTGGCTGCAGATAAAATCTTCATCGAATAGACAGTTACAAGTGTTAGATATCTATACATGCTAGAGTGCTACGATTTTCTTCCGCCTTGAGTTATCTTTTAACAAGACGACAATCTATCATACTGGGATTCCATAATTCGAAGGGAGCTGGATAAAACATTTCCTGATGGCTGGATCCAATATGGAGGGTTCCCGAGATTACAATCCTTGACTTTTTGTTTTGAAGGTGTGTTGAGGACTGAGTGTATGTAATTCGATATCCTGATATTGATGACCTAAAATAAAAAATTCCCTGAAAGCACTGTAAAAATGCGGAAATGTTGAAAAATTCTGAGCGTTAAATTGAAAATCGGCTGGATATTTTGAGTTCCACAAATGAAACTCATGTGGAAGTTATTTATTGTTTAAATTTTTTTTATCTAATACTGTTTTAAATTGTCTTTCCAAGAAGACAATAAACATGTACTTGCCTAATTTTGTTATTTGTTTTAAACATGAAATGCGCTCACTAATTTGGGACCGTCCTTTAAAGAAATTCTTTTTATAATTTTTCAGTATTGACTATTATTGTGTACATTAGAACAGACATTTGTATTTTCTTGCTACTAATATTAATTCTAAACAATCTTAAAAAATAAACATAGAGGACACAATCGTCATTATATTCATATTCATTATCATATGTATTTATTGTGCCATTCCAAATGTAAAGCTAAATTGAATTGTTATGAACCCCAATAACACAACACGGTTTTTATCAATATCTAGAACAGAACTAATGCGCCATAAAATTCATCCATAAACTAGATGACTATACTTTATAAATTTTATTGCAGATGCCCTAAAAACGGTAAATATAAACCGTTTCCGTCTGACATTAAAAAAGCCAAAGCGTCTAAAAATATATATAGCCGCTAACGATGTTTTTTTGAATGACAAATGTTCCTGGAAGCATTCATTAACTCGAAAAATATATCCTTAGAAATGGAAAATGACGTGAAGATAAGGGATGATATATATGCAACGTTGGTCAAATACGTACATAGTGTGACTTATTTCCACCGTCAAAATGTATTTGATAAATACTAAAAGACTTTGAAAAAAAGAATATTATGGTACCACATAGGTAAAAATTTAGAACCAAAAATTAAATATATTGCGATTGATAATGAATGAATATCCAAAGAGTTAAAAACTAACAAATTCCATACACAGAACTTAGTAAACAAGCCTATTTAGATATTTTAAGTAAACGTATACATTTACTGCAATTTGTTACAGTAATTAAGGATATAGTTACCGAGAATAATTATAACTGGAATTAAATTAAATAATTTTTTCTGACTTAGAATGTGTTTAAGCCAATAACAAATGTATTCTGCATAAATTAGATACTAAAGGTAACCCGACTACTTCTTAACAGGTAAGTTTAGTAAGTTTATAAAAATGTATCCCCTGAAGACTGTAGAAACAAGCCCTTAAACTTTTAGGGCTCCTCCAAAAACTTTGTCTTTTCGAACTAAATACTACTAAATCCCAAAGAATCCTTGTTTCTCTGAAAGTCCATGAAACGAACGAAGCTTAGTGTGTTTCTGCCAGGTTCTCATAACGCAATTATAATTAGTTTTTCCGTAGATAATTCCTACTTCTTAATTCACTTCTTTTTCCGATATTCCCGTGGGACTTCAAGGAAAAATAAGAGTTCAGATGGGATCTATAACAAAGTTGACAGTTACAAGTTTGTTACGTACGTTTCGAAGTGAGTTCCATCGTCATGTTCCGGAAGTTTTTTCTTAAACGTCTAACAAAGTTTGTTAGTTTCAATCAAAACAATTTATTTACACCGTGTGAAATTTAATATCTTTTAGTTATCATGAAAATATGATATGGTGAACGGAAATAATGTTGTTCCAATTTCCGCTTGGAGAAAGAACGAAATGCTTCATGTCACTGGTTTGTTAATAGTTATTTAGCAATGACAATTAGCCAAGAAAATCCAGGATTCTTAATTACTTTGGATTATTAAGAATTTAAAATTTTAATTATGTTCTATAAACTAATAAATTTTTCATTAGTTGACCCATGTAGGGGAGAGGTGGTATGAAAGGGACATTTCACTTCAAAGCATGGTTACAAGTAAATAAAATGATTTAATTTGATGGTTTTGGTACAAATCGAAACTACGTTTAATCAAAAACTAAACTTTTGTGACGAATAAGTTCTAAAAAGATTTTAAAATGGGAGTTTATTATTTTGAATGTTTAATGCGTTTTGTCCCATTCATAAATAGGTGGTATTGAAAGAGACGTCTGCATTAATAAAAGGGACATGTTGATTTATTAATTATTTTATTGAATGTTTAACGTGTTAAACAGTTGCACAGAATAAAAACTACTAATGACATAGGGAACAAAAATAATTGAAAACACCCTTTACTCCACACGATTCGTGTGCCCAACCATCACATATTTTACACTTGTACCAATCTTCAAGACTCTCTGAATACTTCTTACAAACACAGCATTCTTCTTGGTCGTAGGCTTTAGAAACACAGGTTCGTTTGATACGTTTCTGTTTAGTAATTGTTACATCATTAGATATTTCAGGTGAGTTAGATTGTAAAAAATATGTTTCTTCCTCAGTGTCGTTACTAGAAGAGGACATTTTGCGCTTTGGGTCATTTTTTAGAAGGAGTGGTACTTGAAAGGGTTTTTTACGTTTAACTGAGCTACCTCTTTTATTTAAGATATCTTTTAATACTATGCTATCTTTGAAAATATTTTTGATATGCCCTAGATTTTCTTTGCCGGTTTTAGGTATTTGTTTTTCAATTAGGTCCATCATGTTCTCCAGCAGTAATTGGTCTTTTTCGGGCGTTTCAGTTATAATTTTCGTATCTCCTTTTCGCTTTTGCTGTTTGGTTTTTCTGGGTTCCGCTTTGGGATAGGGACGAATTGATTGTAAAGTGATACCTGATGATGTGGATGGAACTGGATCTAGCTCAGGTCTTGGAGTCTCGTATATGGTGGCTTCAATTATGTTATGAGTATTCTCAGCTCTTGTTAAAGATGGGTTTGCTGATGCGGCTTCGATTTCTATAGATTTATTGAAATCATTAGATATTTTTCCTTCTTGATTATCGGGAAAAGGACGATCCGTTACAGATGAAGGCAAAAAATCCTCTTCGCAGAAAACATTTTTATTAAGCGGATAAATTCCTGTATTTTTGAATCCAGCTGTAATATTATTCATATTGAATGCTGCATAATATGCATCTCTGGCGAACTGAGCCACATTATAAATTGTAACCGTCTTGGCCGGGTTTGTTATCATCCATTCATTCATACTTGTCTTGTAACGTATTTTAAAAGGACCAAATACAGTAACGTCAAGTGGCTGTAGTCTATGACTACAGTGTGGTGAAAAAGTAAGGATGATAATGTGGTTTGTTCGCGCATATAACACTATGTTTATCGTTATGTGAGTTTTATCATTATCATAAATTATAAAAGCAGGAGACTCAGCAGAAGCTTTCACTTGTTGAATGAAATGCTTAAGAGAATTTAAAAAGCAATCTTCCGTTATCCATCCAGAAAGATTTGCTTGTCCTAGAGCACCAGTAGGTCCATTTTCAAGCATGTGTTCTTTAAAGTAGACGCGCGGAAATATGAAAAGAGGAGGAATGGTACCTCCTGCAGCATTTACAAAAGCTAACATGGTAACTAGTGATCCACGTTCCGCAGAACTGATTTGTCCAACTCTTTTTACACCAGCTTGTACAATTATTTTGGGGGTATTTGTGACTGTACTACAAACCTGTTTCGTCTACGTTCCAAATCATTTGGGGAGAAAAATTGAATTGCTCGAAGCATTTTTCCAAATTATTGAAAAATTTTTCAACATTATGCTTATTAAAACTCGTTGTTCTTGCCAAGGAAGTACATTCCGGTTTTCTAACTGATAATGTAGGGTTTCGTTTCAGAAAACCTTTTAACCAATCAGGACTGGCCTGCTTTGTGACGTCCCATGTGGTGGGTGTAATATCTAATCGTACTGCATATTGGTACGCTAATTCTCGTGTTTGTGTCGTTGTTAAGCCATAACACATTTTTGCAGATGTTTTTAAATAATCACACAAAATACTTTCTTGGTCCTTGGTAAAGACTCTTCTGTTTCCAATATTTGGCTTATATATAAAAGTATTTGGAGACTCGTTAGCTTTTTTTACCAATCGTGCCAAATGTGACTTCGCAATATTATAAAATTTTGCGACTAATCTCACTGATGTGCCTCTCTCAATTACTTCTTTAACAGCTTTTTCTATAACTGACGAATCCACACGCACTCTTTTCTTCTTTTCTGAAGGCATTTTATACTAAAACAAAAAAGAAATTTAATCTGAAGCTAGACATTGCCATCTTTTTGCATCATGTATTTATTTAAGTATTGAAAGGGCCACTTAAATATTGAAAGGGACACGTCCCTTTAATGAATTTTTATTGTGTCCCATTCATAAATATTTACACAAAATAATAAATTTATTTACCAACTTACAGTTTAAACATATTTACCTGTTATGATACGTCTGGATGGCCAAGTATGAATACTTTTTATGTACACATTAACTCTATTCGATATTTACCATAAAACACTTACTTAACACACTTTAAAAAATACATGCGTGCTTTACTATTTACGACAAAAAATTTATAAGCCCTCTTACTCTGAAATTACAAGGCCAAATTAAGCGAACTCAGGCGAGATGGGTGGTTATTTAAGACGTAACAGGACAACAAATATTCGTTTCTTTGCAACGAATATTATTCGAAATAATTGTTAAGTCCCTTTCATTACGTGTCCGTTTCATGGCCCCTCTCCCCTACAATAACTAAAATGAATTCGATTTATAACTAGTTTTGCTCACTTAGCACACCTTTTAATTTGGTTAAAATGCTTCTTAGTTAGGTTGCTGCTATTTCATTAAGTTCACTATTGATATTTTTAGCGAGATGATTCTTAGTGTTAAGGATAGAATATATTTGTACGTGATTTTTTAAGCTTTGTTAATGGCGGACCATGGTCTTGTCCAATAAGATGTCCAGGAAATTATCTTAATATTATAAGGAATAATTAAAAGATTATGCAAATGTTTTCTTATAAAAAGGATAAATTAATAGAAACGTGAGATAGAGATATTTTGTTTTTTTTTGCTGTTGTCAATAGTTCAATAAAGTGGAAATATTAGGAAATTTTAGCGAATAGAAGTTTTTTTTTATTGAATATGAACATATTGAAAAACGTTATTTTTATTTTAAGATTTAAGTATACTTGTAAAAAATAAAGGATCGAACAAATAACTGCTAAAAACAAAGTAAATGATTTATACCACTAAGTTAGAAATAAAGTTGTATTTTTACAGATTAAAAATCATGAACATAAACATTTATAATATAATACTAATATATTATTTTGCCAACTATTTATTACCCATATTACATTTATTAAAATTGATTTGAAGAATTTAACATTTACCTAATTTTCCTAGCCTATAGCGTTAATTTCCTTTTGGCTGTTATTGTTGAAAATGGTTTCGACCTTCACACCAACCCATTAAGCACGAAATGTTTATCAACAGTTGGGCCACGTTTCTTTCAAATTTGGAATTCCTGTGGCATTCCACTTTTTTTTTACGAAGTTCCCCCAATGTTTGATCCAGTGAAATTTTGTGGAAAAGTTTAAATTTTGTACTATTCTTACTGAGTCTTTGTAAACCTGTAATTTTCCACAAAAACGTGAGAGGAATATGATTGCGAAAAAGTCGAAAGTGTAGAGCAATATTGGAAAATTAACTTTACCGTTATGATACGTAATAATAATATAAATAAAAAAGTCAGGTACTTAAAACAGGAACGGTAATTAAGTAGTTTCATAAAGGGAAGGTATTAAATTTAATTGCTTCCGATTTAGTATTGAATTTGAATAAACTACTATTTTTTATTAACAGTTACAAGCGGTAAAAAATAACAATTTAAATAAATTGTACCTACTTTTTTTCCGTGATTGGCATCAAAAACCAATTAAATTGCAAAAATAAATATTTTAGAGTATGGCAAAATAGACACATCTATTAATTTCTGGCTTTAATAAAGATTGGATCTAAAAGTCACCTTAATAAAATATTTTGTAAATGTTATACTCTATCTCATAAAATTTAAATGGTAACTATAACGTAACATTTAATTCAAGTAATCATATTTGATTGATTATCTGAGAAAACTATTATTGTGACATATTTATAGTAAAAGTAAATGACATAATAATTTGAAAAATATAACAAATAAAAAAAAAGTTAATAAAACGTCATTAGATTTTGTGTAAATTATATAAAAATTAATTTTGTATATTTTTAATCTGGCTAAAGCCAGACATTGCACTAACAACAATAATCTTTAAACTTTTGAATAACTATTTAAAAATTGATGGAAATACTTCAAAGAAATAGTTTTGGAAGCAGTCCAAATCAATTTGATTATTTTGGTGCACGTTCAACAGTTTGGGAATAAAAAGTAGTTCAGTATTAAAACATAATATATTTAAAAAAAGTTGCCTAACATCAATAACATAAATTTTCAATTGTAGATACTTTGGATAGTCAAATTGAACAGGTTTGATCGTCGATCAATGATCGATTATTTCAACATTTACAGAATATATTAATATAAATTATATAAAAAATTTTACTTTTAATCAAACTTATACACCCTAACACTTCTTCAATTTTAAAACAATATAGATATATAAATGAAAACAAAAAGGGACAAAATTAAAATATTATGGGAAATAATAAAAAGTTATTTAAAAAAAAATATCAAAAACCAAAAAGAACATAAGAAAGCAACTTAGAAATTAAAATTTTGTTGTACCATATATGAGGTATATGATACTCTTTGGGTGCATTTATTAATGTTAATGCTTTTCGTAAAAGTAAATATTTTACTGACCAATTTTTCTATCAAGCTTTAAATTTATTGCGAGGTTTCCTGTAAATGATCCTGGAACCAATTTCTTTTTTTTCCGCTTCTCGTTGAATTTGATGATTGAGAACGATATTTATTGGTATCACCTTCATCCCTGCTGAAATAGTTGAGACAGCGGGAACTACGAAAGGTGGCCAAAACAGGGTTTCTTTAGGTTCTTCTCCTGGGCGTCTCGGGTATCTATCCCAGTGTTTGTCACGTCTTTCCCAGTTTCTGTTCATTTCTTGATATAACTTGAAATCAGGGACCTTATTTTAAATATATTAGTTTATTTTTTATAATGGTTGATTTTCTGACAATTAGCCAAAATATGAAAAGTGTTGTTGACACTTGAAAGTTGTTAGTAATATTTTTATTTTGTAAGTTTTCTGACATACTACTTTCATATTAAATGTGCCAAAAAAACCGCTAAAAGTTTAAAATAAATTTACCGGTTTCAATAATTTCAAACGTATTTTAATCACGGGTTAGATTGAGTTATCCCACTCAATCAGACCGTTTTTTTTTATTTTAATGATTTCTATAGATGCTTTTTAATTCTTCCTAGAGGTGATTGCGTTTGCAAAAGGCACACCAAGAAGTTGCAACAAATGAGCAAACGTGTTGTCATAATGATCCTCATATTGTTAATTTGATGTTTGACTTAAAATTAGTAGCGTAACGATTTTAAATATTCTTTTTCCACCAAGTTTTTAAGAGGCACGATTATACATTAAACAAAATACACAACACAAACTTATAAGTAAAACTAGCGCTTTAAAATATTCCAAAATCGTAAATATTGAACAAATACCTATACAACCTCAAATGTTAAATATAAACAATTAAAAAGATGGACATAATTTGGTTTCCAAGAATGTAACGATTGCAACTTCAGGTGTCTCTTTTAAAAGTGGAACCATGTGTACTACAGAATGTCGTAGTACTGGAAGCTACACAATACTATGTTCTATATATTTTATTTTTGGGATGCCTCATTTTTGAGATTTTGCATTTAAGTTCGTCGAGTTCATATACTTTCTGCAGAATGCCAGGAGTGGTGTCATTTCATGTTTTAAAAGAAGATCGTCAGAGGTGGATTTCGTACCGTAAATGTATATTATTCCTAAGTTGAACAGAAGAAAAAGTTTGATAGGGCTTATCTCAAATGAGGGAAAACGCTCATAGATCCAGATGTGGAGGGAATCCACGTAAAGTTCTTATTCATGAGGAAAATAGTAACTTTGCTCAGTTAACAGCCAAATATGATCGGAAATGGCTTCTAAACAGGTTTTTAAAATTTAAAAGTTGGTTCCCGGAGACCCAAATTAACAAAAGTAACTTCTAAACAATCTTCCAAGATACAAAATACATAAAAAGATTAGAGAAAAAAACAAAAATGAAAAAAAAAGGATTATCTCCTGGTTTAAAGGAAGACATATTTCCCTCAAAAATAACAAATATTCATCTTCTTTAATTTTTAACACAGCTAATTGGTTAAAATTAAAATGCCAAAAAATTTAAAAAATAAAGAATCAAATAAATGTGTAATTATTATATGGCTGACCCGTTAATTTCAAAACAGCCTCGTGTTCTAAATATTTTGAAAATATAATAATTTATAAAATTACTCCAGCAAATAATATAATCAATAATAATCGAAAGAAAGGTAAAGATATAACCCTAAATTATTCGTACTTATTTGGTAATAGTAAAATCAGAAAATAAGAGACAAACTGAAAAATTATTAAAAAAATAAGCAAATTTCAAATCTTCAAAACGAAAATTTATAAGATGATATAGTGAAAAGACCGGTCAGTGATTTATCCTAACATTTTTCTATAAAAGATATTTTTTCTTCGACAACAAATTAAATGTAATGGATAAATAAAATTTGGTGGAATGTGAAATGAAAACATCAAATGAAGCAAACTATTGGAAAAAATGTCCGTCCAAATCTTACTCTCTGCAAAAAAAATCGAAACTAATTTTAGAAGCATATTCACTATATTTTTATATTATATATCAAAAACTCTAATTGCATGCATGATGGTTGAGATAGGCACTAAAATAATTATTATAATCAAGAGAAAAACTAGAAGATTCTTTAAACAGTAACAATATTTAGAACTGTTTACATCTAAAACCAAAACATTCAAGATGCCAAAAGCACTTTTAATAATTATTAACTCAAAAACTCTACTCAACATTTGAATGTTTCTTCTGATGGTTAAAAGTCCCGCAGCTACAAGTCTGAAAGATCAGACTATTATATGAAACTTTAACAACTGTTTGTAATGCAAATGTAGAGTGTCTCTGTGCGAGTATAATGCTTTCTGCCCTGAATAAAACTACCAGAATACACCCAAAGAGATTTCTCATCGCATATACTACGGCAATATCAAATTATTTAGTTACTCCTGTTTCCACGTCTTTGTTATTTTTAGTATTTCCATGTGAGCAGCTCAGGATTAAAATTGGTTTTTAGAATTGTATGGTCTGTACACAAATGAATTCGTTTACAACCAATTCAATTTTTTGATATAAATTATACAGGGTGGTCCTTAAATAATTGTACATAGAAGTACAGTAGAATCCTCACGTTAAAATATTACGATTTGAACTAACTTGATGCAAAAGATAATAATGAAGAAACGCATTTAAATAAATGAAAAAATGAATTATCTTAAACACCAAAAATGAAAATTTAACATATTTTATAAACAACTGCAAACTTTAAAAAAAGGGGAATGTGTCTGTAAGGTAAAGAATCTGGGAAAATGACAAGTTGGTAATCCAACTAAATGTATAAAACTGGTAAGGAACATCCAGAATTGTGAAAGATGTGAGTTAAAAACGGAAAAAATTATTTATATTAAAATGGAAGATTAGTGTAAGCAAAAAGACCCAATAACCGCCTAGCAATCCAATAATATAAATAAGTAATAAGTGTTAATTTAAATTTAAAATCCCAAGATTAAGTATAGCACCACATGAGGTTATTAAATTTTAAATTTTATATTAAGTGCAAAGGAGGTTTTGGCAACCAATTTAATTTATTTAATATAATATTAATGTTATTATTATTTTTAATTTATATGAAAATCAACTTTATTAAATGCCAAATCACAAAGTTGGCGTCGATTACAGAATTTGATAAAAATAACATTTAAATTTAAATACTCTCTTCCATTTTAGACTTCAAAACTCTGATTTCTGTTTGGTTTGCATGGTTTCATTAACTTTGTTTTGAAACACTAACCATTTTGGAATTGCCAAAGAAAAAATTTGTTTATAGCAAATAGAACACAAGACGAATTTTCCAGTATCATGTTTTGTAACTGATTAATTAGATTCATGTAATAAGCATTTATATTGATACCAATTTTGGATTTTCAAAAAATAAATAATAATGATAAGTTCGTCGAATTGATAATTATTTACTAACAGTAGTGACATTTAGGGCGAGTTGCATAAAACATGGTTAAGCGGTAACTCTTGGTTATTTCCCGAAAACGTGTATATCTTGGTTAGTATAAAACTCTGATTAAAATTTAACCACCCGAATTTGGAAGGTTAACTTGTTAACTAGGTGATTATAAACTGAAAATTTAAATTGCCAAATATCTCACAAACTACCTACAGTTACTGTTACCGGGAAACGGCGTTAAGGAAGTGAAAATGGAAATATATACAAACAAGTAAAACCATAGTAATCTATATTCAAAGTAAAATATTTAAAGTTTACACATATTTTAAGATATCTCGAGATAGGAAAGAGATATCGACATGTAGTTTTCGTCATTTTGTTGCCGGGCGTTTTTGCCGCTCTCCCTACGCCTCTTGTTTGAAAAGATACACTAAAACTTGTGAAAACAAATAAACGCAGAATTTTGGGAAGAATACGATGATCGTATTTTCAATGCGTCTTAATTAGGTAAAATTTGTGAAATATCTATTTTTTAATTTTTGGTATTGAACTACCCCCTCTAGGGGTGGACATGTAAACTTGAAAAGAATTTCCTGGTTTTTCTCAGCACCCTTTTGTTATAATTTGTTTTTCCGATGCTGTACTATACACGGTTTCCAAGATATAGCCGAGAGTCATTCTTATTTGGACACCCAGTAGATATATTTATTTTTTACAATTAATTTTTGTGAGTTTATTTTTGTTTTTGTTTTTTGATCTGAGTTTTATTTATTATTGTAGCTTCAACTTAATTTCCAAAATACAATACCTCTTAAGCTAACTACGAGTATATTAGAATTTTAAAATTGTAATAAGTATAAAATTATTATATTATCTTTGTAAAAAATACCCGAAATTTTTTTTTACAAACTATGTATATATAACTTGCTACAAATTATATTTTCTTTCCTGTATAATCCGTCAAACAGTTTATAGCTCATTTTCGAGAAGTCTTTGAGATACCTCCAGCTTTGAAAGGAATTTCAATAGGAAGGAAAAGAAAATCCTGCAGGATACGGCGACTTTAATTTAAGTCAATGTTGCTAACAAAGTGCTTCGGATAAGGAGAGATAGATGTTCAAATAAGGGTTTGAAAAGCTCCGGACCACCGTCACTCTACTTAGAGGCTTAGCAGAATAAGTAAATTAAAGTTTAGATAGCCGCACAAGTTTTCTACCCCTAGTGAATATACGACATGGCCAATTTGTTACAATTAATTTCTCAACGGTTGTAGATATTTTATTAGTAAAATTGTTTTACAGGTAATTAGAAAATATAAAAAAGAATTCGATAAGTAATAAAGTATAGGAATGACGTATTTTTACCGTTTAAGCTTCGAGTTTATGTTTTGTAACGTAATTTTCATAAAAATTAATAAAATTTTAAGAATTTTACTCTGTATTAATATGGTATCAACAAGTATAAATAACAGTCCAATTGATGAATTAAAATGTAATTATTATTAAAGTTGTAACCAGAATATGAGAAATTTGAAATCTTTGTTGAGAGGGAAGGTCTGCGAAAGAATTTCAATTATATCAATATCTAATTAATAAATTATAAGGAATCTACATGAACACTTTTTGTAAAAATTATGCAAAAAGCTTAAATGTTAGCAATGCACAAGAATTTAATCAATAATTATGAAAAAAAAAGTATATTCTAAAGATTCAAGTGTGATATCGCAGAAAGTATTAAAATGGATAAATTATTGTTATTTTATAACAAAAAATATTTAAACACTTCTTATATGTACAATTGTTGACTTGTTTAATTTATACCTTTTAAGAGCTATTTTTATTGTCGTTTATAGTAAAATATATTAAAATTTAAAAATAATTAAATAATTGTGTAAGAAGTTACAAAACATGTTTTTTAAAATTTTGGACAAGAGAAATTGAGGACAAGATTTGATTTAAGCAGATTAAAATGTAGAGTCCGGATTTTCATATTCAGTAATTATTTTGTAAAAAATATGTTTTATAATAAAGATCCAATGAATTTTAATTTGATTGTTTATCAAAAATTTATAAAAATGGCAATATGCGAATACATATTGATTTAAAATTCATTATTGAAACCAACCCTGAGTTTTTATTGCGTTCGTTCGTTTGTTTATATTTAGAATTTAATTTTAATTGTTTTATGTCGAATTTATAATTTTGTTGTATATTTGATCTATATTTCATTTTAAATTGAGCCTTATTTTCCTTAAATAAATGTTTATCTTAATTTCAATTTAACTTTTTTTAAATCAACAAATTCTCCTAAATTCCATAAATTAAAACAGTTACAATTTAATTTGAAATTTCATTTCACTAGAAATATAAATATAACAGTCGGGTCAAAAAATTTATAAAAAAACTAATGAATTTATACTTTTACAATCTGCAGAATAAATAAATTATGAGATAGATATTGATTATTTTTTCGTTAAATAATTTTAATAATTTTGTCTAAAGTATTAATTTTAATATCAATTTAAATTAATATATTTTCTCTTAAAAGCTTATCCGAAATTTAAAATAAAACAAAATACAAACTAAACCAGGAACCAATTTACCATAAAATGAAATTGTGCGTAAAAGTCTATCAGTAGATACGTAAGATTATCAATCAAAACTTTGGGGATTTTCTAGAAACTTTGTTTAACACTCACAGTACGATTTCTTAAAGAGAAAATCTTTTAGTATTGTTTGTAAATTGTAGCAATATCCTTTTAATGTCCAATTTCTTACAAATGCTTCAAAGTGAATATTCATAATATAAGAATTATGTATGACAAATATCAAACAATTCTATTTAATAACTTGTCAGCCACGTCATTATGTGGAAGTAAAGTAATAATATTGACAGATAAGTTTTTCCAATGGTATTGATGTAACAATTTATTTTTGAATATAATTTAAATAAATGAATGGACCATCGCTACTGAACAGTTCTAAAAAAAGTTCTTTTAATAAAAAATATTTAAGTGAATCAGACCAAGATCAAGTAAAGTTTTCTAAAAGAAACTTCTACTTTTTCTATTCTATCCTGATCAATATGGAAAATAAAAGGCCATTTTATAACGTTTTAACTCGCCATTACTAATACTTAGTGTGTTAAAAAAGGCAATTTAATATTTTTTTATGCTAAAGTACCTATAAACCATGAGTATTACTTTTTTTATTAAACTTTTTAAAATATGTTCTCATGTGACAACGCTGTCTGTGCATGTGAACCTTTTATTCTATAAAAAAAACATAAAAAGGGTGTAAATGGCTATATTTTTTTACTTTTATTTATTTTTACTTAAATTTCAGTTTTACTCTACATTCATAATTAATACGTCGCATTAGTATGACTTCACAAGTCATGTTTATTTATTCAGTCTATACTAAGAGGCTGAATTGGAAGACTCTAACGTTTTTATTGAACTGGTGACGTCGTACTAATTTAGTGTGCTGATTTCTTATTCAACTAAATGACATCAACTGAGCGTATTTGGGCATCATTGACGTCAGAGTCATTCCTTTCGGCCTAAGGATATTGACTAACAAATATGGATGTCACGACTTTTGATGCAATCAGTAAAGGGCCGTATTAAAAAATAATTATACAATCAACCGTTTAATCACCAATTAATTAAATATAGCTTTGTCTTCATAATCAATTTTTCTAATTAAAATGGGGGTTTTCTGTTTTCTTATGAAATTTATAGACAATCAATAAAATGCAATTACGTTTTTTTATAGACCTGCATTAGGTTTTTATAAGGTAAGTAGGAAAGACGAGTATTTCTATGGACCAACTGCATTTAAATTTACAGTTTATCCCCTACAAAGAAATTAAAAAATAGTTAAAATAAATTTAATATTGTTAATTATTGATTTTTAATATTGCTTTGCTCCAGAGAGGGCATTAGCTAATTCTACCACAAGAGGATATTTGGGATTCATTCAAACAAATATTTAGAAAATATTTCGAGCGACTTTATTCAACATTCAATTATTTCAACTAATTTATTAATTTCAATTGCATGCTCTATAAATACACTATACATATAAGAACCGAGTGAAATTATAGTCGGCAAAGAAAAAGCTTCTGTTTTGTTTATGAATTTCTTTGAGTCCACAGCAGTTTCTATACATATATTGTATTTTGTTAAATGTGAATAACAGCGACAGGAAAATTACGCGAACTCAAAAATATTTTACTTGTTTCATTTTATTTCAATTAAAATTTCAACTCAAGTTAACGTTCTGACATATGACAGAATTCCATGCTGGCTTTGGGCTCATTGTAAGTCGCTAGAATAACTCCAAAAAGCACAACATACTCAAATAACTACTTTGATTTTATGAAGTAGGTTGAAAATACAGCGGAGATTTTCATTTTAACGTTTTAAGAGTAAATTAAATGAGTAGGGTTAGAAACAAGAGAAAACATTGTAATTAGGAATATTTTCTCATGTTGTGTTTATTATTCACAGACAATGGAAGTTTTTAATTAAAAACTGTCGAGTTTGTTATACTCTAATTAACTTACAAATCAGATCGAAAAGTGCAAGTAACAAAATATTTCATTAATTACATAAGTAATGTATAATAGAAATTATGCTAAATTTGGTTAGATTTTAAAAACGGTAAATTGATATGACAGTCAACCGCACGATGGGTGGAAATAATATTACTTAGGCGTCGCGAATAGGAAGAACTAAACAGGGGAAAATTTTAAAAAAGAATATATTATTAAAAATATTTACAAATTATGTTCGTGTGTATTTATACCAAATTCTCTTTATTATTGTATGGTACAAATACAGGTATTGTTCGGAAGTAGTTGAAGAAAACTACATTGTGATAGTAGCTTGGTTTAGTAGGGAAGATAGAGAAAAATACTAGACCGCGCTGTAGTACTATAAAAGTACTCCTCAAAGTGGATTGAAGTCAATAACTTTAGTACCTCCTACGATCCTGCTTAAATAAACTAAATGATGTAACATAGTACTAGGTCAGGTTAGTACGATGAACAGAATATTATGTATTTGTCCAAAAACTATCTTCTCATGATATGTACATTGTCGTGATGCACGAACCTTTCTTTGTTATGCTAGCATATCCAATTCTTTAGCTTCAACTACGTCGTAGATGGTTTAACTTCGGTCTTAAATGATAATTTGATGGACAGTAACAATGATGTCTGGTTAATGCAAGATAAAGGTTTACCTCCTTAAAACGTTTAGACTACTTGAAAGTCCTTGATTTATTTAAGACTTGAACTAATACTTGATGGGCCTCAGCTACTGCTTTTCCGAGTTTAAGATAAAATTAAATGCAAACTCGTTGCTTTTGCACTGACTTGTCAAGACTAATATATTAGTCACCTATACTTCATTTGAACATTAACACGTTGACTGCCACGGCAATTTTCAGAATTCCGGTCTAAAAAGCCAATTTAATTTAATCATTTTATATTATTAAAAACTCTAATTATATTACATAGTAATCATCAAAAAGCATAGAAAATGTATTTTTTTAAAAAAAAAGGTCTTACGAATTATCTCGTAGTTGGCTTATGTAACAGAAATCTCTTCGCGGAAGCCAACTACGAGTTAATTCGTACACAGACACGTTTAGACCTGTCGCTTCGCTAAAGCTGAATCATATATATGCGTCCATATTCGTCAGTAGTATATCAGATATTGTCGAGTGCTTCACATTTACGTCTTTCTTGAGTATGTTGTTTTATAATTATTGTTATAATTAAATTATGAAGAAACCAATATGGATAAGAAAAGACCACTGACTGAAAATGAACTTGAGTACTACGCTAATTTAAGTGATTCAGAATTATGAACCTTCTGAGAATTCAAGTGATAGTGACGATGAAGTCGTCTCCGAACCTGAAGATGAAGTTGTTCCCGAACCTGAAGATGAAGTTGTTCCCGATCCCGATGATAATGATGATGAACCCCAAGCAACAACATCAAATCCGAATGATAATTTGTGGACAGAAATTCAACAAAATCCTGAACTATTTATTTTCCAAGAAAATGTTGGTTTGAAATTGGATACGTCAAATTTTACAGTGCAAACGCTGGTGGACTTATTTTTTTCGGAAGAGTTTCTTGCATTACTGGTCGAACAAACTAATTTATATGCTGCGCAAGAAATTGCAAAACGCACAGCAATAAAAAAATCTAACAGGGTATCAAAGTTGACAGACGTCAGTGCTGCAGAGATGAAAGTGTTTATTGGACTTTTGTTACCAATGGGGCCTTGTTCTTTCCCATCAATTGAACATTACTGGAGCACAAGCAAGCTATATAATGTAATGTTTTGGCGCTCAAATATGAGTCGAAATCGATTCCAGTTGTTACTTCGTTATTTTCATTTGGTTGATAACACAATACCATCTGCCGACAGGTTATACAAGGTGAGACCAATTCTAACTCATTTCAACAATATTATGCGTGAAAACTATGTACCAGATAAAAATATTTGTATTGACGAATCCATGATGCTGTGGCGTGGAAGATTGCATTTCCGCCAGTACATAAAAAATAAAAAACACAAATACGGTGTCAAACTGTACGAACTATGTGAGTCCGATGGTCTTGTAATGAAAATCAAAATTTACAGCGGAAAATCAGACGAAACTGACCATAATTTAGGTCACACTACTGATGTTGTGTTACATTTACTCGAGGACTATCTCGATAAGGGATACACGCTTTATATGGACAATTTTTATAATTCTGTTACTCTAACTAAATTACTAAATACAAGAAAAACTTACGTGTGTGGAACTCTACGAAATAACAGAAAGGGAAACCCCAGAGATGTGGTAGATCGTAAACTCAAAAAAGGAGAGTGTATTTGGCAGCAAAATGGACCTGTTACTGTGTGCAAATGGATGGACAAACGAGATGTCCTTACCATTTCAAACATGCATGTTGTTGAAATGGTAGAGGTGTCCAATCGCAATGGAAAACTTTCTATGAAACCGAATATAATTCGAGATTAAATAAAGGAATGTCTGGAATTGACCGATCAGATCAAATGCTGTCGTACTACACATCTCTAAGAAAGACTATTAGATGGCCTAAAAAGGTTTCACTTCATATTATAGAGATATATATACACAATGCGCACAAAATTTTTCAAAAAGTAACTTCTTCTAAAATAAAACTGATAAAGTTTAGAGAAGAATTCGTCGTCGCGTTGATTGGAGAAGAGATTCAACCAGTTTCGGAAAAGATGAGATTGCAAGAGCTTCATTATTTAGAGAGTCTGTCACCTACCGAAAAAAAACAACGTCCGACAAAGCCATGTCGTATATGTACCCAAGCAAAAAAACGCCGAGAAACGCGTTATTTTTGTCCGGCCTGTGAAGAGAAGCCAGCCCTTTGTGTGGAAGATTGTTTTAAAAAGTTTCACAAACAATGAAAATATTCTTTTACTTCTTGATTTTGAATAAATTTTTTATAATTATATTTTCTGTTTATTTATTAATAAAATTTCTGTTCATGTAGCCAGCATTGATTTTTTGTTCTCTTCCCAGAAGCCATCTATCCATATTAGCACTGATATGCTACGAGTTTAATCGAAGCTGCGCGAAAATGGCAAGTAAACACAGTACGAGATAACTCGTAGTCGGCGTCCTAGCAAAGAACGCAATCTACGAGTTACCACCGTAGTTGGCAGTCAACGTGTTAAAAGAGAGTAAATTCCCAGAAATATGTTTCGTAAATCAGTCCCAAAATCGATAAATTTACACGTGCGTTTCCAAAATAAAGAAAATTCAAGAACACAGTATTTTGTAATTTATTTAATAAAATATAAAACTATCAATTTGGTTAACAAGCTTCCACATTGTTTCCTATAACATGGCTAATACATGTTTGCCAATTCTCACAGGTTACTTCAGATATTGAATAATTGCATAATAATTTTTAACATGTGGTACTTTAAAATTTGAGTTATTACTAGCAACGTAACTTTTAACTTCAGCCCATATTAATTCTATTGGATCAAGATCGCAGTAGTACGGTGGTAAGCGAAGAATTTCAATTCCTCGTTTTTTGGCAATTGTCTCAATAATCTACTTTTTAAATTTTGCTTATGTCCCTTGGCAACTAACAATTCTGCTTTGCATATTGTATCGTTAAAGGCTATATTTTTAGAACTTAACGATGTTGCAACTTCACCTACCTTTCTTTCATTTTATTTATATTTGTTTATTAGAATAACCGAATCTTTCGGTATTAATTCAATCATTTCTTCGAAATATTCCTCAAACACGTCTCCATTCATAGTGATAATTAATGGTCCTTTTGAATAAAATAAAAGTAAACCACCCTTTAATCCACCCTTTAAAAATGCTTCTTGAGATAAGTTTATAATTTTGCCAAACTTTTCCTACACAATATCCTGCATTAACCCATGTTTCGTCTAAATAGAAAATATTTTTATTTTCTGTCCTAATTTATTTATTCTTCTAAGGTATTGTCGTCTCTAATATACAATTTCTTCAGAGTCAATGAGCATTAAGCGTGTGCCCATTTTTTCCTTTTAAAAAAAAATTATGTAATACTTTCCTCAGTTTATCTCGGTTTATTGTGGATAAATCAGCATCGTCGGTTTTATCTTGTACAACTTTATCTAACGTTGGTATTTGTTTGTTCAGAAAAAAATAGTGAACAAGCTTACGAATTGCAGTTTTAATATATTCTTCCACGTCGACTTTTAATAGTTTTGCTCTGTCTGGTTTTTTTCTTTGATGAGATTACTCTACCTGATTTTTCTTGTTCAAAACTTTATATATCATATATTTTTTCATATCCCATGGCTTTAGATGATATTTTAACTACAGCGACGACAGTGTTTGAAGGATTATGTTGTCTAAAATCGTTGTAGACATTCAATATAACCCTCTTTTCATTAAGTGACAAATGGTTTAGTTTTCATTTTTTAACCGATGAATACTCACAAAGAACTCCCATTTTCAGTCACTACTGTATTTTACGTTTATTGAAAACTAAATAACTGAAGTTCTACAAATTTGAATTTCATTTAAATAGAATATGAATTATTTGTGGGCGCCGTGACCGTTAAAATACTTTTTCTATTACGGTTACGGATATGACAGGCATTAATTCTCTTAAGTACTCTGCTATAACAACAATGAAATAGAAATGTATTAAGTTTAATAATGAAGTAGTCGAAAACAATTTAAAATCAGTTATAAATATTGAAGATTTACAGCATGTATCGTACCATGATTTGCATACTAAATTAATTATCATCACAAAAAACTGAAAGTTTACTCTGGCTTTATGTTCAAATGAAGTATAGCGATAGAATTTTTGGGCAGCACCTCATATTTAGGTGTTAGCAAATTTCTTTTAATATATAAAAATAGAAATAATTAGTTAGATTTCAATTATTTCACTTTACCTCATTTTCTGTACTTCACAAACAATGTACCAAATTAAAAGAATATCAAAAAACAGAAAAATATTTTACCGTCACTTTTCTGAAAACTGTAATAAACAATGTAGTGAAATTATGAACTTAAATATCAAATTTTCTCCAGTGAATATATCTTGGTTTATAAAAATTCTAAATAAAAGTGTTAGTACGAACAAGAATCCAAATCGCAAGTAAGCAATTTTCCAAGACAAGTTTTATGGGTTTCTAAGAAACAATGCATTAAACTTTTTTCAGTAGTGACACAGTTTTAATCCATTAATATCAATTTTATAAACTAGCATCTGTCCTCAACGTCATTACAGTAGCGAGGAGGAAAATTTAGATTAATATTCTACCAGCGGACATGGAATGGGGTTATTTGAAATTCCGTGACTTTTATTGAAATTTCAAAAGATCGTTATACTTCATTAAATATAATTCAAAATGCTCATCCATTCACCACTAGGATCAATCTTTGTTTTTGAATAAAATAACCTCTATATTTTTTACTTTTAGTTTCTTCTCGATACTTAGGATTATAATTCGATAGTTTGTGTGTTGTATTTATTTTAATATTGGAGAGTCTAATAAAACCTGACTAGTAAGCCACTTAGTACCTACGCTCTTAGATGTAGTTTTAGGGGTTCAATGAATTTTTTCTGTATAGAGCGGCTGTTTAGAGGTGCTCTTTTGTAATTTGAATTTGATTAATACATCTATATTTAGCAACTTTGGATAGTGCCAAGCTAGACTTTTTCACCCTTTAATCTCTTGTTGTTTTCAGACACCCCACTGATCAAGTGAAGTGGGAGTGCAGCTCTTAATAACTTATGCCATAGCAGAACACTAATCTCTACCTATAGATTTATCAACATTCATACTAGATATTATAATACTATAGAATAAATTTCGTTAAAGAAATATAGAATACGTCAAAGCCTCAATGACATTAATATTAGAACGATGGTCCGTAACACAACAAATTTGAAAAAAAAAATGTTTTTAATTGTTTGTTGATTGTTTATTTTTAGGAAGTAATGATTTTTTTACATTATGTACAGTTGGAATTTTTTACAATTTTACGGTACGTCACTGATTGTACTCATAGGAAATAAGTTAAAATCTTTCAGCAACATTTTCGATTCAATGGAGTGGCTACTACTCCAATATATGGATGGGTAGTAAACATAAAATGAATGTTCTAGATTAAACTTTATGTTTTTACTTCTTATCGGCACATTAGCAATTTAAAAAAAATAAATTCACAAAAAATGTATATTTTTTACTTCAGAAATATTTTATAGTTAAATAGCTAAAATACTATTAAACACTAAGTAATTCATAGTTCATCTACACTTTCCGATTTAGATCTGTTTGTAACTTTTATGGTTACCGATTCAATTTCTATATCACAAATATTTTTTTGATAATCATACCATTTTTTATTAGAGATTTAGTGAGCCTAACATATTTTTTCAAGCATCACACTTGGCTAACCCTTCATTTCACATACTTATGATTTTTTCATCGCTTAGTCCATCTCTGTCGATATATTTATTGTAATGACTTCTGCCCAAATTAATTCAATAGTACTAAAACCATCATGGTAGAATAATAATCCCAATAATTGTGTTCATATATTATACATTCATCTATGACATAAATAGGTTCTTTTCTATTCATTTTCGCTAATTCTAGTTCTAGTCGTGTTAAATTTTCAATTCAAATTATGGATAATAGTATGGTCTTAAATATAAAAAAGTGTGGTGTTATGTCTTTTAATCATAAAATTAATTTTATTGAAAGTTTAATTAGAAAACCAAATGTAATGATCTGGAGATGCACTTGCAGGCCAACATGATATTTAATGAACACTACACAAATATTGTTAACAAAACTTACAAATACTGGGATTTGTAATCAGAAATTCTAAACATTGTACACATCATAAATACAACAATTCGGCTATATAATGCCTTGGTCAGACCAAACCTAGAGTATGGAACAATAATATGGGCTTCTGAAGCTGAAATATAACTAATCAATATAATGCAATAATATTTTTATTTCTTTAAAAGTTATTTTATTTCCAAATCGTTAATGCAACTCTTCAAATCCAAGATTTCATAGAACACAAAACATTAGTTTTTATTTCTGATCTGACTCTATTTTTTATGTTATATGTTTTTATTTGGCAAGATGAGAAATATTTCTACATCAATTGAAATAATCTTTTTTACACTTATTTTTTGATTTTAGCACTTGAAGAAAAGATAATATATGTCACTCGAAGTAGAAGCCTCATTATATGTTTCGCTCAGTATATTGCACAGCAGAGAAGCTAGCCGAAGCTGTGAAATTTACTTAGCCTTCTACTCCAAGTAACATAATATACTTTTATTCATATAAATACATTTAGTAATTGTTATTATTCAGAGTAGTATTTGAAAATGTATATCAATAACATATCTAGCATCGATAAAGCAGGATATCCAAATTGCTTAAAATGATCTAAATTAATTTGGCGTGCTCTTTTAGTGTGTGATTTTATAAATTTTGATTTACAGTTTTTTTGAAGAATATATGGTTTATTTGGCTCTAGTAGATTCATATTAAGAAAACTGTTAGATCACTTTTTTACAAACATTACATTTTTCTAAAATTATTATATTATTATTATTATTATATATCCATTAGATAACATTACAAATTTAAAATTTAGTTTGGTCTATATTTTTAATTTATATATATATTCAATTTTTACTCTATCCTAAACACAACAATTTTATGACATCTCATCAATTATAGTAGATAGATAAAATTTATTTTATCTAAAACAGAGTATAATATAGTTTCATTTACGTTACTCTAATACCGGTAATAAGTAGATCTAGTTTAGAAAATATTCTTAAAATCTAACATTATCTATCTTAAAAACATTTAACTGATGACATCTGCTATATTACAGTAAACTGTAAAAATTTAGTCTTATATATAAATATAAAACATAAAATTAATAAATTTTCAAAATCGGGTATTTACAAACTAAATTGTCCGGATTATAACGCCATCTATCTTGGCAAGACATTAAGAAATTTTAACAAAACACCTCATTGACACCAACACAAACCTACACTTAATAACACAATGGAAACAACAGTGGAAGCATTACTTCATATAAGTGACAATAAAGAAGAACTTGATTTTTTGCAGGAATATGAAATAAAGAAACACCTAAAATATCCTCAATATACAGTTTTGAATCAACAACGAAATCTGGGAAGTTCAATTATCTTAGATCACCTTTTGAACTAAATAATACTAACCAAATATATTTTTAGAAAAAGAAGAATATTGCCTCATAATGATTGGTTATCAGGTTTATGATATGAAATTTATTGACGTTATTAATCTGTCAAACTTCTTTCTGTCTTGAGAATGGTATTGTCAGATACTGAAACCTTTATATAGTCTTTAAATTAACATATTTTAGATGTCATGTTATGTGACATAGATAGTTTTTAGAGGGTTTTTACATCCTATAGACGTGAGTTAGATGAAGCTTTTGTAAAAATTCAATTGCATGCACTGTATAAAATAAACGTTGAAAATTTTATTAGGCTTTGGTTGGATGTTTAAGAAACTCTTATAATATAAGCATCCCTTCGTTTTATCTAATTAAACGAGGTACATCTAACATCAGTGTTCTCCTCCAGCCTTTAATATCGACCTTCTTGCTACTCATTATAAACTGGGAAATGGTAAGACTTCCATACACCAGCTTTTAAAGAACTCCACATGTTCGTAAAGAGAATTGTTATTGAATAATTCCACACTCAGTGAAAACTTTTCACCCCGAATTATCTCCAGCAACCACTAATGACCTAGGGGTATATTACGAAAGGAAAATAGCTGCCGACTTTTTCAACTCTCTCGCCTCAGGAAACGCTCTCTGAATATCAAACAGATTACTTAGAGTGCCTCACCTGCCGCAATGCATCAAAAGGGAGTTTGGTTGTTGCTTTTCATATATTTTCTTTGGACGACTATCATTAATTACCACAATAATCAAAGCCTTGCTCGAATGCAGCGAAATGGTTTACAAACTTAATTTGTTGGCCCGTCGTAGTGAAATACTAAATGGTAAAGTTGATACTCGAAATGCAGGTATACATATAATTATTATCGAACCAATGAAAACAAAAATAAATATAATAATAGAAAATGAATAGTTTTCGGTTCTAACATAAAGAATTATTTATTTATTTTTTATTTTTGTATATTTTTATTCTTTATAAGGCGAATGTACACTCCGAGTTATTTCAAAGAATATTGCTTAAATTAACATTAATTTTTTATGTATAGACTGAGAAGTGGGTGATATTGGAGTGTTAATACTTTACAACATATACTTACGTACAGTAGGGTGCAAGTGAAAGGATAAATTCAATATTTTCGAAACAAAAAATACTATCGAGAAAGGCTGAAACAAGGTCCGATTTTTTAATATAATTTGCTATATTTTGATATAAAAAGTTATTATGCAGGGTGATCCGTGATAAAGTGACATCTTCATCGATCATCTATAGTTTTTTTCTATAGAATACCCTGTATATTATGTAATTATTCACATCTTCTTAAAGAGCTGAATCCAATAAGGTATCACTCTTGGGGTTAATGATTCATAATTATGGAGTTACAAGGCGTTGAATATTACTAGTTTTCAATGTCTTTTTTCAGTCAAATCTAGTACAAATGTATAAAAAATGGTAATTATTTATTTATTTTACATTACACTGTCCAGCAGGATAAACCCAATTACAGGACAGAGAAAATGACATATTATTGATACAGCGTACTTATTAAATTAAAGCTTGAAAAATAGTTGTCTATCACAGATACAAACTAATTTAAAAAATGTTATTTAATATTTACAAGTTTGTCGTGAAATATATCCAAATCGGTGTTGACTGTGTTGTACTTACGACACGTAACATACAGTGGTGCATTACTAAGAACATTGGTTCGAGGCGTTGGTAGATAGAAGGAGTCAGTATATCTTGAATCTACACGTGGAATTTTGAAGTTAAGTTTTACTAACAGATTCAGACAATTGGTTTTATTATATACGATCTTGTGTAACATAACAACTGAAAAGTACGTTCGTCTCACGTCGAAAAACTGTGTTTAGCTAGCAAATCGCCTGGTGGCGGATATACCAGGTCTTCTTTAAAGCTTAAGTATTTGAGAAATCGCCTCCGAATGCCTTTTATGTGATTACTCTGAACCTGATACATTGGATTCAAAATAATTGATGCATACTCAAGCTTGTATCGAATATCCGCATAGTACAGAAGCTTTAATGTGCTTGTATCTTTGAAATCATTAAAAGAGAGTGTCGAGACAAATGTGACACCTAAATCTATAAAATGTTCAGGCCTTTGTAACAGACTGTTGTCGATGAGAAAATCAAAGATGGTTCGTTCTGAGCTCAGCGAAAATGACATAATGTTGCATTTAGCAGGGTTCAACTTCAAATTCTTATTATTACACCATAAATTAACTCGATTAAGATTTTCGGAAAGTTATATACAGTCCTGTAAGCTGTTAATTGACGAGTATATTTTCAAGGCATCAGCATATAGCTGAAAATTGACATTAATTACATCACCAATATCGTTAACAAACATGTTAAATAAGAGCGGACCCAGAATGGATCCCTGAGTTACACCTATGCCAAGTAAGAAATCAGAATATTAATAAGAATATTTGAGAGCCCAAAAGCAGCCAATTTATTAATTAAGATACCTTGGTCAAGTCTGTCGAAAGCCTTCAAAAGTTGCTATTTTTCTAAGGTACAAAGTTTTTCCGTCAAATTACTAAAAATGTATTTATGTTCCTATCCTTACTATACGAAAGATGTTCAATGATATCAAAAGTATGAGGGAGGCAAAAATTGCGATTTTTGGAATATCCTGTATACCTTGTATACCAAAGTTACTTTTTTGATAGCATTTAATAGATCTTGGGAGATTAGGATTGGGGTATATGCATCGTTTTGATAAATTTGTAATAGATTTGACAGATAAAAAAATATAAAATAGAAAAATTATGAATATTAGAACCCAAGTGTGATATCTTATTGGATTCAGCTAAAGAGCTTAAAGAAAAGGGATTGAAAAAATAATATATAGGATATTTCACAAAAACAAACTGTCAATGAAGGTGTGACTCTAACGCGGATCACCCTGCACAATCAATTTTTGTTGGAGAATATGTCCAATTAATTTTAATAATCGACCTGTTTCAGGTTTTCTTGATCATATTTTTTGTTTAGAAAATATTGAATTTATTCCTTTCATTTATATCATACAGTATATATGTATAGTCGATCCCTTCTAGCACTTAATGATGTAGGGTGAATGTATCTTTTTTTCACAAATTTCTTACATTCTCTTCTATTATGGGTTAAGTTCTTTGCTTCATTTTAATTTTTCGTCCGTTTGATGAATATTCCAACTATTACGATATCTCAAGATTTTTGTAGATATTTTTTTGGTTTTTTCAATTTTTCAGTTTTCGTTTTTGAAACGTTTTGTCGGGTCTGCAGATGTCCCCTTCATTTTAGTTGTCTCTTCTCTACGTAGTCTAATGTGTATTTACTGTATTCCTAAGTCTTTGTCATTCCTCTAACTCTTCGTAAATATTTTATCTCTGCCCTGTGTATTTTGCTTTTATATTATTCTGTTAAAATACATCTATATAACAAAGTAAAATTTGTGGAATTTCTCTATTTTATTATAAATATCAGCTTCTTGTGTCCTACTTCCGTCTATTGTTGTTAAGTTTTAATGTAGTTGAAAATAATTTGTATTAAAAATATTGAGACAATTAGCCGTCGCCAGACTTCTGTTTTATTTATTTAAGACCTTCTAAACTGCATAAAATCATAAGTATTACATATGGTTGAACTCGTAATGAAGAGAAGATTCCAAAAATGACTGAATAAACAGGGTGATGTATTTAAAAAATTTAATTGCAAATCTGGAATTTCCGTATCCCAAAATAGGCCTATCCCAAATTGTATAGAATTCTAGCTAGCAATTTACGAGATAATTGGCCGTTTCCAGACCTTTGGTCCACTCTTTATATCACAAAAGCAATGTTGCCAAAGTAGTTTTGGTTGAAATCTTATTCTTTTGTCTCTTTGTTTCATGTAATCAAATTGGAACAAGGGAGATGTGTTTATAGGTAGTGAATTTGTAAGTCTATATATTTTTTGAAGTAGTAAAGGAGCAAGTATTTTGAGTTAAAAAAAATCACTTGATGATATCTTTGGGCAAACAATTAGAGATTAAACTTATTTCCAAATTCAGCGTACTTAGTAGTATCTGCCAAGTCAAATAAATGAAGTGGCAGCTGGAAAAAATTAACAATAGAGCCAAATTAGAAAAAAGTGTAAAAAATCATGAATGGATCGTCAAAGCACTCTGAAATATTTACAAGAAAAAAACATATGGCTAATTTATCACAAATGAAATTCAGTTTCCATTTCGTATAATACAAATGGATGAATTAATTATATGCAAATAAAATATGTTTATATACAAGTATACTAAAAAACCGACATATTTAAATGATTTTAGTTATTACTAATGCTCATTTTTGAAAATTCAGAAGGAAATATTTTAGATCTAAACAGTCTTTTATCAATCTGCAAGTATTAGAGATCTAAAGAAAACGGAACTCAGTAACATCTTGCAGGATTTGCGTGACGCTGCTGGTGACAGATAACTCCGGCAATATCGGTTTCTGATTAATCGCACCTTCCATCATTTACTTCCTAAAACAAATTAACGAGAGTGAATCACTGCCTTTGCAATCACGTAGTAGCTGTAAGTTAAACAAAACTTAATTACGGCAATGGCGAGAAGAACAGGAAGAACGTGTGGGGCACACCAAAGTCTGTTCGTCAGCTTCAAAATAAAATTACGCTAAATTGTAGCAATAAAATGAAATGGTCTCGCGAAATGCTATTTAATTAAGCATAATTTTTTCTGTAACTAGCATAGTTTATGATATACTAAATCTTTATTCTGTGCTAGTCCTCTGAACTGTTTAATGTCCAATAGGATTTTTTTTATTCGAGCTTTTTCGAAAAGTAAGTATTAATAGAATTATTATTGTTAATTTTGTCTATGTGTCTTTTGTCTATTTCATTATATTTTTATTTTATTTTGTTCAATGCATGGCATACACTTGTTTATACTTATTTAGTTTCATTCAATAATTCATCTTAGGATATGGATAATGTCATTATATTTCAAAGTTGCTTCATTTTTTAAAATTCGGTTCAATCTAATCATCTAACCACCTGCTTAAAAAGCTTTTATTTAAGTTACAGATAGTTTAAGTTACAGATTGCGCGTATTTTCATTTACCTTTTTTGGGGCCATATTGGCATTAACAGGTTTTTTCCACATTGTTGCATTGCTTTATATTCTATATCTATGAATTTCCCGAAAAAAATAAAAAATACCAATAAATAACCTACAATCTTGTAATACACAATAATACACAATAATTAATTCACACTAAAGAACTGTTTCAACACGTTTGTGCGAAATTAAAGCTTTGAAGTTTAATAGGTATATTGTGTAACTCTGAAGTAGTTTGAGAGTCTTGGTTAGCAACAGGGATAAGATTTAATTGCCAATTGTTGTACCCTATGAGCTAATATTTAAATATCGTTTATAGGAATAGTGGTGAAGATAATATCAATAAAGCTACCAATTAAAATTTCATTTAAATTACTAAATGTGTATTTCTGTGTAATAATTACATTGAACAGTCGCAGAATTGATGACTATTTCAATAATACCATATGTAATCAAAGTACGAGTAATTATATACGAATATGTAGCATAATAGTTAATTTTAGAAATATTAATTTTAGTTGTCGCTTAATTGCTTTGTAATAGATTGCTGTAAACAGTTAAATGTATTTAAACATTTCAATAAAAAGGAAAGTCGAGAAATACATTTGCTAAAATGTGTTCTACATTATCCTAAGTTTTAAAATAGAGGATTTTTAAAACAATATATGTGTATTAGTCGCTAATTATTATTATGATGTTAAATAATTCAAAAAAGTTTTTAAAAAACAAAAACAAAACTTATTCTATTAATCAGTTTTATCTCTATATAAAAATAAATAAAAGTATTTTAAAACCTGAAATGGTCTTATGTTGCCACTTTAACATACTTTCAGAATCGTTTAGTTTAAAAGTCTTTAATTATAAATTAACCCGAAACCATATCTGTCAGCACCTACAATAAGTGTCTTTTTAATCAAAGTATAAAATGAGTTGGTTATAAACTTAAAATCCCGCGCGATCTGTAGACTTCCAACTTATTTACAACTTAGTTTCTCGTTAAAATATACTAGTTGGTTTCTGAATTATTGTGCTGCAGTAACATAGGCGTGTCAGCTCAAATTTTGGCGAAAGAAATAAAATCTTTAAGAAAAAAAGACAAATTGTATAAGAACAAATATAATTTAAAATTATAATATATAACATAACAAACAACATTTATACTGACGGTTCAATAATTGCAATAAATAAAGAATGACCCGTCCCGACACCGCAGTTTTATGATACTTTTCTCATCCTACTTGTCTCTTAATTTTTTAAGCGGTTTGTTGTCGTATCCAAAACCAACGCTTTAGTTTCCTCAAGGCACGAAAAAATTTTTTTCATAATATAATTATAATTTTTACGTGACCTGAGGATGGCCTTATAAAGACCGAAATATTAGTATTGAAGAAAACAGATTCTGTGATTTTTGGACCTCTTCCACCTCCTCAAATTGATGTTAGTTACAATATTTAAACAGAAAGAAAATCTTACTTATTCCAGAATTATTATGTGTAACACAACAAACATAATCATTTGGACAGTTAGCTAGTTGGAGAGTAAATAAGGCAGCATAGTTTCAACCTACTCGACACTGCTGTCTTACTTTTTTCATCATGATTATCGTTAAATTTTGAAGCGAGTTGTTAAGTTCTAGTGATGTCTTAATAAAATATTGCCTGTTCAATGGAGTTGTCTGGCCCTATCGATCTAGATGTTTGCGTTCAAAAAGAACAAGATCTGCTATAAATTTATGTGAGGTATTTTCATAGATGAAAGTCAGGAATTATCAAGCCTGTATTTTAATTTGTAACGTAATGTAACGTAACGTGATTGACACCATTTATACAGATTTCTCCAAGCCGTTCGATACAGTTGATCATGTCTTGTTGATTGCCATCTTGTCTAGATATATATTCGGTAGTGTTTTATCATGGATTGAGTTCTATCTATCAGGCTGAACTCAGATCGTAAATATTAACTGCTTTTTCTCTCGGGTTATTGAAGTCACTCCAAGTGATCACAGGGTGCCCACCTTGCTCCCTTATTCTGCAATAAATTGAGTAAAGGTTACAGAACACCAGGTTTCCCAAAAACCAGAACTAAGAACTATATTCTCAATCTGACGAACTGGTGGAGCTAATGAACAAAACGCTTACCTGGTATTTGTCAGAGAGTGACGAAAACCGCACAGAAGTCCCTCCGAAATCAAAATTTTAACAGGGCGCATGTATCCTAAGGAGGGAGCAGTGTAAAAATTTGGTTGTTTAATGAAGAACTTTCTTTAATTAATTAATAAATTGTTATTTCTTGATCATTCTTTTAAAATGTATATTGATTTTATAAATCTGAATTCAATGTGTCTTTTAGAAGCCAAAATAGATAAAAAATAAATGTAGAGGTTATAATTCTTACTATAAATTATTTTTAGCCTTTAGGAAATTTAATTATTTAAATAATATGTAAATGTAAATTCGTTATATATCTGAAACACCTGATGGTGTCGTTCCATCTGTTATAACATAGATAATAGTATAATTATAAATAGGATCTAATTTATCATCTTCGTTTTAAACTAAATCCATGAATATGCATGTGCAAGCAAAATATTAAAGTCTATAGAGAACGCTTAAATTTAATATTTTCACCGGCAACTTACGTAAGTACACAAAAAGAAAAGTTAAGACAGCTGTGTTTGCTTTCTTTAAATTATTTTCTAAATAGTAAAACGCTTCTGTTTGCTCATTTTTATAGCAAAAAACTAGTCTTAACTGATTGCATTAAACACTAATTAATGAATATTCACCAAAAACGGATATTTTTACTCCAAAAGATTATTATTTTTTTAATATTATAACTTGTAGAGTACCTATATACTACTAATATAATCCGGATCATCATTTTTTTACTGCATGATTTTTGATGTCATTTAATCTTATTTTTTTTAATATAGTTTTAAAAATAACTCTGTGTTCATTATAAAACATATTATTTTGGTCTTTCATGCTAAGTATTTTATTAAATTTTATTAACATTTTTTTTATGAATTTGCAGGCAACGAATTTTAATTAAAAAGTTTCAAAATACGGATTCCGTTTTCAATTAAAAAAAGTGTTGTAAAGACGCAACCGCATGTGTAGAATCTGTTTAAATGAGGTACAATTGAGTTTCCAACACAAAGCCGGAAATGAAATAACCCAGCAAATGATATTTTTATTTGGCAACTGGAGAGTCGGAAATAGGCCAAATTTTGCATGATTTTATTATTTGAGAGGAGGTGACTTGCTTATTAATTGTGGCAAAAATTGTCTCTTTTTAGTAATTCTGTAGAGGAAGAGACTTAATTAAGTATCTTAGAGACTTTCGGCCTTGTTTTCGTGCAACCCAAACAAATTTTGTTAAAAAGTTTGCGGTGTAATTTAAAGCTGGGGGTCCAAGCTGGTGTGTATTTATTAATATTTTAGTTACACTCTACGGAAACTGGCTCTCATGTAGTTTTAGTTTAATGCTTAAAATGTTGCCTATTAGTTTCCTAAAATTATAAATTTAATTAGTACCATTTCACTGTAAACTTGCCTTATATAGGGCAAAGTTTCTCAAATCGTAAAGGAAAATAACTGTAATTATTAGGGTAATTTAAATTAAACCAAATATTTTACGTTCGCTGATTATTTATTTATTAAATTATTAAGCCGCTTCCATATAAACATACAAAAATCTTTAAAATAGGCATTTAAAGTATTTTCGAAAAAGTACCTTTGTAAATACAATACTTCTGATTGCCTAATTCATACCCGATATATCCTAAGTCTTACTTAGAATAAGGAATCAGGAACATCATAAATTAAAGACTACAAACAGATTTTTTCCTTATAGAGTAATCAGGTTTTAAGGCTAAACTTATTTGGTAGCTACATATAGGAAACAAAATATACATTTTTAAGAAATAATTATTTGGTCTAGAGAAAATCAATTAGTTTGAACACAGATATCACAAATATATTTCTTTATTTTATATTTCACGCTAGTATTCCGTACACTTAATACATTAAATCATTTTTCGTTCACAATCTTCATTACATTGTTCGCATCATTAATAAATATGGAAAGATAAATAATACTTATCTTGAATTTCCACAGTCTTCCAAAGCGTTTTAATATGTATTCAAGTTTACCTAGGTTTCGGTATCTGACAATACCATTTTCCAAGATAGATAGAAGTTTGACAGATCTTTTTTAAAAAATGTCCATAAATTTCATGTCATAAATCTGACAATCAATCATTATTAAGCACTATACTTCTTTTTCTAAAAACATATTTGGTTGGTATTATTTAGTTCAAAAGGTGATCTAAGATAATTGAACTTCCCAGGTTTAGTTCTTCCTTCAATACTGTATATTGAGGATATTTTATTTTTTTTATTTCATATTCCTCCAAAAAATCTAGTTCTTCTTTCTTGTCACTTATATGACGTATATCCACTGTTGTTTCCATTGTGTTATTAAGTGAAGGTTTGTGTTTGGTGTCAATGAGATGTTTTGCGTAATGTGACTCATCTGGTTGTTTTAGTCTATAAGATCGTAAGTGCTCACAGTAGCGTATGTTAAAATTTCTTATTGTCTGGCCAAGATAGATGGCGTTACAATCCGGATAATTTAGTTTGTAAATTTACCCGATTTTTAAAATTTATTGATTTTAGGTTTTATATTTAATAAAAATGAACCTACATTATTTCTTACTTTAAAAGATATTGTAGAAGAGACATAATTTTTGATATTTTATTTGAAATATCTCCAAAATATGAAAATGTTCTGTATGACCCGTCATCTTTAGGTTGTTTGGGAAAGATCAGGTTAACGGTAACCTTTTCTTCCTTTTTATTAATCATCCTATTTACAAGAGTATTCAAGACGTTATTTGTTGTCTAGAAATACCATCAAGCTACAAAAAAAAGCTACAAAATCGTCTTTGATGACATTTCTGTCACATCGCCATAACCCTGTTAGTGTAAACCCATTAGGTACTATAACCATACAAACTGATCTAGGGTGTGCACCAAACAGTTTTGCATTGTTAGCCAGTTTTATAAAACTTCCTGTGTATGAAAGAAGCCAAGAAGATCATACTTCAATGTAGTTACTTTTTGATGGCTGTATTCGACGTGTTGTGCAAACAGAAAATAATAACGTGATTATACTATAATCACGAGCTAGCTGATTTATTTTTAAATTTTTGGTACCTGTGTTATGATCCTTCAGTAAAATAACATTTGTTTTCGGTTGGTGTTTTCTAATTTAATACAATACTTTTGATAAAATATTGGAGTCAAATAGTTCGAATGTTATTCATTCCTTTCTCTAACATACATAACTAGACTCCAAATTAATTACATGCGTACTAATTTATCTTCGATTTCTTTTGTTACATCATACTAGATCTTTTCAAATGTGTTTTTTTTTATTTTAACTCTTCAACTGACGGCGATGTGTAAGCTTTGGTATATTATATCTTCTGCATACATGTATTAAATTAAATTTCATTATTCTGATGTTTAAGTAAGGCTTCATGTATAGCCTCTTACTTAAACAGACAAGGTAAAAGTATGTCAAAAATATTTTTCATTTTCACAGTGAGTTTGAGACGCCTACGAAGTCGGAAATTTAAAATGGCATATAGGGTCAAGTGACACCTTGTTTTAAAGGTATTTTCAACTTCTTAATATCAATAGTTTGTTTTCTTAATTTGAATAATTAATAACAAAATAATTATTTTCCATCTTGTTCACAACTATTTCAAGAACACTTAAAAGCTTGTAATCAGTTTTTATATTTGTCATTTAATTTTTAATTACAGTCTATATGCCTATCATTATTTAATTAATCAATTTTGCGAAGGCTGTAGATATTTTTGTTTGAACAATAAGAGCAGATTGAAACAAAACTGTTAAAAGTAATTTATTCGCAAGTTAAATTCTTGAGTGTATTATTATATAATACAATTAATTAAAATATAAAAACATAGAATGTTACAAAATAGATATAATTTTAGACATTTCGATTCATATATACAATCAGACTTCCAATAACTAGTTTTATTTGTCATTAAGCCTATGAAATTAAACAATTTAATTTTACATTAACTGTTTAAAAAATTCAAAGTGGACAAATAATTTATTCTAATTTTAGGATGTTATTAATTTGATGGGGATTTTTGGGTGGTAGGTCTTAATAACTAGACAAACTTTATTTCTTAAAAGTCCAACGTTTCGGCTGTTTATTCAGCCTCATCAGGACTCTACAAAAAATATCAAGATGTTTTAAATAAAATATTAAACAGGAAAAAAGATGTAAATGGAAAAAACGTTACTCACATAAAAATAAGTTTCCTGTGACAATAACAGAAAATTTTCATCAAACAAAACATTACAATAGCTATTAAAAATAAGAATACTATTAAAAAACCATTATATAGCAGTAAAAAAGAAAAAACACCGATGGATATTAGGTCAAATGTTGTCTACAAAATACCGTGCTCCAATTGTCACAAATCCTATGTCGGCCAAACAAAAGGTACATGGACATATGAAAAAAGGAATATATGAATGATGGTAAAAATAGATTTACAATACGAAATCCAACTTCATTAGTGAAGCATTTTATCTCGCAACAACATTCTTTTCAATTTAAAAATGTTGAAACAATTGGTCATGAACCTATTTTATCTAAAAGATTGTTTCTAGAAATGTTATAGATCGAAGCTGTTAATACGAGAAAGCACATTGAAAATCTTAATGCCGCCTATTTTAATCTAATAGAACGATTAAAGCAGCAAAAAAGAACAAAATAAAACACTAGAATGCTAATATCATTTAGTTCCTCTGTTGATCTGTAAAATAATGCAAGTATTTTAACAGTTTTAATATTTTTAACTTTGGTTGTGAAATTTGAAAATCTATGGCCGTTGTGTTCCTCTATCGATTTTTGTCTATTTTATAATGTTAATTGATTCTGTTATTAACAAAGGAAACTTATTTTTCTGTGAGTATTTTTTTCCTTTTTCTTCTCTTTTTTCTGTTTAAAATTTTATTTAAAACATGTTGATATTTTTTATAAAGCCCTGACGATAGCTGAATAAACAGCCGAAACGTTGGCCTTTTTATTAAGACCTACCACCCAAAAAAATCCCCATCAAACAAATAACTTATGTTTGTATTTGTGTGTGTAATAATAAGGTCTTCGAAAATAAAGCGTTCTATAAAGGTACATTTTTTTCTTAACTCAACCATTTTCAAACAAAAACATTTCATTGGTTAGTATATCTATATGTATTATTATTTATTATCTACAGAAGAACACCTAAAGCCAACAGCACCGCGCCGTATTTACAACGTGAAGTGCTTGTTTAATGTGCACAAAGTCGGATGCCACGCGTAATTGTGATTCAAAAATGATATCCTCAATTATTGAGAAATCGGATGGCCTACGGAAAACATGTTATTTTTTACTGTTAATTTTGCATTATACACGTACCTTAAGGAACGTGCTTTTCTCGAGGACGCCCTGTTTGTATATACTTGTATACATATGCTATGAGAAAAATAAACGCTGACATTTTCTCCGAAGATCGTTAAATTGGATAACAGAACCAAAAAAAGAATTCGCAATATATTGTGAAAAACATTTACACCTTGCCGCAAGAATAAAATTACTCTCCTGAGATTAAAGAAAATCGAAATCTAACTTTCGTCTTCGATGCCCAGGCTTACTTTGTGTTCGGTTTCTTTTTATAGGTTCAATTTAGATTCGGTTGGTAAAATTAGCTAAAATATTTATCAATCAATATTAATCATGTGGGAAAAATATAGTCGTATTTGGTATGATGATTTAGATAAGAGTCATAATAAATATTATTACAAAAGTCTCATTTAGAGGATATATATTTTTTTATGGCACTCGGAGTTAGCCACAGAGGCAGACACTATGTTTTCTAATATTTTTCATTCGCATATTTTCTTTCTTTTGGGATAAAGTATGGAACCAAGTAAATATCTTTAAAACGAAACGGACAATATTTATGAAATTTAGCAAGTAAGTGCAATGGGGCAAAATGCAGCTGATGTACATTTTTTTGTTAATAATATACTTCCGGTTTAACCGGAAACGCCCAACTTTTTTAATTTAATTGGGACACCCTGCATAGTTTTGCAGATATTAAAAGATCTTGTTATTTCGAATTCGTACATACTGGATTTAGTGTAAAAAATCTGTAAAAACGAGGAATACAGCACTTTAATAAACCACTTTTAAGTTTTTATACATTAGAGTACAATACCATTTAGATAAAGAAATTGACATTGTTTGTATTAATAGTAAGAAATAAACGAGTACTATCTAGTAGGTAACTGTTGCCAAACTGTCAAATTGTAACGGAAATAAATTGTACGATTAAGAATGGTTCATTTAAGTGAAAAAGATCGTATTGAAATATTAATGATGATCGGTTATGGTGATCGATTCATAGAGTGAGCGCCCATTATATTATTTCTTTGGGGTTATTTAAAATCACGTGATTACGTTAAATGACCAACATGCTTGCAGAAATTGAGACAAAGAATTATTGATGAATGTGAACTAATACGTGGAGAAGTCTTGGAAAGAGTATCCGGTTTATAAAAAATGAGTATTATACCGTGTGTTGACCAACAGGGTGTCTTCGATTATTATTAAATTTTTACATTTGTAAAAATTTATGATATACAGTGTATTCGAACAGTAAATGAACATTTTTTCAAATTTTTTATCCTGTGCGTATATATAAAAAAACTTTTTGTGCGTATGTTTTATTTACAGTTGTACAAAGTGAATGATATACAGTGCGTTCAACAGCAGAGTTTCTTCGAAAGACAAACAAACGTTACGAAACCTTTACTTTTGTAAAAATTTGATGATATACAGTGTGTTCGAAAGGTAAGTGAACATTTTTTAAATTTCTTACATTCTAATCATTGAATGACATTCAGTGTGTATATTATTTATTGTAAATTTTAGATTTCGGGCCAACGTTTTTGGATGAAGTAATTTCTTTTGTTTATGAAGGGAATTTTCCATTTCTTTGTTTTTGGTTGAAGAGATTTTCTTTGTTTATGAAGGGAATTTTCCATTTATTTGTTTTTGGTTGAAGGGATTTTCTTTGTTTATTGAGGGACTTTTTCATTTCTCTGTTTTTTGTTGAATTTATTTTCTTTGTTTATGGAGGGACAATTCCATTTCCTTGTTTTTGGTTGAAGGGATTTTCTTTGTTTATGAAGGGAATCTTCCATTTCTTTGTTTTTGCTTGAAGGGATTTTCTTTGTTTATGAAGGGAATTTTCCATTTCTTTGTTTTTATGTGAAGGGATTTTCTTTGTTTATGAAGGGAATTTTCCATTTCTTTGTTTTTGCTTGAATTTATTTTTTTTGTTTATGGAGGGACAATTCCATTTTCTTGTTTTTCATTGAAGTTATTTTCTTTGTTTGTGAAGGGACATTTCCATTTCCCTGTTTTTGGTTGAAGGGATTTTCTTTGTTTATGAAGGGAATCTTCCATTTCCTTGTTTTTGGTTGAAGGGATTTTCTTTGTTTATGAAGGGAATTTTCCATTTCTTTATTTTTGCTTGAAGGGATTTTCTTTGTTTATTGAGGGACTTTTTCATTTCTCTGTTTTTGGTTGAATTTATTTTCTTTGTTTATGGAGGGACATTTCCATTTCCTCGTTTTTCGTTGAAGTTATTTTCTTCGTTTGTGAAGGGACATTTGTATTTCCCTGTTTTTTTCGTTTTCGTACAGGATCTGGTGCGGTTTTAGATCCTTTTAATCGCGCGTGTGAAGTGCCCTTTTGAATTGGGATTTTTACTTCGATAATTAAAAGGTACAGTTGCATATTTTTTACTTTTAAAAGTTTTTAAATCCATTAAATATTTGTTTGTAAACATATGAGTCATTATTACGTAAGGGTTGATGACTAAGAGATGAATGTATCGAAAAAAAAATCATTATTTGTGTATTCGTCGCCGCGAATGGTCTAAAAATCAAATAATTCTGTTCGATTTTTATTAATAAGTTTAAAAATTAAAACGCTTTCAATTTTTTTCGTTTTCGTACAGGATCTGGTGCGGTTTTAGATCCTTTTAATCGTGCGTGTGAAGTGCCCTTTTGAATTGGGATTTTTACTTCGATAATTAAAAGGTACAGTTGCATATTTTTTACTTTTAAATGTTTTTAAATCCATTAAATATTTGTTTGTAAACATATGAGTCATTATTACGTAAGGGTTGATGACTAAGAGATGAATGTATCGAAAAAAAAATCATTATTTGTGTATTCGATTTTTATATTTAGTTTAAAAATTTAAACGCTTTCGATTATTTCGTTTTCGTTGAGAATCTGGTACGGTTTTTGTTCCGTTTAATCGCGCGCGTGTGAAGTGCTCTTTAGGATTGGGAATATTTACGTCTGAAATTAGAAGGTTAGTTGAAAGTTTTTATTATTAAACGATTTTAAATTTATTAAATGGAATTACATCGAAAATTGATAAAAATTAGACTTCTGCATTAGGTCCTGATGATGATTTATTAATCGAAACTAGTTGTCAACTTTTACTCCAACTAATGAAGTTTAAAAGTACTAACATTCAATTAATTTCAACTCTAAATTATAGATATTTTTACGATTTTTTATGAATTATTTGTTTGTAAACATATTAGTCATTATTACGTAAAGATGTCGTGACTAAGATATTAATTTATCGAAATAAATTCATTATTCGAGTGTCAGTCAACGCGATCGGTCCTAAAATCGAATAAGTCTTTTGATTTTTATCAATTAGTTAAAAAAATTAAAGCGCTTTCGATTATTTCGTTTTCGTTGAGAATCTCGTGCGGTTTTAGTTCCGTTTAATCGCGCGCGTGTGAAGTGCCCTTTAGGATTGGGAATATTTACGTCTGAAATCAGCAGGTTAGTTGAAAGTTTTTATTATTAAACGATTTTATTTTTATTTTAAAAATTAAACAAATATTTTTAATTTAGAAACGTAAAAGTGATTTTTCCTTTTAAATTTTTCGTCACTATTACAAATTTTATAATTATAAATACTATTTCAATTTATTATTAAATATTAGTTGGGAATTCTAAATAAAATTATTTTTATTACATTTAATTATTGATGACATACATGACATACAGTGTGTATATTATTTATTGTAAATTTTAGATTTCGGCCCAACGTTTTTGGATGAAGTAATTTCTTTTGTTTATGAAGGGAATTTTCCATTTCTTTGTTTTTGGTTGAAGAGATTTTCTTTGTTTATGAAGGGAATTTTCCATTTCTTTGTTTTTGGTTGAAGGGATTTTTTTCGTTTATAAATGGAATTTTCCATTTCTTTGTTTTTGGTTGAAGAGATTTTCTTTGTTTATGAAGGGAATTTTCCATTTCTTTGTTTTTGGTTGAAGGGATTTTTTTTGTTTATAAATGGAATTTTCCATTTCTTTGTTTTTGGTTGAAGGGATTTTCTTTGTTTATGAAAGGAGTTTTGCATTTCTTTGTTTCTGGTTGCAGAGATTTTCTTTGTTTATGAAGGAAATTTTCCATTTCTTTGTTTTTGTTTGAAGGGATTTTCTTTGTTTATGAAGGGAATTTTCCATTTCTCTGTTTTTGGTTGAATTTATTTTCTTTGTTTGTGGAGGGACAATTCCATTTGCTTGTTTTTAATTGAAGTTATTTTCTTTGTTTGTGAAGGGACATTTCCATTTCCCTGTTTTTGGTTGAAGGGATTTTCCATTTCTTTGTTTTTGCTTGAAGGGATTTTCTTTGTTTATTGTGGGACTTTTCGTTTCTCTGTTTTTGGTTGAATTTATTTTCTTTGTTTATGGAGGGACATTTCCATTTCCCTGTTTTTGGTTGAAGGGATTTTCTTTGTTTATGAAGGGGATTTTCCTTTTCTTTGTTTTTACTTGAAGGGATTTTCTTTGTTTATTGAGGGACTTTTTCATTTCTCTGTTTTTGGTTGAATTTATTTTCTTTGTTTGTGCAGGGACATTTCCATTTCCCTGTTTTTGGTTGAAGGGATTTTCTTTGTTTATGAATGGGATTTTCCATTTCTTTGTTTTTGCTTGAAGGGATTTTCTTTGTTTATTGAGGGACTTTTTCATTTCTCTGTTTTTGGTTGAATTTATTTTCTTTGTTTATGGAGGGACATTTCCATTTCCTTGTTTTTCGTTGAAGTTATTTTCTTTGTTTGTGGAGAGACATTTACATTTCCCTGTTTTTGGTTGAAGGGATTTTCTTTGTTTATGAAGGGAATTTTCAGGAGAAGGGATTTTCTTTGTTTACGAAGGGAATTTTCCATTTCTTTGTTTTTGCTTGAATTTATTTTCTTTGTTTATGGAGGGACATTCACATTTCCCTGTTTTTGGTTGAAGGGATTTTCTTTGTTTATGAAGGGAATTTTCCATTTCTTTGTTTTTGCTTGAAGGGATTTATTTTGTTTATGGAGGGACATTTCCATTTCCTTGTTTTGGGTTGAAGGGATTTTCTTTGTTTATGAAGGGAATTTTCCATTTCTTTGTTTTTGGTTGAATGGATTTTCTTTGTTAATGAAGGGAATTTTCCATTTCTTTGTTTTTGCGTTCTATTTTCCCGGTGAGGTTATTCTTCTATTTTCGTTGTTCATTGAGGGGCGCTCCTTCTTTTTCCTTGATTTTCGTTGAACAGTGGTGCACCTCTAGCTGGGGTCTCTGCCGAACCTGCATTGATCAGACTTGTGTCCAAAGCAAGCAAATGCGCTGAAGGGGGAGGTAGTCGAATTTGTTCCGAAAACTCGGAAACTGAAGTTTGTTAGGTTCGTAATCATCAGTATTATTATCCGGGGGTTTGTTTATTATTTGTAGCTGGTACTATATTTTCGGATTTTGGGCAGTTTTCAGTGAATTTTCTTTTTTTGGTCGGTAGTTTCTGTATCTAAGTTCATGACAATTTCTCTGTTTCTCTCTGAATTACGTGGTATATTTGGTTTTTGTTTCTTTGGAATGGTTCTGGAGGGAATTTTCCATTTCTTTGTTTTGTTTGAAGGGATTTTCTTTGTTTGTGGAGGGTCATTTCCATTTCCCTCTTTTTGGTTGAAGGGATTTTCTTTGTTTATGAAGGGAATTTTCCATTTCTTTGTTTTTGATTGAAGGGATTTTCTTTGTTTATGAAGGGAATTTTCCATTTCTTTGTTTTTAGGTGAAGGGATTTTCTTTGTTTATGGAGGGACTTTTTCATTTCTTTGTTTTTGGTTGAAGATATTTTCTTTGTTTATGAAGGGAATTTTCAATTTCTTCGTTTTTGGTTGAATGGATTTTCTTTGTTAATGAAGGGAATTTTGCATTTCTTTGTTTTTGGTTGAAGGGATTTTCTTTGTTAATGAAGGGAATTTTGCATTTCTTTGTTTTTGCGTTCTATTTTCCCGGTGAGGTTATTCTTCTATTTTCGTTGTTCATTGAGGGGCGCTCCTTCTTTTTCCCTGATTTTCGTTGAGCAGTGGTGCACCTCTAGCTGGGGTCTCTGCCGAACCTGCATTGATCAGACTTGCGTCCAAAGCAAGCAAATGCGCTAAAGGGGGAGGTAGTCGAATTTGTTCCGAAAACTCGGAAACTGAAGTTTGTTAGGTTCGTAATCATCAGTATTATTATCCGGGGGTTTGTTTATTATTTGTAGCTGGTACTATATTTTCGGATTTTGGGCAGTTTTCAGTGAATTTCCTTTTTTTGGTCGGTAGTTTCTGTATCTAAGTTCATGACAATTTCTCTGTTTCTCTCTGAATTACGTGGTATATTTGGTTTTTGTTTCTTTGGAATGGTTCTGGAGGGAATTTTCCATTTCTTTGTTTTGTTTGAAGGGATTTTCTTTGTTTATGGAGGGTCATTTCCATTTCCCTGTTTTTGGTTGAAGGGATTTTCTTTGTTTATGAAGGGAATTTTCCATTTCTTTGTTTTTGATTGAAGGGATTTTCCTTGTTTATGAAGGGAATTTTCCATTTCTTTGTTTTTAGGTGAAGGGATTTTCTTTGTTTATGGAGGGACTTTTTCATTTCTTTGTTTTTGGTTGAAGATATTTTCTTTGTTTATGAAGGGAATTTTCAATTTCTTTGTTTTTGGTTGAATGGATTTTCTTTGTTAATGAAGGGAATTTTGCATTTCTTTGTTTTTGGTTGAAGGGATTTTCTTTGTTAATGAAGGGAATTTTGCATTTCTTTGTTTTTGCGTTCTATTTTCCCGGTGAGGTTATTCTTCTATTTTCGTTGTTCATTGAGGGGCGCTCCTTCTTTTTCCTTGATTTTCGTTGAGCAGTGGTGCACCTCTAGCTGGGGTCTCTGCCGAACCTGCATTGATCAGACTTGTGTCCAAAGCAAGCAAATGCGCTAAAGTGGGAGGTAGTCGAATTTGTTCCGAAAACTCGGAAACTGAAGTTTGTTAGATTCGTAATCATCAGTATTATTATCCGGGGGTTTGTTTGTTATTTGTAGATGGTACTATATTTTCGGATTTTGGGCAGTTTTCAGTGAATTTTCTTTTTTTGGTCGGTTGTTTCTGTATCTAAGTTCATGACAATTTCTCTGTTTCTCTCTGAATTACGTGGTGTATTTGGTTTTTGTTTCTTTGGAATGGTTCTGGAGGGAATTTTCCATTTCTTTGTTTTGTTTGAAGGGATTTTCTTTGTTTGTGGAGGGTCATTTCCATTTCCCTGTTTTTGGTTGAAGGGATTTTCTTTGTTTATGAAGGGAATTTTCCATTTCTTTGTTTTTGATTGAAGGGATTTTCTTTGTTTATGAAGGGAATTTCTCATTTCTTTGTTTTTAGGTGAAGGGATTTTCTTTGTTTATGGAGGGACTTTTTCATTTCTTTGTTTTTGGTTGAAGATATTTTCTTTGTTTATGAAGGGAATTTTCAATTTCTTTGTTTTTGGTTGAATGGATTTTCTTTGTTAATGAAGGGAATTTTGCATTTCTTTGTTTTTGGTTGAAGGGATTTTCTTTGTTAATGAAGGGAATTTTGCATTTCTTTGTTTTTGCGTTCTATTTTCCCGGTGAGGTTATTCTTCTATTTTCGTTGTTCATTGAGGGGCGCTCCTTCTTTTTCCTTGATTTTCGTTGAGCAGTGGTGCACCTCTAGCTGGGGTCTCTGCCGAACCTGCATTGATCAGACTTGTGTCCAAAGCAAGCAAATGCGCTAAAGTGGGAGGTAGTCGAATTTGTTCCGAAAACTCGGAAACTGAAGTTTGTTAGATTCGTAATCATCAGTATTATTATCCGGGGGTTTGTTTGTTATTTGTAGATGGTACTATATTTTCGGATTTTGGGCAGTTTTCAGTGAATTTTCTTTTTTTGGTCGGTAGTTTCTGTATCTAAGTTCATGACAATTTCTCTGTTTCTCTCTGAACTACGTGGTATATTTGATTTTTGTTTCTTTGGAATGGTTCTGGAGGGAATTTTCCGTTTCTTTGTTTTTGTTTGAAGGGATTTTCTTTGTTTGTGGAGGGTCATTTCCATTTCCCTGTTTTTGGTTGAAGGGATTTTCTTTGTTTATGAAGGGAATTTTCCATTTCTTTATTTTTGATTGAAGGGATTTTCTTTGTTTATGAAGGGACATTTCCATTTCCCTGTATACGGTTGAAGGGATTTTCTTTGTTTATGAAGGGAATTTTCTATTTCTTTGTTTTTGCTTGAAGGGATTTTCTTTGTTTGATGAGGGACTTTTTCATTTCTCTGTTTTTGGTTGAATTTATTTTCTTTGTTTATGGAGGGACATTTCCATTTCCCTGTTTTTGGTTGAAGGGATTTTCTTTGTTTATTGAGGGACTTTTTCATTTCTCTATTTTTTGTTGAATTTATTTTCTTTGTTTATGGAGGGACAATTCCATTTCCTAGTTTTTCGTTGAAGTTATTTTCTTTGTTTGTGGAGGGACATTTCCATTTCCCTGTTTTTGGTTGAAGGGATTTTCTTTGTTTATTGAGGGACTTTTTCATTTCTCTATTTTTTGTTGCATTTATTTTCTTTGTTTATGGAGGGACAATTCCATTTCCTAGTTTTTCGTTGAAGTTATTTTCTTTGTTTGTGGAGGGACATTTACATTTCCCTGTTTTTGGTTGAAGGGATTTTCTTTGTTTATGAAGGGAATTTTGCATTTCTTTGTTTTTAGGTGAAGGGATTTTCTTTGTTTATGGAGGGACTTTTTCATTTCTTTGTTTTTGGTTGAAGATATTTTCTTTGTTTATGAAGGGAATTTTCCATTTCTATGTTTTTGGTTGAAGGGATTTCATTTGTTTATTGAGGGACTTTTTCATTTCTCTGTTTTTTATTGAATTTATTTTCTTTGTTTATGGAGGGACAATTCCATTTCCTTGTTTTTCGTTGAAGTTATTTTCTTTGTTTGTGGAGGGACATTTACATTTCCCTGTTTTTGGTTGAAGGGATTTTCTTTGTTTATGAAGGGAATTTTCCATTTCTTTGTTTTTAGGTGAAGGGATTTTCTTTGTTTATGAAGGGAATTTTCCATTTCTATGTTTTTGGTTGAAGGGATTTTCTTTGTTTATGGAGGGACTTTTTCATTTCTTTGTTTTTGGTTGAAGATATTTTCTTTGTTTATGAAGGGAATTTTCAATTTCTTTGTTTTTGGTTGAATGGATTTTCTTTGTTAATGAAGGGAATTTTGCATTTCTTTGTTTTTGGTTGAAGGGATTTTCTTTGTTAATGAAGGGAATTTTGCATTTCTTTGTTTTTGCGTTCTATTTTCCCGGTGAGGTTATTCTTCTATTTTCGTTGTTCATTGAGGGGCGCTCCTTCTTTTTCCTTGATTTTCGTTGAACAGTGGTGCACCTCTAGCTGGGGTCTCTGCCGAACCTGCATTGATCAGACTTGTCTCCAAAGCAAGCAAATGCGCTAAAGGGGGAGGTAGTCGAATTTGTTCCGAAAACTCGGAAACTGAAGTTTGTTAGATTCGTAATCATCAGTATTATTATCCGGGGGTTTGTTTATTATTTGTAGATGGTACTATATTTTCGGATTTTGGGCAGTTTTCAGTGAATTTTCTTTTTTTGGTCGGTTGTTTCTGTATCTAAGTTCATGACAATTTCTCTGTTTCTCTCTGAATTACGTGGTGTATTTGGTTTTTGTTTCTTTGGAATGGTTCTGGAGGGAATTTTCCATTTCTTTGTTTTGTTTGAAGGGATTTTCTTTGTTTGTGGAGGGTCATTTCCATTTCCCTGTTTTTGGTTGAAGGGATTTTCTTTGTTTATGAAGGGAATTTTCCATTTCTTTGTTTTTGATTGAAGGGATTTTCTTTGTTTATGAAGGGAATTTCTCATTTCTTTGTTTTTAGGTGAAGGGATTTTCTTTGTTTATGGAGGGACTTTTTCATTTCTTTGTTTTTGGTTGAAGATATTTTCTTTGTTTATGAAGGGAATTTTCAATTTCTTTGTTTTTGGTTGAATGGATTTTCTTTGTTAATGAAGGGAATTTTGCATTTCTTTGTTTTTGGTTGAAGGGATTTTCTTTGTTAATGAAGGGAATTTTGCATTTCTTTGTTTTTGCGTTCTATTTTCCCGGTGAGGTTATTCTTCTATTTTCGTTGTTCATTGAGGGGCGCTCCTTCTTTTTCCTTGATTTTCGTTGAGCAGTGGTGCACCTCTAGCTGGGGTCTCTGCCGAACCTGCATTGATCAGACTTGTGTCCAAAGCAAGCAAATGCGCTAAAGTGGGAGGTAGTCGAATTTGTTCCGAAAACTCGGAAACTGAAGTTTGTTAGATTCGTAATCATCAGTATTATTATCCGGGGGTTTGTTTGTTATTTGTAGATGGTACTATATTTTCGGATTTTGGGCAGTTTTCAGTGAATTTTCTTTTTTTGGTCGGTAGTTTCTGTATCTAAGTTCATGACAATTTCTCTGTTTCTCTCTGAACTACGTGGTATATTTGATTTTTGTTTCTTTGGAATGGTTCTGGAGGGAATTTTCCGTTTCTTTGTTTTTGTTTGAAGGGATTTTCTTTGTTTGTGGAGGGTCATTTCCATTTCCCTGTTTTTGGTTGAAGGGATTTTCTTTGTTTATGAAGGGAATTTTCCATTTCTTTATTTTTGATTGAAGGGATTTTCTTTGTTTATGAAGGGACATTTCCATTTCCCTGTATACGGTTGAAGGGATTTTCTTTGTTTATGAAGGGAATTTTCTATTTCTTTGTTTTTGCTTGAAGGGATTTTCTTTGTTTGATGAGGGACTTTTTCATTTCTCTGTTTTTGGTTGAATTTATTTTCTTTGTTTATGGAGGGACATTTCCATTTCCCTGTTTTTGGTTGAAGGGATTTTCTTTGTTTATTGAGGGACTTTTTCATTTCTCTATTTTTTGTTGAATTTATTTTCTTTGTTTATGGAGGGACAATTCCATTTCCTAGTTTTTCGTTGAAGTTATTTTCTTTGTTTGTGGAGGGACATTTACATTTCCCTGTTTTTGGTTGAAGGGATTTTCTTTGTTTATGAAGGGAATTTTGCATTTCTTTGTTTTTAGGTGAAGGGATTTTCTTTGTTTATGGAGGGACTTTTTCATTTCTTTGTTTTTGGTTGAAGATATTTTCTTTGTTTATGAAGGGAATTTTCCATTTCTATGTTTTTGGTTGAAGGGATTTCATTTGTTTATTGAGGGACTTTTTCATTTCTCTGTTTTTTGTTGAATTTATTTTCTTTGTTTATGGAGGGACAATTCCATTTCCTTGTTTTTCGTTGAAGTTATTTTCTTTGTTTGTGGAGGGACATTTACATTTCCCTGTTTTTGGTTGAAGGGATTTTCTTTGTTTATGAAGGGACATTTCCATTTCCCTGTTTACGGTTGAAGGTATTTTCTTTGTTTATGAAGGGAATTTTCCATTTCTTTGTTTTTGCTTGAAGGGATTTTCTTTGTTTAATGAGGGACTTTTTCATTTCTCTGTTTTTGTTTGAATTTATTTTCTTTGTTGATGGAGGGACATTTCCATTTCCCTGTTTTTGGTTGAAGGGATTTTCTTTGTTTATTGAGGGACTTTTTCATTTCTCTGTTTTTTGTTGAATTTATTTTCTTTGTTTATGGAGGGACAATTCCATTTCCTTGTTTTTCGTTGAAGTTATTTTCTTTGTTTGTGGAGGGACATTTACATTTCCCTGTTTTTGGTTGAAGGGATTTTCTTTGTTTATGTAGGGAATTTTCCATTTCTTTGTTTTTAGGTGAAGGGATTTTCTTTGTTTATGGAGGGACTTTTTCATTTCTTTGTTTTTGGTTGAAGATATTTTCTTTGTTTATGAAGGGAATTTTCCATTTCTATGTTTTTGGTTGAAGGGATTTTCTTTGTTTATTGAGGGACTTTTTCATTTCTCTGTTTTTTGTTGAATTTATTTTCTTTGTTTATGGAGGGACAATTCCATTTCCTTGTTTTTCGTTGAAGTTATTTTCTTTGTTTGTGGAGGGACATTTACATTTCCCTGTTTTTGGTTGAAGGGATTTTCTTTGTTTATGAAGGGAATTTTCCATTTCTTTGTTTTTAGGTGAAGGGATTTTCTTTGTTTATGGAGGGACTTTTTCATTTCTTTGTTTATGAAGGGAATTTTCCATTTCTTTGTTTTTGGTTGAAGGGATTTTCTTTGTTTATGAAGGGAATTTTCCATTTCTTTGTTTTTGGTTGAAGGGATTTTTTTTGTTTATGAAGGGAATTTTTCATTTCTCTGTTTTTGGTTGAATTTATTTTCTTTGTTTATGGAGGGACATTTCCATTTCCCTGTTTTTGGTTGAAGGGATTTTCTTTGTTTATTGAGGGACTTTTTCATTTCTCTATTTTTTGTTGAATTTATTTTCTTTGTTTATGGAGGGACAATTCCATTTCCTTGTTTTTCGTTGAAGTTATTTTCTTTGTTTGTGGAGGGACATTTACATTTCCCTGTTTTTGGTTGAAGGGATTTTCTTTGTTTATGAAGGGAATTTTCCATTTCTTTGTTTTTAGGTGAAGGGATTTTCTTTGTTTATGGAGGGACTTTTTCATTTCTTTGTTTTTGGTTGAAGATATTTTCTTTGTTTATGAAGGGAATTTTCCATTTCTATGTTTTAGGCTGAAGGGATTTTCTTTGTTTATTGAGGGACTTTTTCATTTCTCTGTTTTTTGTTGAATTTATTTTCTTTGTTTATGGAGGGACAATTCCGTTTCCTTGTTTTTCGTTGAAGTTATTTTCTTTGTTTGTGGAGGGACATTTACATTTCCCTGTTTTTGGTTGAAGGGATTTTCTTTGTTTATGAAGGGAATTTTCCATTTCTTTGTTTTTGGTTGAAGGGATTTTTTTTGTTTATGAAGGGAATTTTTCATTTCTCTGTTTTTGGTTGAATTTATTTTCTTTGTTTATGGAGGGACATTTCCATTTCCCTGTTTTTGGTTGAAGGGATTTTCTTTGTTTATTGAGGGACTTTTTCATTTCTCTATTATTTGTTGAATTTATTTTCTTTGTTTATGGAGGGACAATTCCATTTCCTTGTTTTTCGTTGAAGTTATTTTCTTTGTTTGTGGAGGGACATTTACATTTCCCTGTTTTTGGTTGAAGGGATTTTCTTTGTTTATGAGGGGAATTTTCCATTTCTTTGTTTTTAGGTGAAGGGATTTTCTTTGTTTATGGAGGGACTTTTTCATTTCTTTGTTTTTGGTTGAAGATATTTTCTTTGTTTATGAAGGGAATTTTCCATTTCTATGTTTTTGGTTGAAGGGATTTTCTTTGTTTATTGAGGGACTTTTTCATTTCTCTGTTTTTTGTTGAATTTATTTTCTTTGTTTATGGAGGGACAATTCCATTTCCTTGTTTTTCGTTGAAGTTATTTTCTTTGTTCGTGGAGGGACATTTACATTTCCCTGTTTTTGGTTGAAGGGATTTTCTTTGTTTATGAAGGGAATTTTCCATTTCTTTGTTTTTGATTGAAGGGATTTTCTTTGTTTATGAAGGGAATTTTCCATTTCTTTGTTTTTAGGTGAAGGGATTTTCTTTGTTTATGGAGGGACTTTTTCATTTCTTTGTTTTTGGTTGAAGATATTTTCTTTGTTTATGAAGGGAATTTTCAATTTCTTTGTTTTTGGTTGAATGGATTTTCTTTGTTAATGAAGGGAATTTTGCATTTCTTTGTTTTTGGTTGAAGGGATTTTCTTTGTTAATGAAGGGAATTTTGCATTTCTTTGTTTTTGCGTTCTATTTTCCCGGTGAGGTTATTCTTCTATTTTCGTTGTTCATTGAGGGGCGCTCCTTCTTTTTCCTTGATTTTCGTTGAGCAGTGGTGCACCTCTAGCTGGGGTCTCTGCCGAACCTGCATTGATCAGACTTGTGTCCAAAGCAAGCAAATGCGCTAAAGTGGGAGGTAGTCGAATTTGTTCCGAAAACTCGGAAACTGAAGTTTGTTAGATTCGTAATCATCAGTATTATTATCCGGGGGTTTGTTTGTTATTTGTAGATGGTACTATATTTTCGGATTTTGGGCAGTTTTCAGTGAATTTTCTTTTTTTGGTCGGTAGTTTCTGTATCTAATTTCATGACAATTTCTCTGTTTCTCTCTGAACTACGTGGTATATTTGATTTTTGTTTCTTTGGAATGGTTCTGGAGGGAATTTTCCGTTTCTTTGTTTTTGTTTGAAGGGATTTTCTTTGTTTGTGGAGGGTCATTTCCATTTCCCTGTTTTTGGTTGAAGGGATTTTCTTTGTTTATGAAGGGAATTTTCCATTTCTTTATTTTTGATTGAAGGGATTTTCTTTGTTTATGAAGGGACATTTCCATTTCCCTGTATACGGTTGAAGGGATTTTCTTTGTTTATGAAGGGAATTTTCTATTTCTTTGTTTTTGCTTGAAGGGATTTTCTTTGTTTGATGAGGGACTTTTTCATTTCTCTGTTTTTGGTTGAATTTATTTTCTTTGTTTATGGAGGGACATTTCCATTTCCCTGTTTTTGGTTGAAGGGATTTTCTTTGTTTTTTGAGGGACTTTTTCATTTCTCTATTTTTTGTTGAATTTATTTTCTTTGTTTATGGAGGGACAATTCCATTTCCATGTTTTTCGTTGAAGTTATTTTCTTTGTTTGTGGAGGGACATTTACATTTCCCTGTTTTTGGTTGAAGGGATTTTCTTTGTTTATGAAGGGAATTTTGCATTTCTTTGTTTTTAGGTGAAGGGATTTTCTTTGTTTATGGAGGGACTTTTTCATTTCTTTGTTTTTGGTTGAAGATATTTTCTTTGTTTATGAAGGGAATTTTCCATTTCTATGTTTTTGGTTGAAGGGATTTTCTTTGTTTATTGAGGGACTTTTTCATTTATCTGTTTTTTGTTGAATTTATTTTCTTTGTTTATGGAGGGACAATTCCATTTCCTTGTTTTTCGTTGAAGTTATTTTCTTTGTTGTGGAGGGACATTTACATTTCACTGTTTTTGGTTGAAGGGATTTTCTTTGTTTATGAAGGGAATTTTCCATTTCTTTGTTTTTAGGTGAAGGGATTTTCTTTGTTTATGGAGGGACTTTTTCATTTCTTTGTTTATGAAGGGAATTTTCCATTTCTTTGTTTTTGGTTGAAGGGATTTTCTTTGTTTATGAAGGGAATTTTCCATTTCTTTGTTTTTGGTTGAAGGGATTTTTTTTGTTTATGAAGGGAATTTTTCATTTCTCTGTTTTTGGTTGAATTTATTTTCTTTGTTTATGGAGGGACATTTCCATTTCCCTGTTTTTGGTTGAAGGGATTTTCTTTGTTTATTGAGGGACTTTTTCGTTTCTCTATTTTTTGTTGAATTTATTTTCTTTGTTTATGGAGGGACAATTCCATTTCCTTGTTTTTCGTTGAAGTTATTTTCTTTGTTGGTGGAGGGACATTTACATTTCCCTGTTTTTGGTTGAAGGGATTTTCTTTGTTTATGAAGGGAATTTTCCATTTCTTTGTTTTTAGGTGAAGGGATTTTCTTTGTTTATGGAGGGACTTTTTCATTTCTTTGTTTTTGGTTGAAGATATTTTCTTTGTTTATGAAGGGAATTTTCCATTTCTATGTTTTTGGTTGAAGGGATTTTCTTTGTTTATTGAGGGACTTTTTCATTTCTCTGTTTTTTGTTGAATTTATTTTCTTTGTTTATGGAGGGACAATTCCATTTCCTTGTTTTTCGTTGAAGTTATTTTCTTTGTTTGTGGAGGGACATTTACATTTCCCTGTTTTTGGTTGAAGGGATTTTCTTTGTTTATGAAGGGAATTTTCCATTTCTTTGTTTTTAGGTGAAGGGATTTTCTTTGTTTATGAAGGGAATTTTCCATTTCTATGTTTTTGGTTGAAGGGATTTTCTTTGTTTATGGAGGGACTTTTTCATTTCTTTGTTTTTGGTTGAAGATATTTTCTTTGTTTATGAAGGGAATTTTCAATTTCTTTGTTTTTGGTTGAATGGATTTTCTTTGTTAATGAAGGGAATTTTGCATTTCTTTGTTTTTGGTTGAAGGGATTTTCTTTGTTAATGAAGGGAATTTTGCATTTCTTTGTTTTTGCGTTCTATTTTCCCGGTGAGGTTATTCTTCTATTTTCGTTGTTCATTGAGGGGCGCTCCTTCTTTTTCCTTGATTTTCGTTGAACAGTGGTGCACCTCTAGCTGGGGTCTCTGCCGAACCTGCATTGATCAGACTTGTGTCCAAAGCAAGCAAATGCGCTAAAGGGGGAGGTAGTCGAATTTGTTCCGAAAACTCGGAAACTGAAGTTTGTTAAATTCGTAATCATCAGTATTATTATCCGGGGGTTTGTTTATTATTTGTAGATGGTACTATATTTTCGGATTTTGGGCAGTTTTCAGTGAATTTTCTTTTTTTGGTCGGTAGTTTCTGTATCTAAGTTCATGACAATTTCTCTGTTTCTCTCTGAACTACGTGGTATATTTGGTTTTTGTTTCTTTGGAATGGTTCTGGAGGGAACTTTCCATTTCTTTGTTTTCGTTTGAAGGGATTTTCTTTGTTTGTGGAGGGTCATTTCCGTTTCCCTGTTTTTGGTTGAAGGGATTTTCTTTGTTTATGAAGGGAATTTTCCATTTCTTTATTTTTGATTGAAGGGATTTTCTTTGTTTATGAAGGGACATTTCCATTTCCCTGTTTACGGTTGAAGGGATTTTCTTTGTTTATGAAGGGAATTTTCCATTTCTTTGTTTTTGCTTGAAGGGATTTTCTTTGTTTAATGAGGGACTTTTTCATTTCTCTGTTTTTGGTTGAATTTATTTTCTTTGTTTATGGAGGGACATTTCCATTTCCCTGTTTTCGGTTGAAGGGATTTTCTTTGTTTATTGAGGGGCTTTTTCATTTCTCTGTTTTTTGTTGCATTTATTTTCTTTGTTTATGGAGGGACAATTCCATTTCCTTGTTTTTCGTTGAAGTTATTTTCTTTGTTTGTTGAGGGACATTTACATTTCTCTGTTTTTGGTTGAAGGGATTTTCTTTGTTTATGAAGGGAATTTTCCATTTCTTTGTTTTTAGGTGAAGGGATTTTCTTTGTTTATGGAGGGACTTTTTCATTTCTTTGTTTATGAAGAGAATTTTCCATTTCTTTGTTTTTGGTTGAAGGGATTTTCTTTGTTTATGAAGGGAATTTTCCATTTCTTTGTTTTTGGTTGAAGGGATTTTTTTTGTTTATGAAGGGAATTTTCCATTTCTTTGTTTTTGCTTGAAGGGATTTTCTTTGTTTATTGAGGGACTTTTCCATTTCTTTGTTTTTGCTTGAAGGGATTTATTTTGTTTATGGAGGGACATTTCCATTTCCTAATTTTTGGTTGAAGGGATTTTCTTTATTTATGAAGGGAATTTTGCATTTCTTTGTTTTTGGTTGAAGGGATTTTCTTTGTTAATGAAGGGAATTTTGCATTTCTTTGTTTTTGCGTTCTATTTTCCCGGTGAGGTTATTCTTCTATTTTCGTTGTTCATTGAGGGGCGCTCCTTCTTTTTCCTTGATTTTCGTTGAACAGTGGTGCACCTCTAGCTGGGGTCTCTGCCGAACCTGCATTGATCAGACTTGTGTCCAAAGCAAGCAAGTGCGCTAAAGGGGGAGGTAGTCGAATTTGTTCCGAAAACTCGGAAACTGAAGTTTGTTAGGTTCGTAATCATCAGTATTATTATCCGGGGGTTTGTTTATTATTTGTAGATGGTACTATATTTTCGGATTTTGGGCAGTTTTCAGTGAATTTTCTTTTTTTGGTCGGTAGTTTCTGTATCTAAGTTCATGACAATTTCTCTGTTTCTCTCTAAATTACGTGGTTTATTTGGTTTTTGTTTCTTTGGAATGGTTCTTGAGGGAATTTTCCATTTCTTTGTTTTTGGTTGAAGGGATTTTCTTTGTTTATGGAGGGACTTTTTCATTTCTTTGTTTTTGCTTGAAGAGATTTTCTTTGTTTATGGAGGGACTTTTTCATTTCTTTGTTTTTCGTTGAGGTTTTTGATTGAAGGTATTTTCTCTGTCTATAGAGAAACTTTTCCATTTCCCTGTGTTTCGTTGAAGTTATTTTCTTTAGTCGTGTTCTTCTATTTACCTCTTTTTTCTTGAAGGTGCGTTTTATATTCTTGATGGGGCTATTCTTATATGTTTTTTGTTCATTGAGGGGCGCTCCTTCCTTTTCCCCGATTTCCGTTGAACACTAGTGCACCTATATTTTCATAAATTTCCTCGTTTTTGTTTAGATCTTTTTTCCCTTTTTCTGAAGGGAGTTTTCTTCTATTTTCCTGTTTTTGGTTGGCGTTATTTTCTCTGTTCTTCTATTTCCGTTTTCGACTAAAGTTATTTTTTTAGTTCCTGGAATCACGATTTTTTCTTCGTGTTCTAAACAATTCGTTTTTGATAGATTTCATTATTAAGAATTTTATTTATTTGGGGTTTTATGGGGTTATATGGCTACAGGCGAACCATCCCCTTAAAAAATGGTAACGCGCCGTGGTAATACCTCAGTGGTGGTGTGGAAATTTACCAATTAATGTTTTATTATAATTTAGTTGAGGTTAATTACACTGCTCTGATTACTGCCGAATTATCACAAAAAACATTCTTATTGTTTGTAACCATTATTTAATAACATTTATGTGCTTCTTTAAATAATTAATAGACACTTTACCAAAAAAACATTCTTTTCGTCATTAAAAATAAACTTTTTCTTAAAAAATACCACTTATTTTAAGATAGATACTAGAACATCCATACTAAGAAATTCAAATAAAATTTGATGAAATTGGAGATAGTATTTTATTTATTTAGTATTTATTTATTCAATTACAAGAAGAAATTATTGATGGGAATACATTATTATGTAAAGGTTGATGACTAAGAGATGAATGTATCGAAAAAAAAATCATTATTTGTGTACTCGTCGCCGCGAAAGGTCTTAAAATCAAATAATTCTGATCGATTTTTATTAATTAGTTTAAAAATTAAAACGCTTTCAATTTTTTTCGTTTTCGTACAGGATCTGGTGCGGTTTTAGATCCTTTTAATCGCGCGTGTGAAGTGCCTTTTTGAATTGGGATTTTTATTTCGAGAATTTAAAGGTACAGTTGCATATTTTTTACTTTTAAAAGTTTTTAAATCCATTAAATATTTGTTTGAAAAAATATGAGTCATTATTACGTAAGGGTTGATGGCTAAGAGATGAATGTATCGAAAAAAAAAATCATTATTTGTGTATTCGTCGCCGCGAATGGTCTAAAAATCAAATAATTCTGATCGATTTTTATTAATTAGTTTAAAAATTAAAACGCTTTCAATTTTTTTCGTTTTCGTACAGGATCTGGTGCGGTTTTAGATCCTTTTAATCGCGCGTGTGAAGTGCCTTTTTGAATTGGGATTTTTATTTCGAGAATTTAAAGGTACAGTTGCATATTTTTTACTTTTAAAAGTTTTTAAATCCATTAAATATTTGTTTGAAAAAATATGAGTCATTATTACGTAAGGGTTGATGACTAAGAGATGAATGTATCGAAAAAAAAAATCATTATTTGTGTATTCGTCGCCGCGAATGGTCTAAAAATTAAATAATTCTGTTCGATTTTTATTAATTAGTTTAAAAATTAAAACGCTTTCAATTTTTTTCGTTTTCGTACAGGATCTGGTGCGGTTTTAGATCCTTTTAATCGCGCGTGTGAAGTGCCCTTTTGAATTGGGATTTTTACTTCGATAATTAAAAGGTACAGTTGCATATTTTTTACTTTTAAAAGTTTTTAAATCCATCAAATATTTGTTTGTAAACATATGAGTCATTATTACGTAAGGGTTGATGACTAAGAGATGAATGTATCGAAAAAAAAATCATTATTTGTGTATTCGTCGCCGCGAATGGTCTAAAAATCAAATAATTCTGTTCGATTTTTATTAATATGTTTAAAAATTAAAACGCTTTCAATTTTTTTCGTTTTCGTACAGGATCTGGTGCGGTTTTAGATCCTTTTAATCGTGCGTGTGAAGTGCCCTTTTGAATTGGGATTTTTACTTCGATAATTAAAAGGTACAGTTGCATATTTTTTACTTTTAAATGTTTTTAAATCCATTAAATATTTGTTTGTAAACATATGAGTCATTATTACGTAAGGGTTGATGACTAAGAGATGAATGTATCGAAAAAAAAATCATTATTTGTGTATTCGTCGCCGTGAACGGTCTAAAAATCAAATAATTCAGTTCGATTTTTATATTTAGTTTAAAAATTTAAACGCTTTCGATTATTTCGTTTTCGTTGAGAATCTGGTACGGTTTTTGTTCCGTTTAATCGCTAGCGTGTGAAGTGCTCTTTAGGATTGGGAATATTTACATCTGAAATTAGAAGGTTAGTTGAAAGTTTTTATTATTAAACGATTTTAAATTTATTAAATGGAATTACATCGAAAATTGATAAAAATTAGACTTCCGCATTAGGTCCTGATGATGATTTATTAATCGAAACTAGTTGTCATCTTTTACACCAACTAATGAAGTTTAAAAGTACTAACATTCAATTAATTTCAACTCTAAATTATAGATATTTTTACGATTTTTTATGAATTATTTGTTTGTAAACATATTAGTCATTATTACGTAAAGATGTCGTGACTAAGATATTAATTTATCGAAATAAATTCATTATTCGAGTGTCAGTCACCGCGATCGGTCCTAAAATCGAATAAGTCTTTTGATTTTTATCAATTAGTTAAAAAAATTTAAGCGCTTACGATTATTTCGTTTTCGTTGAGAATCTCGTGCGGTTTTAGTTCCGTTTAATCGCGCGCGTGTGAAGTGCCCTTTAGGATTGGGAATATTTACGTCTGAAATCAGCAGGTTAGTTGAAAGTTTTTATTATTAAACGAATTTATTTTTATTTTAAAAATTAAACAAATATTTTTAATTTAGAAACGTAAAAGTGATTTTTCCTTTTAAATTTTTCGTCACTATTACAAATTTTATAATTATAAATACTATTTCAATTTATTATTAAATATTAGTTGGGAATTCTAAATAAAATTATTTTTATTACATTTAATTATTTTACGATACGCCGCCCTGTATAGAAAATTTACCCTTTTGTTTATGTTTACAATAATGTGTTAGTCACGATTTCGTGACTAAAGGGTCGTGACTAATAAATATATAAATGTACATCAAAATAAATCAATTAATTGAAGTCGGATTTTCGGAGTGAACGGTCGAAATTAAATTCGGTGGTTTAATAGTTTACGATAATTAAACGATTTTAGTTTTTTTCGTTTTTTTCATGGATTTCATATATGGATTTTTACTTAAGAAATCACAAGGTAAAATTTTTAAACGCTTTTTAATTAATTAAATGAAATGAAAAAAATTTAAAAATAAACTTTTAATTACCTTTCGCAATTGTTATTATTGTTCTATAGTTTATTATAATAGTTTAAATAAAATAATTGATTGTTAACGCTAACGAATATAACTATTAATTTAAAAAAAAATTTTTGTTTAGTATTTAGATATACTATTTTTAAATTATTGAATAATTTTTTTTTTAAATTACGATTTATTTAAATTTTAAGCAAATTATTGAGAATAAATAGCGAATAAATAATATTTTCTCTTTTGTTTCAGAATTTTGGGTGGTCATCATCAGGGTAAGAATTTCATCAGGAAAGGTAGGAAAACTGGGGTAATTGCATGGTGTTTTTTTAATTTATTTTTTATTAAATTCAACTATTCCAAAAATATTTTTGACTATATTAGATCTAATATAGAGGGTGATACATAACTATTTTATTCTTTATGTCTTTTTGATAAAATGATTCTGGATAATTTTATTTTTAAATGTTTTGCGTATACCCGGTTAATAAAAAATGAGTATTATACCGTGTGTTCAACAACAGGGTGTCTTCGATTATTATTAAATTTTTACATTTGTAAAAATTTATGATATACAGTGTATTCGAACAGTAAGTGAACATTTTTTAAATTTTTAACACTCTAATCATTGAATGACATAGAGTGTGTATATTATTTATTGTAAATTTTAGATTTCGGGCCAACGTTTTTGGATGAAGTAATTTCTTTTGTTTATGAAGGGAATTTTCCATTTCTTTGTTTTTGGTTGAAGATATTTTCTTTGTTTATGAAGGGAATTTTCCATTTATTTGTTTTTGGTTGAAGGGATTTTTTTTGTTTATAAAGGGAATTTTCCATTTCTTTGTTTTTGGTTGAAGGGATTTTCTTTGTTTATGAAGGGAATTTTCCATTTCTTTGTTTTTGGTTGAAGGGATTTTCTTTGTTTATGAAGGGAATTTTCCATTTCTTTGTTTTTGGTTGAAGGGATTTTTTTTGTTTATAAAGGGAATCTTCCTTTTTTTTTTTTTTGGGTTGAAGGGATTTTTTTTGTTTATAAAGGGAATTTTCCATTTCTTTGTTTTTGGTTGAAGAGATTTTCTTTGTTTATGAAGGGAATTTTCCATTTCTTTGTTTTTGGTTGAAGGGATTTTCTTTGTTTATGAAGGGAATTTTCCATTTATTTGTTTTTGGTTGAAGGGATTTTTTTTGTTTATAAAGGGAATTTTCCATTTCTTTGTTTTTGGTTGAAGGGATTTTCTTTGTTTATGAAGGGAATTTTCCATTTCTTTGTTTTTGGTTGAAGGGATTTTCTTTGTTTATGAAGGGAATTTTCCATTTCTTTGTTTTTGGTTGAAGGGATTTTTTTTGTTTATAAAGGGAATTTTCCTTTTTTTTTTTTTTGGGTTGAAGGGATTTTTTTTGTTTATAAAGGGAATTTTCCATTTCTTTGTTTTTGGTTGAAGAGATTTTCTTTGTTTATGAAGGGAATTTTCCATTTCTTTGTTTTTGGTTGAAGGGATTTTCTTTGTTTATGAAAGGAGTTTTGCATTTCTTTGTTTCTGGTTTCAGAGATTTTCTTTGTTTATGAAGGGAATTTTCCATTTCTTTGTTTTCGTTTGAAGGGATTTTCTTTGTTTATGAAGGGAATTTTCCATTTCTTTGTTCTTGCGTTCTATTTTCCCGGTGAGGTTATTCTTCTATTTTCGTTGTTCATTGAGGGGCGCTCCTTCTTTTTCCTTGATTTTCGTTGAACAGTGGTGCACCTCTAGCTGGGGTCTCTGCCGAACCTGCATTGATCAGACTTGTGTCCAAAGCAAGCAAATGCGCTAAAGGGGGAGGTAGTCGAATTTGTTCCGAAAACTCGGAAACTGAAGTTTGTAAGGTTCGTGATCATCAGTATAATTATCCGGGGGTTTGTTTATTATTTGTAGCTGGTACTATATTTTCGGATTTTGGGCAGTTTTCAGTGAATTTTCTTTTTTTGGTCGGTAGTTTCTGTATCTAAGTTCATGACAATTTCTCTGTTTCTCTCTGAATTACGTGGTATATTTGGTTTTTGTTTCTTTGGAATGGTTCTGGAGGGAATTTTCCATTTCTTTGTTTTTGTTTGAAGGGATTTTCTTTGTTTGTGGAGGGCCATTTCCATTTCCCTGTTTTTGGTTGAAGGGATTTTCTTTGTTTATGAAGGGAATTTTCAGGTGAAGGGATTTTCTTTGTTTATGGAGGGACTTTTTCATTTCTTTGTTTTTGGTTGAAGGGATTTTCTTTGTTTATGAAGGGAATTTTCCATTTCCTTGTTTTTAGGTGAAGGGAGTTTCTTTGTTTATGAAGGGAATTTTCAGGTGAAGGGATTTTCTTTGTTTATGGAGGGACTTTTTCATTTCTTTGTTTTTGGTTGAAGGGATTTTCTTTGTTTATGAAGGGAATTTTCCATTTCCTTGTTTTTAGGTGAAGGGATTTTCTTTGTTTACGAAGGGAATTTTCCATTTCTTTGTTTTTGCTTGAATTTATTTTCTTTGTTTATGGAGGGACATTTACATTTCCCTGTTTTTGGTTGAAGGGATTTTCTTTGTTTATTGAGGGACTTTTCCATTTCTTTGTTTTTGCTTCAAGGGATTTATTTTGTTTATGGAGGGACATTTCCATTTCCTTGTTTTTGGTTGAAGGGATTTTCTTTGTTTATGAAGGGAATTATCCATTTCTTTGTTTTTGGTTGAAGGGATTTTCTTTGTTAATGAAGGGAATTTTCCATTTCTTTGTTTTTGCGTTCTATTTTCCCGGTGAGGTTATTCTTCTATTTTCGTTGTTCATTAGGGGCGCTCCTTCTTTTTCCTTGATTTTCGTTGAACAGTGGTGCACCTCTAGCTGGGGTCTCTGCCGAACCTGCATTGATCAGACTTGTGTCCAAAGCAAGCAAATGCGCTAAAGGGGGAGGTAGTCGAATTTGTTCCGAAAACTCGGAAACTGAAGTTTGTTAGGTTCGTATTCATCAGTATTATTATTCGGGGGTTTGTTTATTATTTTTAGCTGGTACTATATTTTCGGATTTTGGGCAGTTTTCAGTGAATTTTCTTTTTTGGTCGGTAGTTTCTGTATCTAAGTTCATGACAATTTCTCTGTTTCTCTCTGAGCTACGTGGTATATTTGGTTTTTGTTTCTTTGGAATGGTTCTGGAGGGAATTTTCCATTTCTTTGTTTTTGTTTGAAGGGATTTTCTTTGTTTGTGGAGGGTCATTTCCATTTCCCTGTTTTTGGTTGAAGGGATTTTCTTTGTTTATGAAGGGAATTTTCCATTTCTTTATTTTTGATTGAAGGGATTTTCTTTGTTTATGAAGGGACATTTCCATTTCTTTGTTTTTGCTTGAATTTACTTTCTTTGTTTATGGAGGGACATTTCCATTTCCTTGTTTTTGTTTGAAGGGATTTTCCTTGTTTGTGGAGGGTCATTTCCATTTCCCTGTTTTTGGTTGAAGGGATTTTCTTTGTTAATGAAGGGAATTTTCCATTTCTTTGTTTTTGATTGAAGGGATTTTCTTTGTTTATGATGGGATATTTCCATTTCCCTGTTTATGGTTGAAGGGATTTTCTTTGTTTATGAAGGAAATTTTCCATTTCTTTGTTTTTGCTTGAAGGGATTTTCTTTGTTTAATGAGGGACTTTTTCATTTCTCTGTTTTTGGTTGAATTTATTTTCTTTGTTTATGGAGGGACATTTCCATTTCCCTGTTTTTGGTTGAAGGGATTTTCTTTGTTTATGAAGGGAATTTCCGGTTCTTTGTTTTTGGTTGAAGGGATTTTCTTTGTTTATGAAGGGAATTTTCCATTTCTTTGTTTTTGGTTGAAGGGATTTTCTTTGTTTATGAAAGGAATTTTCCATTTCTTTGTTTCTGGTTGCAGAGATTTTCTTTGTTTATGAATGGAATTTTCCATTTCTTTCTTTTTGCTTGAAGGGATTTTCTTTGTTTATTGAGGGACTTTTTCATTTCTCTGTTTTTGGTTGAATTTATTTTCTTTGTTTGTGCAGGGACATTTCCATTTCCTTGTTTTTCGTTGAAGTTATTTTCTTTGTTTGTGTAGGGTCATTTCCACTTCCATGTTTTTGGTTGAAGGGATTTTCCTTGTTTATGAATGGAATTTTCCATTTCTTTGTTTTTGCTTGAAGGGATTTTCTTTGTTTATTGAGGGACTTTTTCATTTCTATGTTTTTGGTTTAATTTATTTCCTTTGTTTGTGGAGGGACATTTACATTTCCTTGTTTTTAGGTGAAGGGATTTTCTTTGTTTATGGAGGGACTTTTTCATTTCTTTGTTTTTGGTTGAAGGGATTTTCTTTGTTTACGAAGGGAATTTTCCATTTCTTTGTTTTTGCTTGAATTTGCTTTCTTTGTTTATGGAGGGACATTTCCATTTCCTTGTTTTTGGTTGAAGGGATTTTTTTTGTTTATGAAGGGAATTTTCCATTTCTTTGTTTTTGGTTGACGGGATTTTCTTTGTTAATGAAGGGAATTTTCCATTTCTTTGTTTTTGCGTTCTATTTTCCCGGTGAGGTTATTCTTCTATTTTCGTTGTTCATTGAGGGGCGCTCCTTCTTTTTCCTTGATTTTCGTTGAACAGTGGTGCACCTCTAGCTGGGGTCTCTGCCGAACCTGCATTGATCAGACTTGTGTCCAAAGCAAGCAAATGCGCTAAAGGGGGAGGTAGTCGAATTTGTTCCGAAAACTCGGAAACTGAAGTTTGTTAGGTTCGTGATCATCAGTATTATTATTCGGGGGTTTGTTTATTATTTTTAGCTGGTACTATATTTTCGGATTTTGGGCAGTTTTCAGTGAATTTTTTTTTTTGGTCGGTAGTTTCTGTATCTAAGTTCATGACAATTTCTCTGTTTCTCTCTGAATTACGTGGTTTATTTGGTTTTTGTTTCTTTGGAATGGTTCTTGAGGGAATTTTCCATTTCTTTGTTTTTGGTTGAAGGGATTTTCTTTGTTTATGGAGGGACTTTTTCAGTTCCTTGTTTTCGGTTGAAGAGATTTTCTTTGTTTATGGAGGGACTTTTTCATTTCTTTGTTTTTCGTTGAGGTTTTTGATTGAAGGTATTTTCTCTGTCTATAGAGAAACTTTTCCATTTCCCTGTGTTTCGTTGAAGTTATTTTCTTTAGTCGTGTTCTTCTATTTACCTCTTTTTTCTTGAAGGTGCGTTTTATATTCTTGATGGGGCTATTCTTATAGGTTTTTTGTTCATTGAGGGGCGCTCCTTCCTTTTCCCCGATTTCCGTTGAGCACTAGTGCACCTCTATTTTAATAAATTTCCTCGTTTTTGTTTAGAGCTTTTTTCCCTTTTTCTGAAGGGACTTTTCTTCTATTTTCATGTTTTTGGTTGGCGTTATTTTCTCTGTTCTTCTATTTCCGTTTTCGACTAAAGTTATTTTTTTAGTTCCTGGAATCACGATTTTTTCTTCGTGTTGTAAACAATTCGTTTTTGATAGATTTCATTATTAAGAATTTTATTTATTTGGGGTTTTATGGGGTTATATGGCTACAGGCGAACCATCCCCTTAAAAAAATGGTAACGCGCCGTGGTAATACCTCAGTGGTGGTGTGGAAATTTACCAATTAATGTTTTATTATAATTTAGTTGAGGTTAATTACACTGCTCTGATTACTGCCGAATTATCACAAAAAACATTCTTATTGTTTGTAACCATTATTTAATAACATTTATGTGCTTCTTTAAATAATTAATAGACACTTTACCAAAAAAACGTTCTTTTTGTCATTAAAAATAAACTTTTTCTTAAAAAATACCACTTATTTTAAGATAGATACTAGAACATCCATACTAAGAAATTCAAACAAAATTTGATGAAATTGGAGATAGCATTTTATTTATTTAGTATTTATTTATTCAATTACAAGAAGGAATTAATGATAGGAATACATTATTATGTAAAGGTTGATGACTAAGAGATGAATGTATGGAAAAAAAATCATTATTTGTGTATTCGTCGCCGCGAACGGTCTAAAAATCAAATAATTCTGTTCGATTTTTATTAATTAGTTTAAAAATTAAAACGCTTTCAATTTTTTTCGTTTTCGTACAGGATCTGGTGCGGTTTTATATCCTTTTAATCGCGCGTGTGAAGTGCCTTTTTGAATTGGGATTTTTATTTCGAGAATTTAAAGGTATAGTTGCATATTTTTTACTTTTAAAAGTTTTTAAATCCATTAAATATTTGTTTGAAAAAATATGAGTCATTATTACGTAAGGGTTGATGACTAAGAGATGAATGTATCGAAAAAAAAATCATTATTTGTGTATTCGTCGCCGCGAACGGTCTAAAAATCAAATAATTCAGTTCGATTTTTATATTTAGTTTAAAAATTTAAACGCATTCGATTATTTCGTTTGTTTGAGAATCTCGTACGGTTTTTGTTCCGTTTAATCGCGCGCGTGTGAAGTGCTCTTTAGGATTGGGAATATTTACGTCTGAAATTAGAAGGTTAGTTGAAAGTTTTTATTATTAAACGATTTTAAATTTATTAAATGGAATTACATCGAAAATTGATAAAAATTAGACTTCCGCATTAGGTCCTGATGATGATTTATTAATCGAAACTAGTTGTCATCTTTTACACCAACTAATGAAGTTTAAAAGTACTAACATTCAATTCATTTCAACTCTAAATTATAGATATTTTTACGATTTTTTATGAATTATTTGTTTGTAAACATATTAGTCATTATTACGTAAAGATGTCGTGACTAAGATATTAATTTATCGAAATAAATTCATTATTCGAGTGTCAGTCACCGCGATCGGTCCTAAAATCGAATAAGTCTTTTGATTTTTATCAATTAGTTAAAAAAATTTAAGCGCTTTCGATTATTTCGTTTTCGTTGAGAATCTCGTGCGGTTTTAGTTCCGTTTAATCGCGCGCGTGTGAAGTGCCCTTTAGGATTGGGAATATTTACGTCTGAAATCAGCAGGTTAGTTGAAAGTTTTTATTATTAAACGATTTTATTTTTATTTTAAAAATTAAACAAATATTTTTAATTTAGAAACGTAAAAGTGATTTTTCCTTTTAAATTTTTCGTCACTATTACAAATTTTATAATTATAAATACTATATCAATTTATTATTAAATATTAGTTGGGAATTCTAAATAAAATTATTTTTATTACATTTAATTATTTTACGATACGCCGCCCTGTATAGAAAATTTACCCTTTTGTTTATGTTTACAATAATGTGTTAGTCACGATTTCGTGACTAAAGGGTCGTGACTAATAAATATATAAATGTACATCAAAATAAATCAATTAATTGAAGTCGGATTTTCGGAGTGAACGGTCGAAATGAAATTCGGTGGTTTAATAGTTTACGATAATTAAACGATTTTAGTTTTTTTCGTTTTTTTCATGGATTTCATATATGGATTTTTACTTAAGAAATCATAAGGTAAAATTTTTAAACGCTTTTTAATTAATTAAATGAAATGAAAAAATTTAAAAATAAACTTTTAATTACCTTTTGCAATTGTTATTATTGTTCTATAGTTTATTATAATAGTTTAAATAAAATAATTGATTGTTAACGCTAACGAATATAGCTATTAATTTAAAAAAAAATATTTTGTTTAGTATTTAGATATACTATTTTTAAATTATTGTATAATTTTTTTTTAAATTACGATTTATTTAAATTTTAAGCAAATTGAGAATAAATAGCGAATAAATAATATTTTCTCTTTTGTTTCAGAATTTTGGGTGGTCATCATCAGGGTTAGAATTTCATCAGGAAAGGTAGGAAAACTGGGGTATTTGCATGGTGTTTTTTTAATTTATTTTTTATTAAATTCAACTATTCCAAAAATATTTTTGACTATATTAGATCTAATATAGAGGGTGATACATAACTATTTTATTCTTTATGTCTTTTTGATAAAATGATTCTGGATAATTTTATTTTTAAATGTTTTGCGTATACCCGGTTAATAAAAAATGAGTATTATACCGTGTGTTCAACAACAGGGTGTCTTCGATTATTATTAAATTTTTACATTTGTAAAAATTTATGATATACAGTGTATTCGAACAGTAAGTGAACATTTTTTAAATTTTTAACACTCTAATCATTGAATGACATAGAGTGTGTATATTATTTATTGTAAATTTTAGATTTCGGGCCAACGTTTTTGGATGAAGTAATTTCTTTTGTTTATGAAGGGTATTTTCCATTTCTTTGTTTTTGGTTGAAGATATTTTCTTTGTTTATGAAGGGAATTTTCCATTTATTTGTTTTTGGTTGAAGGGATTTTTTTTGTTTATAAAGGGAATTTTCCATTTCTTTGTTTTTGGTTGAAGGGATTTTCTTTGTTTATGAAGGGAATTTTCCATTTCTTTGTTTTTGGTTGAAGGGATTTTCTTTGTTTATGAAGGGAATTTTCCATTTCTTTGTTTTTGGTTGAAGGGATTTTTTTTGTTTATAAAGGGAATTTTCCTTTTTTTTTTTTTTGGGTTGAAGGGATTTTTTTTGTTTATAAAGGGAATTTTCCATTTCTTTGTTTTTGGTTGAAGGGATTTTCTTTGTTTATGAAGGGAATTTTCCATTTCTTTGTTTTTGGTTGAAGGGATTTTTTTTGTTTATAAAGGGAATTTTCCTTTTTTTTTTTTTTGGGTTGAAGGGATTTTTTTTGTTTATAAAGGGAATTTTCCATTTCTTTGTTTTTGGTTGAAGAGATTTTCTTTGTTTATGAAGGGAATTTTCCATTTCTTTGTTTTTGGTTGAAGGGATTTTCTTTGTTTATGAAAGGAGTTTTGCATTTCTTTGTTTCTGGTTTCAGAGATTTTCTTTGTTTATGAAGGGAATTTTCCATTTATTTGTTTTTGGTTGAAGGGATTTTCTTTGTTTATGAAGGGAATTTTCCATTTCTTTGTTTTTGGTTGAAGGGATTTTCTTTGTTTATGAAAGGACTTTTCCATTTCTTTGTTTCTGGTTGCAGAGATTTTCTTTGTTTATGAATGGAATTTTCCATTTCTTTCTTTTTGCTTGAAGGGATTTTCTTTGTTTATTGAGGGACTTTTTCATTTCTCTGTTTTTGGTTGAATTTATTTTCTTTGTTTGTGCAGGGACATTTCCATTTCCCTGTTTTTGGTTGAAGGGATTTTCTTTGTTTATGAATGGGATTTTCCATTTCTTTGTTTTTGCTTGAAGGGATTTTCTTTGTTTATTGAGGGACTTTTTCATTTCTCTGTTTTTGGTTGAATTTATTTTCTTTGTTTATGGAGGGACATTTCCATTTCCTTGTTTTTCGTTGAAGTTATTTTCTTTGTTTGTGTAGGGTCATTTCCATTTCCATGTTTTTGGTTGAAGGGATTTTCTTTGTTTATGAATGGAATTTTCCATTTCCTTGTTTTTGCTTGAAGGGATTTTCTTTGTTTATTGAGGTACTTTTTCATTTCTCTGTTTTTGGTTGAATTTATTTTCTTTGTTTGTGCAGGGACATTTCCATTTCCCTGTTTTTGGTTGAAGGGATTTTCTTTGTTTATGAAGGGAATTTTCCATTTCTTTGTTTTTGGTTGAAGGGATTTTTTTTGTTTATAAAGGGAATTTTCCTTTTTTTTTTTTTTGGGTTGAAGGGATTTTTTTTGTTTATAAAGGGAATTTTCCATTTCTTTGTTTTTGGTTGAAGAGATTTTCTTTGTTTATGAAGGGAATTTTCCATTTCTTTGTTTTTGGTTGAAGGGATTTTCTTTGTTTATGAAGGGAATTTTCCATTTATTTGTTTTTGGTTGAAGGGATTTTTTTTGTTTATAAAGGGAATTTTCCATTTCTTTGTTTTTGGTTGAAGGGATTTTCTTTGTTTATGAAGGGAATTTTCCATTTCTTTGTTTTTGGTTGAAGGGATTTTCTTTGTTTATGAAGGGAATTTTCCATTTCTTTGTTTTCGGTTGAAGGGATTTTTTTTGTTTATAAAGGGAATTTTCCTTTTTTTTTTTTTTGGGTTGAAGGGATTTTTTTTGTTTATAAAGGGAATTTTCCATTTCTTTGTTTTTGGTTGAAGAGATTTTCTTTGTTTATGAAGGGAATTTTCCATTTCTTTGTTTTTGGTTGAAGGGATTTTCTTTGTTTATGAAAGGAGTTTTGCATTTCTTTGTTTCTGGTTTCAGAGATTTTCTTTGTTTATGAAGGGAATTTTCCATTTATTTGTTTTTGGTTGAAGGGATTTTCTTTGTTTATGAAGGGAATTTTCCATTTCTTTGTTTTTGGTTGAAGGGATTTTCTTTGTTTATGAAAGGACTTTTCCATTTCTTTGTTTCTGGTTGCAGAGATTTTCTTTGTTTATGAATGGAATTTTCCATTTCTTTCTTTTTGCTTGAAGGGATTTTCTTTGTTTATTGAGGGACTTTTTCATTTCTCTGTTTTTGGTTGAATTTATTTTCTTTGTTTGTGCAGGGACATTTCCATTTCCCTGTTTTTGGTTGAAGGGATTTTCTTTGTTTATGAATGGGATTTTCCATTTCTTTGTTTTTGCTTGAAGGGATTTTCTTTGTTTATTGAGGGACTTTTTCATTTCTCTGTTTTTGGTTGAATTTATTTTCTTTGTTTATGGAGGGACATTTCCATTTCCTTGTTTTTCGTTGAAGTTATTTTCTTTGTTTGTGTAGGGTCATTTCCATTTCCATGTTTTTGGTTGAAGGGATTTTCTTTGTTTATGAATGGAATTTTCCATTTCCTTGTTTTTGCTTGAAGGGATTTTCTTTGTTTATTGAGGTACTTTTTCATTTCTCTGTTTTTGGTTGAATTTATTTTCTTTGTTTGTGCAGGGACATTTCCATTTCCCTGTTTTTGGTTGAAGGGATTTTCTTTGTTTATGAATGGGATTTTCCATTTCTTTGTTTTTGCTTGAAGGGATTTTCTTTGTTTATTGAGGGACTTTTTCATTTCTATGTTTTTGGTTTAATTTATTTCCTTTGTTTATAGAGGGACATTTCCATTTCCTTGTTTTTCGTTGAAGTTATTTTCTTTGTTTGTGGAGGGACATTTACATTTCCTTGTTTTTAGGTGAAGGGATTTTCTTTGTTTATGGAGGGACTTTTTCATTTCCTTGTTTTTGGTTGAAGGGATTTTCTTTGTTTACGAAGGGAATTTTCCATTTCTTTGTTTTTGCTTGAATTTACTTTCTTTGTTTATGGAGGGATATTTCCATTTCCTTGTTTTTGGTTGAAGGGATTTTTTTTGTTTATGAAGGTAATTTTCCATTTCTTTGTTTTTGGTTGACGGGATTTTCTTTGTTAATGAAGGGAATTTTCCATTTCTTTGTTTTTGCGTTCTATTTTCCCGGTGAGGTTATTCTTCTATTTTCGTTGTTCATTGAGGGGCGCTCCTTCTTTTTCCTTGATTTTCGTTGAACAGTGGTGCACCTCTAGCTGGGGTCTCTGCCGAACCTGCATTGATCAGACTTGTGTCCAAAGCAAGCAAATGCGCTAAAGGGGGAGGTAGTCGAATTTGTTCCGAAAACTCGGAAACTGAAGTTTGTTAGGTTCGTATTCATCAGTATTATTATTCGGGGGTTTGTTTATTATTTGTAGCTGGTACTATATTTTCGGATTTTGGGCAGTTTTCAGTGAATTTTCTTTTTTTGGTCGGTAGTTTCTGTATCTAAGTTCATGACAATTTCTCTGTTTCTCTCTGAATTACGTGGTATATTTGGTTTTTGTTTCTTTGGAATGGTTCTGGAGGGAATTTTCCATTTCTTTGTTTTTGTTTGAAGGGATTTTCTTTGTTTGTGGAGGGAATTTTCCATTTCGCTGTTTTTGGATGAATTTATTTTCTTTGTTTATGGAGGGACATTTCCATTTCCTTGTTTTTCGTTGAAGGGATTTTCTTTGTTTATAAAGGGAATTTTCCATTTCTTTGTTTTAGGTGAAGGGATTTTCTTTGTTTATGGAGGGACTTTTTCGTTTCTTTGTTTTTGGTTGCAGATATTTTCTTTGTTTATGAAGGGAATTTTCCATTTCTTTGTTTTTGATTGAAGGGATTTTCTTTGTTTATGAAGGGAATTTTCCATTTCTTTGTTTTTGGTTGAAGGGATTTTCTTTGTTAATGAAGGGAATTTTTTATTTCTTTGTTTTTGCGTTCTATTTTCTCGGTGAGGTTATTCTTCTATTTTCGTTGTTCATTGAGGGGCGCTCCTTCTTTTTCCTTGATTTTCGTTGAACAGTGGTGCACCTCTAGCTGGGGTCTCTGCCGAACCTGCATTGATCAGACTTGTGTCCAAAGCAAGCAAATGCGCTAAAGGGGGAGGTAGTCGAATTTGTTCCGAAAACTCGGAAACTGAAGTTTGTTAGGTTCGTATTCATCAGTATTATTATTCGGGGGTTTGTTTATTATTTGTAGCTGGTACTATATTTTCGGATTTTGGGCAGTTTTCAGTGAATTTTCTTTTTTTGGTCGGTAGTTTCTGTATCTAAGTTCATGACAATTTCTCTGTTTCTCTCTGAATTACGTGGTATATTTGGTTTTTGTTTCTTTGGAATGGTTCTGGAGGGAATTTTCCATTTCTTTGTTTTTGTTTGAAGGGATTTTCTTTGTTTGTGGAGGGAATTTTCCATTTCGCTGTTTTTGGATGAATTTATTTTCTTTGTTTATGGAGGGACATTTCCATTTCCATGTTTTTCGTTGAAGGGATTTTCTTTGTTTATAAAGGGAATTTTCCATTTCTTTGTTTTAGGTGAAGGGATTTTCTTTGTTTATGGAGGGACTTTTTCGTTTCTTTGTTTTTGGTTGAAGATATTTTCTTTGTTTATGAAGGGAATTTTCCATTTCTTTGTTTTTGATTGAAGGGATTTTCTTTGTTTATGAAGGGAATTTTCCATTTCTTTGTTTTTGGTTGAAGGGATTTTTTTGTTAATGAAGGGAATTTTTTATTTCTTTGTTTTTGCGTTCTATTTTCTCGGTGAGGTTATTCTTCTATTTTCGTTGTTCATTGAGGGGCGCTCCTTCTTTTTCCTTGATTTTCGTTGAACAGTGGTGCACCTCTAGCTGGGGTCTCTGCCGAACCTGCATTGATCAGACTTGTGTCCAAAGCAAGCAAATGCGCTAAAGGGGGAGGTAGTCGAATTTGTTCCGAAAACTCGGAAACTGAAGTTTGTTAGGTTCGTAATCATCAGTATTATTATCCGGGGGTTTGTTTATTATTTGTAGCTGGTACTATATTTTCGGATTTTGGGCAGTTTTTAGTGAATTTTCTTTTTTTGGTCGGTAGATTCTGTATCGAAGTTCATGACAATTTCTCTGTTTCACTCTGAATTACGTGGTATATTTGGTTTTTGTTTCTTTGGAATGGTTCTGGAGGGAATTTTCCGTTTCTATGTTTTTGGTTGAAGGGATTTTCTTTGTTTATGAAGGGAATTTTCCGTTTCTCTGTTTTTGGTTGAATTTATTTTCTTTGTTTATGGAGGGACAATTCCATTTCCTTGTTTTTCATTGAAGTTATTTTCTTTGTTTGTGTACGGACATTTACATTTCCCTGTTTTTGGTTGAAGGAATTTTCTTTGTTTATGAAGGGAATTTTCCATTTCTTTGTTTTTACTTGAAGGGATTTTCTTTGTTTATGAAGGGAATTTTCCATTTCTTTGTTTTTGCTTGAAGGGATTTTTTTTGTTTATTGAGGGACTTTTTCATTTCTCTGTTTTTGGTTGAATTTATTTTCTTTGTTTATGGAGGGACATTTCCATTTCCCTGTTTTTGGTTGAAGGGATTTTCCATTTCTTTATTTTAGCTTGAAGGGATTTTATTTGTTTATTGAGGGACTTTTTCATTTCTCTGTTTTTGGTTGAATTTATTTTCTTTGTTTATGGAGGGACATTTCCATTTCCTTGTTTTTCGTTGAAGTTATTTTCTTTGTTTGTGGAGGGACATTTACATTTCCCTGTTTTTGGTTGAAGGGATTTTCTTTGTTTATGAAGGGAATTTTCCATTTCTTTGTTTTTAGGTGAAGGGATTTTCTTTGTTTATGGAGGGACTTTTTCATTTCTTTGTTTTTGGTTGAAGGGATTTTCTTTGTTTATGAAGGGAATTTTCCATTTCTTTGTTTTTAGGTGAAGGGATTTTCTTTGTTTACGAAGGGAATTTTGCATTTCTTTGTTTTTGCTTGAATTTATTTTCTTTGTTTATGGAGGGACATTTACATTTCCCTGTTTTTGGTTGAAGGGATTTTCTTTGTTTATGAAGGGAATTTTCAATTTCCTTGTTTTCGCTTGAAGGGATTTTCTTTGTTTATTGAGGGGCTTTTCCATTTCTTTGTTTTTGCTTGAAGGGATTTATTTTGTTTATGGAGGGATATTTCCATTTCCTTGTTTTTGGTTGAAGGGATTTTCTTTGTTTATGAAGGGAATTTTCCATTTCTTTGTTTTTGGTTGAAGGGATTTTCTTTGTTAATGAAGGGAATTTTCCATTTCTTTTTTTTTTGCGTTCTATTTTCCCGGTGAGGTTATTCTTCTATTTTCGTTGTTCATTGAGGGGCGCTCCTTCTTTTTCCTTGATTTTCGTTGAACAGTGGTGCACCTCTAGCTGGGGTCTCTGCCGAACCTGCATTGATCAGACTTGTGTCCAAAGCAAGCAAGTGCGCTAAAGGGGGAGGTAGTCGAATTTGTTCCGAAAACTCGGAAACTGAAGTTTGTTAGGTTCGTGATCATCAGTATTATTATCCGGGGGTTTGTTTATTATTTGTAGATGGTACTATATTTTCGGATTTTGGGCAGTTTTCAGTGAATTTTCTTTTTTTGGTCGGTAGTTTCTGTATCTAAGTTCATGACAATTTCTCTGTTTCTCTCTGAATTACGTGGTATATTTGGTTTTTGTTTCTTTGGAATGGTTCTGGAGGGAATTTTCCATTTCTTTGTTTTTGTTTGAAGGGATTTTCTTTGTTTGTGGAGGGTCATTTCCATTTCCCTGTTTTTGGTTGAAGGAATTTTCTTTGTTTATGAAAGGAATTTTCCATTTCTTTGTTTTTGATTGAAGGGATTTTCTTTGTTTATGAAGGGAATTTTCCATTTCTTTGTTTTTAGGTGAAGGGATTTTCTTTGTTTATGGAGGGAATTTTCCATTTCTTTGTTTTCGGTTGAAGGGATTTTCTTTGTTAATGAAGGGAATTTTCCATTTCTTTGTTTTTGCGTTCTATTTTCCCAGTGAGGTAATTCTTCTATTTTCGTTGTTCATTGAGGGGCGCTCCTTTTTTTTCCTTGATTTTCGTTGAACAGTGGTGCACCTCTAGCTGGGGTCTCTGCCGAACCTGCATTGATCAGACTTGTGTCCAAAGCAAGCAAGTGCGCTAAAGGGGGAGGTAGTCGAATTTGTTCCGAAAACTCGGAAACTGAAGTTTGTTAGATTCGTAATCATCATTATTATTATCCGGGGGTTTGTTTATTATTTGTAGATGGTACTATATTTTCGGATTTTGGGCAGTTTTCAGTGAATTTTCTTTTTTTGGTCGGTAGTTTCTGTATCTAAGTTCATGACAATTTCTCTGTTTCTCTCTGAACTACGTGGTATATTTGGTTTTTGTTTCTTTGGAATGGTTCTGGAGGGAATTTTCCATTTCTTTGTTTTTGTTTGAAGGGATTTTCTTTGTTTGTGGAGGGTCATTTCCATTTCCCTGTTTTTGGTTGAAGGGATTTTCTTTGTTTATGAAGGGAATTTTCCGTTTCCTTATTTTTGATTGAAGGGATTTTCTTTGTTTATGAAGGGACATTTCCATTTCCCTGTTTATGGTTGAAGGGATTTTCTTTGTTTATGAAGGGAATTTTCCATTTCTTTGTTTTTGCTTGAAGGGATTTTCTTTGTTTAATGAGGGACTTTTTCATTTCTCTGTTTTTGGTTGAATTTATTTTCTTTGTTTATGGAGGGACATTTCCATTTCCCTGTTTTTGGTTGAAGGGATTTTCTTTGTTTATGAAGGGAATTTCCGTTTCTTTGTTTTTGGTTGAAGGGATTTTCTTTGTTTATGATGGGAAATTTCCGTCTCTATGTTTTTGGTTGAAGGGATTTTCTTTGTTTATTGAGGGACTTTTTCATTTCTCTGGTTTTGGTTGAATTTATTTTCTTTGTTTATGGAGGGACAATTCCATTTCCTTGTTTTTCGTTGAAGTTATTTTCTTTGTTTGTGGAGGGACATTTACATTTCCCTGTTTTGGGTTGAAGGGATTTTCTTTGTTTATGAAGGGAATTTTCCATTTCTTTGTTTTTGGTTGAAGGGATTTTCTTTGTTTATGGAGGGACTTTTTCATTTCTTTGTTTTTGGTTGAAGATATTTTCTTTGTTTATGAAGGGAATTTTCCATTTCTTTGTTTTTGGTTGAAGGGATTTTCTTTGTTTATGAAGGGAATTTTCCATTTCTTTGTTTTTGCGCTCCTTCTTTTTCCTTGATTTTCGTTGAACAGTGGTGCACCTCTAGCTGGGGTCTCTGCCGAACCTGCATTGATCAGACTTGTGTCCAAAGCAAGCAAATGCGCTAAAGGGGGAGGTAGTCGAATTTGTTCCGAAAACTCGGAAACTGAAGTTTGTTAGGTTCGTATTCATCAGTATTATTATTCGGGGGTTTGTTTATTATTTTTAGCTGGTACTATATTTTCGGATTTTGGGCAGTTTTCAGTGAATTTTCTTTTTTGGTCGGTAGTTTCTGTATCTAAGTTCATGACAATTTCTCTGTTTCTCTCTGAGCTACGTGGTATATTTGGTTTTTGTTTCTTTGGAATGGTTCTGGAGGGAATTTTCCATTTCTTTGTTTTTGTTTGAAGGGACTTTCTTTGTTTGTGGAGGGTCATTTCCATTTCCCTGTTTTTGGTTGAAGGGATTTTCTTTGTTTATGAAGGGAATTTTCCATTTCTTTATTTTTGATTGAAGGGATTTTCTTTGTTTATGAAGGGACATTTCCATTTCTTTGTTTTTGCTTGAATTTACTTTCTTTGTTTATGGAGGGACATTTCCATTTCCTTGTTTTTGTTTGAAGGGATTTTCCTTGTTTGTGGAGGGTCATTTCCATTTCCCTGTTTTTGGTTGAAGGGATTTTCTTTGTTAATGAAGGGAATTTTCCATTTCTTTGTTTTTGATTGAAGGGATTTTCTTTGTTTATGATGGGATATTTCCATTTCCCTGTTTATGGTTGAAGGGATTTTCTTTGTTTATGAAGGAAATTTTCCATTTCTTTGTTTTTGCTTGAAGGGATTTTCTTTGTTTAATGAGGGACTTTTTCATTTCTCTGTTTTTGGTTGAATTTATTTTCTTTGTTTATGGAGGGACATTTCCATTTCCCTGTTTTTGGTTGAAGGGATTTTCTTTGTTTATGAAGGGAATTTCCGTTTCTTTGTTTTTGGTTGAAGGGATTTTCTTTGTTTATGAAGGGAATTTTCCATTTCTTTGTTTTTGGTTGAAGGGATTTTCTTTGTTTATGAAAGGAATTTTCCATTTCTTTGTTTCTGGTTGCAGAGATTTTCTTTGTTTATGAATGGAATTTTCCATTTCTTTCTTTTTGCTTGAAGGGATTTTCTTTGTTTATTGAGGGACTTTTTCATTTCTCTGTTTTTGGTTGAATTTATTTTCTTTGTTTGTGCAGGGACATTTCCATTTCCTTGTTTTTCGTTGAAGTTATTTTCTTTGTTTGTGTAGGGTCATTTCCACTTCCATGTTTTTGGTTGAAGGGATTTTCCTTGTTTATGAATGGAATTTTCCATTTCTTTGTTTTTGCTTGAAGGGATTTTCTTTGTTTATTGAGGGACTTTTTCATTTCTATGTTTTTGGTTTAATTTATTTCCTTTGTTTGTGGAGGGACATTTACATTTCCTTGTTTTTAGGTGAAGGGATTTTCTTTGTTTATGGAGGGACTTTTCCATTTCTTTGTTTTTGGTTGAAGGGATTTTCTTTGTTTACGAAGGGAATTTTCCATTTCTTTGTTTTTGCTTGAATTTGCTTTCTTTGTTTATGGAGGGACATTTCCATTTCCTTGTTTTTGGTTGAAGGGATTTTTTTTGTTTATGAAGGGAATTTTCCATTTCTTTGTTTTTGGTTGACGGGATTTTCTTTGTTAATGAAGGGAATTTTCCATTTCTTTGTTTTTGCGTTCTATTTTCCCGGTGAGGTTATTCTTCTATTTTCGTTGTTCATTGAGGGGCGCTCCTTCTTTTTCCTTGATTTTCGTTGAACAGTGGTGCACCTCTAGCTGGGGTCTCTGCCGAACCTGCATTGATCAGACTTGTGTCCAAAGCAAGCAAATGAGCTAAAGGGGGAGGTAGTCGAATTTGTTCCGAAAACTCGGAAACTGAAGTTTGTTAGATTCGTAATCATCAGTATTATTAACCGGGGGTTTGTTTATAATTTGTAGATGGTACTGTATTTTCGGATTTTGGGCAGTTTTCAGTGAATTTTCTTTTTTTGGTCGGTAGTTTCTGTATCTAAGTTCATGACAATTTCTCTGTTTCTCTCTGAACTACGTGGTGTATTTGGTTTTTGTTTCTTTGGAATGGTTCTTGAGGGAATTTTCCATTTCTTTGTTTTTGGTTGAAGGGATTTTCTTTGTTTATGGAGGGACTTTTTCATTTCTTTGTTTTTGGTTGAAGGTATTTTCTTTGTATATGAAAGGAATTTTCCATTTCTTTGTTTTTGATTGAAGGGATTTTCTTTGTTAATGAAGGGAATTTTCCATTTCTTTGTTTTTGCGTTCTATTTTCCCGGTGAGGTTATTCTTCTATTTTCGTTGTTCATTGAGGGGCGCTCCTTCTTTTTCCTTGATTTTCGTTGAACAGTGGTGCACCTCTAGCTGGGGTCTCTGCCGAACCTGCATTGATCAGACTTGTGTCCAAAGCAAGCAAATGCGCTAAAGGGGGAGGTAGTCGAATTTGTTCCGAAAACTCGGAAACTGAAGTTTGTTAGGTTCGTGATCATCAGTATTATTATTCGGGGGTTTGTTTATTATTTTTAGCTGGTACTATATTTTCGGATTTTGGGCAGTTTTCAGTGAATTTTTTTTTTTGGTCGGTAGTTTCTGTATCTAAGTTCATGACAATTTCTCTGTTTCTCTCTGAATTACGTGGTTTATTTGGTTTTTGTTTCTTTGGAATGGTTCTTGAGGGAATTTTCCATTTCTTTGTTTTTGGTTGAAGGGATTTTCTTTGTTTATGGAGGGACTTTTTCAGTTCCTTGTTTTCGGTTGAAGAGATTTTCTTTGTTTATGGAGGGACTTTTTCATTTCTTTGTTTTTCGTTGAGGTTTTTGATTGAAGGTATTTTCTCTGTCTATAGAGAAACTTTTCCATTTCCCTGTGTTTCGTTGAAGTTATTTTCTTTAGTCGTGTTCTTCTATTTACCTCTCTTTTCTTGAAGGTGCGTTTTATATTCTTGATGGGGCTATTCTTATAGGTTTTTTGTTCATTGAGGGGCGCTCCTTCCTTTTCCTCGATTTCCGTTGAGCACTAGTGCACCTCTATTTTAATAAATTTCCTCGTTTTTGTTTAGAGCTTTTTTCCCTTTTTCTGAAGGGACTTTTCTTCTATTTTCATGTTTTTGGTTGGCGTTATTTTCTCTGTTCTTCTATTTCCGTTTTCGACTAAAGTTATTTTTTTAGTTCCTGGAATCACGATTTTTTCTTCGTGTTGTAAACAATTCGTTTTTGATAGATTTCATTATTAAGAATTTTATTTATTTGGGGTTTTATGGGGTTATATGGCTACAGGCGAACCATCCCCTTAAAAAAATGGTAACGCGCCGTGGTAATACCTCAGTGGTGGTGTGGAAATTTACCAATTAATGTTTTATTATAATTTAGTTGAGGTTAATTACACTGCTCTGATTACTGCCGAATTATCACAAAAAACATTCTTATTGTTTGTAACCATTATTTAATAACATTTATGTGCTTCTTTAAATAATTAATAGACACTTTACCAAAAAAACGTTCTTTTTGTCATTAATAATAAACTTTTTCTTAAAAAATACCACTTATTTTAAGATAGATACTAGAACATCCATACTAAGAAATTCAAACAAAATTTGATGAAATTGGAGATAGCATTTTATTTATTTAGTATTTATTTATTCAATTACAAGAAGGAATTAATGATAGGAATACATTATTATGTAAAGGTTGATGACTAAGAGATGAATGTATGGAAAAAAAATCATTATTTGTGTATTCGTCGCCGCGAACGGTCTAAAAATCAAATAATTCTGTTCGATTTTTATTAATTAGTTTAAAAATTAAAACGCTTTCAATTTTTTTCGTTTTCGTACAGGATCTGGTGCGGTTTTATATCCTTTTAATCGCGCGTGTGAAGTGCCTTTTTGAATTGGGATTTTTATTTCGAGAATTTAAAGGTATAGTTGCATATTTTTTACTTTTAAAAGTTTTTAAATCCATTAAATATTTGTTTGAAAAAATATGAGTCATTATTACGTAAGGGTTGATGACTAAGAGATGAATGTATCGAAAAAAAAATCATTATTTGTGTATTCGTCGCCGCGAACGGTCTAAAAATCAAATAATTCAGTTCGATTTTTATATTTAGTTTAAAAATTTAAACGCATTCGATTATTTCGTTTGTTTGAGAATCTCGTACGGTTTTTGTTCCGTTTAATCGCGCGCGTGTGAAGTGCTCTTTAGGATTGGGAATATTTACGTCTGAAATTAGAAGGTTAGTTGAAAGTTTTTATTATTAAACGATTTTAAATTTATTAAATGGAATTACATCGAAAATTGATAAAAATTAGACTTGCGCATTAGGTCCTGATGATGATTTATTAATCGAAACTAGTTGTCATCTTTTACACCAACTAATGAAGTTTAAAAGTACTAACATTCAATTCATTTCAACTCTAAATTATAGATATTTTTACGATTTTTTATGAATTATTTGTTTGTAAACATATTAGTCATTATTACGTAAAGATGTCGTGACTAAGATATTAATTTATCGAAATAAATTCATTATTCGAGTGTCAGTCACCGCGATCGGTCCTAAAATCGAATAAGTCTTTTGATTTTTATCAATTAGTTAAAAAAATTTAAGCGCTTTCGATTATTTCGTTTTCGTTGAGAATCTCGTGCGGTTTTAGTTCCGTTTAATCGCGCGCGTGTGAAGTGCCCTTTAGGATTGGGAATATTTACGTCTGAAATCAGCAGGTTAGTTGAAAGTTTTTATTATTAAACGATTTTATTTTTATTTTAAAAATTAAACAAATATTTTTAATTTAGAAACGTAAAAGTGATTTTTCCTTTTAAATTTTTCGTCACTATTACAAATTTTATAATTATAAATACTATATCAATTTATTATTAAATATTAGTTGGGAATTCTAAATAAAATTATTTTTATTACATTTAATTATTTTACGATACGCCGCCCTGTATAGAAAATTTACACTTTTGTTTATGTTTACAATAATGTGTTAGTCACGATTTCGTGACTAAAGGGTCGTGACTAATAAATATATAAATGTACATCAAAATAAATCAATTAATTGAAGTCGGATTTTCGGAGTGAACGGTCGAAATAAAATTCGGTGGTTTAATAGTTTACGATAATTAAACGATTTTAGTTTTTTTCGTTTTTTTCATGGATTTCATATATGGATTTTTACTTAAGAAATCATAAGGTAAAATTTTTAAACGCTTTTTAATTAATTAAATGAAATGAAAAAATTTAAAAATAAACTTTTAATTACCTTTTGCAATTGTTATTATTGTTCTATAGTTTATTATAATAGTTTAAATAAAATAATTGATTGTTAACGCTAACGAATATAGCTATTAATTTAAAAAAAAATATTTTGTTTAGTATTTAGATATACTATTTTTAAATTATTGTATAATTTTTTTTTAAATTACGATTTATTTAAATTTTAAGCAAATTGAGAATAAATAGCGAATAAATAATATTTTCTCTTTTGTTTCAGAATTTTGGGTGGTCATCATCAGGGTTAGAATTTCATCAGGAAAGGTAGGAAAACTGGGGTATTTGCATGGTGTTTTTTTAATTTATTTTTTATTAAATTCAACTATTCCAAAAATATTTTTGACTATATTAGATCTAATATAGAGGGTGATACATAACTATTTTATTCTTTATGTCTTTTTGATAAAATGATTCTGGATAATTTTATTTTTAAATGTTTTGCGTATACCCGGTTAATAAAAAATGAGTATTATACCGTGTGTTCAACAACAGGGTGTCTTCGATTATTATTAAATTTTTACATTTGTAAAAATTTATGATATACAGTGTATTCGAACAGTAAGTGAACATTTTTTAAATTTTTAACACTCTAATCATTGAATGACATAGAGTGTGTATATTATTTATTGTAAATTTTAGATTTCGGGCCAACGTTTTTGGATGAAGTAATTTCTTTTGTTTATGAAGGGAATTTTCCATTTCTTTGTTTTTGGTTGAAGATATTTTCTTTGTTTATGAAGGGAATTTTCCATTTATTTGTTTTTGGTTGAAGGGATTTTTTTTGTTTATAAAGGGAATTTTCCATTTCTTTGTTTTTGGTTGAAGGGATTTTCTTTGTTTATGAAGGGAATTTTCCATTTCTTTGTTTTTGGTTGAAGGGATTTTCTTTGTTTATGAAGGGAATTTTCCATTTCTTTGTTTTTGGTTGAAGGGATTTTTTTTGTTTATAAAGGGAATTTTCCTTTTTTTTTTTTTTGGGTTGAAGGGATTTTTTTTGTTTATAAAGGGAATTTTCCATTTCTTTGTTTTTGGTTGAAGAGATTTTCTTTGTTTATGAAGGGAATTTTCCATTTCTTTGTTTTTGGTTGAAGGGATTTTCTTTGTTTATGAAGGGAATTTTCCATTTATTTGTTTTTGGTTGAAGGGATTTTTTTTGTTTATAAAGGGAATTTTCCATTTCTTTGTTTTTGGTTGAAGGGATTTTCTTTGTTTATGAAGGGAATTTTCCATTTCTTTGTTTTTGGTTGAAGGGATTTTCTTTGTTTATGAAGGGAATTTTCCATTTCTTTGTTTTTGGTTGAAGGGATTTTTTTTGTTTATAAAGGGAATTTTCCTTTTTTTTTTTTTGGGTTGAAGAGATTTTTTTTGTTTATAAAGGGAATTTTCCATTTCTTTGTTTTTGGTTGAAGAGATTTTCTTTGTTTATGAAGGGAATTTTCCATTTCTTTGTTTTTGGTTGAAGGGATTTTCTTTGTTTATGAAAGGAGTTTTGCATTTCTTTGTTTCTGGTTTCAGAGATTTTCTTTGTTTATGAAGGGAATTTTCCATTTATTTGTTTTTGGTTGAAGGGATTTTCTTTGTTTATGAAGGGAATTTTCCATTTCTTTGTTTTTGGTTGAAGGGATTTTCTTTGTTTATGAAAGGACTTTTCCATTTCTTTGTTTCTGGTTGCAGAGATTTTCTTTGTTTATGAATGGAATTTTCCATTTCTTTCTTTTTGCTTGAAGGGATTTTCTTTGTTTATTGAGGGACTTTTTCATTTCTCTGTTTTTGGTTGAATTTATTTTCTTTGTTTGTGCAGGGACATTTCCATTTCCCTGTTTTTGGTTGAAGGGATTTTCTTTGTTTATGAATGGGATTTTCCATTTCTTTGTTTTTGCTTGAAGGGATTTTCTTTGTTTATTGAGGGACTTTTTCATTTCTCTGTTTTTGGTTGAATTTATTTTCTTTGTTTATGGAGGGACATTTCCATTTCCTTGTTTTTCGTTGAAGTTATTTTCTTTGTTTGTGTAGGGTCATTTCCATTTCCATGTTTTTGGTTGAAGGGATTTTCTTTGTTTATGAATGGAATTTTCCATTTCCTTGTTTTTGCTTGAAGGGATTTTCTTTGTTTATTGAGGTACTTTTTCATTTCTCTGTTTTTGGTTGAATTTATTTTCTTTGTTTGTGCAGGGACATTTCCATTTCCCTGTTTTTGGTTGAAGGGATTTTCTTTGTTTATGAATGGGATTTTCCATTTCTTTGTTTTTGCTTGAAGGGATTTTCTTTGTTTATTGAGGGACTTTTTCATTTCTATGTTTTTGGTTTAATTTATTTCCTTTGTTTATAGAGGGACATTTCCATTTCCTTGTTTTTCGTTGAAGTTATTTTCTTTGTTTGTGGAGGGACATTTACATTTCCTTGTTTTTAGGTGAAGGGATTTTCTTTGTTTATGGAGGGACTTTTTCATTTCCTTGTTTTTGGTTGAAGGGATTTTCTTTGTTTACGAAGGGAATTTTCCATTTCTTTGTTTTTGCTTGAATTTACTTTCTTTGTTTATGGAGGGATATTTCCATTTCCTTGTTTTTGGTTGAAGGGATTTTTTTTGTTTATGAAGGGAATTTTCCATTTCTTTGTTTTTGGTTGACGGGATTTTCTTTGTTAATGAAGGGAATTTTCCATTTCTTTGTTTTTGCGTTCTATTTTCCCGGTGAGGTTATTCTTCTATTTTCGTTGTTCATTGAGGGGCGCTCCTTCTTTTTCCTTGATTTTCGTTGAACAGTGGTGCACCTCTAGCTGGGGTCTCTGCCGAACCTGCATTGATCAGACTTGTGTCCAAAGCAAGCAAATGCGCTAAAGGGGGAGGTAGTCGAATTTGTTCCGAAAACTCGGAAACTGAAGTTTGTTAGGTTCGTATTCATCAGTATTATTATTCGGGGGTTTGTTTATTATTTGTAGCTGGTACTATATTTTCGGATTTTGGGCAGTTTTCAGTGAATTTTCTTTTTTTGGTCGGTAGTTTCTGTATCTAAGTTCATGACAATTTCTCTGTTTCTCTCTGAATTACGTGGTATATTTGGTTTTTGTTTCTTTGGAATGGTTCTGGAGGGAATTTTCCATTTCTTTGTTTTTGTTTGAAGGGATTTTCTTTGTTTGTGGAGGGAATTTTCCATTTCGCTGTTTTTGGATGAATTTATTTTCTTTGTTTATGGAGGGACATTTCCATTTCCTTGTTTTTCGTTGAAGGGATTTTCTTTGTTTATAAAGGGAATTTTCCATTTCTTTGTTTTAGGTGAAGGGATTTTCTTTGTTTATGGAGGGACTTTTTCGTTTCTTTGTTTTTGGTTGAAGATATTTTCTTTGTTTATGAAGGGAATTTTCCATTTCTTTGTTTTTGATTGAAGGGATTTTCTTTGTTTATGAAGGGAATTTTCCATTTCTTTGTTTTTGGTTGAAGGGATTTTCTTTGTTAATGAAGGGAATTTTTTATTTCTTTGTTTTTGCGTTCTATTTTCTCGGTGAGGTTATTCTTCTATTTTCGTTGTTCATTGAGGGGCGCTCCTTCTTTTTCCTTGATTTTCGTTGAACAGTGGTGCACCTCTAGCTGGGGTCTCTGCCGAACCTGCATTGATCAGACTTGTGTCCAAAGCAAGCAAATGCGCTAAAGGGGGAGGTAGTCGAATTTGTTCCGAAAACTCGGAAACTGAAGTTTGTTAGGTTCGTAATCATCAGTATTATTATCCGGGGGTTTGTTTATTATTTGTAGCTGGTACTATATTTTCGGATTTTGGGCAGTTTTTAGTGAATTTTCTTTTTTTGGTCGGTAGATTCTGTATCGAAGTTCATGACAATTTCTCTGTTTCACTCTGAATTACGTGGTATATTTGGTTTTTGTTTCTTTGGAATGGTTCTGGAGGGAATTTTCCGTTTCTATGTTTTTGGTTGAAGGGATTTTCTTTGTTTATGAAGGGAATTTTCCGTTTCTCTGTTTTTGGTTGAATTTATTTTCTTTGTTTATGGAGGGACAATTCCATTTCCTTGTTTTTCATTGAAGTTATTTTCTTTGTTTGTGTACGGACATTTACATTTCCCTGTTTTTGGTTGAAGGAATTTTCTTTGTTTATGAAGGGAATTTTCCATTTCTTTGTTTTTACTTGAAGGGATTTTCTTTGTTTATGAAGGGAATTTTCCATTTCTTTGTTTTTGCTTGAAGGGATTTTTTTTGTTTATTGAGGGACTTTTTCATTTCTCTGTTTTTGGTTGAATTTATTTTCTTTGTTTATGGAGGGACATTTCCATTTCCCTGTTTTTGGTTGAAGGGATTTTCCATTTCTTTATTTTAGCTTGAAGGGATTTTATTTGTTTATTGAGGGACTTTTTCATTTCTCTGTTTTTGGTTGAATTTATTTTCTTTGTTTATGGAGGGACATTTCCATTTCCTTGTTTTTCGTTGAAGTTATTTTCTTTGTTTGTGGAGGGACATTTACATTTCCCTGTTTTTGGTTGAAGGGATTTTCTTTGTTTATGAAGGGAATTTTCCATTTCTTTGTTTTTAGGTGAAGGGATTTTCTTTGTTTATGGAGGGACTTTTTCATTTCTTTGTTTTTGGTTGAAGGGTTTTTCTTTGTTTATGAAGGGAATTTTCCATTTCTTTGTTTTTAGGTGAAGGGATTTTCTTTGTTTACGAAGGGAATTTTGCATTTCTTTGTTTTTGCTTGAATTTATTTTCTTTGTTTATGGAGGGACATTTACATTTCCCTGTTTTTGGTTGAAGGGATTTTCTTTGTTTATGAAGGGAATTTTCAATTTCCTTGTTTTCGCTTGAAGGGATTTTCTTTGTTTATTGAGGGGCTTTTCCATTTCTTTGTTTTTGCTTGAAGGGATTTATTTTGTTTATGGAGGGATATTTCCATTTCCTTGTTTTTGGTTGAAGGGATTTTCTTTGTTTATGAAGGGAATTTTCCATTTCTTTGTTTTTGGTTGAAGGGATTTTCTTTGTTAATGAAGGGAATTTTCCATTTCTTTTTTTTTTTGCGTTCTATTTTCCCGGTGAGGTTATTCTTCTATTTTCGTTGTTCATTGAGGGGCGCTCCTTCTTTTTCCTTGATTTTCGTTGAACAGTGGTGCACCTCTAGCTGGGGTCTCTGCCGAACCTGCATTGATCAGACTTGTGTCCAAAGCAAGCAAGTGCGCTAAAGGGGGAGGTAGTCGAATTTGTTCCGAAAACTCGGAAACTGAAGTTTGTTAGGTTCGTGATCATCAGTATTATTATCCGGGGGTTTGTTTATTATTTGTAGATGGTACTATATTTTCGGATTTTGGGCAGTTTTCAGTGAATTTTCTTTTTTTGGTCGGTAGTTTCTGTATCTAAGTTCATGACAATTTCTCTGTTTCTCTCTGAATTACGTGGTATATTTGGTTTTTGTTTCTTTGGAATGGTTCTGGAGGGAATTTTCCATTTCTTTGTTTTTGTTTGAAGGGATTTTCTTTGTTTGTGGAGGGTCATTTCCATTTCCCTGTTTTTGGTTGAAGGGATTTTCTTTGTTTATGAAAGGAATTTTCCATTTCTTTGTTTTTGATTGAAGGGATTTTCTTTGTTTATGGAGGGAATTTTCCATTTCTTTGTTTTCGGTTGAAGGGATTTTCTTTGTTAATGAAGGGAATTTTCCATTTCTTTGTTTTTGCGTTCTATTTTCCCGGTGAGGTAATTCTTCTATTTTCGTTGTTCATTGAGGGGCGCTCCTTCTTTTTCCTTGATTTTCGTTGAACAGTGGTGCACCTCTAGCTGGGGTCTCTGCCGAACCTGCATTGATCAGACTTGTGTCCAAAGCAAGCAAGTGCGCTAAAGGGGGAGGTAGTCGAATTTGTTCCGAAAACTCGGAAACTGAAGTTTGTTAGGTTCGTGATCATCAGTATTATTATCCGGGGGTTTGTTTATTATTTGTAGATGGTACTATATTTTCGGATTTTGGGCAGTTTTCAGTGAATTTTCTTTTTTTGGTCGGTAGTTTCTGTATCTAAGTTCATGACAATTTCTCTGTTTCTCTCTGAATTACGTGGTATATTTGGTTTTTGTTTCTTTGGAATGGTTCTGGAGGGAATTTTCCATTTCTTTGTTTTTGTTTGAAGGGATTTTCTTTGTTTGTGGAGGGTCATTTCCATTTCCCTGTTTTTGGTTGAAGGGATTTTCTTTGTTTATGAAGGGAATTTTCCGTTTCCTTATTTTTGATTGAAGGGATTTTCTTTGTTTATGAAGGGACATTTCCATTTCCCTGTTTATGGTTGAAGGGATTTTCTTTGTTTATGAAGGGAATTTTCCATTTCTTTGTTTTTGCTTGAAGGGATTTTCTTTGTTTAATGAGGGACTTTTTCATTTCTCTGTTTTTGGTTGAATTTATTTTCTTTGTTTATGGAGGGACATTTCCATTTCCCTGTTTTTGGTTGAAGGGATTTTCTTTGTTTATGAAGGGAATTTCCGTTTCTTTGTTTTTGGTTGAAGGGATTTTCTTTGTTTATGAAGGGAAATTTCCGTCTCTATGTTTTTGGTTGAAGGGATTTTCTTTGTTTATTGAGGGACTTTTTCATTTCTCTGGTTTTGGTTGAATTTATTTTCTTTGTTTATGGAGGGACAATTCCATTTCCTTGTTTTTCGTTGAAGTTATTTTCTTTGTTTGTGGAGGGACATTTACATTTCCCTGTTTTGGGTTGAAGGGATTTTCTTTGTTTATGAAGGGAATTTTCCATTTCTTTGTTTTTGGTTGAAGGGATTTTCTTTGTTTATGGAGGGACTTTTTCATTTCTTTGTTTTTGGTTGAAGATATTTTCTTTGTTTATGAAGGGAATTTTCCATTTCTTTGTTTTTGGTTGAAGGGATTTTCTTTGTTTATGAAGGGAATTTTCCATTTCTTTGTTTTTGCGCTCCTTCTTTTTCCTTGATTTTCGTTGAACAGTGGTGCACCTCTAGCTGGGGTCTCTGCCGAACCTGCATTGATCAGACTTGTGTCCAAAGCAAGCAAATGCGCTAAAGGGGGAGGTAGTCGAATTTGTTCCGAAAACTCGGAAACTGAAGTTTGTTAGGTTCGTATTCATCAGTATTATTATTCGGGGGTTTGTTTATTATTTTTAGCTGGTACTATATTTTCGGATTTTGGGCAGTTTTCAGTGAATTTTCTTTTTTGGTCGGTAGTTTCTGTATCTAAGTTCATGACAATTTCTCTGTTTCTCTCTGAGCTACGTGGTATATTTGGTTTTTGTTTCTTTGGAATGGTTCTGGAGGGAATTTTCCATTTCTTTGTTTTTGTTTGAAGGGATTTTCTTTGTTTGTGGAGGGTCATTTCCATTTCCCTGTTTTTGGTTGAAGGGATTTTCTTTGTTTATGAAGGGAATTTTCTATTTCTTTATTTTTGATTGAAGGGATTTTCTTTGTTTATGAAGGGACATTTCCATTTCTTTGTTTTTGCTTGAATTTACTTTCTTTGTTTATGGAGGGACATTTCCATTTCCTTGTTTTCGTTTGAAGGGATTTTCCTTGTTTGTGGAGGGTCATTTCCATTTCCCTGTTTTTGGTTGAAGGGATTTTCTTTGTTAATGAAGGGAATTTTCCATTTCTTTGTTTTTGATTGAAGGGATTTTCTTTGTTTATGATGGGATATTTCCATTTCCCTGTTTATGGTTGAAGGGATTTTCTTTGTTTATGAAGGAAATTTTCCATTTCTTTGTTTTTGCTTGAAGGGATTTTCTTTGTTTAATGAGGGACTTTTTCATTTCTCTGTTTTTGGTTGAATTTATTTTCTTTGTTTATGGAGGGACATTTCCATTTCCCTGTTTTTGGTTGAAGGGATTTTCTTTGTTTATGAAGGGAATTTCCGTTTCTTTGTTTTTGGTTGAAGGGATTTTCTTTGTTTATGAAGGGAATTTTCCATTTCTTTGTTTTTGGTTGAAGGGATTTTCTTTGTTTATGAAAGGAATTTTCCATTTCTTTGTTTCTGGTTGCAGAGATTTTCTTTGTTTATGAATGGAATTTTCCATTTCTTTCTTTTTGCTTGAAGGGATTTTCTTTGTTTATTGAGGGACTTTTTCATTTCTCTGTTTTTGGTTGAATTTATTTTCTTTGTTTGTGCAGGGACATTTCCATTTCCTTGTTTTTCGTTGAAGTTATTTTCTTTGTTTGTGTAGGGTCATTTCCACTTCCATGTTTTTGGTTGAAGGGATTTTCCTTGTTTATGAATGGAATTTTCCATTTCTTTGTTTTTGCTTGAAGGGATTTTCTTTGTTTATTGAGGGACTTTTTCATTTCTATGTTTTTGGTTTAATTTATTTCCTTTGTTTGTGGAGGGACATTTACATTTCCTTGTTTTTAGGTGAAGGGATTTTCTTTGTTTATGGAGGGACTTTTTCATTTCTTTGTTTTTGGTTGAAGGGATTTTCTTTGTTTACGAAGGGAATTTTCCATTTCTTTGTTTTTGCTTGAATTTGCTTTCTTTGTTTATGGAGGGACATTTCCATTTCCTTGTTTTTGGTTGAAGGGATTTTTTTTGTTTATGAAGGGAATTTTCCATTTCTTTGTTTTTGGTTGACGGGATTTTCTTTGTTAATGAAGGGAATTTTCCATTTCTTTGTTTTTGCGTTCTATTTTCCCGGTGAGGTTATTCTTCTATTTTCGTTGTTCATTGAGGGGCGCTCCTTCTTTTTCCTTGATTTTCGTTGAACAGTGGTGCACCTCTAGCTGGGGTCTCTGCCGAACCTGCATTGATCAGACTTGTGTCCAAAGCAAGCAAATGCGCTAAAGGGGGAGGTAGTCGAATTTGTTCCGAAAACTCGGAAACTGAAGTTTGTTAGGTTCGTAATCATCAGTATTATTATCCGGGGGTTTGTTTATTATTTGTAGCTGGTACTATATTTTCGGATTTTGGGCAGTTTTCAGTGAATTTTCTTTTTTTGGTAGGTAGTTTCTGTATCTAAGTTCATGACAATTTCTCTGTTTGTCTCTGAATTACGTGGTGTATTTGGTTTTTGTTTCTTTGGAATGGTTCTGGAGGGAATTTTCCATTTCTTTGTTTTTGTTTGAAGGGATTTTCTTTGTTTGTGGAGGGAATTTTCAATTTCGCTTTCCATTTCGCTGTTTTTGGATGAATTTATTTCCTTTGTTTATGGAGGGACTTTTTCATTTCTTTGTTTTTGGTTGAAGATATTTTCTTTGTTTATGAAGGGAATTTTCCGTTTCTTTGTTTTTGGTTGAAGGGATTTTCTTTGTTTATGAAGGGAATTTTCCATTTCTTTGTTTTTGGTTGAAGGGATTTTCTTTGTTAATGAAGGGAATTTTCCATTTCTTTGTTTTTGCGTTTTATTTTCCCGGTGAGGTTATTCTTCTATTTTCGTTGTTCATTGAGGGGCGCTCCTCCTTTTTCCTTGATTTTCGTTGAACAGTGGTGCACTTCTAGCTGGGGTCTCTGCCGAACCTGCATTGATCAGACTTGTGTCCAAAGCAAGCAAATGCGCTAAAGGGGGAGGTAGTCGATCCGAAAACTCGGAAACTGAAGTTTGTTAGGTTCGTAATCATCAGTATTATTACCCGGGGGTTTGTTCATTATTTGTAGCTGGTACTATATTTTCGGATTTTGGGCAGTTTTCAGTGAATTTTCTTTTTTTGGTCGGTAGATTCTGTATCGAAGTTCATGACAATTTCTCTGTTTCACTCTGAATTACGTGGTATATTTGGTTTTTGTTTCTTTGGAATGGTTCTGGAGGGAATTTTCCGTTTCTATGTTTTTGGTTGAAGGGATTTTCTTTGTTTATGAAGGGATTTTCTTTGTTTATGAAGGGAATTTTCCGTTTCTCTGTTTTTGGTTGAATTTATTTTCTTTGTTTATGGAGGGACAATTCCGTTTCCTTGTTTTTCATTGAAGTTATTTTCTTTGTTTGTGTAGGGACATTTACATTTCCCAGTTTTTGGTTGAAGGAATTTTCTTTGTTTATTAAGGGAATTTTCCATTTCTTTGTTTTTGCTTGAAGGGATTTTCTTTGTTTATTGAGGGACTTTTTCATTTATCTGTTTTTGGTTGAATTTATTTCCTTTGTTTATGGAGGGACATTTCCATTTCCCTGTTTTTGGTTGAAGGGATTTTCTTTGTTTATGAATGGGATTTTCCATTTCTTTGTTTTTGCTTGAAGGGATTTTCTTTGTTTATTGAGGGACTTTTTCATTTCTCTGTTTTTGGTTGAATTTATTTTCTTTGTTTATGGAGGGACATTTCCATTTCCTTGTTTTTCGTTGAAGTTATTTTCTTTGTTTGTGGAGGGACATTTACATTTCCCTGTTTTTGGTTGAAGGGATTTTCTTTGTTTATGAAGGGAATTTTCCATTTCTTTGTTTTTAGGTGAAGGGATTTTCTTTGTTTATGGAGGGACTTTTTCATTTCTTTGTTTTTGGTTAAAGGGATTTTCATTGTTTATGAAGGGAATTTTCCATTTCTTTATTTTTGATTGAAGGGATTTTCTTTGTTTATGAAGGGACATTTCCATTTTTTTGTTTTTGCTTGAATTTACTTTCTTTGTTTATGGAGGGACATTTCCATTTCCTTGTTTTTGGTTGAAGGGATTTTTTTTGTTTATGAAGGGAATTTTCCATTTCTTTGTCTTTGCTTGAAGGGATTTTCTTTGTTTATTGAGGGACTTTTCCATTACTTTGTTTTTGCTTGAAGGGATTTATTTTGTTTATGGAGGGACATTTCCATTTCCTTGTTTTTGGTTGAAGGGATTTTCTTTGTTTATGAAGGGAATTTTCCATTTCTTTGTTTTTGGTTGAAGGGATTTTCTTTGTTAATGAAGGGAATTTTCCATTTCTTTGTTTTTGCGTTCTATTTTCCCGGTGAGGTTATTCTTCTATTTTCGTTGTTCATTGAGGGGCGCTCCTTCTTTTTCCTTGATTTTCGTTGAACAGTGGTGCACCTCTAGCTGGGGTCTCTGCCGAACCTGCATTGATCAGACTTGTGTCCAAAGCAAGCAAGTGCGCTAAAGGGGGAGGTAGTCGAATTTGTTCCGAAAACTCGGAAACTGAAGTTTGTTAGGTTCGTAATCATCAGTATTATTATCCGGGGGTTTGTTTATTATTTGTAGATGGTACTATATTTTCGGATTTTGGGCAGTTTTCAGTGAATTTTCTTTTTTTGGTCGGTAGTTTCTGTATCTAAGTTCATGACAATTTCTCTGTTTCTCTCTGAATTACGTGGTTTATTTGGTTTTTGTTTCTTTGGAATGGTTCTTGAGGGAATTTTCCATTTCTTTGTTTTTGGTTGAAGGGATTTTCTTTGTTTATGGAGGGACTTTTTCATTTCTTTGTTTTTGCTTGAAGAGATTTTCTTTGTTTATGTAGGGACTTTTTCATTTCTTTGTTTTTCGTTGAGGTTTTTGATTGAAGGTATTTTCTCTGTCTATAGAGAAACTTTTCCATTTCCCTGCGTTTCGTTGAAGTTATTTTCTTTAGTCGTGTTCTTCTATTTACCTCTTTTTTCTTGAAGGTGCGTTTTATATTCTTGATGGGGCTATTCTTATATGTTTTTTGTTCATTGAGGGGCGCTCCTTCCTTTTCCCCGATTTCCGTTGAACACTAGTGCACCTATATTTTCATAAATTTCCTCGTTTTTGTTTAGAGCTTTTTTCCCTTTTTCTGAAGGGACTTTTCTTCTATTTTCCTGTTTTTGGTTGGCGTTATTTTCTCTGTTCTTCTATTTCCATTTTCGACTAAAGTTATTTTTTTAGTTCCTGGAATCACGATTTTTTCTTCGTGTTCTAAACAATTCGTTTTTGATAGATTTCATTATTAAGAATTTTATTTATTTGGGGTTTTATGGGGTTATATGGCTACAGGCGAACCATCCCCTTAAAAAATGGTAACGCGCCGTGGTAATACCTCAGTGGTGGTGTGGAAATTTACCAATTAATGTTTTATTATAATTTAGTTGAGGTTAATTACACTGCTCTGATTACTGCCGAATTATCACAAAAAACATTCTTATTGTTTGTAACCATTATTTAATAACATTTATGTGCTTCTTTAAATAATTAATAGACACTTTACCAAAAAAACATTCTTTTCGTCATTAAAAATAAACTTTTTCTTAAAAAATACCACTTATTTTAAGATAGATACTAGAACATCCATACTAAGAAATTCAAACAAAATTTGATGAAATTGGAGATAGTATTTTATTTATTTAGTATTTATTTATTCAATTACAAGAAGAAATTAATGATGGGAATACATTATTATGTAAAGGTTGATGACTAAGAGATGAATGTATCGAAAAAAAAATCATTATTTGTGTACTCGTCTCCGCGGAAGGTCTTAAAATCAAATAATTCTGATCGATTTTTATTAATTAGTTTAAAAATTAAAACGCTTTCAATTTTTTTCGTTTTCGTACAGGATCTGGTGCGGTTTTAGATCCTTTTAATCGCGCGTGTGAAGTGCCTTTTTGAATTGGGATTTTTATTTCGAGAATTTAAAGGTACAGTTGCATATTTTTTACTTTTAAAAGTTTTTAAATCCATTAAATATTTGTTTGAAAAAATATGAGTCATTATTACGTAAGGGTTGATGACTAAGAGATGAATGTATCGAAAAAAAAAATCATTATTTGTGTATTCGTCGCCGCGAATGGTCTAAAAATCAAATAATTCTGTTCGATTTTTATTAATTAGTTTAAAAATTAAAACGCTTTCAATTTTTTTCGTTTTCGTACAGGATCTGGTGCGGTTTTATATCCTTTTAATCGTGCGTGTGAAGTGCCCTTTTGAATTGGGATTTTCACTTCGATAATTAAAAGGTACAGATGCATATTTTTTACTTTTAAAAGTTTTTAAATCCATTAAATATTTGTTTGAAAAAATATGAGTCATTATTACGTAAGGGTTGATGACTAAGAGATGAATGTATCGAAAAAAAAATCATTATTTGTGTATTCGTCGCCGCGAATGGTCTAAAAATCAAATAATTCTGTTCGATTTTTATTAATTAGTTTAAAAATTAAAACGCTTTCAATTTTTTTCGTTTTCGTACAGGATCTGGTGCGGTTTTATATCCTTTTAATCGTGCGTGTGAAGTGCCCTTTTGAATTGGGATTTTCACTTCGATAATTAAAAGGTACAGTTGCATATTTTTTACTTTTAAAAGTTTTTAAATCCAATAAATATTTGTTTGAAAAAATATGAGTCATTATTACGTAAGGGTTGATGACTAAGAGATGAATGTATCGAAAAAAAAATCATTATTTGTGTATTCGTCGCCGCGAACGGTCTAAAAATCAAATAATTCAGTTCGATTTTTATATTTAATTTAAAAATTTAAACGCATTCGATTATTTCGTTTGTTTGAGAATCTCGTACGGTTTTTGTTCCGTTTAATCGCGCGCGTGTGAAGTGCTCTTTAGGATTGGGAATATTTACGTCTGAAATTAGAAGGTTAGTTGAAAGTTTTTATTATTAAACGATTTTAAATTTATTAAATGGAATTACATCGAAAATTGATAAAAATTAGACTTCCGCATTAGGTCCTGATGATGATTTATTAATCGAAACTAGTTGTCATCTTTTACACCAACTAATGAAGTTTAAAAGTACTAACATTCAATTAATTTCAACTCTAAATTATAGATATTTTTACGATTTTTTATGAATTATTTGTTTGTAAACATATTAGTCATTATTACGTAAAGATGTCGTGACTAAGATATTAATTTATCGAAATAAATTCATTATTCGAGTGTCAGTCACCGCGATCGGTCCTAAAATCGAATAAGTCTTTTGATTTTTATCAATTAGTTAAAAAAATTTAAGCGCTTTCGATTATTTCGTTTTCGTTGAGAATCTCGTGCGGTTTTAGTTCCGTTTAATCGCGCGCGTGTGAAGTGCCCTTTAGGATTGGGAATATTTACGTCTGAAATCAGCAGGTTAGTTGAAAGTTTTTATTATTAAACGATTTTATTTTTATTTTAAAAATTAAACAAATATTTTTAATTTAGAAACGTAAAAGTGATTTTTCCTTTTAAATTTTTCGTCACTATTACAAATTTTATAATTATAAATACTATTTCAATTTATTATTAAACATTAGTTGGGAATTCTAAATAAAATTATTTTTATTACATTTAATTATTTTACGATACGCCGCCCTGTATAGAAAATTTACCCTTTTGTTTATGTTTACAATAATGTGTTAGTCACGATTTCGTGACTAAAGGGTCGTGACTAATAAATATATAAATGTACATCAAAATAAATCAATTAATTGAAGTCGGATTTTCGGAGTGAACGGTCGAAATTAAATTCGGTGGTTTAATAGTTTACGATAATTAAAGGATTTTAGTTTTTTTCGTTTTTTTCATGGATATCATATATGGATTTTTACTTAAGAAATCACAAGGTAAAATTTTTAAACGCTTTTTAATTAATTAAATGAAATGAAAAAAATTTAAAAATAAACTTTTAATTACCTTTCGCAATTGTTATTATTGTTCTATAGTTTATTATAATAGTTTAAATAAAATAATTGATTGTTAACGCTAACGAATATAACTATTAATTTAAAAAAAAAAATTTGTTTAGTATTTAGATATACTATTTTTAAATTATTGTATATTTTTTTTTTAAATTACGATTTATTTAAATTTTAAGCAAATTGAGAATAAATAGCGATTAAATAATATTTTCTCTTTTGTTTCAGAATTTTGGGTGGTCATCATCAGGGTAAGAATTTCATCAGGAAAGGTAGGAAAACTGGGGTATTTGCATGGTGTTTTTTTAATTTATTTTTTATTAAATTCAAAGGGATTTTTTTTGTTTATGAAGGGAATTTTCCATTTCTGTGTTTTTGGTTGAAGGGATTTTCTTTGTTTATGAAGGGAATTTTTCATTTCTTTGTTTTTGGTTGAAGGGATTTTCTTTGTTTATGAAAAAAATTTTCCATTTCTTTGTTTCTGGTTGCAGAGATTTTCTTTGTTTATGAAGGGAATTTTCCATTTCTTTATTTTTGATTGAAGGGATTTTCTTTGTTTATGAAAGGAATTTTCCATTTCTCTGTTTTTGGTTGAATTTATTTTCTTTGTTTATGGAGGGACAATTCCATTTCCTAGTTTTTCATTGAAGTTATTTTCTTTGTTTGTGGAGGGACATTTCCATTTCCCTGTTTTTGGTTGAAGGGATTTTCCATTTCTTTGTTTTTGCTTGAAGGGATTTTCTTTGTTTATTGTGGGACTTTTTCATTTCTCTGTTTTTGGTTGAATTTATTTTCTTTGTTTATGGAGGGACATTTCCATTTCCCTGTTTTTGGTTGAAGGGATTTTCTTTGTTTATGAAGGGAATTTTCCATTTCTCTGTTTTTACTTGAAGGGATTTTCTTTGTTTATTGAGGGACTTTTTCATTTCTCTGTTTTTGGTTGAACTTATTTTCTTTGTTTGTGAAGGGACATTCCCATTTCCCTGTTTTTGGTTGAAGGGATTTTCTTTGTTTGTGGAGGGACATTTACATTTCCTTGTTTTTAGGTGAAGGGATTTTCTTTGTTTATGGAGGGACTTTTTCATTTCTTTGTTTTTGGTTGAAGGGATTTTCTTTGTTTACGAAGGAAATTTTCCATTTCTTTGTTTTTGCTTGAATTTACTTTCTTTGTTTATGGAGGGACATTTCCATTTCCTTGTTTTTGGTTGAAGGGATTTTCTTTGTTTATGAAGGGAATTTTCCATTTCTTTGTTTTTGGTTGACGGGATTTTCTTTGTTAATGAAGGGAATTTTCCATTTCTTTGTTTTTGCGTTCTATTTTCCCGGTGAGGTTATTCTTCTATTTTCGTTGTTCATTGAGGGGCGCTCCTTCTTTTTCCTTGATTTTCGTTGAACAGTGGTGCACCTCTAGCTGGGGTCTCTGCCGAACCTGCATTGATCAGACTTGTGTCCAAAGCAAGCAAATGCGCTAAAGGGGGAGGTAGTCGAATTTGTTCCGAAAACTCGGAAACTGAAGTTTGTTAGGTTCGTGATCATCAGTATTATTATCCGGGGGTTTGTTTATTATTTGTAGCTGGTACTATATTTTCGGATTTTGGGCAGTTTTCAGTGAATTTTCTTTTTTTGGTCGGTAGTTTCTGTATCTAAGTTCATGACAATTTCTCTGTTTCTCTCTGAATTACGTGGTATATTTGGATTTTGTTTCTTTGGAATGGTTCTGGAGGGAATTTTCCATTTCTTTGTTTTTGTTTGAAGGGATTTTCTTTGTTTGTGGAGGGTCATTTCCATTTCCCTATTTTTGGTTGAAGGGATTTTCTTTGTTTATGAAGGGAATTTTCCATTTCTTTGTTTTTGATTGAAGGGATTTTCTTTGTTTATGAAGTGATTTTCCGTTTCTTTGTTTTTGGTTGAAGGGATTTTCTTTGTTTATGAAGGGAAATTTCCATTTCTATGTTTTTGGTTGAAGGGATTTTCTTTGTTTATGAAGGGAATTTTCCATTTCTCTGTTTTTGGATGAATTTATTTTCTTTGTTTATGGAGGGACATTTCCATTTCCTTGTTTTTCGTTGAAGCGATTTTCTTAGTTTATAAAGGGAATTTTCCATTTCTTTGTTTTTAGGTGACGGGATTTTCTTTGTTTATGGAGGGACTTTTTCATTTCTTTGTTTTTGGTTGAAGATATTTTCTTTGTTTATGAAGGGAATTTTCCATTTCTTTGTTTTTGGTTGAAGAGATTTTCTTTGTTTATGAAGGGAATTTTCCATTTCTTTGTTTTTGGTTGAAGGGATTTTCTTTGTTAATGAAGGGAATTTTCCATTTCTTTGTTTTTTCGTTCTATTTTCCCGGTGAGGTCATTCTTCTATTTTCGTTGTTTATTGAGGGGCGCTCCTTCTTTTTCCTTGATTTTCGTTGAACAGTGGTGCACCTCTAGCTGGGGTCTCTGCCGAACCTGCATTGATCAGACTTGTGTCCAAAGCAAGCAAATGCGCTAAAGGGGGAAGTAGTCGAATTTGTTCCGAAAACTCGGAAACTGAAGTTTGTTAGGTTCGTAATCATCAGTATTATTATCCGGGGGTTTGTTTATTATTTGTAGCTGGTACTATATTTTCGGATTTTGAGCAGTTTTCAGTGAATTTTCTTTTTTTGGTCGGTAGTTTCTGTATCTAAGTTCATGACAATTTCTCTGTTTCTCTCTGAATTACGTGGTATATTTGGTTTTTGTTTCTTTGAAATGGTTCTGGAGGGAATTTTCTATTTCTTTGTTTTTGGTTGAAGGGATTTTCTTTGTTTATGAAGGTAATTTTCCATTTCTTTGTTTTTGATTGAAGGGATTTTCTTTGTTTATGAAGTGATTTTCCGTTTCTTTGTTTCTGGTTGCAGAGATTTTCTTTGTTTATGAAGGGAATTTTCCATTTCTTTGTTTTTGGTTGAAGGGATTTTCTTTGTTTATGAAGGGAATTTTCCATTTCTCTGTTTTTGGTTGAATTTATTTTCTTTGTTTATGGAGGGACAATTCCATTTCCTTGTTTTTCATTGAAGTTATTTTCTTTATTTGTGTAGGGATATTTCCATTTCCCTGTTTTTGGTTGAAGGGATTTTCCATTTCTTTGTTTTTGCTTGAAGGGATTTTCTTTGTTTATTGTGGGACTTTTTCATTTCTCTGTTTTTGGTTGAATTTATTTTCTTTGTTTGTGTAGGGACATTTCCATTTCCCTGTTTTTGGTTGAAGGGATTTTCTTTGTTTATGAATGGAATTTTCCATTTCTTTGTTTTTGCTTGAAGGGATTTTCTTTGTTTATTGAGGGACATTTCCATTTCCCTGTTTTTGGTTGAAGGGATTTTCTTTGTTTATGAATGGGATTTTCCATTTCTTTGTTTTTACTTGAAGGGATTTTCTTTGTTTATTGAGGGACTTTTTCATTTCTCTGTTTTTGGTTGAATTTATTTTCTTTGTTTATGGAGGGACATTTCCATTTCCTTGTTTTTGGTTGAAGGGATTTTCTTTCTTTATGAATGGGATTTTCCATTTCTTTGTTTTTAGGTGAAGGGATTTTCTTTGTTTATGGAGGGACTTTTTAATTTCTTTGTTTTTGGTTGAAGGGATTTTCTTTGTTTATGAAGGGAATATTCCATTTCTTTGTTTTTAGGTGAAGGGATTTTCTTTGTTTAGGAAGGGAATTTTCCATTTCTTTGTTTTTGCTTGAATTTATTTTCTTTGTTTATGGAGGGACATTTACGTTTCCCTGTTATTGGTTGAAGGGATTTTCTTTGTTTATGAAGGGAATTTTCCATTTCTTTGTTTTTGCTTGAAGGGATTTTCTTTGTTTATTGAATGACTTTTCCATTTCTTTGTTTTTGCGTGAAGGGATTTTCTTTATTTATGAAGGGAATTTTCCATTTCTTTGTTTTTGGTTGAAGGGATTTTCTTTGTTTATGAAGGGAATTTTCCATTTCTCTGTTTTTGGTTGAATTTATTTTCTTTGTTGATGGAGGGACAATTCCATTTCCTTGTTTTTCATTGAAGTTATTTTCTTTGTTTGTGTAGGGATATTTACATTTCCCTGTTTTTGGTTGAAGGAATTTTCTTTGTTTATGAAGGGAATTTTCCATTTCTTTGTTTTTAGGTGAAGGGATTTTCTTTGTTTATGGAGGGACTTTTTCATATCTTTGTTTTTGGTTGAAGATATTTTCTTTGTTTATGAAGGGAATTTTCCATTTCTTTGTTTTTGGTTGAAAGGATTTTCTTTTTTTATGAAGGGAATTTTCCATTTCTCTGTTTTTGGTTGAATTTATTTTCTTTGTTTATGGAGGGACAATTCCATTTCCTTGTTTTTCGTTGAAGTTGTTTTCTTTGTTTGTGAAGGGACATTTCCATTTCCCTGTTCTTGGTTGAAGGGATTTTCTTTGTTGATTGAGGGACTTTTTCATTTCTCTGTTTTTGGTTGAATTTATTTTCTTTGTTTATGGAGGGACATTTCCATTTCCCTGTTTTTGGTTGAAGGGATTTTCTTTGTTTATGAAGGGAATTTTCCATTTCTCTGTTTTTACTTGAAGGGATTTTCTTTGTTTATTGAGGGACTTTTTCATTTCTCTGTTTTTGGTTGAACTTATTTTCTTTGTTTGTGAAGGGACATTCCCATTTCCCTGTTTTTGGTTGAAGGGATTTTCTTTGTTTGTGGAGGGACATTTACATTTCCTTGTTTTTAGGTGAAGGGATTTTCTTTGTTTATGGAGGGACTTTTTCATTTCTTTGTTTTTGGTTGAAGGGATTTTCTTTGTTTACGAAGGAAATTTTCCATTTCTTTGTTTTTGCTTGAATTTACTTTCTTTGTTTATGGAGGGACATTTCCATTTCCTTGTTTTTGGTTGAAGGGATTTTCTTTGTTTATGAAGGGAATTTTCCATTTCTTTGTTTTTGGTTGACGCGATTTTCTTTGTTAATGAAGGGAATTTTCCATTTCTTTGTTTTTGCGTTCTATTTTCCCGGTGAGGTTATTCTTCTATTTTCGTTGTTCATTGAGGGGCGCTCCTTCTTTTTCCTTGATTTTCGTTGAACAGTGGTGCACCTCTAGCTGGGGTCTCTGCCGAACCTGCATTGATCAGACTTGTGTCCAAAGCAAGCAAATGCGCTAAAGGGGGAGGTAGTCGAATTTGTTCCGAAAACTCGGAAACTGAAGTTTGTTAGGTTCGTGATCATCAGTATTATTATCCGGGGGTTTGTTTATTATTTGTAGCTGGTACTATATTTTCGGATTTTGGGCAGTTTTCAGTGAATTTTCTTTTTTTGGTCGGTAGTTTCTGTATCTAAGTTCATGACAATTTCTCTGTTTCTCTCTGAATTACGTGGTATATTTGGATTTTGTTTCTTTGGAATGGTTCTGGAGGGAATTTTCCATTTCTTTGTTTTTGTTTGAAGGGATTTTCTTTGTTTGTGGAGGGTCATTTCCATTTCCCTATTTTTGGTTGAAGGGATTTTCTTTGTTTATGAAGGGAATTTTCCATTTCTTTGTTTTTGATTGAAGGGATTTTCTTTGTTTATGAAGTGATTTTCCGTTTCTTTGTTTTTGGTTGAAGGGATTTTCTTTGTTTATGAAGGGAAATTTCCATTTCTATGTTTTTGGTTGAAGGGATTTTCTTTGTTTATGAAGGGAATTTTCCATTTCTCTGTTTTTGGATGAATTTATTTTCTTTGTTTATGGAGGGACATTTCCATTTCCTTGTTTTTCGTTGAAGCGATTTTCTTAGTTTATAAAGGGAATTTTCCATTTCTTTGTTTTTAGGTGACGGGATTTTCTTTGTTTATGGAGGGACTTTTTCATTTCTTTGTTTTTGGTTGAAGATATTTTCTTTGTTTATGAAGGGAATTTTCCATTTCTTTGTTTTTGGTTGAAGAGATTTTCTTTGTTTATGAAGGGAATTTTCCATTTCTTTGTTTTTGGTTGAAGGGATTTTCTTTGTTAATGAAGGGAATTTTCCATTTCTTTGTTTTTTCGTTCTATTTTCCCGGTGAGGTCATTCTTCTATTTTCGTTGTTTATTGAGGGGCGCTCCTTCTTTTTCCTTGATTTTCGTTGAACAGTGGTGCACCTCTAGCTGGGGTCTCTGCCGAACCTGCATTGATCAGACTTGTGTCCAAAGCAAGCAAATGCGCTAAAGGGGGAAGTAGTCGAATTTGTTCCGAAAACTCGGAAACTGAAGTTTGTTAGGTTCGTAATCATCAGTATTATTATCCGGGGGTTTGTTTATTATTTGTAGCTGGTACTATATTTTCGGATTTTGAGCAGTTTTCAGTGAATTTTCTTTTTTTGGTCGGTAGTTTCTGTATCTAAGTTCATGACAATTTCTCTGTTTCTCTCTGAATTACGTGGTATATTTTGTTTTTGTTTCTTTGAAATGGTTCTGGAGGGAATTTTCTATTTCTTTGTTTTTGGTTGAAGGGATTTTCTTTGTTTATGAAGGTAATTTTCCATTTCTTTGTTTTTGATTGAAGGGATTTTCTTTGTTTATGAAGTGATTTTCCGTTTCTTTGTTTCTGGTTGCAGAGATTTTCTTTGTTTATGAAGGGAATTTTCCATTTCTTTGTTTTTGGTTGAAGGGATTTTCTTTGTTTATGAAGGGAATTTTCCATTTCTCTGTTTTTGGTTGAATTTATTTTCTTTGTTTATGGAGGGACAATTCCATTTCCTTGTTTTTCATTGAAGTTATTTTCTTTATTTGTGTAGGGATATTTCCATTTCCCTGTTTTTGGTTGAAGGGATTTTCCATTTCTTTGTTTTTGCTTGAAGGGATTTTCTTTGTTTATTGTGGGACTTTTTCATTTCTCTGTTTTTGGTTGAATTTATTTTCTTTGTTTGTGTAGGGACATTTCCATTTCCCTGTTTTTGGTTGAAGGGATTTTCTTTGTTTATGAATGGAATTTTCCATTTCTTTGTTTTTGCTTGAAGGGATTTTCTTTGTTTATTGAGGGACATTTCCATTTCCCTGTTTTTGGTTGAAGGGATTTTCTTTGTTTATGAATGGGATTTTCCATTTCTTTGTTTTTACTTGAAGGGATTTTCTTTGTTTATTGAGGGACTTTTTCATTTCTCTGTTTTTGGTTGAATTTATTTTCTTTGTTTATGGAGGGACATTTCCATTTCCTTGTTTTTGGTTGAAGGGATTTTCTTTCTTTATGAATGGGATTTTCCATTTCTTTGTTTTTAGGTGAAGGGATTTTCTTTGTTTATGGAGGGACTTTTTAATTTCTTTGTTTTTGGTTGAAGGGATTTTCTTTGTTTATGAAGGGAATATTCCATTTCTTTGTTTTTAGGTGAAGGGATTTTCTTTGTTTAGGAAGGGAATTTTCCATTTCTTTGTTTTTGCTTGAATTTATTTTCTTTGTTTATGGAGGGACATTTACGTTTCCCTGTTATTGGTTGAAGGGATTTTCTTTGTTTATGAAGGGAATTTTCCATTTCTTTGTTTTTGCTTGAAGGGATTTTCTTTGTTTATTGAATGACTTTTCCATTTCTTTGTTTTTGCGTGAAGGGATTTTCTTTATTTATGAAGGGAATTTTCCCTTTCTTTGTTTTTGGTTGAAGGGATTTTCTTTGTTTATGAAGGGAATTTTCCATTTCTTTGTTTTTGGTTGAAGGGATTTTCTTTGTTTATGAAGGGAATTTTCCATTTCTCTGTTTTTGGTTGAATTTATTTTCTTTGTTGATGGAGGGACAATTCCATTTCCTTGTTTTTCATTGAAGTTATTTTCTTTGTTTGTGTAGGGATATTTACATTTCCCTGTTTTTGGTTGAAGGAATTTTCTTTGTTTATGAAGGGAATTTTCCATTTCTTTGTTTTTAGGTGAAGGGATTTTCTTTGTTTATGGAGGGACTTTTTCATATCTTTGTTTTTGGTTGAAGATATTTTCTTTGTTTATGAAGGGAATTTTCCATTTCTTTGTTTTTGGTTGAAAGGATTTTCTTTTTTTATGAAGGGAATTTTCCATTTCTCTGTTTTTGGTTGAATTTATTTTCTTTGTTTATGGAGGGACAATTCCATTTCCTTGTTTTTCGTTGAAGTTGTTTTCTTTGTTTGTGAAGGGACATTTCCATTTCCCTGTTCTTGGTTGAAGGGATTTTCTTTGTTGATTGAGGGACTTTTTCATTTCTCTGTTTTTGGTTGAGTTTATTTAATTTGTTTATGGAGGGACAATTCCATTTCCTTGTTTTTCGTTGAAGTTATTTTCTTTGTATGTGAAGGGACATTTCCATTTCCCTGTTTTTGGTTGAAGGGATTTTCTTTGTTTATGAAGGGAATTTTCCATTTCTTTGTTTTTGCTTGAAGGTATTTTCTTTGTTTATGGAGGAACAATTCCATTTGCTTGTTTTTCGTTGAAGTTATTTTCTTTGTTTGTTTAGGGACATTTACATTTCCCTGTTTTTGGTTGAAGGGATTTTCTTTGTTTATGAAGGGAATTTTCCATTTCTTTGTTTGTGGTTGAAGGGATTTTCTTTGTTAATGAAGGGAATTTTGCAATTCTTTGTTTTTGGTTGAAGGGATTTTCTTTGTTAATGATGGGAATTTTCCATTTTTTTGTTTTTGCGTTCTATTTTCCCGGAGAGATTACTCTTCTATTTTCGTTGTTCATTGAGGGGCGCTCCTTCTTTTTCCTTGATTTTCGTTGAACAGTGGTGCACCTCTAGCTGGGGTCTCTGTCGAACCTGCATTGATCAGACTTGTGTCCAAAGCAAGCAAATGCGCTAAAGGGGGAGGTAGTCGAATTTGTTCCGAAAACTCGGGAACTGAAGTTTGTTAGGTTCGTGATCATCAGTATTATTATTCGGGGGTTTGTTTATTATTTTTAGCTGGTACTATATTTTCGGATTTTGGGCAGTTTTCAGTGAATTTTCTTTTTTGGTCGGTAGTTTCTGTATCTAAGTTCATGACAATTTCTCTGTTTCTCTCTGAATTACGTGGTTTATTTGGTTTTTGTTTCTTTGGAATGGTTCTTGAGGGAATTTTCCATTTCTTTGTTTTTGGTTGAAGGGATTTTCTTTGTTTATGGAGGGACTTTTTCATTTCTTTGTTTTTGGTTGAAGAGATTTTCTTTGTTTATGGAGGGACTTTTTCATTTCTTTGTTTTTCGTTGAGGTTTTTGATTGAAGGTATTTTCTCTGTCTATAGAGAAACTTTTCCATTTCCCTGTGTTTCGTTGAAGTTATTTTTTTTAGTCGTGTTCTTCTATTTATCTCTTTTTTCTTGAAGGTGCGTTTTATATTCTTGATGGGGCTATTCTTATATGTTTTTTGTTCATTGAGGGGCGCTCCTTCCTTTTCCCCGATTTCCGTTGAACACTAGTGCACCTCTATTTTCATAAATTTCCTCGTTTTTGTTTAGAGCTTTTTTCCCTTTTTCTGAAGGGACTTTTCTTCTATTTTCCTGTTTTTGGTTGGCGTTATTTTCTCTGTTCTTCTATTTCCGTTTTCGACTAAAGTTAGTTTTTTAGTTCCTGGAATCACGATTTTTTCTTCGTGTTGTAAACAATTCGTTTTTGATAGATTTCATTATTAAGAATTTCGTTTTTATTTGGGGTTTTATGGGGTTATATGGCTACAGGCGAACCATCCCCTTAAAAAAATGGTAACGCGCCGTGGTAATACCTTAGTGGTGGTGTGGAAATTTACCAATTAATGTTTTATTATAATTTAGTTGATGTTAATTACACTGCTCTGATTACTGCCGAATTATCACAAAACATTCTTATTCTTTGTAACCATTATTTAATAACATTTATGTGCTTCTTTAAATAATTAATAGACACTTTACCAAAAAAACGTTCTTTTTGTCATTAAAAATCAACTTTTTCTTAAAAAATTCCACTTATTTTAAGATAGATAGATAATTCTGTTCGATTTTTATAAATTAGTTTAAAAATTAAAACGCTTTCAATTTTTTTCGTTTTCGTAGAGGATTTCATGCGGTTTAAGATCCGGTTAATCGCGAGTATGTGAAGTGACCTTTTGGATATGCAATTTTACTTATGGAAGAAGAAGATAAGATTAGTGTTTTTTTATTTTTAAATTCATTAAATTAAATTAAATTGAAAATTTGGAAAACAGTTTGTATCTTTATTGTTAAAACTCTTAAATTTTTATTAGGGTAGTTTAAATAAAATAAGTGGTTGTTAGCAATAATGAATAGAACTCTTAATTTTTTAAATTAATTTATTTGGGGAACAAATGGGGTGGTGAAGCGAATATATGATGCTCTCAACTGTTAGCATCAGTTAGCCTCTCCCACTCAATTCCGACTCTCACCTCCTCGAGGTGTTCCTCGGTAACCTGAGCAGCCCTGTAGAAGATCGAGGTAACCAATCTCGGTCGAAAACAGGGTCAGGGCCGACGAGAGCGGAAGAAATGGTCCTCCAAAGAAATGGAGAGTTAGGGCGTCGGGTCAACTACTCGTCACTCGTCACAATTGGAATATGAAATATACAAAGAATGGCAACAAAACAAAACTGAAAAATACTTTCGGAAATTGAAAGGCTGGATACAGATATAGTAGTATAAGTGAAACAAAAAAAAGGGTCAAGCAGAAGAAATAATCGGAATATGTACATACATATGGAGTGGTGTTACCAAACATGAAAGACCGGCAAAAGGAATATCAATAATAATTAAAAATAAATAGAGGAAATATATACAAGATTACCAGCAAATAAACGGAAGAGTACTGAAATGAATGATAATGCAACCGAACAAGAGAAAGAACAATTTGTCAATACACTAAACGATGTATTAGACAGTTCAAATGAAAAGGAAGATATTTTCATGTATAAGGTATGATTTCTTTTCTATCAGATCAACTATTTTTTTTCTATATCAGATCCAATGTAGTATCACCCTCTATATAATTATTATTAATGCCTTTTTGATATACGTATAAAATGATTCGGGATTATTTTATTTTTAAAGTTTATGAGTTTACACGGTTTGTGAAAAGTGAGTGATATATAGTGTGTTCTACAGGAGAGTGTGTACGAAAGGTAAGTAAGCATTTTTTTAAATTTTTACATTCTGTGTGTTTATTTTATACACAGTTTCTAAAAATTGATGATATATAGCGTGCTCGCACGGTAAGTTAATATTTTTTTAAATTTGTATCTATAATGTTTCTATAATTTATACTCATTTTGCAGACTTGGGTCCAAAGCAAAAAGATACAATAAGGAGAAGGCAGTCGGATTTGTTTCGGAAACTCAAGTTTGATCATCATGAGTATTATTTTCTCTGGGTTCGTTTATTGTTTATAGCTCTATTATATTTCCAACTTTCTTTTGTTTTTCGTTGAGATATATTTTCGGCCTGTGGTTCTGGTGTCTCTGTTTAGGTCAATTACTCTGTTTTTCTCGGTATTATGTGGTCCACTTTGTTATTGTTTATTTGGAATTAAGGTTCTTACATTTTCCTATTTATTGTTGATGTTATTTTCTCTATTTCTGAAGGATTTTTCTTATATTTCCCTGTTTTTGATTGAAGCTATTTTCTCTGTTTCTGAAGGGACTTTCCGTTTCCCTGTTTTTGGTTGAAGGTATTTTCTCTATTTATATAGGGACTTTTTCATTTCCCTGTTTTCGGTTGAAGTTATTTTCGTTGTTTATGGAGGGACATTCCATTTCCCTGTTTTTTGTTGAAGGTATTTTCTTTGTTTATTGAGGGACTTTTTCATTTCTCTGTTTTGGGTTGAAATTATTTTCTTTGTTCATGGAGGGACACTTCCATTTCCCTGTTTTTCGTTGAAGTTATCTTCTTTGTTTATGGAGGGACATTTCTATTTCTCTGTTTTTCGTTGAGATTATTTTGTTTGTTTATGGAGGGACATTTCCATTTCTCTGATTTCCGTTGAGGTTATTTTGTTTGTTTATGGAGGGACTTTTTCATTTCTCTGATTTCCGTTGAGGTTATTTTGTTTGTTTATGGAGGGACATTTCCATTTCTCTGTTTTTCGTTGAGATTATTTTGTTTGTTTATGGAGGGACTTTTTGATTTCCCTGTTTTGGGTTGAAGTTATTTTCTTTGTTCATGGAGTTATTTTCTTTGTTCATGGAGGGACACTTCCATTTCCCTGTTTTTCGTTGAAGTTATTTTCTTTGTTTATGGAGGGACATTTCTATTTCTCTGTTTTTCGTTGAGATTATTTTGTTTGTTTATGGAGGGACATTTCCATTTCTCTGATTTCCGTTGAGGTTATTTTGTTTGTTTATGGAGGGACTTTTTCATTTCTCTGATTTCCGTTGAGGTTATTTTGTTTGTTTATGGAGGGACATTTCCATTTCTCTGTTTTTCGTTGAGATTATTTTGTTTGTTTATGGAGGGACTTTTTGATTTCCCTGTTTTGGGTTGAAGTTATTTTCTTTGTTCATGGAGGGACATTTTCATTTCTCTGTTTTTCGTTGAGGTTATTTTGTTTGTTTATGGAGGGACTTTTTCATTTCTCTGATTTCCGTTGAGGTTATTTTTTTTGTTTATGGAGGGACATTTCCATTTCTCTGATTTCCGTTGAGGTTATTTTGTTTGTTTATGGAGGGACTTTTTCATTTCTCTGATTTCCGTTGAGGTTATTTTGTTTGTTTATGGAGGGACATTTCCATTTCCCTGTTTTTCGTTGAAGTTATTTTCTTTGTTTATGGAGGGTCATTTCCATTTCTCTGTTTTTCGTTGAGGTTATTTTGTTTGTTTATGGAGGGACTTTTTCATTTCCCTGTTTTGGGTTGAAGTTGTTTTCTTTGTTTATGGAGGGACATTTCCATTTCCCTGTTTTTCGTTGAAGTTATTTTCTTTGTTTATGGAGGGACATTTTCATTTCTCTGTTTTTCGTTGAGGTTATTTTGTTTGTTTATGGAGGGACTTTTTCATTTCCCTGTTTTGGGTTGAAGTTATTTTCTTTGTTTATGGAGGGACTTTTTCATTTCTTTGTTTTTGGTTGAGGAGATTTTCATTGTTTATGAAGGGACTTTTTGATTTCATTGTTTTGGGTTGAAGTTGTTTTCTTTGTTTATGGAGGGACATTTCCATTTCCCTGTTTTTCGTTGAAGTTATTTTCTTTGTTTATGGAGGGACATTTCCATTTCTCTGTTTTTCGTTGAGATTATTTTGTTTGTTTATGGAGGGACTTTTCCATTTCTCTGATTTCCGTTGAGGTTATTTTGTTTGCTTATAGAGGGACTTTTTCATTTCCCTGTTTTGGGTTGAAGTTATTTTCTTTGTTCATGGAGGGACATTTCCATTTCCCTGTTTTTCGTTGAAGTTATTTTCTTTGTTTATGGAGGGACATTTTCATTTCTCTGTTTTTCGTTGAGGTTATTTTGTTTGTTTATGGAGGGACTTTTTCATTTCCCTGTTTTGGGTTGAAGTTATTTTCTTTGTTTATGGAGGGACTTTTTGATTTCATTGTTTTTGGTTGAAGAGATTTTCTTTGTTTATGGAGGAACATTTCTATTTCCTTGTTTTTCGTTGAATTTATTTTCTTTGTTTATGGAGGGACATTTCCATTTCTCTGTTTTTCGTTGAGGTTATTTTCTTTGTTTATGGAGGGACATTTCCATTTCTCTGTTTTTCGTTGAGATTATTTTGTTTGTTTATGGAGGGACCTTTCCATTTCTCTGATTTCCGTTGAGGTTATTTTGTTTGCTTATAGAGGGACTTTTTCATTTCCCTGTTTTGGGTTGAAGTTATTTTCTTTGTTCATGGAGGGACATTTCCATTTCCCTGTTTTTCGTTGAAGTTATTTTCTTTGTTTATGGAGGTACATTTCCATTTCTCTGTTTTTATTGTATTATATTTTCGGATTTTGAGCAGTTTTCAGTAAATTTTCTTTTTTGGTCTGTAGTTTCTGAATCTAAGTTAGTGACAATTTCTCTGTTTCTCTCTGTAAATGTGGATTATTTGGTTTTTGTTTCTTTGGAATTGTTCTTGAGGGGTTTTTCTATTTCTTCGTTTTTGGTTGAAGAGATTTTCTCTGTCTATAGAGAAACTTTTCCATTTCCCTGTGTTTCGTTGAAGTTATTTTCTCTAGTCCTGTTCTTCTATTTACCTCTTTTTTCTTGAAGGTACGTTTTATATTCTTGGTGGGGCTATTCTTCTATGTTTTTTGGCTCCTTGTTTTTCCCCGATTTCCGTTGAACACTAGTGCTCCTCTATTTTTATAAATTTCCTCGTTTTTGTTTAGAGCTTTTTTCCCTTTTTCTGAAGAGACTTTTCTTCTATTTCCCTGTTTTTGGTTGGAGTTATTTTCTCTGTTCTTCTTCTTCCGTTTTCGATTAAAGTTATTTTCTTAGTTCCTGGAATCACGTTTTTTTCTTCGTGTTGTAAACAATTCGTTTTTGATAGATTTCATTATTAAGAATTTTATTTATTTGGGGTTTTATGGGGTTATATGGCTACAGGCGAACCATCCCCTTAAAAAAATGGTAACGCGCCGTGGTAATACCTCAGTGGTGGTGTGGAAATTTACCAATTAATGTTTTATTATAATTTAGTTGAGGTTAATTACACTGCTCTGATCACTGCCGAATATCACAAAACATTCTTATTCTGTGTAACCATTATTTAATAACATTTATGTTCTTCTCTAAATAATTAATAGACATTTTAACAAAAAAACGTTCTTTTTGTCATTAAAAATCAACTTTTCCTTAAAAAATACCACTTATTTTAAGATAGATACTAGAACACCCATACTAAGAAATTCAAACAAAATTTGATGAAATTGGAAATAGTGTTTTATTTATTTAGTATTTATTTATTCAATTACAAGAAGAAATTGATGATGGGAATACATTTTTAATACCAAATCAATAACTTTATTGTTGGGTTTATGTTCAGTTAAGAAAACCAATACTATTTCATCTGTCAATATTTCGGCACCTTTATCGTCCATCATCAGGGCTTCTACAAGGAATACAAACTATGAACAAAATTGTCAACACATTATAATTTGAAGCAAAGACAACAACGAATAAAATTTAAAAATCTAAAATCAATATTAAATTTTTTTAAAAATGTAGAAAGCTGATTGAAAATCATCGAAAAATGTATCTATCTTTAAAAATTAATAAAAAAATTAACATATATATATATATATATATATATATTATAAACACTGCTACCGTTCGATTTGTTAATTGTTTTTTTTCATTTAGGGTTACCTTATTTTTTAATGAGTCATCTTGTTTATTTTTACAATTTCAGGTTATTGTGATTCAAAATAATAAAGTACAAAAATATACTGCACTACTATGCATTAATTTTATACATTCTGCCAAATTATTATTTATATTCCACTTCCTCTTTGCAGGTAAATCTGCCGAACAAAACACATTCTATCAGTTACGTTTCCCTTTCAATTTTCCGCTTTCAACTTCAACCAACATCATAACTCTTGCTTCCTAAATATCCCCTTAATAGTTGAACATTCAAGCGGAAAAATTTACCCCTGGCGTAAAACCTTCAGAAACTATTAGTGGAACAATTTCACAGGGGTGCAGATTGCAGATAACTTATACAAACATTTATCCTTCATTCTTGAACTCTCTGCAGCGATCACAAACATTCTTTACCGAGTAGAACAGAAGGCAAAACCAAATAAATATTTTCCAACCCAGAATAAAAGTAAACATCTCTCCAGATATTTAATACAGCTCATATGTTGTTAATAGCATGATGAATTTTAAAGGAAATAAAACGAGATTCACTTTATTTATATAGGTTTGTTTGTAGAGGAAAATGGGTAAGTGTTTCCTGTAATAGGACGCGCTTTGCGGGTAATGGAGGAGTATCATTATGTGAAAATTATTTATAACTTTTATATTTGATACAATTTCGGTTTGTAGGAATACATATAATTATATTTGTTTAATATTTGATTTCAACACAATATTCTCAAATATTACTCTCGGTTGTACAGGGTGAGTTACCGTAGACGCGACGGTCCATTATTCCAAAACGGAGGTTTTGAAGAACCTTTTTTTTGTGTATATTTCAAAAAGCCATATTTTGAAATTAGTTTCACTTACACAACTTGTCCCAAAAAAATATATGTATGAAAGTTATGTTTTTTAAATGGAACACCCCGTATGTTTTTATATTTTTATAAACCTCTTGCCGAGCTGATTTCAACGATGTATCACACTTGATATCTATTATTGTTTGGATACTATAGACATCTAAACTCAAAAAAATGTGATTTTCACGTGCTTGTAGATCCTTTATTAAACATAATAGAGATGAAGTAGGATACATCGTTGAAATCAGCTCGGCAAGAGGTTTATTAAAATGTAAAAAGATACGGGGCGTTCCGTTTAAAAAAACAACTTTGATATATAACTTTTTTTGGAACAACCTGTATAAGTGGTACTAATTTCAAATTATGGCTTTTTTAAATATGCACAAAAAAATAATCTTGCAAAATTTTCATAAAATCCACCATTCTGGAGTTATAGACTGTGGCGTCTACGATAACTCACCCGGTATAATACTGTTATATCGGTTATTAGTGGGAAAGCGAAATTTAACTGTTATGATATAATAATAATGCAGTATTTAACTGCTGGAAATCATTTCTTTTTCAAAACTAATTCTTACAAAAATATATTCTTTGCCAAGTAGTTGTTTTGTGTTTTGAAAAACAAGAATTGACTACTTGAAAATTTTATGAACCTGTAAATGGCCGAGCCATTAATACGAAGGCTAGTCATATAAATTCGAGAATAGCTATGAGAAAAAAGGTTATATGAAAAAATATGATTTTATTGTTTTTCGAGGTATTACATTCTGCGCATTTTTTCGTACGCTTAAAACAAATATTAAAACGCTTGTTCTATTCAGAGGTTGGTATGCTCAAATTGTGTGTTTTGAATGCCTCCACGGGTTTTTCAGGGCAGAAAATACGTTGACCACACGTTTTATTTTTAATTGTACAAAAAGTCACTTAGTGGTAAATCAGGATTATGGACCGGGTGGGTTGTTAAATCGATTTTTAAATGATTGACTGTTGCGTGTGCGGTATGGGATGTTGCATTATCTTGATGCATGATTGCATATTGGTTTGTTTTTCACCACTGATTAATTACTTCGAGCAAGCAAACAGTATTATTCTAACCCAAATTTACTCAATTACTTTGGAGTACTTCTTAATCGCACATCTTTTTTTAGCAAAAATGAATTTTCACGTTTCGTCACCAATAATAATGTCATAAATATGTTTTAAAGTTTCGTTAGGTATTGATTTTTTTAATATCACTTTACATTACGTTTTGGCGGCAGCATAGAAGGGCCAATTTATTTTTATTTTAATTTATTTTTCGCCTAAATTCCGAGTTGAATTATGGAATTTTATTTTTTTTTGTTCTACATGATGAAAGGATTTTTTATCTATTTTAGTTCTTAACACAGCCATAAGCACAAAAAGAAGAAAGTGTATTGAATTTTTTAGTAAATAGTTCTTATATCTGATAGTATCTATTTCATCTAATAGTTAGTAGTTATATTATATATGGAAATAGGAAATAGGAAAAAATGTTTTAAATAAAAATTATAGACAAAGTCAAGCATCATATTTTAAAATTATTTAGTAATATACAGGCTGTCTCATAAGATCACAGCATATCAAAGTTTTTTTAATGGAATACCCCGTATATTTTTACATTTTTATAAACCTCTTGCCGAGCTAATTTCAACGATGTATCACACTTTATGTCTACTACATTTAATAAAGGATCTACAGCCACCTGAAAACCACATTTTTATTAATTTGTTTGTTTTTGGTTTTAATTTAAGAAAAGAATAGAAGATAAATATCTATTGGTTTTTAGGTAAGTATTGCTTCAGATATTCCCGTTATTTCCTTTTATCATATCTCTTCTTATCTTCTTAATTTAATTTGGGTCTCTAGTAGTTTATTCCTGTATCTTGGAAGCCTGTTTGGAGGCCATTTCCGATAATCTGGCTGTTGTACCAAAATTAATATTGAATAAGAACTTTACTGGATTCTTTCTACATCTTGATCTGTCACCATTATTCCTCATTTGAGTAAATTCCTATTTAATTCTTTTCTATTTAACTCATCAGGATCAGGATCAGAATATATTTTCTTATAATCTATTAGTTTTTTTATAAATTAGTTGGAGGACTATCTTGTTAAAAGCTTATATTTCTTTGCATTTATATAAGGTTCCTATAATTAATATAATTTTCTTTTAAATTTGACAAACAAGCTTTATTGCTTGAACATCTTACTTTTTTTCTCTGCAGTTACTTATTTTTTTTTAATAATCAAGCAATTGGCACCTTCCAATTATTTTCAACAAAACCCCTCAAACCCGATTCAGTCCTGAGATTTACTAGAAAAAATGTACAAAATCCACCCATGCAGACTTTTATGGCCATGTAATTATTATTGAAAAATTATTAGCCGTAAGTGACAACAATGTGAAAAAATGGGCAGATTCTAGACATAACAAAAAAGTTGCATTACTTTTTATTGTTCCTGCTTTGGTGGCTTCAATTATAAAACAGTAAATTTGAGATTGGAAAGAGAAAATTGTAAACAGCAATAAGCAGAGAGAGTACAAGAAATTTAGAACATACATCTAAAGCATTTAAACTAAATGAGAGATAATATAAGTAAGTATTACCTCTTCACGGCTTTTACTGGAATTAAGAGAAAAAAAATGTTCTGTTCACTGTTAAAAATAGTTATTACTAGTAATTTTGTTTTGGTTGAGTTTATTACACTTTATAATATTGTTCAAGCTCAGTAAGTATTCACACATGTTTAGCGAATTATTTTTTAATATTGGCATTTTCTTTATTAAAAATATACAAGTAATATTTTTTTAAGTTCGGACCATTTAAATCTACATGTAATTAGTAGCTTTCTCTTCTTGGTAATTATATATTATCTGATTAAAATTCTATAAAAGAAGTACCCTATTACAATTCAAATCAAACTTGTTTTCGTTAAAGTTTACTACTGAAGACGGCTGATTTTATTTCAATGAGCCTCCTGAAAAACTCCTTAATCTACCCATGTCAGGTAATAAAACTTGCAAAATTAAGTTAACGTATTCTAAACTGAACAATAGTGAGTTCTGCAGTGGTTAGTGCTATTAAATTTTAGAGTCACCGATATGAAGCTGAAAAGCGAGCATTTGAAGGCGCAAAGCGTTTTACTTTCGGCCAATTCACTGCTTTCAAACCAACTTTTTCCTGTAAATTATGAGTCCAAAAATTCTTTTTAAGTTGCTCAAGATCGGCAGAGATTTAGTACAATTTAAACTTTTTTCTTTTCAAATGCACAAGACGAAAATTTCTGAGTACCTAATTTCTTTTCATTGCATTTCCCTGATATCATAAATAATAGTTATTTTATGTATTTAATCTACTGTAATTATTCCAATATTACAATTACAATTTTAAAAGAAAGTTTTTTAGCAATAAACTGTGTTTTAACTTTTTTAGTCGTAATGTACGGTTTAGTACGAGGCTTAATTGGACATCATCCATAAATGGAAACTATTAGTTTACATTAAATTTCGTTCACAAAAACCTTGGGGCTTACCTTTATTAAATTATTCTATTCCAGCTATTCAATAAATAAATGGTAAACTGTTTCATTTTAGCAATTTTATTTAAAAAGGGTGGAAAAAATTTAGTGGTTTAGAACTTAGAACTAACGATAACCATATTTATACCCTGTAAGGGTGTCAGGGTGAAAGAGCATTTTAACCATGCACAAACGTTTCCTTCTTGTTTCTCGCTTTAAAACCACCTTCGATCCACGTAACATTTCTCTCCTTAAATATTTCCGTTATTGAATTATTCTATGTTTTTCGTTGTCTTCGTTTCTGCCTATTTTCTGTCTTCTTGGAAAGCCATATTCTCTTCACTGGTCTCGTATTTTTCATTCTTACTAAATGTCCAAACCATTTTACTTTTTGTCTCTTGATTTTAATTAATATTGATTCAACTTTTAACTCTTCACGTACAACTTCATTTCTTATTCCATCCCTTGTGGCAATACCTTTTACTTTACGAAGATCGCCTTTATTCTACTTTCTATGGACTTTGTTATTACCCAACATTCACTTCCATATGTAAGAATCGGTGTAAAGATTGCTTTATATACATTTAGCTTGGCTTTTTGTGATATTTCCTTATTTTCTAAAAAATTCTTACTCGTTGCGTAGAATTCTTTTGCAGCTGAACCTACTCGTTCACTTATCTCTGCTTGCTGTGTTCCATTGTTTTGTATGTATACTCCCAGGTATTTAAAACTGTTTACTTGTTCCAGTTTTGTTCCCTCCAGTTTAATGTTTTGGTGTCTCTTCCTCTTTACCTACTACCATGATTTTTGTTTTTTCCATATTTATTTTCAAATTTCTCACCTTTACTGCTTCGTTCCATACTGATATATTATGACTTAATTCTCTCTCGTTCTTCGCAAAAAGTACCATATCATCTACGAATGCACACACTGCAATACGCACTGCTTCCATATCTCCGAATCCTACATGTTACTGCTTAACACTACTTAATTTCATATAGTACGTCATTCAATATCATAATAAATAAAACAGGACTTAAAACGCCCCCTTGTCTTAGACCATCTTTAGTTTGAAATTGATTGTTATCTTTTCTCACATAATTTCTTATTAGTTTGTAAATAGACTCAATATTTTTTCTCAGCTTCCTTCCCACTATTCTCAAACTTTCCCAAATTAAATGCCTTAGCATACTGTTCTATGCCTTTTGTATGTCTGTGAATGCCATATAAACACTTTTATTTTTTGAGTGTTTTTTTTTTCTACAATTTATCTCAGGGTAAATACATAATCTTATATATTCCTTCCCTCTCTAAAACTACTTTGCGAATCTTCTAACTGTTCATCTAAAATTTTTCTAAAAGTCTAAATGTTAAATACCGGAGAAAATGACAAAAAACTATCAAAACAAAAAAACAAATACGTTCCCCTCTTGATGAAGATTTAAGTTTAAAGTTGTAATCATTTTTTTGTTATTTCAACTGTTTAGCAGTAAAATCTATATTCTGACAACACTGTTGATGCCTTTTTACAGGTTATACTTTCGGTTTTCCATTCACTCCATTATAATTTCTCTCTCGTTTGATGTGTTTATTTTTACCCCGCTCTGTCTCTTTCTTGCCTAACGTTCACTGCGGCCTAGCACACTTTCTCGATAGAAGTTGAGTTACTATGTGTACAGTACCGTTTGAAGAAATTATAAACAACTTGAGTCAAACCATGGAGTGTGTGAATAAAAGTACTTGCGTCCAGAATAATTACAAAAATAAAATATTTTACTGTATATTTTTTAATGCCCTACACTCAATTATTCAAAAGTTATCTAAAAAAATCACTCGATCTACGCGTCAACCATTTTTCACAAAAAGCCGGCTACGCTTCGCTACAATTTTCCCTTTATAAGTATGATTTTAGCTTAGAACGTATCGGTCGCCTTTATATTAATGATTCATAACGGTGCCCATTCACACCTAGTTTATAGATTTTTATAGATTTTAGTATTATATTTTATACAGGATTCCTTTTGGCTCCTCCTCCTGCTTAGCATTAAGGATAAGAATTAAAAGAAGACAGGACAATTAATAATCGAGTAAATGTTTATATAGACAAGCCTACATGAAATTTTTGGAATTTTGACTGTCAAGATAAAAGTGGAAAAGGTCATTTAGCTACTTACTTGCCGTGTTACGTAACGCGCTAAAAGAGAAGTCTTCACTGCAGTAATTTTGTGTTAAAGTTTATTGATTAATAAATTTTTCTAATTTATTCTTCTGCATTTCCTTTTCTTTTAAATAAACAATTTTTCCTCCACTAAAGCATATTTTTATTAATACATTTTTTTATAATAATTTTGACAATTTTTTCAATAAAATATAACAGTTTTTATAAATTAATAATTCTAATAATAACATATATATAAAATATTTGTAAACTGTATACATAATATAATAATACTAATCTTCCTTCCCTTTCAGGGGTCCAAAGTGGAAAAATTGACTTTTTATTTTCTTTACCAAGTCAATAAACACAATTTTTAGGGAAAACATATGTATAGTCAATGTACCTTATTATTAAAATTTAATATTTGAAAATTTCCAAGATACTTGAAGTATTTCCATGCTAACATTGCACTTTATTAGGTTTTCTTTTAATTTTTTAAATATTATCATTACTTTATCTAAATTGCAAATTTGGTTTATTTTTCTTAAATTATTAAAAATGTTGAATACTTTATCAGGCTTTGCTACCATACTATTTTCTTCTATCTGTCTGAATTCATTTTCTGATTTTAAATTTGTATTTAAATTTTGGGACCCGATACTAGACCTAGCTCCACTAACTTTTTGAGCATAACTTATGTTATTTTGTGTGTAACTAGGTCCAGTAATGAGGCCTTGTTTTAATTGTGGGAAATTGGTATTGTTTATATTAAAATTTGGTTTGTTTCTTTTCCTATTTTAAGAGACTTTAGTAGTGCAGGACACCGTGTGTAGTTTGCGCAGTTATCTCCTCCGGAATTTACAGAATACGCCTTGATACCATCTTCCCTTTTTATGGGACATTGACTATACATATATACCCCTTTGCATTTTATGCACTTCGGCGTGCAGAAGCCGGCAAATATTCGTTGCGTTTTTTAAAATTTTATTACCATTAACGTTGTAGTTATTGATCCATTTTTGGAAACTTTCTCCTGAAATAATATGCAATGCACCACTTCTCCGTAAGTTTAACCCACCGCAAACATGTTATTGTATACTACACGTTTTCCCATCCGTTCGTATGTAAAACAAAAAATATTGAATATGTTTTCTATTAGAACCTAGGCGATATTTTACAAAATATACATTACTCCAACCGGGCCAATGCAGTATTTTAGTCGATGTGAATATCACAAAACCAATATTGCTAGAGTAGTTTTGGTTGAGATCGTATTCGTTTCTCCATTGGTTTCAAGTAATCAATTCAAAAAAATTGAGATGTGTTTATAGATCTATATATTTTTTGAATACGTAAGGGAGCGAATGTATTGCGTGTGAAAAAGTGTGATGATGTTGACACGTATTGAGATGAGAGTGTGACAAACATCGACAAACTGAGCAATGAAATTAATTCATTATAATTCAAATGTACCAACCATTTTTTTTACTTGATTAGCAAATTTTGATTGGCTACAGTATATTGTCTGGTTGCTAATCGATTTTTGATTAGTTTGTATTGAAAGAGCCGTTATAACTACGAAGTTATTTACATAAATCCACAAAATTGTTTGAAACAGATACTAGTGAACGATAAATCTGTTGAATGATATTTGAACTTGTTTAAAATGAATTGATTTTTAACAGTAATATTTATTGAAAAATATTTGCACAAGCGATTTTTTTGAAAATAATTATATGTATATCTTCGTTTGCAACTATTTTTTTTATCCAACGATCAAATTCCACACATTTCATTCAAATTCATATTGTCTTTCACTTCCTCAGACTCATTACGAATTCAACCACTACTTTAATATCATCTCAATACATACATTTTTCACCGCATTATTACTAAGGTCTCCTGTTCATACGATATCCGACAATACGATAATAAAAAATGTTCTTATTGATTGAATCAAGTGAATAGTTGACAACTGAACAGAAAAAAATCCAGCCATATTTAAAAAAAATCGGTTCATCTTATAATCAGATTCGTATGCATAAACATTCTGCATAAGCATTCGGAACAATTCGCTGATATAAATTAGATTAGATATCGCCCAATTCGATGTACGTGCTTCAATATCTTTTGAGGTATCGAAGACGTGTCGATCCAAAGAAAGTATGCATGCAATAATATGACGGTCCACTTCCATAAGAGATTCAGTTCTTTCCAAATATGTAACGTTATAGATATTGCAAAGAGTAAAAACAACTTAAAATTTTCCAACTCTGCGTTTTACTTTCAGTTAGATTTTTCTTTTTTATAGATGAACGGTTATTGGATTTCTAGCACCAAAAAAGCAATTACTGATATTACATAAAACATGGACGGGTTCAAGGAATATATAACTTTTACATTTACGCAAATTTTACTACAAGAAAGCCAATAATTCCTTTTTTTACCAAAAATTATGTGACATGTTACATCAAAAATCCACCCGGTTGTAGCTTTTGTTCCGTGTCCTATTTATAACGAAATGTATAGAGAACATCTTCACTGGAAGAGATGTCAACATCTCAACCTTTAATTTGGAGACAAATTATTTACTTTTAAATTTGGAACATAATTGTAATGTATCAAAAATTATTACGTATAGTACTAATTACTCTAGTTGTTAAAATAATACTATTTCCGACAAATTAACAAAATAATCTTAATATACTTTGTCCAATTATACATTTATACTAATATAAAAAATATTTATAAAAAAAAAGAAAATTTGTTATTATATTTTAAATATTTTTTTATTAAATATGTGTACATATTGAAGGCGCTTTAATTTTTTCAACCTAATTTTCAAAAATGTAGGTTAAATTTTCATTTGTTTGTAAATTTTGTATCCGATATGAACAACACATGAATAATTTAAATATTATCAATTCCGGTTACACCGCCATATTAAGTATACGTAATAAAAGAATGATGTTATGGAAACCTTAGTGAATGGAATAACAAGTTAAGTTGAGATAAGTAATATTCAGAAATATGAAAAACAAAGACAACAAACATGGAAAATATCGGAACTACGCGGGAACTACAATGGAATGTTCCTACAACGTAGCCGTGAGGTTCCATGTAGTTGTAGCCCGTAGCCGGAACGTAGCAAATACGACTTGACTACGTGACATTTGTACCCCACTTTGGTACCAGGAACGGATTTAAACCGTTCATATGACTTAGCGGCAACTAAGGCAAACCACTATGTGACATATTTAGTCGCTACCACGGAGCAGGTACTAAATGTGTTGTTTGGGTGGTACGACAAAGAAGTACAAAGGGCTGTCTTTTATTTTTCAAGTACCCTCACATCCAAATCTTCCAGCGGCTCGAAACTAGCCTTAATTTAAGTCCAAAAAAATATTTGATACAGAGTGATTAAAAATCAGATGGGATTTCAAATTTTTGATCACTGTGTATCAAATATTTTTTAATGCCGTAGCATAGAAATTGAAAAGTTAGGATAGGGACATGTAAGCCGTTTTTATTGATTTTCAATGGTTTCGCTGCTACAGATCCTCTATTAAAGATAATAGATATAAAGTGTGATACATCGTTGAAATTAGCTCGGCAAGAGGTTTATAAAAATTTAAAAATATACGGGGTACTCCTTTTAAAAAAAATGTTAATGGAAAGAGAATAATCCTCGTGAGAGGGAGTGTTTAACCTATTTAAATAAACATTCTTCTTCTTCGTGTTTACCAATATACCAATATATCATTCTACTCGAGAAAACCATCATAGTTTTGAAAGAAACTGGTGGCTCAGTATCAAAGAAAAATATTATCTGGTATCACCGCCCTATATATTGCAACGGTATATAGTATTTAAACACAAGATTATTATGTCTTGAGAGCTGTTATTTCTATAAGTTAGGTATACAAATTTTGAACCACCCTATATAATTATTCATAACGTTAAATAAATATATCCACCAATAAGTAGTAACAGACAGATAAATAACATTTACAAATTTATCTCACATTTTTTCACACAATGAAAACTATTGATCACTAATATGTGTCTATAATTAAATTGTGTTTAGTTAATTAAAATCCATTGCTCTGCTATTTTAAGGTTTTAACTTGGCAACGATATACACCTTTGGGAAAGTTTCTAACTTTTCTTTTTCCGGAAATTAATTCGTTAAATGTTTCGTTATTTGTTCGGAAGAAGAAAGTCTAGAAAAGAAATCCATCAATTATAAGTGTGAAATCCCACTGGCACGCCGCTGATGAATTGGCTTTATTTTCCAAAGAACTATAAGAATAAGAATTAAAACTCCTGAGACTCACCGGATTTAGTGTTTAATCTTCTAACTTTATATTGTTTTGTTTACTTCAAACTTTGATTATGGCCACTTCATATATCTAGTTTGTTTGTGCCAACTGTGAACATTGCTAAAGTGGATTGTGAGTTTCTCAATTTTTCACTCAGTTTTTTAAAACATCAGGTAGCGAACAATTGTTGAAAATATATTCCTTCAAAGCGGGAACAGAAACAAATCGCTAACAAAATAAAAGGATCTGTAATCAATGCTTATTGGAATTCTGTAGCGAGGATTACAGTGTTTGTTTTTTACGCAAATAAAAAAAATGCATTTGTACACAATTACGTTTTTGCATTACATTATATTCATTTTAAAATCGGCACTTTGTATATTGAATTCGATACGAATGCATTAACAATTTTTGTATAGATTTAAGGTTCCTCATTGTTGAGATCCGTTCAAATAGTTAACGTGTTGATCACTGAATTAAAAAGAAAGTACTATAAAAGTAGCATAAAAAGTTTTAAGGGTTACCAATTAAGAACCAATGTTAGATGTGATTTTTAAAATCACCAATTTGATGTATAACGATATTTACAAAAAAATATTTTGATTATGTTTTACGTGAAAAACATCCTGGTATATAAAAATAATTTAATGTTATAATAAATACGACATATTTGCAATGTTATTTAATTTCTAAATATTGAAGTAACTTGGAACTTTCACTCAAATTGTTCTGAATCTAGTATACCTTCGCTCATTAGTTACTGCGACGTACAAAAATTAATTTAGTTACATCTGATCGAAAATGTAGTTTCAATTATTATAAGTTTCGCTGTAGTTTTATATACTATTTTTGAAATTTGACGAAATAAAAATAAGCAATAAAAAGGTGAGGATTTATTTTGAAAATTATTATTCACAGCATAATGTTTAGAACAGAAACGACTTTGTTTGTATATTCCATATTTGGCACGGAGTGAAGTGAGTGTTAAACATTGTATACGGTTCATTTATGTTTTCAGATGAATACTAAATCTTTTATGGAATAGAGTGGGTACTTGAGAAGGGATCAAAGGGACTGTATGTCCCGGATGCTGAGAAAATGGGCGATGAGTTTTGGGGATAATAACCCAATTTTAGGGGAGCAAACTACTTTTTGTGCGAGATATGGCTATAAAAGTAAGGACTAAAAACCGAGATAGGAGAGTTAGAGAAAGTGAGTCAGGAAGTGGAAGTGAAGAGAGGTCTAGGAGCCAAATGAGAAAAGATCTAGTATAAGGAAAAAAGGCAAGTAATACTATACTACCGAATCTTGCGGGGTTTAAAGAATAGCTTGTGGAAAGAGCCAGAAAACCTTTTGAGGGATATTTTGGGGAATTACGCCCAAAGAAAATTAACCAGAAAGTGCAGGAAATAGAAAATAATGAATCATGAAGAAGAATTAGTGAGAGAACAAGCAAAGTTGTAGAGCAAAGAAATGACAGAAATGATGAAAACTTGAGTTAAAAACCAAAAATAAATTTGAGACGTTGAATGTGTTTAAAGAAAAGGCAGATGAGCTAGTCGATATGCTGGAGGAGAAGAAAGAAGAGAGAAGAATAAAAACACCACCAGTTGTAGTGAATACGTAAAGCAGCAGATTGAAAGTAAAATTAAAATTAGAGCTTCAAACATTATACAGGAAGGGTAAAGATCCAAATTCACAAAGTTACAGTTACCTAGTACAAGTCAATAAAGATGATAATATCAAAGAAATCTATAAAATCAAAGAATTAGAGAATATAAAAATTAAGTGGGAACCTTCTATATATATAGAAGGAAAAACAAAGATAACGCAATGTTACAATTGCCAACGATTCGGACATTCACTAAATACACTAAATTGTAACATGGAACATTATTGTGTCAAGTGTGAAGAAGATCATCCCACTAAGGAATGCAAATTAATAAAACCAATACAAGCAAAGTCACATACTACAATTGTCAAGAGGATCACATGACAAATTTTAAAATGTTTCCAGTTTATATAAAGTATGTTGAAAGTATTGAAGAGTTAAAAAATAAGAATCACAGAAGAGGGAGAACAGAAATTAATGACCAAAGGAAGTTTATAAGCAATAATATAAGACAAGGGATATTTTAAAAGTTCAGGAATTAACAAACGAAATAAACTAGATAGTTACTTTAGATAAGATGATAAAAGTAACTTATGAAAGAAGAGTTAACACTTGCTCAAAATTTTATGGAGAAAGCAACAATATTTCTAAAATATGACGAACTATACAACCAAAATTAAAATCTAAATTATAAAAGTAATATATAACAGAAAAGTACAAAGACTGATCTTTAGATCAAATAATTAATCAATATAATTAGGCAAACCCGACTTAAGCCGAAAGAAAAGCGGGTAATAAAATAAAATAATCAAAAAATTACTAAATATAAAAGTAATTAGAAATAAAAAAATATGTCGGATGCCGGAAAATATAATAATATCAAAATTATAAATGAGTTAATCAATGCCGACAAAACAAAAAATTATAACATAATTTAAGGATATATTGTAGAAGTGCAAAAATACTATTATAAATAAAAAAGAAGGAAATAACAACACTGTCACCACCAAAAAGTCGTTTTTCTTAAAATTTTTATTTGATTTTTCAAAATGAAATAACGTTATTATATTCATACTGTTTCCACTTAAACAATACCAAGGTTCAGTGTTAAGAGAGCAGTCAAAGTAAAAACAAGGCGTTAATAATTTTTATTCTAAAAAATTGGGAATCTCTAAATTTTATTTCGTATTTATTTTTCAAAAATGAGTAAAAAAGAGAGCGACGCCTTTTGGCACAAACAAAAAACAAATAAAAACGCTTAAAAGTGTTTTAGAAAAAAAGCCAACACAAGTATTTTGCAAAGAAGGCGACAGACAATAACAAACAAGGTATACGATTATGAAATATTTTTTTAATAAAATCAAAAATCATGATGTAATTACTAACTAAAGAAATTAGAACAGATAACTTCTTTTACCCGAAATCTCTCCTCAGCTGCAAGTGTGTATACTAGAAAGAATAATCGTAAATTTTTTTATTCAATATGTAGGGTATTTTTATGTCGTAACAAGTACCCAAACCGTTTTTACTATTCTCACTGAATTTTTTTATATGTTTTTTATACTTTAAAATGTATTTTATTTTTAATTATTAAAGTGACGTCAATTTAATTTGTTCCATATCGGACAAAAGTCACATATTTTGTTTTTTTTTCCAAAGTTCTTGAGGCCAAAATATATTACATAAATTAGAATATTAAAATATAAAAAAGGTCATGCAGTAAAGGGTTAACACTGTTAAAATATCACTAGATAAAAGAGATGTCGCCAGTAAATATTAGTTTTATTTTTATGCTGATGTTCTGTTTTAATATAAAATGCATATTCCGTTCTTTTTAAAATGTATTACGTAGCATTTCAATTACCTGAATTCGGAATTTTCATTTTCCGTATATGGCGCAGTCAGTACGATTTTACGACAGTATTCTAAACAGGTTTTTAGAATATCTGACCCTTAGTATTCAAAGTGCAGCAACCTTGTGACCAGCAATCAAAAATATAGCCTGCTATTACCGTCTGAGACTTGAATGGTTAGGATATTTGCATTTTCGAATAGAAATATAAAATCGTGACTGTACCTACGATGAAATCTAAATTCGATTAAGGAACCGATAAGCAACATCTGCTACTCAAGACCAAATCGGAAATTTACATGTATCCAATAATGTTGGATCACATGTCACTACCACTCTTTCTGTAGCTTAGGTCTCGTACAGCTGACGTCTCGGCGCTTTAAAGAAGAATTTTTTTATTTGCTGTATTTATTCGGAGTTATGCGTTTTTTCTGACTCCGTGCATAATTTTTACTTCAATCTTTCGACAATTTTCTTGACGTTTCCTTTACGTTTTATGGATTATTATTCATAATTTCCGTTTCATCAAATCATATTTTCTTCATCATTTTTTATTATTATATTTTATTATTTAAAATAATAATTCTATAAAAGAGTTTTTGTGTCGAATTCTTTTCTATTTAATTCTTAAGGAAGTTGGGATGGGATAGTTAGGATTAAAAGTACTTAGTTTGAATTTGTTTTCCAAAATAATTTTAAATAATTAATTTTAGATCAGTATATGTTATGTTGAGTCAGCAAAAATTGGTCAAAATAAAAATCTAATAATTCAGAAAACTTCCAAAACATAATGCCAGGATTGTATTGTTTATTTTGTAATATTTCTAAAAAAGGCAGATTATTAGAAAATAAGAATATTATACAAGAATATCGTTAGTGTTTGGCTTTGATATTGAGAGTCAAATGTGACGATTGTTTAGCACTAACAAGATAAGCGACATATAAAACGTACTTAACTGGAATATCAAAAGAACATGTCAATATTAACACACAATCTACAGTAGGTAAGGTAAACTATTGGTATTTTCAATGAAAATGTTCAGTGAATAAAAAATATGTTTTAATTGTGTATAATAAATTCGAGAAAAAATTGTATTTGTGCAGAATACACTGGAATGAAGAATGTGAATAATATACATCTAAATAAGTTGCAATCTTGTAAATGTATGAAATTTAATTTTCGACTATTTTATGGCACATATCAAGTGTCCAGACGAAAATGTGTCATTGAATTATTTCTGGTGTTTTTGAAGATAAAAATTTTAAATTTTGGGGGTCTCTTCAGTATATAGGGGGACAATGTACAAGGTATCTCATATCGCCCCATCTAGTCACATGCCGCCCCCAGCCACTTCCACTCTTCCACTCTTAAATGACACCCTGCAATATTCTTGATATCCTTATGTGAAAAAACTAATTACTTACATAAATAAAAGTATATTAAAATTATTATTTCAATTCATAAATATCACAATAATTGGAGCCTGCAATGTGGGGTAAAGATGTTAATGACCCAGTTAAAAATTTGGAAAGAAGATGGACAAGTAATGAGAAAGGAGATTGAATCTACGGAAGATGCACATAGAAGTAATGATACAAACGAAGAACAATAAGGTTGAAGTAAAGAAAAAGCAGCCACTAAAGAAGGAAATAATAGAATGGAAGAATTATTATTTAAAATGATGAACACAAAAGATAAGAAATTTGAACAACAAAAAACTTTTTTGAAGAAATAAGCAAAAATTTTGAAGTAATAAACAATAAATTCGAGGAAAATAAATAATGAGATTAAAGAAATGCAATACGAAGTCATGAAGAAACTTGAATGTTATATAGAATTGATAAGTGGAGATGTTAATGAAAAGCTGGAAGGACAAAATTTTAAAATAAAAAAGTTTGAAGAAAATTCTGAGAAATTTGAAAGTGATATTTGGAAAAAGGTAGAAGAACTTAAGAAGAAAATGGAAGTAAATAAAAAGAATCTAGAAGAAGTAGAAGAAAAGGTTAAAAGTACCATGCCAGGGATACATATAACATTGGCCGAAACTACAGAAGAAGTGAAAGAATGTAAGAAAAATAAAGAAGTTATAATGACTAAAAAAAAAATTCCGTAAAATTTGATGGAGGTATTAGAAAGTTACATCCGAAAATATTTATTGAGCAATTCATGATGAAAATGGGATTAGATAATATAGAGGAAATAAAAAGGGTCACGCATGGATGCATTGTTATGCTGGCAATGTAAAAAGAATTTGATTTAAAATATTGATGAATTGGATATTAAATTTTTCAATTATTTTTGGGATGAAGTAAAACAATCACACAAGTACATGATAAAGTTTATCAAGGAAAATATGATCCATTCAGAAATAATACATATAATGTATATGCTTTACAGATATTTAACAGTGCACAATATATAGATCCAAGAATGATATGAAAAAGAAATGCTAATATAGAAGAGGTAGTTAAAATGGTGTTAGAAAAAATTAATAAGAAGATGGAGAAAATACGAAAGAAAGAGACCAAGTGAATTAAAAAAAGAAGATTTAGTAATAAAAGAGTAACGAATAGAAAAAGGAATGTATCTTCAAAATTATTATTACCATTTGAGGGACCATATGAGGTCGTAAATGAAGTAGGGTGTAATAGTTAAGAATTAAAAATCGAATAACAAAAGTAATAAGAGTAGTATTTAATATTAGGTCAATATATAAGTATGAAGAGTTTCATTTATTTAATGTAAATTTTAATTCATAATTACGGTTATTTGTCTTTCCCATAATTCAACAATTCGGAGATTGAGTTTCTAAACACCCTGCATAAATTCCAAAAAAAAAATCAACAAATATTCAAATAACATTTTTCTATAGACCTATATATTTGAATGAAATCAGATTTATTTATTCTGCAACTAACTTTAATAACGCAAATGTACTTTAATTTCGATTGAAAAAAAAAACATAATATTTTAGTAAAAGTTTTTTAAAGTTATAATAATTTTTCTCTTTTTGAATTGGACTTTACCTTCAAAAATTCCTTCGCTTCAAAATGTAATTAAAACTCTGGCAAGAACACGTTTTCCCGATTTTTTATAATCTATAACTGTTTGATGTGAAGTTCCTAAACTGAGGGAATTTCGCTCCAAAATGATTTATTTTCGAATGAAACACATTAATCTTTTATCTTTAACACGGATAAAATGGTTGTTTTATTTCATTAATATTTTCACTAAAACAAACTGTCTTCTAGGGTATAATCCAGTTTGAGCAATTTTATTAATGGGTAAAGTTTAGAAGTTGCTTGTTAATTAAAGTTAATTCAATTTTACGTGTAGGTTTCACATTTGTACGCTTAAAAGGCATTAAATGCTTTTTTTATTATTTATATCTATGCAAGTTATTTATGGAAAGCCGTTGATTTTTCGGCACATTAGCGCTAGTACAAAGTTGTTGGATTTAATTAAAAAGTGCTCCTATTAAGTTAAGCAGCAGTGACATTATGAACAATTTATTATATTTTTAAGAAATTATTTCGCAATTTTTTACTAAAATTTTTGTAGTTACATCAAAAGTAAATTATATCGGTAACTACCTATACAAAAAAATAATAATAATTTCATAACAAATAGGGAAAAATAATTATTTCGATTCAAACTTTACCTAAATAAACAGTTGACTTAAATAGTTCTAAGAAGACTTTTGTTTTAAAGTTATGGGCAAGTAGTTTAATGAACTAATTATTTATTTGACATAAATAAATAAATATTTAAAGCCAAAAAATAATTGGTTGAAACAAATTAATAAATACATGGTAGTAGTTTAAATTAATTTGATTATTCCATTCATTCTTTGTTTGACTTAAAATTATGCTTCTAATTTACTTTCCAAAATCACTATTTGCATCGAACCCCAAAACCAAATTTGATTTAATATTAAACTGTGTTTACTTACACATAAAGGAAATACAGTGTAATTAAGTTTAAATTAACATGTAAGTACAAGTGGTTTTTTGAATAAAAAAATTCAATTATATTAAATTTTCTAATTATGGTATTTTAGTACTAAACACTCTGCTGATAAAAGGATTATATCCACTTAAATTATATTAACGTGTGATGCTGATTTTGCCACTGAACATCCACCCAAATTTCAGAATTATAGTTAATCAAGCAAATTTCATATCTCCCTAAAATGCAAGGGAAAACCGTAATTTGGGTTGCCATTTACATGTCAACAGCACTTTGGCCAAGAAAGGGTTATTTTGATAAATTCGTTACAAATATTGAACCGACCTCTTGAGATTACAAGATCCAACGAAAATGACATTTTAATGGCGTTCGGAAACTGCGTAAGTGCTTCGACTTTACTTCCTTTTTCGATTCCGGATGTTTTTTGCAGAAAAATAAAAAATTTTAAACGAGTGTTTAGAAGGGCCACGTGATTTATGTAAAACCTATCTCAAGCTTTTTCTGGATTGAGAAAATGTTGAGAATTAAGATTAAATGGAGAAAAAACGTTACACAATTGAGTCCAGATGGATTGTCAAACTTTTCTGGATATTTTATTAATGAGTATTAAAAAGCATTAGAATACTGCAATTTTATGGAAAATCTTTAAATAAGTTCGAAGTTAGAATAACGAAAAATTCTATTTGTTTTTCACGTAGGTACTGCTAGATTTCTGTGTGGAAATTTTGACAAGGAACTTTTTAATAAGGGTTGAATACTTATATTATTTAAATCGTACCTAAGGAATCCACTTATAAAATGGGTAAGAAATTGATGGACTAGATTCCATTAAATAAATCAATAGACCGAATCATTTCCACAGACCTAACGTTTTTTTTTAGACATTCAAGTAATAGGTAAGAACTTAACGATCTACTTATCCAGTAAAAATATTACAATTTAAATGATAATTGCTTGCTGTTCATATTCACTATTGCTGTTGATAGCAACCTTAGCATATTCTTTTTAGAAAAGAGATTTAAATTGACATAGAGTTCTTTTTTAAGTAAATTGCAATAACTTTTTATAATAATATTGGTTCTTCTCTTAGATAATTTCATATAACACATTCTACCTATCTCCTAGCTTGTAATGTGAGACCACTGACTTCATTTTTTTTTAATAAAAATTCTCCAAGTACCTTTAACATCTATAATAACACCCAGAAAGTAATCCAGAACTTCCTAACGCCGTTAAACCCCCATAATTTCCCGTATAAATTAAAAAACTTATTACTAATGGGCTATAAAAGTTTAAAACACTTTATCATTTTGCAGTTTTTCCAGTTCATTACAATGTCGGCGGATAATTTGTAAAGAATAATATTTAACTTGAAAAGAAGTTCTTTAACAATTGCCGTTTCTAATTCGGGAAGCATACCTCCTAACAGAAGCGTATAACCCAGGGGGGTTAAGGGGGTACCACATCTTAAGATAATTTTGTCTCATGAATAACTATAATAATTTTAACAGTTTTTCAAACTAATGAATTATAAAATTTTACTGAATTTGAAACTTAATTAGTAAATATTTAAGAGAAAATGTAGCCATCAACCATCTAAATTGTATTAAACAAGTTCAGTACATGAAAATAGAGAGACATAAATCACTAACAGACATTCATGACAAATAAAACATTTAATAGAGGCACACTACAATGTCTAACATTCCTACCAAAGTAACTATAAAAATATAAATCAATTACGATAAAAAGTTCACAAAAACAAAATTTAGGACGTTGCTGAAGTTTTTTCTATAATTATCCCTTTAACAAAATCTTTTGCGCGACCTTGTATGGAGGCCCGTAACTTTGTTGCAGTAAATTACTTAGGTAGATGCTGTACTGGAACTTATTTCCCCAAGTAGCTATTAACTGAACTCGTTTTTGAGCCTTGATTGTTGAAAGAAATGTAGTAATAAAAAATTAATGATCTTATTTGAAAGCGATTGCTTTTGGGAGTTTCTCACATAGACATTTTGCTCCCAATTTCGAGGATGAAGTTGTTTAAAGGTTTCCATTAATCTTTTCCGAATGGTTCGGACAAACAGCAATTAACTTTGCGAGATTCAATTTTAGAAATTATTTCCAAAAAGTTTTAACCCTAAGAGTCGTCAAATTTCACGGAAACCAGAGTATTGGTTATAGAAGGCAATTTATTGCTTTAATATTGCACACACAGATAAATTAGATTCCTAATATTTTATTTATTTATATCCTGACATTAAATTATAAATCTGCCAAAGCCCATCACAGGATAAATGTAATATGAATATTATTTAGTAGCTGTTGGATATTTCCGAAACTTTGAATCTTGTTAACATTTTAATTGCACCTGGAGATTACGTTAAATTCCTAAATAATACTAAGACTAATGCTAAATTTCGACTTATAACTCAGCTAGAATCTGAAGATTACTGCTTCCAGAAGAACGCGTTATTTTAAGATTTTACGTAACGTTCCGCCGCCTGTCATAAGCGACTTCTTCAGAAAATGAGATGTGCATAGTAACTCAACTACTAACGTAGCCAGAAGCGAAAATAATACAGTCCTTCAGAAGCAGTGGCTCTTAAACTTGTAATTTTATTACGCACAGCTAAAGATTATTCATAAAAAGACAAGAGCAGAGTCGTTTTCTCTTTATTGTTAATTTAATTTTATTAATTCTGTCTGGTCATAATTTTTGTGATATTATTTATTTTATCATTTTAGTGGATTCTACATTAAATACTAATAAAAAATATACGGTTTCATATACATTAAACCATTTATTACAGTTTTAGGATATTTTAACTTTATAGAATATATGATTATGTAATTATTTCTTCCAAAATATTTATTAGATCACATATATTTGCCGATATAAATATAATGGATATCCACTGAACATCCAAATGTTCGTTATGATCCACAAGCTAATGGATATTTAAAGACATCCTATCAATAACTCGGTGTATATTTTTAAGATTTATTGTAGATATTCCTTGTGCTACATATTATTTTTTCCTTCAAGTAACTTTTTTCTAACTTCTTCTATGTAAGGCTCCTTATCTATTAAACTCGCCGCTTATGAAAATATACTTTATGATTTTAATCTAATATTTTATATATATACTTCTTTACAAATATTTTTATGGAACAAGTAAGAAATGCCTTTCCAGGTACGGAAAATAATGATACAGGTATATATATCGGGTATATTTAAGGCATAAAAATTATTGTTTGAATATTTTTTGCCAATTCACGAAATTTCAAAGAAATGGAAATTTAAACACTGATATTTTTAATTTTTGCTCCGCAAGTGGGTTGAAATTTTGCTATTGAACAGATAAATAAATTTTGAAGATGGTCGTAAGAAAAAGTTTTTTATGAACGTACTTAAAGCAAATGTTAAAAAAAATTAAAAATTCGGCCTGGACTTATTCATTGCAACTAGCTTATCGAGGAATTTTCAAAAACATATAACGATACAGGATATGGCATTGATAAAATACGGTATAAACTGTGCTGGACTTACATGAATCAATTTTCGTTTGGAGAACGTCCAATTGAGTGTAAACCCTTCAACCGTGGTTTTACAATGAATATTGTAACAGTTTGATTGTACAGGACCAAGCCCGTCAATGGCTGTTAGATTGTAGATGGCACGGATACATAGTACAAAACCCTGAAAACAGGATTAATCTAACATAAATGCTGATTGATATTACAGTTCCTTGAATAATATCGTCAATGTCAAGAATTTATCCAGAATGTTCGAGAAGCCAATGGTACCTATAAGGAGCAATAAAAAAAATTCGTTTGAGCACATCTGGCTGCAGTGTATATCCAAATTAGTGCATCGCCAATGCGGATCTAGAAGAATTTATATAGAAATATATATATATATATATATATATATATATATATATAGAAATATACTATAAACCTTTACTGTAATAAGTCAACTACTTGATTAGTCCACATTGTGAACGTCTCAACATCTTCAAACCACAATAAACGTATAGGGTCTGCTTGAAAATATAACTGTCTGCATATTAATTTATTGTTATTTTTAATTAAAAAGACATTTTAAACTAAATGAGAATAAAGATCAATTAAAACAACTAAACCTGGGAAGTTCAATTATCATAGATCACCTTTTGAACTAAATACCTATATAATACTAACCATTTTTTATTTTTATAAAAAGAAGAATATTGCTTATTAATGATTGGTTGTGATTTATATGACATGAAATTATTTACGTTTAAAAGATCTGTCAAACTTCTTGTCAATCTTGGAAAATGGTATGTCAGATACCGAAACCTGGGTCAGATTAGAATACATTTTTAATACGCTTTGGTAAGATTGTGGAAATTCAGATAAGTATAACTTATCTTTTTAATATTTATTATATTATTATATCAGATTAAAATTAAGTTTAAGATTAAAATACACCATAATATGGGTACACAGAAAAGTTTTAAAATAATCAATTTTTGGAAACTTAATTCTACTTTACTCTAAATTTAGTGATGTGTCACTAACACTATCTTGATCTAAACTTATTATTAAGGGTTGAACAGTAGTACTGATTTATATAGAGAGATTTTCCACCTTAATTACATGTTGTATACAGCGTTTCCAATTATCTGCAGAAATTTAGTATATTTTTTGGTAGTTCTACTACGCATGTGTTTCATGTGGGGAATGTATTATTTCTTCTAATATTTGATTTCACCTGGTGTCATATTATTCAATTGGATTAATTACACAATAGTATGGGGGAAGGTGCAACACTGATGTCCATTTTCTGTTGCTGGTTTATCACAAGACTATTCTCTATCGTATTTAAAATGCTTTAATACTTTTAAAAGATCCCGTTTTTTGTAAATTTCTTCAAAATAGAAATTATTATTCATCATAAAAGTTTTAATGTCTGCTACGGTAACACAATTTTTGGTATGTTTTTAAAAAGTCATTGTCCAAACCAATCTTCAAAAAGTTGTGCATTATAATCTTGGTAGTAATCAATAGAAGAATCTTGTTCTATGGAAGAGGCTGTTTTGTTTTTAGCTGAAAGCATCAAACAGTTCGGAACAAAGCCATTTTGTGAACTTGCTAGTGTTATTGTCATCCTTTTGCCTGTATTTGGAAGAGTCATTATTTCACATTTTTTTTTAATATTCCATCCTTTTCTTGCAGTGTCATGTGTATCGGTCCATGTTTCGTGAGGGTAGATAAATTTTCGACTTTCTACTCTATATTATTGAATAGCTATTAAATATTTATGAAGCCATTCCCGTAAATATTGAGATTCCATTAAGATTTGTTTTTTATCAATTGTGTGATATTTAAAACCCATTTAAGGAAAAAAAATTTTCAGGATTATAATGCTAGAAGAAATCTATGTGGTAAACTTAGGACATATTACTGCCAAAGAGATAATTAAGGATTTATTGGAGTCAAAATTCTAAGCAAACTACATATAAGCACCAATATCGAGGCATGAGATTATTATTGTGGCATTCGATTATTTCCGAAGTCTAGTTGTAAAATGCTCAAAAGTTAACAATGGCGATGTCATTATCAAAGCGTCCAAACAGGAAAAACGCCGCAAGACAAACACTAGTAGATGACTAAAAGGAAGTGTATGAAGAAGCATGTGTCTAGAAAACCGCCGTATATAGTCAAATGGTCTTCAAAGTTCAAAGCTGTTCACGATTCGACTTAAGATACAAGTTAATTCTGCTTCATTATAACGCATATATCAAATATCGTAAGGCATAAGTTACACTAACTAAAGTGTGATAACTCCAACACTCACCTTACAATCCTGCAAAAAGAGTTTTATCAAGAGGGTATAATCAACTTGGTGAAGAAGTGGAATGCTAGTCTAATTACTCAAGGTTGAACTCCCACGAATGTTTTAATTGTATCAGGATTGGGGCGAGGGGAAAATTGAAAGTACCTGTTAAGAAAAATTGAGAATTGTTAGTCACAGAGTCCAAAGAGAGCTGGAAGAGCAAGTTTTTGAAACCACAGTTATTAAGAGATCACTAATGGAACGACTACAGGAATACTATTAGAATCTAGGCATTGCTCCTAATTCGGCAGGAATCTAAGCACACTCTCAGAAGGATATTAACTCCCCATTCTCACAGCAGACATCTGGACAGGAAAACAATTTCAGCCATCAAATATTTCGGCAAAAATACCACTACGCTAAGCTTACCCAGTAAATGCCGAACCAGCTCGATTATATATTCCGAAAACCAATTCTCCTAGCTCTTCCAGTAGATGACCGCCAGACAATTTCGATGGCAGAACTTTGTAGTCCAACTATCTAAAAGAGTTCCTCGCAATAGATGGCTCCCAAAAGAGCAGACAGTTGTCCTGACTGTAGCTCTGCGAGGAGATACATTCGATGTCATGCAGATCCATTAGGTCTCAGGAACTGAAGACTTCGATCAATTAGTGAACCGCCTAGAGTATGAACATGCACACCTGGAACAAATCTACCAATCTCAACAAAAGAACAGATGACAGAATTGTGACCATGCAGAAATTCGAGAAGAACGTCGCAAGGATACGTTTTGCTTACCCATAAATCTCCCAGAATATACTGTAATATATAGCTATCCAAGTCTTCAGCGACGGCCTAAGGAACAACGAGGTGTTGAACCAAGAGACCCTAAAGAAACTGATAAGCCTGATAAAGATCACGGTGTTGAAGTAGATGAAATCTCTAAGATGTTGAAATTCCAGGGACTCTAAGTAATACCTAGCCTACTACATATAAGAAGAAGACCTAGTCGATACCAAGAGATATGCTATTTTGAAGGATACCGGAACAACAAAAACCAATGTCTACCCAGGTGGGGCCAAGAAAAAAAAGTTGTCATTCTTCACGTGGCGACTGTGACCTACTATACAAAAAAAGCTAAGGTACACGAGGAAGGAATTGTAAGGATACACTTTGGCTCGACTCACGTTTCACATCGACTCTTATTGCTGATATTAAAGAGGACTCTTTCAGAGAATGACATGCCTACTGTTTCCAACTAAATTCCAAACATCGAATAATCCATATTACCACTTTTAAGCCGATTCTTCACCAATAAGAAGCATTCATCGCAGAGATAACACTAGAGAATAATATCGAATTCCCAATAAGATATGAGTTCATTCTTACAGTTCGGTTAAAGGGGACTATTAAAGACGATATCCTCTCTATGGTGGTGCTTAGAAACAACGATCAATTAACTTCATTGATTAATCTTTTTCCTACCAATATAAGAAGAAAATGAGAACCGTTACCCCCCTTCTTTGGTTAAAAATATGATAAAAAAGGAAGAATTAGTATAGTAAGATATAGGCATGACACTGATTAAACGCACATTCTAGCCGCCAAGCACCTCGGAGACTTCTCCAAGTTAAAAATGAGGAAGCGGAAAGAGCTCTTCAGGAGATGGTGAGGAATGGAATGGTAGAGCCCTCTTCAGAAGATCTTTCAAACCGAATTTTTCTCATTTCAGCCACATTTGATAGAAAGAAGTGACCTTTTGGTAAATTGAAGTTGTGAGCGATGAATAGACTCCAGAAAGGATTGATCTTGGTGAAAGATTTGTTTAAAAAGCTAATTGAAATGCTGACAGCATCGAATTCAGAAGATAGCTTATAGTCATGAGAATTTTGAAATCAGAAACGTATATAATTTTGGCAATGGAACGTCTGGGAGGACATCTGTGTGTGAAGAGAAAATTACAGAAAATACGCCTGTTAATATAAAAGATTAGTGTCGAAATCCGAAAATTTTCACCTGTGCAACGAGCAATGGACTATATCTTAAACGTAGAGATGTAGCGATATGTTTAAGTATCTTATAAAAAGATCATTAAAAATAATCACTGATATATTACCACAAAGTGATGCTATAAATAAATACGTCTTTATAGTGATATACTAATTTTTCAGTCTATCCCGTTCCCAATCAAGAAGCTGCCAGCCAGTAAAAGTTGAAGAGGTACTAGGGGGTAATCGAACCGAAAAGCAGAAGGGAATCTCTTGTGATTCTATAATCTGAAGAAAACGTGGTCTATATCCAAAGCTGCAGAAGTTCCAGAGGAGACCCTACGTTACACAGAATAGTCAACCGTCTCAGAGGGAAAACACATTTTATTCCACCATGATCGACTAGCAAGAAAGAAATAGCACAAAATGAAGTCAAATAAAGTCATGAATAATTCCAGGAAGTCTAAGGATGGGCAGTGTAACGGTTCATTTCCACAGATCCGACATCCGATTAATAATCGTATCATAAAATGGAAATATCAATTTCAATTGATTAAAATCCTTACATTTTAGTAATAAAAATGGTGTCATTTCACTCTTAAATCTAGTAACTTTAATAACAATTTGACCGTTTACGGCATTGTATTAACCATATAGTTATGTTATTATAAAGCATAAATCGAAGACGATTAATTTAATAATTTCTCTGTATTATAAAACTTATGAAAGTGTTGTCTGTAGAAAACCTAAACAAATGGATCCCGAATCATTCCAAAACACTAAGAAGTGCGGTTAAACAATATCTGATGTAGGGCAAAAGTTAAATATAGGATTTTTAATACAAATCCCGTTGCACGTCATATATCAATTATGAGATCACGACCCTGCAGTGTTGTCGGCTTGTCTAAATTGTCGAGGAATGTAGGAAGTTTCAAAAATGTAAGGTTAGGTTATGTTGTTTAGCTTTATTATTATGAAAAATTAATTTATTGAAGCGTATATGAACAATATATGATCCTCACACTCAAGACACTTCATCCTGCCAGTTTTAAAGTACATTTGAAAAATGTTTTTCTCAGTTGATTCATTAGCAATCTACAACTGTGATATTCTTCTTCTTCTTGCTGTATTATCTACTTTTAATATTCAATAATCTGTTATAAAAATCGTTATATTATGTTGTTTATTTGTACTATATTTTTATTAAATAAATAAAATAGAGACATATAAAAAAGATAGCAAACTATTTATTGTTATTAAAATAAGACAATGTTTTGTTTAAAAAAATATATATTTTTCTTATAAGAAACAATTCAACTACAATATTCGAATTCCTACAAAAGGTAAATCCTTTCTCCTAATTCAAATCTGAATCACTTGAATCACTGTCATCGCTGTTAGGATTAATAATAGAGGGATTAATTTCTAGTCTATCAAAAACTCTCTCTCTTTCATACCATTTTTGTATTTCTTTTTCTGTATGTTTAATAGAATTTTTCCATTGTTCTAAGAGCTTCAGACCACATATTTAAAGAATCTTGCAACACGCTAAAATAGACAAGAAAACAATTTCATATTTCTAGACATTTGTATAATCTTTAACTTACCTCTCTGACGGCAGTTAAGGGTAATAGTGGCCCATTATTATCACGCTCCCGTTCAAAGTACTGTATTAATGAATATACAAGCTCTTTACAACGACTATTTAGTTTTTTTGGCATTTTGTAGAAATAAACGTCAATAATCAGCTTATTCACACTATGTTTGTTTTGAAAAAAACAGTTTTTTTTTATAAGTTAACTATCTAGCAAAGCAAAAAAATAAAGACAATATTATAAAATTACCGAAAACGTGGTGAAAACACACAACTGGTTGACGGCCGGACGTCAGAAATCGTTGAAATATTTCAATCTAAATACACGACAACGTCGCATCAAGGCATGCCAATCGCTACAATGTCATTTCTTCATCATAAATACGAGTCTCATGGTCGTAGAAAATTTCAAAATTATTTAATGTAAATTATGGTTTTTTGAGTACTAAACATATAATAATGATTTATAAACTTTATATTATAAAGAATAAGACGTATATAAGCCAATATAATTGAAATAATTCTAAAATTATCAAAATAATTACGATTACTTTTTCGGTTTTTTAGTACTGTGACTACGTTCATGAGTCCTCGTGAATTTTCGTGATGTTTCGTATGATTTATCTTAGTTAGGGAAATTTTAATTAGTTGGCAGTACTATGACGAAAGAGGTACGTCACTCCTGACGACAACGGTATTTGTACTAAAAATCCTATAGTTTTTCAATTTGGATTTTTCCACGAATCGCATATCTTCCTTAAGATCGTATAATTGCATGACGGATTTGTGGAAATTAACCATAAGGGTCTGAGTGTACGGGCCGAAAACAGTGACTGTGAAAACGTTGGCTGTATGGATGCACAGGACTAGACCTCATAAAACCAGGATAACTTCTTTTTCTTCGTTAATTTCGAATGTAAGGCCTCACCTACCAGGGTTATTCAACCTAATTGCAGACCGCTTTGACAGTTTCTCTTATATTCTCGTGAACGTCAAGAAATATTCTTCTTCTACAATCCGTGGGTTGTTTCAACTACAGTTAACTCGTAGATAACAGAAATCATAAGTCAAAGTTAAACCTATATAGTTCAAGTGAATCGATGCAGATCAAATCTCGGATATGTGAATTGTGATTTGGCATGGTTGGCAAAATTGATAACTAACTTCACTATGGAAATCTCTGTCAATATCGTCACTGTCAATGGCCAATTAATATTTGGTACGCCATTTTATTATTTGATTTGTTGTTTATTAGTCGAATGATTCAAGCTCATTAAAAATAATAATAATAATAATATTTATTTACCATTCAATTTGAAATGTACAATATTTTTAAGTTAACTATAAATAAATATAGAATTCCCATAGAAGGATGAACCTGTGCGTGGGTTGTACGATATAAATATACCATGGATTATAATGAATAAAATTGTAAAAGTTTCTTTCAGTATGAACAAAAAAAAGGCACGAGAAGAATTATATATAGATATCACATTAAAATCACTTATAGATAATATAAAAAAAAGAACATACTATTTCAAAAATAAAACAAATCGCAATAGGATTATCATGAATAAAATTGTAAAAATAAAGTTTCTCTCAGTGTGAGCAAAAAAGCACGAAAAGAATTATGTATAGATATCACATTAAAAATCACATATGGATAATATAAAACAATCGCAATAGGTAATTGCATCAAACATCAATTACACATCAATGAGACAAACAATGGAGAAATTAAACTATAGTTTACACAATTCCAACTAACATATACATCCGCAACTAACATTTATACACTGTAGCACTATATCATGAGCAAAATATAAGTTATTTTTTATAAACATTATTACTCCATCATTTTGGTTCACGTTACCATAATTGTAGATGAGATCATACCCAGTCATATTATATGTGTTTATATCTCTAATTTGCCAAGTGTCAGATATAATTTTTATGTCAAAAATACGTTTGGTTTCTTCTAGTAATACTTTCATTTGACCTAAATTCTTATTCACGCTCCTTATATTATTGTGAAGTATTTTTATATCTACTTTAGTATTATCTAGTTTTATTAGTTGTGAGGCATCTTCAATTATTTTCGCTTCAACTGTTTCAATATGGAACTCTTTGAGATAGTAGTTAATTTTGAATTTTCAATAATATTCACCTATAATATAGTAGATTACAGAAACTGAAATATTTATAAAATAGTATAACCCGTAATATATAGTGTTTTTGTTTTGCTGATATTGTTACTCACTTTGAGTTTTTCTGGGTATCAATATGTCTATTAGCTGTGGTTTTATTGTACCCCTCTTTTACTTCCTCTTCTATCTTCTTTGCAGCTTTTTCTGATTGGTTCTCCTCTTTTTTAGTTCTTTCTGCGGATGGCCTTGATGAAGTTTCTGGTGCACTAATCGCTTTCGAGCAGTCTGGTAATTCAATATTTTCTTCCTCAATCTCCAAAGTATCTTCCGCTGCGTGTCCTATATTGTTTCTATAAAGCTTTTCTCCCCTTATGTAGCTGCCTTCTTCACCACTCTAATGTATTTTCTTTAGGTAATTTCTCAATATCTTGTTTGTTTCTTGTTGTTTTTTTGTCAAATCGGCTGATATAGATATGTTTATGCCTTTCAGTTTTTTGCAATTTCGTAGAATATGAATTTTTGCGAGTGTTGACACAAGCTCAATTTTGACTGGACAATCTCTTGACTTACCCAGTGAATAGATGTTGCTTATATCAGTTTTTGTCAATTCTACACCAAGTTTGGAATTCAGTTGGTTGCATACATTTTCTACCGAGGATTCCCCTTCACTTTTCATTAATCCAAGCACTACTATATTATTCTTACTGCTGTTTCTGTCCAATATATCTATCTGTTGTTTTAACTCTGTGTTTTCTTTTTCCAATTTCCTAATTTTTTCACTATAGGATTCTATTTTCAATAGCAATCTTACTTCACTTGCTTAAATTATATATATAATATAAATGATCATTACTTTATTGAATATTTATAACATAATTATTAATCAAATTATATCTAGTTAGATCATTAAAATTAAAATTATTTGAATGATAATTAGGATATCTGTCTATATTCATAACTATAGTTTCCCAAATACATTCTGCTATCTCTGGGTCAATTTCTGGCTCTGGTTCTCCTGTCATATATACAATATCTTCTACTTTAAATACATGTAATCGTATGCCAAGAGCTAATACTGGAAATCGTTTTTTCATAACCCCAAAGCACCTCTTCTTTAGGTAACGAGTTCTTATTTGAGATTGGTTGTCTTCTGAGATTTCAGAAGGGTGTTATTAAAAAATTTATAATTGTATAACCACCATCACCAACAAGAATACTTTCAATACCAAAATGTCCATTTTCTATTCTCCCTCAGTCTTGAATTATTAAAGAATACTTTCAATACCAAAATGTCCATTTTCTATTCTCCCTCAGTCTTGAATTATTAAATATTGTACAATCGAAATTTGATCTTGTCCATCTACACACAATATCTAGTACCTGTAATTTACTATTACATACAGCTTGCATATTAAATGAAAAAACGTAGGTATTTTATATATGAATATAATACAGATTGGGCCACAGAAAACAGTCCACCCCAATATTTGGCAGTATTCATTAGATTTTAAGGAAATGCTGAAAACGTCGATTGTTGTTCTAAGGGAGGCACATTTTTACGAAAAACCAGATTCTTCGGCCAATTTTCTTGTACTTGTAGGATCTAAATTAATATGACCTAAAATTGCTACTTCTGCCGCTGCAATGCTGACACGATTTTCATAGTTCTCTTTTTTATTAGCTGATTAAATAAATTCGTTGTTCTTGCACACTTCCCGTTTTCAAAAAATATGGAAATAATCTCAACTCGTTCTGCAACAGAATATACCATTTTGGAAGTATTCAAAAAATACCTAAATTGATTAACTAACAGCAATGTTAAACAAACTGTCTTAATATCAAATTACTAATTTTTTGCAAAATTTGTTTTAATTTACTTTGATGTGAAAAAAACAATTAAAACATTATCAAAACATAGGTGTTGCGTTTCATTTTTAAGAGGTGTTGCAAAAACGGTGTAAATATCGAAAATAAATCGTAGATGATCATATGCCTGAATACTCCATGTAAATACCTTTCTAATGACGTGTCACACATGGTATATTCCCTATTTAAAATTAAGGGGTTGGAGAAGTGGAAAGGAGGGGGTTGACAAATCGCAATGTCTGTATCGTAAAAATGTGTCCCCCTTAGAACAAAAATCGACTTGTTTCACAATTTCCTTAAAATCTAATGAATACTGCCAAATATCGGGGTAGACTATTTTCTGTGGCCCACTCTGTATAGTAATTAAATAAACTTACTAATTACTTAAAAAATTTCAAAATAATCCACAACAAATATACTGTCAATCGTCACTTTATTTCCTGTGAACATGGTTTAGACTCGAAACATTCACTGGTAAACTCATTTGAGGGTTAAACCTCTGGTTCAGATTGATAGGAACAAGAGATTTTTTCATTGAGCCAGCTCCATACTATCCACCTTTAGAGTAGCTTTTAAACACGGGGCAATTGACGTTAAAAAATTATAGTGAAGTGAGAAATCTCTTATTGTGATCACACAAATATGTAATTCATCTTTTGTTCTGGTAAGTGAAGTTTGTTAAATTCCTACAATGTTAGAAAAAGAACTTAAGAATAATTTTTAATGTCCTTCCTTTTTTAAAATCACCGAGCACTGTCATAACTGTTACCTCTTCTTTTTCTTTATGACGTTGGTTCTATGCTACACATCCACGCAGCCAGGCTCTCACAGCAATTGGCTTTGAACCGTGTAACCAAACTAATATAATGCAATAGAATATCCAACAATAACTATTACAATATATTCAATACCGGTAGGTACATATATGCATAAGTTTTAATTCAATTATTTCTTGAGAGCTGTAAAATGCAACATATCCTTCCACATCTTCTGATAAATATATACACGAGGGCAACGCTGAGATATCTGCATTACGGTTCTACTTCACAACAAACAAAACAAAAGGTCAAATGTACAATTGTACGCAAAAGAAAAAGATGGGAATAGTGACGACGGTTGAGAATCTTTGCTCTATCACGCATGGCACGTACATTTCATTGCAACTAATCGAAACTTCGAGTTGATATATTTCTTGTACATAAGTTTTCACAAGTGTTTTACTCATAATATTTCTTACAACTTATTAAACAATAAACATTAAACTAAATTTCTTAAAGTTTAGCTTATGTGAAACGATTGATAAACATAGAATCACTGCGTTCCGGTTTTCAAGGTATGTATAAATTGTGTTTACCTGATTAAGGGTATTTTCTGTTATTATTGTAACAAACTCTATAGATATAAGTAGGTATAAGTACACAAACATTCAAATTTAATAATATTAATGAAAACTTCTGTTCTGTATATTCCACGTGAATGGATAGGAAAGGGTTGAAATGAAATCTACAGTGTAAAATTGCATGAGCTGTTGTGTAACAAATTACATTAAATAATTAATCAATAATCAAATGTAGGAATGTATATGTCATGCATGATCGACACTGTGTTTTGTTCAATTTACGGATATTGCGTCTCTCTTTTATTTCAATGTCAACGTTATTAGGTACAATTACAGTTGCATTTAAAAAAAACCATTGAACTAACTAATTTCTATTTTTTTATAGAAAAAATAATTTTGTGGCTGTCTTAAGTTTGTAAAATCTGAAACTATAAGTATCGACAGGTTGTGGCATGCTTAGTTATGGCTAAAAGATTCCTACATTTTTGAAAAGCAATATTGTGTAGATTAATAGAATAACTATAGTTTATTTTTTATAAAAAAACTGAAAAAATGTTTTAAAAGTTTTAATAGAAACACTTTTACCACAAGCTTATTTTTAATAGCTTATCAAATATTCCTCATAATAAATGAATTATTTAATTTGCATGTTATAAAAGGGATTAGAAAAAATATTTGAGTATAGGGTATTTCATAAAAATGAGGCACATGTTTTCGAAATGGAATACTTTGTATTTATTGCATTTTTTTAAACCTACTTATTTTATCTGGGAAAAAGTTTGGACAGCACAGATAATTTAAAATCGTGTATTCTGACTATGGGTAGTTTGTATTTTGTTGTAACAGAATCTATAGAAATAACTATAAATATAAAAATATTTAGAGTTGATAATTACGAAAACTTTTGTTTTGTGAATCAATGGAAAAAGATTGATAAGAAATATACTACGCAAAACTACATGAACTACATGAACTATGTAATTACATTAAAATACTTAACCAATAAATAATAAGGTATAGGAATGTACATGTCATGGTTTATGTTTTGGTCATTTTACGGATATTGCTGTTTTTTTATTTCAATGTCATTGTTATTAGTTTCAATTATAGTTGCATTTGAAAAAAAAACCGTTTAACTTATCGTATCTGTATGTTCAACAGGAAAAAATAATATTTTACTTAACAGTAATGTTTGTTTCCAAAATATTACTATTTTTGCCTTCTAAACATACAGTTAGAATTTACACATTACTTACGACTCACCCTGTATACATTTGTGGCTGGTATACTAAATTTGTAAAGTCTGATACTTCACAGGTTGATTCATGCATAATAATATCTAAAATATGGATCCATTTTTTAAAAGCAATATTGTATGAATTAATAATGGGACTGTAATTTCTTTATTACAAAAAACACAAAGAATTATTTAATTTAATTAAAACAATGTATCTACATTACCGATTCAAAATTTCATAAAAAAAACCGAGCTGAATTTTCATTGCATATGCTTTTTAAAAGAGCCACGGTATTTATTACATTTTTAACATCTTATTAAAAGATGTGCTTTACATGAGCCAAAGTTTGTACAGCATAGATAACTTAAAATCACATATTTTGAACGTTAAATCCAATCAATAAGTGTTCATTAAAATAAAATTAGTAAATAATTTTTGTTTATCTATATTTTTATAATAAGCTTTTTCTAGTCTGTTTGAATACAACATCTGGTAGACATTTTCTTGAGAAATCTCCGAATTTTTAACAATTTATTCCTTACCAAATGCAAGTAAACATCTTCCGATATGCATTCCTTCCTTGTAAGTAGTTGAAAATTGAAAGAATCTACTTCATTTTCTCTAGCGTATTATTTCTGCAAATGGATATTTTATGCTTCTAGAGACATAATGGTTAATTTACGGGTGTCGGTTGTGTAGATTAAAATAAAAAAAAAACAGAAAAAGAAATTAATATTTATTAAATGATGAGCATAATATTATGTTTAACCCAATAAACGTTTGTCAAGATAATGATGATTTTTTTTATTTTTCCTTGTACCCAGTAATTTTTATGTCAATTTGACATTTTTTAAGAAGAGTAACTACAAATACATTTTTAGGGATTTGAATTCTTATCTTAATTTACCCGATTTGGAAAAACAAAATTAAAAACCAAATTTGCCTCCGAACAAAAATGAGAACAATCTCCAAAAATGTCACTGAAGAAAATGATGTACCTAAAGACGCACTCAAATTGTTACATTTTTATATGTTTATATGTGAGTGTTGTGCGTTTTATTTAATATAAAATCATGCCTTCTAGAAACAGTATCGGTGCAAAAGAAAAATTTTAAATCATTATGCTACTGATTTGAAGTCAAACACTAAACTGACAATAAGAGGCTGGTGTGTCCTGTACTAAAAAATAATTATAAATCATTTTGCTTTCTTGTATTTTAGGCTTTTTTGTAATTGAAGAAAAGCCAAATTTTGTATTTCTTTTTTGTAATTGATGAATAATTTTATTAAGTTTCTTATTTTGCATTTCGTATGAGTAAAATATCAGTGCCAACATTCATTTTATTTTTATTTTTTTACCCCTCTAAATGGTATCATTGTAAGAAAGTAATTTTACTCTACCCTTAAGGCATTTCTTGAATTCTTCGTCGAAAGCATATATAGGAACAATTAAAAACGTATTTCTTAAAAAGGGATCGAAAACCAGGTGGAAAAATACAATAGATCATCCCAAGTCAATAGAAAATAAAACTAATTCAAATTGTATTATTCCTTTTTGTAAAAGTAAAATATTTATTCGATTTCATTCCAAATTTTGTTTCACAAAATATCTTTAATGCCTGTAAAAACATGGTTTTGTTCTAAAATTAGAAATTGTGCCGGGGATACTACTTGACAGGATTATTTAATTTCTGAAAATTGTTGTCATTTTCTTAAAACCGGTTCATCCTTATTTTCCTATCCAATATTAAGGCGTTTTATACTAAGTTTTAATTATTTTTTTTTTATTTTATTCTCGTCTTTATAATGCTGGGAATAGTTATCTAGGTTATTTAATTTTATTTTTTAATGGTATTTTCAATTATGATATGAATAATTTGAATTTCAAACACTAATATATTCTTTATTTATATTTTAATATTGCATTTAAATGTTCCTTATTTTTTCCCTCAATAAAAATGATGGGTTTTTTATTTTTAGATTTTATACAAGAAAACTAGTGCCTAATATTTTATTTCCAGAAATATTATCACCAAAAGCAATGCAATTACTTCAGTGTAATAAAACCGAAGTTTTTAAATATTTCATATATGTTTTCAATTTTTATAAATGTCTTTAAGCAGTATCTGTAATGACATTTTTATTGCTTCCAAATGGCACTAGGCGTCTTAACTTTCGATAATCGCAAAAAAAAATTTATTTCCCTAACAAAATTTAAGTGTTATTGTTTATATACTTTGTTTTATTTTTTTAGGTTTTACTTGGACTTAAGGAATCAAATCAAGTAATAATACTTCAAAATGGAAAAATTATTGATGTCTTACACCACATGTCATTAATATTTTAATGTCAAATCATCAACTTGATTGTATTTTGCTGAAAAACTTTCAACATGAGTGTAGAAAGTTCACCTCCAAGTTCTTCAGGTGTTCCTACCTCGGTAATGCTTCAGACTTTGCCCGAGATAGACGAGGACGATCCTAAAAATACGAAACCACCAAAAGAAAGGCTTCTAGAATTCTTGGATATTCTAGAAGGTCACGTAGAGCAATTAAGGAAAAATGCCAGCCAATTGGAAGAAGATAAGGATGCAGTGCTGGGCGCACTGGATTCGGTAATAAACGCCGACCTTTTATACAATTTAGAAAACAATGACAGAGACGACGTTAATAGATACGCAGAAAGAATAATCAACAGATGCCTTACAGTCGAAGTTAAAGTTCAAACGCAGCGCGACAAAATGCAGGAAGACGCCTTATATCAGGTCAACCATTTTATTGATGGTTTAGTTATGGTAATGAAAACGGATCCAGATGGGGCGCAAGCCAAATGCATTAGCTTTATGAACGCTTGTTCGTCTAGTGTAGTTAGTGGAGTGACAGATAAGAATTTTGAATCAGCTCTGCTTGGATGTTCTCTAGACGACCAGAAAAAGGTTAAGAGAAGACTTCAAGGTTTATTGAATTATTTTGAAAAAATTAAAGTTGTTCCTTATAATTAAAGAATTATACTTATTAAAATAATGATGTACCTTTGTTTATATTAAAATGTTTTATGAAACTAGGTGCTACTTAATTAGTATTTACCAGAATATATTAGATTTTTGTTAAGTACCAAATTATCGCTTATATTTTAAGAATGTGAAAACAATTGATCATTCCAATTTTCATTAATAAATTCTATAGGGTATAATATTCGATATTGGTAATATCTCAAACTCGACGAAATAGAGAAGTTGTATGATACATATTCTGATGCATTCCACTTGCAAGATATTTTCGGGAAACCAACTCATTAAGTCATTAATTTCAATTTATTCAATTAAATTAAGTTACAATGTTATATAAACAAATAATATTTGTTACAAATCGATATTTTGTTTAACGGGAATATATCTGTATTGTTTGGTTTCTCAGCTTTTTTTTTCAGAATGTAAATACCATAATCAGCTTATTTTGTTATAAATTATATTTAGTTTATCAAAGTTATATTTATTCAGATGATAAATTTTTTTAAATGTTAATTTGGGAGGTTGGTAGTAATACAAATTCTTTAATTTTTATATCTTAAATCTCGCTTTCAAATGCAAGCATACCCAGTTGACCATGTTGCGAAGCAGCAACATTCCAGTTACATATTTTGTGATGGTCGTTTTATCACAGATAAAAAATTTAAATGCAATTATCTTTAAATTATGTTAAAAAGGACAAATAATAGAAATTTATTCAAATTGGTCATTGATCAATATCTCAAAAACAACTGAAGATAAAAATATCAAATATTTTTGAAATATAAGAAAAAGGCCATTTTGTTTATGTCCCTGATGAAAAAAAAATAGGAATTGCCAAAATGTGAGGAAGAAGCATGTACATATAAGAGACTTATATTATTTTCGCATTTTTTTTTTTATTTGAATTCATATTAATTCAATGTATCTCTTAAGACATCTAATCTCACCAGCGTGAAAATAATTTCTCAGTAAAATGAAGTAATATGAAACCAAAAAATACTCTATAAATTATTCAATTTAGAACTTACAAATCTACAAAACACTCACCATTTTTTATAATATTCTGCATCGTCCTCTGCCCGTTTATCAATTTCTTCCAATTTTCCATGGTTTCAATTGGAAAATCTTTTCGCAAATCATTTTCCAAGTTATTATTTTGGAAGTTAGTATTTTGAAATGTATTTTGAGATTGAATTTCTAATAAAAGATGAGCCAACATTTTGTTTATTTTGGAAAATTATCCTACAAATCCAAAGGTATAATAAGAAAATTGATGAAATAATTATACTTGGCAATTTAGTTTATTTAATAAAACCATATAGATCTAAGCAAATCAATAACTTACCTTCAATATATTCTATCAAATTGTTGATAAGCTGATCTAAAAAAAATTTATAACAGCATTATGTAACATAATTCAAAACAAGAGACGTATAAATATTTTCAAGGATTTTTCCATGCAATTTCCATGTAAATACCAATTAAATTATTTTATATTGACTATAATGTCCTCTGCAAAACTGAGCCAACCTTTACCTATTTTTAAAAAAAGTTATAATATAAATGATGATTTAAAATTAAATAATATAAAATAGATAGTAGTAAAAAAAAGATGAAACAAATAAAAATATACCTGTTGATACATTCATGATTGTCAGATCTATATCTCTTTCTAAATTGATATTGTTTGATTCCGCTTCTTTTACTAAACTACTACTACTAAACTCCCGTTTAATTACTATTTCCCTATGTGAGTCATATTCTTTCCTTACATTTTCTTGTGTAGTGGCTCTGAACTTCTACAATAGTCTTGCTCTTTTTCTATACTTATGAGTTAAGCCTAAAATAAAATTTATTTAAAAAATTAATTCTACCTTAATTTGGATTGGACTATTTAGAAACTAATGTCATGTACTGTTAGTAAACTAACCCTTTTCATAGATATCATTTTCAGAATCATCCAAAGAACTTTGAGGATAGGTTTTAGAGATTTTTTTTCGTTTTCCCCTTCCTTTTCATCTGAAGTATCAGATTCTCTGTCATCAGATTTTTTTTTGCCTTTTGATAGTCATCTAGAATTAATAACAATATTAATAAAACATTTAATTCAAGAAAGAGCAATAATTATTTTTACATGTTACATACAATATTTCAACAGGATACTGCATCCATTTTGGGTTATTTTCCTCAGGTAGTACTCTTCGAGCAATAAGTGTTCTTATATTTTTAGTTAAGGGCCACCAACAATAATCGTTTTCAATCCAAGAAGATGGAACTTCTGATATGTCTTCATTGTGACCAAGGAATTTAACAACTGAATAAGCCAATTTGCTCTAAAAATATGTGACAAAATTCAATTGGTTTGACTTCTGTAAGTTTCATTGTATTATTTAATAATTTTACACTAACCAAAAACACAAGTATTTGGGTGGAAAGTTAACTCAAATGTTGTAATTTTCTAGAAGAGTATTTTGTAGTGTCAAAAAAGTCATTAACACAAATATAATTCTAAAACTTGGTAATTGGGATTATAATTAACATGAAAAATAAATATAAACAGTTTTAATATTCTAATCGATTCTAGAAGAGTGACTTATAGGTATAACAACATTCTCAGTATTATTTAGTGGCAGCAAAATACACTTAGCTTCTATTAATGACACGGTGACTTCAGTTTCATTTGATACATTTTTATTTATCCTAAATATATTGAGAGAGCTGTCAATTTCTGGTTTTTCAAATAGGGGTCCAATAGTAGGAAACATGTTACCTTTTAGCATTATTTCATTATTTTTTAGGTATAAACAGTTTATAATCAGTATTTTCAAATTTTTTAGTAAACAAACATTATTTGGGCTTCTAGTACTTAAAAGTAACTCCGAATTTAATTGAACACATTCCTTATCAGAATGGGTTTATAGTATTCGCTACCTGCATTACATGCCGCGACCTCTTGTGTTGTGAAACCATAACCATTGGTGGAAATTGCAAATGCCAAATACATTGGGTCAGCAAGAAAAACACGAATCATTAAAATACCAGGAAATAAAAAATATTTTCAACTCAAATCTATTGTTAAATTAATAAAGCCCGATATTTGGACCCAAAGATGGTAAGTACTATTATCAATTATAAGAGTAATTTGAATATTAAAAGTCACAAATGTGAGGTTAGATAGACTTGTAAACAATCAGTTCTCAGTTGCAGTTTTTGCATTATCAAATAACTTATTATTTTTGTCAGTACCTGAGTGAAAAATGTTACTTGGAAACGTTTCCTTTCTAGTAAGAACCCATGAATTTCTCAATCCGATGAAAAGTCGCCACTTCAAGCCAAATTTTAAATGTTTTAAATCTAACATTGAATATGTGATTTCCAAATTTATGCAGTTGTCTAGCAAAATGAACATTGTAATCAGAACAGGCTTCGAAAAAATTGTCGATAATACTTCATATCAACCAAAAACCCAATCAAAAGGAAAACAGTTGGTCGAGGCCGGGCATGTACTCAAAGTTCAAGAATTGAGAGATGGTGGTAATATTTTAATCCAAGGAGAAGTCATGAAGCAAACTAATGTTAGCGAAGGTGGATATACTGTGAAACTTGAAATAGATAATTGTCGAGCTATAAAAAATGTGTCATGTACCTGTGTCTACAATAAAAGTGACCGATGCAAGCACGTTGCAGCGCTGGTACATTATGTTAATCACGAGGAAAATTGGTCAAAAGCAGATCAAGAACAACAATGGGGAAAACCCAGCGCACGGCAATTGGCAAAGGATAAGTATTCAAAGGGTAAATACTTTTGGGAGATGTTTTCATGTTCTAACGACCAAAATGTAATGGGCGGAGCCCAGGTACATACGCCCAATTTGGATTTAAGTGAAATACCAAGCCCGTCAGCATTGAGATCTATTTTGGTTGCTGCAAGCGCAAATAAGACTGAGTTTGCAAGGAGGAAGCTAGCTCGATCAAGGTTGAAACAAATGAAAGAAAATTTAGCTAGGGATGAATGTAAAGCTTACATTGCACATTTATTTGTTCTTGTTGACCAAAATACCGTTTACAAATCCTCAGCGAACCAACTACCTGAAAATTTGAAGAGATTCTATATTGACAACATTCAAATCACTAAACGTGAAATCATTGAGCTATGCTATGATACGGTAGCTCAATCATGTACCAAATGGTTTGAAGCTCGACGCCTTAGAATCTCTGCAAGTACAAACGCCCACAGTAGAAAAAGTAGATCTAGAAAATCCATTGATTCCTTAGTTAAGGAAATGCTGTCTCCAAAGAAGTTCTCTACTAAATCAACTCAGTATGGGATTGTGCATGAAAGCTGTGCTAGAAAAGAGTATGAGGCAAAATACTCTTGTAAGGTTTTGAAAGTAGGCGTGCTTGTTAGCTGTAAGCAACCTTGGCTGTGCTCAAGTTTCGACGGCGTTGTAATTCAAGATGGTGCTTTTACCAAATTGCTAGAAATCAAATGTCCGTTTAAGTGTAAAAATAAGAGTATCTTTAATTATGACACCAAAGAATGCAATCTTCCGTACCTGGAATTTAGAAATGATCAAGTTGTATTGCGAAAAAGTGCATTATATTACACGCAATATCAGATGCAATTATATTTATCTGGCTTACAGATTTGTGATTTATTTGTTTACTCCCCCACTGGGAGTTTGTTGGTTACAGTACATCATGATGAGCCTTTCATTAAAACCGTGGTTTTAATGAATGGTTTTTTTTTAAATACTACTTACCTGCTTTAAATGCATCCATATGCAAGGAAAACTGTGATTCTAATAATAATCCTAATACTAATAATATGGAATTATCTGAGGAATTAGTTGCTAGCATCCAGGGGCAGAAATGAAAAACCAAATTTATAATTTGAATTCATACTATTGTTCAACATTATTACTAGCTCAGAAATAAAAAAACATTGTGTTATTGATCTCAATAAATCCATTTTATTCATTCGTCGATGCTTCTCCCTTCTCTGAAATTATCGCAGGCTGAAGATTTACTAAAACACAACATATATGTACAATATCGTCTATGGAGTTGAAAAATGTTCAGGGATTTTGTCTAGAATATTGTGCGTTCTCAATCGTTGCATTATTCTCTCAACATTGATGCGTACTTTGGCAATTTCATATGTCCGGTCAGCCTCCTTTTTGGTAAATTTGTTTTTTTTTTTTCAAAAACGGTGGCGTCACAAGAATGGTCGCTTTTTTTAGCGAAAGTTCAATGCTATTGTGTACGTTTTTTCTCCCAATAGTTAGCGGATCGCTCACCATGGGCGCCTACTCCGATGGAACTAAACTTTTGAACCCAATGCAGGTAGCGAATAGGATATTTTGTTTCAGAAATTTTTGTTTCAATACTGCATTCAGTGATGCGGTTAACTATTTGGTGTAAAGGTCTATAGGCAGATTTTGTCCTATATTTTATTTTACCCAAATAATTTTCAAAAGAAAATGTACTGAAATCGTCAAGGATGCCATGTTTTTTTACATCTTCACAAATGTGAAGTAAATTATGAATGTTGTAAGTTATATGTTCTGCTCCATATAAAACGCTATATTTTGAAACAAAATACTTCAACAATGTCTGAGCATAATTAATCAATTTTAAGTGTAATTTCCAACTAATTAATATGCTAATTGCCACATGTAAGCTTAAAAAATAAATATAATATCATAAGGTAGATTATCTTTCAAAACTATAGGGCCAGTATATATCAGAAAAGTGCGAAATTCAGTACCTTTCCATCTATCAACTTCAGTAATACTCCGAGGTTTTCTATAAAATTCAGTACAAATAAAAGGTGTAAAAGATATTAATAACTTTGAAGTAGCGTCGATTTGAGTTGGATTCATTCTAATTAACTTATCCAAAAAATAGTCCAAAAAATCAAAAGTTTTATTACAACGCCAAGACAAATTAAATGAAGATAATCAAGGGGAAATTGTGACACCATTCCAATATCAAGAGATTCTAAAATAGAATAACTATGATGGCGTTCATCTTGTTGATGGTTACGAAAACTGTCATCAAATCTGGGAAGTGCATTTATTTCAGGAAATATCATTCGATGCCCATTATATTCACCCTCTTGAATACATTTATGACAACCGAAGTAACCTGTATGATTTTTAACCCCTGTAATAAAGGCACGAGCAGGTGCATCACAAATAAAAAACTTTAACTTCACCTGATAATGAATGTTCATAACAGTTACACCTTTTTGCATAATGTCCCTAATATCTTCAACAAACTTATTAAAATGTATTCTGCTTATTGAAGAATTAATTGCCCAAATCTGTAAATCGTTTCTAAGAGAACATTGCTCAATTTTAGGTTCCGTAGGAAAATGATAGCTGCTAGCAGCTAAATGAGAATAAGTTAAAACATTAACAATGGTCGTTTTAGATTTAGGAACCGATGTTGTTGTCATCGTCGTCTTTTTGATAAATGAAAATTAATAAAATTACAAAATATAATGTCTTATTAAAGTTGATAAAAATATGAATAACTAAATTGCATTGGAGTAGTCCATCTACAATCAATACTTCTAAGTAGCTTTACAAATTTGAGGTCTTTTTCAAACCCTAAATTCTATAATTGTGTTTTTGCTTTGCTAATGAATAAATGGATTAGCCCATTGAGGAAATGTCATTTTCTTATAATTTAATAAGGAGGTGTTTTATGATGCTCGTAAAAATGTCATTCTTATTACACATTCCAATACAAACATATTTTAAATCCTTTCTATTAATTATAAATGGTTTAGTGCGGTTTTGATGGTTTCCGCTAAATTTTTATCGCAATGATAACACGAAAGTTATCAAGCTTCTAGAACACGACTAAATTAAAAATTTCAATCAGGTGTGAAAAAATTTATTTTAAAACTAATTTCAAATTAACATCTCAAATAATTGACTAGTATTTTGTAATTTTCCTTATCCATTCTCGATATTTTGCAACTTTAGTGTAGACGCCTGGATATAGTGGCTTGGCACAGCCGTAACCCCAAGATACAACGCCATGTAGTTTGCCATTTGCACGAAGAGGACCTCCTGAATCTCCCTGTAAATAAAAAAAATGTAACATATTTGTTAGTGAATGACTAGTGAGCAATAATGGCGACACTGAACCCCTCAAGGTTGTATCACCATTTGAGAATATAAGTTTACTAATACGAGTAGGTACTACTACTATTAGTTTGAAACACTGTGGATTGGTATGATTAACCAATAATTGTTATTTTTTAATGAAATTTCCAAATTGAGAAATGGCAAATAAATATTATATTTTACGTACAAATAACTTAATACCTGTAATTGAGAGTTTTGAATTTCTGTAGATTAAAAATCTATGTTTAATATTTAAGATCCTAAAAATCCAAAACAAATGTTCAAATTTAGTATATATCCAAATAATTTTATATACTTAGTTTATATAACAAATGTCATTCACTCAGTATACTTGCACAATACTATTTTAAAAAATTATAATTATATTACATTGACATTTATTGCAATCCTTACCTGACAGGCGTCCTTTCCTCCAAACCCAATATAACCCGCGCAAAGCATACCACTTGTAATTATTTCATCTGGATAAAGATTTTTGCAGCGAGCATTAGTAATAATTGGAACGGATACTTTCTTTAAGGTTGTTGTTGCTTCACCAATCTCCTACAAATTGAACTTTCATAATTATAAAATACATCAATAAAATTAAGTACAAAGAATTGGAAACCGAAAGCAATTCAAAGTATAGAATTGGATTGGTTCATCGTCAATCTTGACTAGATTAGAGAACCCTTTAAACTTTTAATAAAGACCATAGTCGCTTTCGTGCGGACCTGTCCAAAGTCATTTGTATAAATTTATTAATATTGATCCTAAACAGTACATCCTCTGTTTCTTAAGAGCAAAATAAAACACGTCCATTATTTAAGATACAGATTTGGCCCCACACAAATCTATGCAAGTGATAGAGAACGCATAATGAAAGAGAGAGAACATATTACTAATATTTTGAAGTAGGGATACGTTGAGGTGGGAACATCGTTCCAGTCAATTTGACAGTAACGTATCGGTAGTAGTGGTCGTACCTCTAGTTCGGTCGAGAGGGAACACATTATTGGGCGCTCTCGGGTTATCTGGCTATATATTATGATTTGTATTATTTTACTCCTTAAGGTTTCGCCTATTACATTTTAAATACTCACTAAACCTGTATACGAGTATTTTTTTAAGAATCAATATCTAACTCAAAATCGGCAAATGAACAAGTGTAGTATTTTTTTTAAAATGGTTTGAATTCTTACAAAAATTTTAATTAAAATGATCAGTTTAATCAAATGTCATTTTTGATATTTCATTGAGAAATAATTTGGTTCTATTTATCAATATAGTAATAAACAATAACTTACGCTTGTGTAACCCCATCCACTGATTAAAGCAGCCGTTTCCGGTTTAAGAGAATCAATTTCTGCTGCCAAAGTGATAGGTAATATTGTTTTCGTAAAAGTTATGGGCGTGCAAAGCTAAAAAATTAAATGGGTAAATATTAAAAACCTTCATTTTATTGTTTTTTATTAATTGTACAATAGCAATTGATCTAGATTACAATTGCATGAATATATAATTTTTAAAAGTAATCCCTTACATACTTAACACTTAAAATTTGGACCTACGATAGATATTCTTACCTTTAAAATAGCTATATCATTGATCATAGTTTCACTATTGTATTTTTCATGAATATGTATTGAACAGATTGGATATACTGTTCCCCCTGTTTTTAAATTACTGCTACCAGCCAGTATGCTATAATATCTAGTAACACCAGAACTAAAAAAGTATATACCTATAAAATAGTGTATTAAATAATACAGTAATAAGCTGTAGATTACTAAAGTGTTTGAGGAATATACTTTGGATCTAAAAATTGACTTTTCTAAATATCACTATTTTTTTTCAAACCAGTTAGTAATTGCTCAATTTTCTGTATTTACACAAAATACTCTTTTTAAAGTAACAATACAACCTGTAATATGTACCTTATACTAGAATCAAATTCAAGTGGCAAGTCGTCAAAATAAATATACTTGATCGACACGTGATCTAGAGATTCTCTGATTCCTATAGGTCAAACGGTAACCATAGTGAGAATTTGTACTACCTGTATGTTGTTTCCATGTTCTTACCTAAACACGAAGTGGTGTTTGCTCTTGGTTTTAATTAGTTAGTGCTTTATTAACATCTGAAGTTTTGTGTTATCTGCATTAAAAACATTAAAGTTTTCCAGCACTGATAAGGCAAACAAGATATGGATAGTGATAATTTTAGTCCACTTAGGAAAAGTTCATGAAATGGACATTTTGATGTCTATATCAAAGAAATGATTCTGAATGTATGAAAGATTTTATAAACAGCGGATTGTAATCGTAGATCAGAGTACTTCAACATTAAATCGCGCATAAATAATTTTCGACAAATACTTAATCCCAACCATACAAGAAAACATGGTGAACGCAGTATTTTGTAATAACTTTAGTGAAAATGACGAAATTACAAATATTTACACATTAACAAAGACTTTAGTAGTGTTTCCTGCATAGATTTTGGTTTCGCTTTCACAAATTTTCATTTTTTTACTTTTTAGAACTTAACTAAATTACAGGTTACTTAAGATTCGTTAACTTTATAATATTGAAATAAGGAGACAATATTTCCTTAGCGTGTGTGAAGAGCAATAACTACATTTTTAAGCAAAGTGTGTGTGTTAATATTTTTGTTTTTGATGAGAGAGTGAAACATTGTGTATTCATGAAAGAACGGTTAATGGTGATCACGTCTTAGTGGTCAATTATATGGTCAGTTGGAGCTTCTTTTTATTGAACCAATTTTATGGCGTCTATTAGCCAGTGGTTGATTGGTTGCGTAATAAACAGCGCTTTTGAATACGTGTCTATTGTCAAGCGTATATGTTAAATTGTTTAGGGAATGTACAGGGTGAACTAAGCTGGATTGAATATTATTTGTTATGTAACTTATTTAAAGTGAGTGAATTTTAAACAATGTATATAAAATGGAACTGTTACAAAATCCAAGAATGGTTTTAAATTATATTGTTACAAAAGAAGCTAAACGAACGGGGGTAGACAATCGAAGTGTTCGGCGTATAGTCAGCGAATATAAATATTTTCGTGTTTGTTTGCACGATGAATCACTCATAATCGTACATATTTGAGTCGCTGAAGGATTTTGATGGGAATGCTATGCGAAGAACATTTTATCAATTTTTCTTTAGGAATAGACTCCCCATGGTAGAAAATGTTTTAACGATGGTAAATGAGGATCCCTACTCGTCCGCTTTAAAAAAACTATCTTGTATAAAATTTTAAGAAAATTACATTTTAAATTTCGGTGAAATCAAAGAAATATCTTTTTAATGGATAAAGATGGTATAAAATGCTGGAAAAGAGCCTATTTAACAAAAATGAAAGCTTTCCGACATGAAAATTAAAAAAAATGTTTCAACGAAACATGGATAAATGCAGCAGCCATTCTAAGAAATATGAGTGGACATGCATTTCTCGAAGGACATTCTCCTAGATTAAAAAATCCGCCAGGTAATGTTTTTTAATACAAAATGCCTAATTACATGCGTAATACTTTATTCGTACCTATTTTATGATAAATTATCGGTTTTGTCACTTCCTGGTCTTACATTTTAACGTCACGCCCCTCTGCTATTTTATTTACAGAATAAAAAAATAAATAAAAGTACGCCTTACATATTCGCAGGCAAAGGATCGAGCCTAATTGTTTGAATATTGGCTGCAAAGATATATTGGACCGTATCCATTAAACAAATACATTTTTGATACAAACAATGCACAGAGAGTCTCCAATAATCAATAGTCTTATAAATTTTTTTTTTTTAAATATCAATAATAGAAATAAATAAAAATCATTTGATGAAATTTTCCCCCAAACTAAAACGTATTATTAGAAATAAAATAAAATTTAATTGAATAAACTGTTTGTGTTTTTTCTACAAAAATATCAAAAATATTTTAAAAGTATAATATTCACTTGCTTCATTTTTTCATTTCTAAACTTGTATTTACATAATATGAAAATTTAGCGCAAATGTTTAATACAATCCTGCAAAGTGTGTGGATATTTGAAAGCCACGTGCACAATGCGTGCATTTATTTGCTTGAAAAGCATGGGATTTTAGTATGTGTACATGATAAGTGACTCTATTTCATTCGATATAATTTAGAAGAATGTAGGTAGATAGACATGTACTTAAAAGTATATAAATCCGCAAAAATAAATTTGATTATGTTGTATATCGCCAAATAAAAAAATATAGATACTTAATAAAATATGTAATAAAAACGTGAAGACAATATATTACCTAGGCAGACAGTGAGCAGCAGTTAGCACGTACGAATTGTGAAAAATCGATCCGCCACATATATGGTTACCAGATCTTCTTAGTGAGATTTGATAAGGGAAGTCTGTAATATTAGCATCTTCTCCACCTACTATACGTCCATCTAAGTGCGGCACATATGCTAAACAAATAAATATATAAATAATAAATTATGTATTGCAGAGCTTAATTTTAAACTGGGATTAACAATCGTTTTGTTATTATTGATAAAGGAGAAAGAAATGCGTATGTAAATGTTAAAGTTTTTTTTTTTTTATTAAAATCCCAATTAATAATTTATTTATACAGTTTATGAGTCTTATGTAGATTACTTTTAGGGTAAAACCCAGTGGTTATAACCCATAATCAATGAATTACTATATACTACTATTTGAAACATGGGATAGTACGTGGAAGATACAGTATACAATATACAGGGTGCACATATTTCTGGATGAGGTATAAAAAAGTATGCAGAATAAAAAATGTCTCATAAAATTATGTTCTAAAGTCGGTCGTTTTCAAAGAAATAAATATTAGGATTTTACATCTATCCAAATATTATTTACCTAACAGCAACCACAGCCGGCAACACCGCGACACTTGAATAACTGGGTCAAGTTCAATACTGACGAACAACACTTTTTTAAACGTTCTAAAAATAAGTGTTTATTTTAGTACCCCTAGATATATACAATGGTCAAGAGTGAAAAATGTATCATCAGCCATTTTTTAACACTACGTTTTTTAAGTAATACACTATACGTTCCTACAATCTTTGGGACACTGATACAAAATATCGCGTATTAGATTAACATGACGTGATATTTTTTATTTGAATAAAATGCTATTTTTCACTGAATTATTGAAACTAATTTAACAAACGATAAAGTTAAACGATCAAACGGTTTGATTCATCTGCAATATAACACAATTTTATGACTCATCAGGTAGATATTCCTTGGTTACCTGAGACATATCTTTATAAAAAGTGTGAGGTGTTGCCACGTATAAACTTTGGAGTAAATGTTTAAAGTGAATTTTTGGGAAAATTAATGATGTTAGAAAACATTTTATTAGAATAAATATAACCGGAATACGCAGTACCGAATAACTATTTAGATTAGCCGAAAACCGCAACAACTCGCCAATGTAATAGCCAACGTTAGAGGGATCTGATGTGCACCGAAAGAAGAAGAATATTTTGTTGCAAAGGACACGTTCTACACATCATTCAAAAATAAGGATTATAGTATATAGTAAGTATAATATAAATATAGTAGGATGTAAATTGTAGAACATATAGGGTTAAACAACATACAAATTTGTAAAAATAATATAGAACGCACACATATACGGTGTGATGATAAAATCTGGAACAAAGTATTATGCAACGTGTTTATTTTTTAAATGACATTATTGACAAGCAAAATTTAAGTCGTAACGTCTTTAGTTTTTGCGGGATGACGTTATAGTTAATTTTTTTCAATGCCAACCCCAATTTTTTCTCTGGTTTTTGATAGAAGGGTTTACCGCTTGAATGACGATATAGAAAACTTAATAACCTTACATAACAATTTTGTTCAGAAAAAGTCATTTCATTCAGGAAAACTAAAATTTTCTTTTTGACGATTTTTAAATGGTGGTTTCGTCCAAAGTATATGGCTATTAAAATTTACAATAAATTGCCAGACAACTATAAAATATTATGTCTTAATAATTTTAGTTCAAAGGCTCAAGAGCTAATTAACAAATAAAGTGTATTATTCTTTACAAGAGTACTTTGATGATTCATCCTTTTAGATAGTGTTGGCGTAAGGTAATAGTGTTACTTTTTGATGAAATATAATATTTTTAAATTAATTTTAGAATTTTAATATCGGTATTTTGTATATATTTGTCAGGTTGTTTTTTATATCCATTTTAAATAGTATATTTATATGACGTATTGTCTTTTTAACAATTCGTGAAGAAACACTTTGCTTTTTAGATATATTTTATATTTTACAAAAACTTGATTGGTTCTACATCATTTTTTTAAGATAAGAAAGAAAGTAATATAAATAAATAAAAAGGATTCCATATTTCCAAATAGTTGCGAATTTCGACACACTTGATGAAGTTTAAAGCCAAGCTGCTCTATTTTTGTAAATATGTGCTTCTTTCAAAATGCCTTCTATCCAAATGTAATCCAAGGTATTTCTTTTTGTGGTATTGTGTATCATATAAAGTGACTGGGAGACTGGGAGCTGCGAAGGGTACGTAAGTTGAGTTGCTTTAATAACTCTAATTCACCACATTATTAACCATTCGACTAATATATCAAGATTTGATTGAAATATTTGTGATGCACTTTTCGGGTTTGTAACCAATGCTTATATCGTCGTATCATGAGCATACTTGCGGTAAGCGTATTAACTGATCCTGGTAAATCTGATGGATACAGAAGATATAAAAACGGTCTCTACTCAGTACCCAGAATACAGAAAAAAATAAAATTTAGATATGGTAAAAAATATATATACTTTTTGAGTATGCTTTATTCACAACCTATTCATCATTCTTGCTATTAGAAAAGGGAGCCTTCCAATACCTAACCGCTGCCGATATTGGTATATTCCTTATTTGTGACTTCCCTTTTATGGCTTGACCTTTTTTTAAGTAAAATGTTTCCTTTTTTGTGACTCGACAAATTTTTACATGGATCATCAAAATTGATTATGAATTCGTTACCTTTCGGAATCTTAAGAAGACGTCCCTAATATTAATAATACTGGTTACAATTTTCATTTTAACAAATGTTTATTGCGAAGAGTGCAAGAAATTGGCAGACCACCAAATATAGGGAAAGCGAAAAAGTGCGATCCGACATAAGGAAATATGCTGCCTCGTCATATCTTACCTCCGAAGAAGTCGACGACAGTTGGATGTGAATTATGTTTCAATAGTCGTCCACTTTAGCAAATATTGTCAAATATAACATTTCCAATTTCGTGAAACAGTAGCTTGATAACAATATTTTTGGAATGAAGTCGGTGTGCTACAACCAAAGGCACAGAACTACTAATTCGTTGGAAGGAGGGCATAACCGATTAAATTAGAAAATAGCAAGGATGAATTCAAACATTTTCCAATTTACACAATTTTATAAAGAAGTTTCGAACTTCGACATTATTAAACTTCAGTTGAGTTGCATATGACTCCGAAATGGAGGAAAACCAAATATGGATAATTGGATGAAAGAATTCGCCGTAAATATGCAGACTTCCTTCAAGAAAGAATGGACGATTTATTTTGTCAAATTGGCATTAATTATAAAAATACAACGACTGTAAATTGTAACTGCAAACCATATTGTTGTTGATGATCGCTATCTTTTATATTGTTTTTGATGATTATATTGATAAATGTATTTCATATTTTCATGAATATTAGTTTAATAGGTGAAATGAGAATAGATGATCTGAGGAAGAAAACTGCTTTCAAAGGTGAAAGGATTAAATCAAGTAGGTAATAGTTAAATATTATGTAGTATGTATAATATATTTCATACTAGTCACAAAATAGGAATTACCTTGGGTTTTTCCAGGTAAAAATTTGACGAGTCACAAAATAAGAGAAGTTTTACTTAAAAAAGGTCGAGTCACAAAACGGAAAGTCACAAAATAGGAAAAAACTGCCAACATCAAGTATATATTAATTAGACCTATTTATGTATTATTTGAATCTCTTTATGAACTATATACTTCGCAAGCTATTTTATAAAATACTTATGGACTATACTTCATTTGATCTTTAAGAGAGAGTAAAATTCGCAGAAATATGTTGCGTTAATCAGTCCTAAAATTAAACTCTAGTCTTGCGTTTCCAAAATTCAAGTACACAGTATTTTTAATTAAATACAAAAATACCTATCTTTTTATTTATTTATTTACCGATTACTAATTTTATATACATAAATAAATAAATATTACAAATACAAAATAATTTTTGGAAGTAATAATAAGATTATGGATTCTCGCATTCTGTTTCAAAAGACTTGATTTCAAAGAAATTATGATAGGTTCTGTAGAGATATGAATTACTTTATTAATCTTTTGGTAATAATTCAATAATTTGTTCGAAATATTTTTCAAGCATTTCTCCATTAATTTCTTTGGAATATGGAACAGTCTTTTTAGAATAAAATAAAAGAAAAACACTCTCAAGAAAACCTTTAAGGCCAGTAGTAAATCGTTTTAAAAAGGCTTCTTGAGATGAGTTTATATTTTTGTCTTGGCAAACTTTTCCTTCTCCAATGTCCTGCATTAACCCATGTTTCGTTTAAATAGAAAATGTTTTTATTTTCCGTCCTAATTTGTTTTATTTTTCTGAAGTACTGGCGTCTCCAACATACAATTTCTTCAGAATCAATTAGAATTATGTCTCTGCCCATTTTTTTTCATATTTAATGTTTAATTATTGTAATTCTTTCCACAAATTTCCTCATCTTATTATGGGTACATCGGCATCGTCGATTATAGCTTGTAACACTTGATATACAGTTGGTACTTGCTTGTTCAGAAAAATTAGTGAACAAGCTTACGAATTGCATTTAAAAAAAATTCACGAACGTCGACATTTAAAAATTTTGGTTTCCCATTGCTTCAGATGACATTTCAACTACGGTGACAACATTATTTGAAGGATAATGTTATCTAAAATGGTTGTAGACATTCAATAGTTGAAGACATTTCATTTAGTAACAAATGGTCTAGTTTAAATTTTTGAACTGTTGAATACTTACTAGTTACTTTCATTTTCATTCACCATGTTTATCGAAAACTAAATAATTGAATCTCTACAAACTTGAATATTATGTATATAAAATATCAATTACTTGTCATTATAATATAATTATCCCTTTCTATTACGGTTACGGCTATGAGCGGCGTTAATTTTTTTAGGTACTCTGATATAACAATGATAGATAGTAAAATAATACGATAGTCCGAGAAATGTATTAGGTTATATTCTGAAGTCGTCGAAATCAATTTAAAATCAATTAAAAATCTTGAAGATTTACAGCATCTACTGAACTTCGATTTGCATACTAAATTAAGTATTGTCACAAAACATTTCTGAGAATTTACTCTAGCTGGACGTTTAAATGAAGTATATTATACAAAATATCTGTATCTCAAAAGCAAGGTGAAAACAACAGTATTTATTTTTATTTCATATATTTCTAATATTCCTCTTCTTATCTAGGAGATTTAAATGATAAGATAACATAAAGATTTGAATATAAAAAAATGAAAAAATATTTTGAGCTACTAATTTTAACTCAATATAAATAAAATTAAAATGGACTCAATATGAGTAATACTTATATTTTAAGCATACATAATTTATATATAAATCAAATGTATATTACCTGTGGAAATATTTAGCGTAAAAATAATAAAAAGTATAGTGATCCACTGTGCTTTATAGGGAATGCATACCCCATATCTACTAGTTCTCATTTAACGGATAAGTAAGACGTTAAGAAAAACACTTTTTCTTTAAAATTCCGTAAATTTATACTGATTCCCTGGAATATCTACGTAATTATTTAATTATTACTATTATTACATTTTTTAATAGTTAGTAAAAAATATAATTTAGTCGTGAACATGAAACATGTGTGTTTGTGACCTTCATCATATTCAAAGGGGTATTAGGAAAATTACTAAACTTTTGACCAAAATCATTCACTTTTTTAATTAAAAATATAAAAAAAGGATCATTGCCATGTATATCTTAAACCAGGTTATTAAATTATTTTTTTTTAATAAAAACTATTTAATAGGTATACTTAGTCGACAGAAGATTGTTAATTTGTGCTTAGCGTTCTTAGTTTCAAAAACAATTAAGCGCTCGAAATTTAAAACAACGCTTTTATTTTTTTCTCAAAAACTGTATGGTTTTCACAAACTTAAGGTATTTACTAATGGCAAACTGAACAGAAAAATTGTTTTATTGTATTCATTTATTGTTTTTAATATATTTTTCACTAATTTAATATTTTGTTAATGCAATAGGTTTTATTTTTTACTTACCATCTGTGAAAAGTATTTTCACCAAACATATATAAAAAAATAGAAGGTTCATGGTCTAACTGATTGCAATTTACTGCTGTGTAGTATTTGTTGGATTGATTTATAATTTACATGATGACTCTTGTTATCATCATAAGTAAATAAGTTACGTTTAAAATTTACAACATCAAGGATTAAGAAAATTTGTGAGAACTGAGTCAGATTTCAAGAACATATTTTGTTGTATACGGTGTGAAACAAAAATTTGGAATCCTTTAAATGTCTCAGAAATGCTCTGCATGATGAGAATCGCAATGTCATGTTTGTTTTATTATGTAGGTATTCAATAAAGAGGGTACCTACATAAATCTATTTTGCTTATTATTTAATCTTGATAAACTTTACAATATAATTTCTTGAGTTTGGTTAGGTATGGGCAATTATTTAAAATAAGAGCGCATCATGGACCCTCCTGAACCTTGAATACTAAAAATGGTAAAAGAAAATGGTGTATTTTAAGATCAATAATGATACATTTTTTTAAATGTCAATTTGGAAGGTTGATAATAATACACATTTTTTAATTTTTATATATCCTAAAAAAAGTATCATTTAGCTTTCAAATGCAAGAATATATACATATATTATTTTAATAAAAAAAGAAGTTATCTACATGCAGCTACGTTATCTTTTTAAAAATTTCAAAGTACCTACCTTTTTGGATCTAATGAAGAATTTCTAACAAATTCACATCTTCTCTTTTATGAAATACGAGGATATTCTGAATATAAGTGACTTAGTCAAAACTATTTTTGTTTACATGGCAAAATATTATTCAGGTATTTTCTAAAAATTTTTACAATAACTAGTGCTTTAAATTAAATGTGTATCTGCTACCTCTTGTTGATAAGTATAAAATTAATAAAATTAAATAATTTAATGTCTTTTTACAGTCGGTAACAATGAATAACTAAATTGCATTGGACTAGTCTAAGTATAATCAATTCATTTTAGTCGCTTTACAAAGTTGTCACAAGATGTAATGATATAGATACTCGTATTTTGAATCTTATTTTTTTTTACTTTGTGGCAATGGGTTGTAACACTCCAAAATTGTTAGGTTGAAGCATCGGAAGGTTCATTTACTATCCAGCTATATCCAAATGTGGCATTCACTGAATTATATTTTAAATCGTTGCTATTAACTATAAATGGTTTAGTGTAGTTTTGATGGTTTCTGCTAAGTTTTTATGGTATTGATAATAATACGAAAGCGATATCAAACTTCTAGAATAAGACTAAATAAAAAAATTCAATCATAGTGTGAAATAATTTATTGTGAAGGGAATTACAAATTAACACCTCAAATATTTGACTAGTATTTTGTAATTTTCCTTATCCAGTGTCGATATTTTGCAACATTGGTATAGACACCTGGATATTGTGACCTGCCACAGCCGTAACCCCAAGATACAATTCCATGCAGTTTCCCATTGGCACGAAGAGGACCTCCTGAATCTCCCTGTAAATAAAATTAAATATACCTAAATGTTAATCAATACCTAGTGAACAATAATGGCGACACTGAACCACTCAAGGCTGTTGAATCATAATTTGAGAATTTAAGTTTACTAGTACCTTGTTGGGATTCGAACCCAAAACCCCGGTACAATAGTTTGAACCGCTGTCGACTGGTATAAATAACCAATAATTTTTCTTTTTTGAATAAAATTTCCAAAATAAGAAAAAGCTAATAAATATTATTATATTTAACTCTCAAATAACTTAATACCTAAAAGGGAGAATACTGAATTAATGTAGATTAAAAAAACTATGTTTAATATTTAAGTTGTTAAAAATCCAAAATAGTATTTATATTTAGTATATATCTAAATAATTTTATATACCTAGTTTACGTAACAAATGCCATTCACTCTGTAGACTTGCACAAAACTTTTTAAAAAATGAGTAATTATATTACATCGAATAATTATTATAATCCTTACCTGACAGGAGTCCTTTCCTCCTGACCCAATATAACCCGCGCAAAGCATACCACTTGTAATCATTTCTTTTGGATACAGACTTTTGCAGCGATCATTAGTAATAATTGGAACAAATACTTTTTGTAAGGTTGTTGTTATTTCTCCACTCTCCTACAAATATAAAATATTCATAATTCGAAAATACGTCAATAAAATTAAGTACAAAGAATTGGCAACCAAAAGCAATCCAAAATATGGAATTAGGTTGGATCATCGTTGATAAGATTCATCTTTTAATAGCGACCATGGTGTCTGTCGTGGAGACCTGTCTAATGTCAGAAGCTTCCATTTTTACCAACCCATTGATATTAATCCAAAATTTCATCCTCTGAGAAAACGTATTACTAGTAGGGATACATCCAGTTGAGAATATCGTTCCAGTCAATTCGATAGTAACGTACCGGCAGTAGTGGTTGTACCTCCAGTTTGTTCCAGAGGGAACTCATTATTGGCCGCTCTTTCGATTATCTGGCCGTTTATTATGATCCGTATTATTTTACTGTTTAAGGTTTCGCCTATTACATTTAAAATTTTTGCTAAATCTATATTCAGTAAAATAGGTATAGAATATTTTATTAAGACCCAATATCTAACTCAAAACCGGCAAAATAACAGGTGTTTTTTGAATGTTTGATTTCTTACAAAAGTTTTAATTATTGACTATTAGTTTAATAAAATTTCATTTTTCATGTATCTGTGAGAAACAATTTGGTTTTATTTAATATAATACAGTAATAAACAGTAACTTACGCTTGTGCAACCCCATCCACTGATTAAAGCAGCCGTTCCAGGTATGAGAAAATCATTTTGTGCTGCCAAAGTAATGGGTAATATTGTTTTCGTAAAAATTATGGGAGTGGAAACCTGAAAAATTAAATTGATGAATATTAAAACCTTCATTTTATTGTTTTTTATTATTTGTACATCTGTTTATTAATTGTAAACATCTGTTTATCAATTATACAAAAACAACTGATTTACATTACAATTGCATGAATATATAATTTTTAAAAGTAATCTTTTACTTACTTTACACTTAAATTTTGGACCTAGGATAGATATTCTTACCTTTAAAATAGCAATATCATTGTTTATAGTGCGACTATTATAATTTTCATGAATATGTATTGAACAGATTTGATATACTGTTCCCCCTGTTTTTACATTACTGCTACCAGCCATTATGCTATAAGATTTAGGACCATCAGACCTAAAAAAATATATACCTATATAAATAGTGTATTTAATAATACAATAAATAAGCTGAAGGTCACGGAACGTGTTTGGGGATTTTACTTTGGATCTAATAATTGATTTTTCTGAATACTACTATTTTTTCAAACCAGCTACTAATTGCTGAATTTTCTGTATTTTTGCGAAAGACGCTTTTTTAAAGTAACAATTAATACATCCTGTAATATGTACTCTTTACTAGAATCAATTCAAAGCGAGCCGTCAAAACAAATATACTTGATCGGCACGTGATCTAGAGATGCTCAGATTCCTATTGTTCAAACGATAGCCATAGTGAGAATTTGTACTACCTATCTGTTGTTTCCACGTTCCTGTCTAAAAACGAGATTACAAACATTTACACATTAACAGTAACTTTAGTAGTGTTTCCTGTCTGGATTTCGGTTTCACTTGCACATTTTCCTTTTATTTATTTTTAGAACTTAAACTAAATTACGCTTCTACTTTGATTACTTAAGAGTCGTTAACTTTATAGACTTAAAATAGGGACACAAATTTTACTTTAGCGTGTGTGATGAACTGATGAACAATGACATTTTTGCGCGAAGTGTATGTGTCTAAATATTTTTGTTTTTGTAACCATAGTCAAGTGTATATGAAATCACTCTGTATTTCTGACTAAACTTTTTGTAACGAGAAAATTTGCTATCCAACTTTAAGATGAGGCTTTTTATTGTAAACAAACATGATATTAAAGAAGAAACGACGATTTATTATCTTGTGAATTTTGTGTTCAGTAGTAAAATCACGATTCTCAGGTAATTTTATTTCGGACCAAAAAATGTCTTATGATGGACTAACAGATGTTCAGAGGGGAAAAATTATTGCTCTCATTGAACAAGGAATGCCCCAAAGAGATAGTAGGCGTTACACAGGGTGTTGTATCGAAAACATATACAAGGTACTTGGAACTAAGAACTCTCAAGAACAGGCCCAGACAAACTCGCCAAAGAGTCACAACTGAACAACAGAATCGCTCTGTGTGCCAAATTGCTAGAAGAAATTCCAGTGTTTCTCATTAAGAGCTACAACGACAACTTTTGGAATCTACAGGTGTGAACGTTTCAGTTGAGACCATAAGAAAAAGTCCTCGCGCTCGAGGGTTGTACAGTAGGAGAGAGTTACGGGTCTCACAATTATCTAGGCAAAATAAAATTGACCGGCTAAATTGGTGTCTTCAACACCAAAATTAAACAACTGAAAATTGGCAAAATGTTTTTTTTTTCGGATGAGACCCGAATTGGCCTATGATAAGATGACCATCGAATTCGGGTTCTCAGAGCTCCAGGAAGACGAGAGAGACTCCAGGCTGCGAGAACTGTCCCAAGATATAATGGAGGAACTAAAATGTTCTAGAGAGGTATTATGCTGGGAGCAAAAACTCCATTGTTACCACTTCAACAAACTTTAACCGGTCGGAGGTATGTTGATTTAGTGCTAGAACCTAGGCTTTGGAGAGCTACAATTGGGAATAATTTTATCTTCATGGACGATAATGCACCTCCCCACATCAGCATAGTGACTAGAGAATGTCTTGAAACGGAAGGTGTCACAGTTTTAGACTGGCCTGCATGTTCACCAGACCTAAATACTATTGAACAGTTGTGGGACCAGCTTAAAAGAAGGGTTGGGCTTGTCGAAACAATTCAGGAAATGTCGCACGCCTTATTGATGCAGCATTAGCGGAATGGGAAAGCATACCCCAAGAAAATGTTGGCAATTTAATAAGAATCATGCCAACGCAAATAGAAGCTTGCTTAAGGGCTAAAGGTGACAATACGGATTATTGAAATTACCAATTTTCTTTTGTTTTTCTTTTTGAGCAATAAAAATTTAAATCTCATTTCGTTTCATAAACCAATAAAAATACTGTTGCGTTTATTTTGCTAACTAAGTAATTTTTCTTATTGATATATGGGTTATTTTTCATTAAAAGTTTTTGGTAAGTACTGAGTTTTATTCATACATAAAAAAATGTCATATATCTCAAAAATTATGCAAAATAATAGGTGATTCCATATCAGTTTGGTTGTGTGTATATGTGAATTAGGGGAATGTACAGAGTTCAGACTTATTTAAAGTGAGTGAATTTGAACAGTGTATATAAAATAGGACTGTTACAAAATCCAGGAACGCTTTTAAATGATATTGTTACAAAAGTAGCTAAAAGAAAGGGGGTTGTTGAATGAAGTGTTCGGCGTATAGTCAGCGAATATAAACTTGTTCGTGAGTGTCTTCACCAAAAATTAATCAAAATCCTAATTAATTTGCCTGTACATATGTTTAATTTCGTCATAAGCAAGGCAAATTCATATCATACGACTGTGTCCTGGTGATAAAATACTTTCTATGTACTATGTACAGTAGAATGCGTAATTAAAATTAGGCATGCGTTTTTAAAATCTTGTCGCTCTAGAGCAACAAAGTTGTCATTTGACGTCACTCTTCGGAAAACGTCAATTTTGCGGTGACTTCTCGAAGTGCAAAAACCTTCTTTGCGTAATGATTGTAGAAAAAAATATTTCGACGAAACATGGATAAATGCAGGCCACTGTAAATCCAAGGTTTACGAGGCATACATTTTTGGAATGCTTCTCTTCTGGATTAAACAATCCACTAAGTAATATGCTCTTTAATAAAAAATGCCGTATTACATGGAAAACTCTCTTTTCGAACTTAATTTATTATAAATTATTGATTTATTTCGTCACTTCCTCGTCTTGCATTTTAACGACACTCCGCTCTGCCATTTTATTTACAGAAAATACAAATTCATAAAATTTCGCCTTATTATCCGGCAAAGGACGGAGGCTAATTATTGTTTGCTATATTGCCACTGAATACATTTCATCCGCAGCAATTATCAATTTAGCGCAAATGTTTCTTACAACTCTGCATAGTTCGTCGATAATTATAAGCCACGTGCATAATGCGTACATTTGTTTACTTGAAAAGCCTCTCGGATTTGATTTTAGTACGGGCACTTATGTTTATAAAAAGTGATTATGTTGTACCCAGCCAACTAATGCCAAATAATGAAATATATATACTTAGTTAAAAATATGTCTATTTAAAATATAATAAAAAATAGGTGAATATATTACCCAGCCACACAGTGAGCAGCAGTTAGCACATACGATTTATGAAAAATCGATCCACCACATATATGAGAACCAAATCGTCTTAGGGAGATCTGATAAGGGATGTCTGCAATATTAGCATCTTCTCCACCCACAATACGTCCATCTAAGTGCGGCACATATGCTAGGCAAATAATTATATAAATAATTAACTATGTATTGCGGAGTTAATTTTTGATTAGGATTAACAATAGTTTCATTATTACTGATAGGGCAATACTTAAGTAGATGTTAAAGTTTTTCTTTTATTAAAATCCCAATTAATAATTTATATTAACACTGAAATAATAGGTAAGTGGTGTGAGTCTTATGTAGCTTACCTTTATATATAGTGGTTATATTTAATCGAATAGTTACTATCTACAACTATTTGAAATATGGGATAATACGTGGAAGATACAGTATACAGGATGTTCACGAAAATAGTTCGCTTATTTATGGATGAGGTATAAAAACGTATGCAGAAAAAAAGTGTCTTATAAAAATTCCAAAGTCAGCTGTTTTCAGAGAAATAAATATTAATGTTTTGCATCTATCCAAATATTATTTACCGAAAAGCAACTACAGCCGGCAACATCGCGACACTTGAATAACTGGGTCAAGTTCAATGCTGATAAACAACAGTTTTTAAAAAGTTTTTATTTTAGTACACCTAGATATTTAGCATGGTCAATTACAAAGGTGTTGGGAATAATAAAATAGTGGACTGTATTTTTTGTTTATGTATTACAAACGTAATGATTACAACTGCAATAGAATTACTCGAAGTATATCGCTCTAGCTTCAAACCCAAACATATATATTTTTTAGGTTAAAAAGAACCGGCAAAAATCATAAGAATTCGAAAAACGTCGTGCAGCCTCGCCGAAGAATATAAAGCGCGAATAATTTTAGTTCAAACTAAAACTAAACTGAACAAGGGGATGTAGAAGAGTGAAAAATAGATTCTTGGCCATTATTACACGATCTAAGTGATTTTTACCATAACTTAAGTAATAGTCTACACTTTCCAACAATCTTTGGGACACTGACACAAAATACGGCGTATTGGTTAACTTGTGATTTGAATAATTTTTCACTGAATTATTATTATAAAACGGTCCGATTCATCTGTAAACTAAGAAGATTTTATGATTCATCAGGTAGATAATTTCTTATTTATATGACTTATTTTTATTAAAAGTGTTACCACGTATAAATTTCCGAGCCAATGTTCAACGTGAATTTTTGGGTAAACTAATGATGTTAGAAAAAAATGTATTAGGATATTACCGGAATACGCAGTGTCGAACAACTATTTAGTATATTTTATTGTAAATGGCACGTCCTACATATCATTTAAAAATACGCATTATTCTCGGGGACACCCTATATAATATAAGTATAACGTAGAACATATACATATAGGGTCATAGAAGACACAAAATCGTAAAATTATATAGAACACACACATACACACACACACACACACACACATATACGGTATGATGATAAAATTTGAAACAAAACTTTTAACTTAATTATGGCAACGTGTTTAAGAAAATTCCTTGGACAGGTCAATTTTATTTTTTTAAATAACACTATTGACAAGTAAAATTTAATTTATAATGTCTTTAGTTTTTCCGGGAAGACGTCATATTAAATTTTTATTAATGGCACCCCAATTTTTTTTCTGTTTCTTGATAGAGGTACTTACCACTTGAATGACGGTATAAATAACTTAATAATCTAGCATAAGAATTTTGTTGAGAAAAAGTAATGTTTTTCAGAAAAATTCCAATTTAATTTTTAACTATTTTTATAAAGTGGTTTCCTCCAAAGTATATGGCGATTAAAATTTATAGTAAGTTGCCTGACAAATATAAAAAATTATCTCTTAATAATTTTACAGCAAGTGTTAAGATCTTAGTAATAAGTAGTATTATTCTTTACTAGGGTACTGTGATGATAGCAACTTTCCTGATTCATTCTTTTAGATAATGTTGGCAGTAGTTAAGAGGCAACGATACCGCATGAAATCGTAAATTCCAAATGTTTCGAAAACGGATTGAGATAATGAGATGATTCATAAACTGAGAGATGCAGATTTTTACACCAAAGGGGGGGACGTATTCCTTTTTTTTTAATATTTTTAAAAATTATAAATGTGACCCCTTAATACAGATTTTTTAAATTTACAGTTTTAATGCAACTTTTCTTTTATTTCAACCGCTTAGGAGTAAAACAAAATTAGTCAGTAGATTACGCCTATACACTAGAAATATACAAATCTGTAATCTCGCAAGACTGTTCATACGTTTTGACAGATTATGCTTTCACGCTTGACGTTGACTTCGGTCTAGTACAGGTTTTCGGGAAAATTTGAATATCTTTGCTATTAGAACCAGACCTGTAAAGTGGAAAAGCATTGTTGCCAAAACAATTTTTTTGAAATTGTATTTGTTTCTCTCTTTGTATCATGTAATCAAATCGGAAGAAAGGAAACGTGTTTATAGTAAGTGTCATTGTAGATCTATATGGACTATATGGTCTATAAGAAATCAAATGTTTTTATTTGAAAAAAGTTACGTGATGATATTGGCTCTTTGTTGAGCTGTAATTTTTTTAAATTAATTTAAGAAGTTACGAATTTTAATATAGATATTTTGTATTTGTCTGGTTTCAAATAGGATATTTTATATTTTGTATTACTATTTACATGTTTGTATATCTGTTTATATGGCGTGTTGTCTTTTTGCAAATAATGAAGAAACAGTTGATGAAGTTTTAAGCCAGGCTGCTTTCTTTTTGTCAATATCTGCTTCTTCCAAAATGTCTTCTAAGGCATTAGGCATCATCTTTCTGTAGTATTTGTATATCATGTAAATCTGACTGGGAGACTAATTTCTCGTCTAGCTGCGAAGGGTACGTAAGTGCTTTATTAACATTAATTCGCCACATTATTAACCATTCGAGTAATATATGAAGATTTGATTGCAATATTTGTGATGCATTTTGAGGGTAAGCGTATAAACAGATCCTCTTAAATCTGATGTATATTGGAGATATAAATACTGTCTCAACTCACTACCCACGGAACTCCCGATAATAAAGTTAATTGCAAAAAAATAAAATTTAGATGTGCTACAAAAAGCTACATTTTTTCCACTTTTTGAGTATGCTTTGTTAACAAACCTATTGTAGTCCTTATGTAAATATCATTCTTGGTATTACAAAAGTGCAGTCAACCATCCAATACCTAACCGCTGCCGATTTTGGTATATTCCTTATTTGTGACTTCCCCTTTTACGGTTTGACGTTTTTTTAAGTAAAATTTTTCCTCTTTTGTGATTAGACAAATTTTTACCTGGAACTCGAATTAGATTACGAAGTCGTTACCTTCCGGGCTCTTAAGAAGTCGTCCCCAATATTAATAATACTGGTAACAATTTTCGCTTCAACAAAGAAATTGTGCTGCCTCGTCATACCTTCCCCCTTAAGAAATGGACGATAGTAAGGTGTGTTTCAAAGGTCAGCCCCTTTTGCAAATATTATCAAATATAACATTTATAATTTTGTTGGACTAAACTAACTAACTAAATTCGAAAATTGTAAGAATCAATACAAACATTTTCCAATTTACACAATTTCTTAAAGAAGTTTCGAACTTCGACAATATTAAACTTCAGTTTAGTTGTATATGACCCCGAAAATGGGATAAACCAAATATGGACACTGAGAAAAGATGAAATCAGAAATCAAAACTGAAAGCATAATATCAATTCTGCCTTTAGCATTGTATCGTCAAAGGCTATATTTTTGAAACTTAGCTATGTTGCAATTTAGTGGATGGTAAAGATTCAAGTAATCTGGAGAAGTAACTTGAATTGTTCATTATTATAACCGAATATTTTGGTAATAATTCAATAATTTGCTCGAATTATTTCTCAAACATGTCTTCATTCCGTTCTTCATAATAATGCGCAGTCTTTTTAGTATCAAATAAAAGTAAACCACTCCCAAGAAAATCTTTAATACCAGTAGTAAATCCTTGTAAAAATGCTTCTTGAGACGAGTTTACATTTTTATCTTGGCAAACTTTTCCTAACCGATGTCCTGCATTTTATTGTTTTTTATTTGCCGTCCTAATTTGATTTATTTTTCTAAAGTAATGTTATATCCAACATTCAATTTCTTTCAAATAAATTAGCATTAGCCCATTTTTTTATATTTAAAGTTTAATTGATGTAATATTTTCCAAAGCATGCCTCGTCTTATTATGGATAAATCGGCATTATAGGTTACAGCTTGTAAAACTTGATATAACGTTGGTATTTGATTGTTCAGAACAAAATGAGTGAACAAACTTACGAATTGCATGTCTTTTAAATTCATGAACTTTTAAAAATTTTGGTTTTGGCTTTGGTGAGGTTGCACCATCTGATTTTTTCCTTATATATCCTAGATTTTTTCAGTCACTAATATCATTCACGTTTGCCGAAAATTAAGTAACCTAATTTCTACAAAATTCAATTTTATTTAAATAAAACATCAATTAATTGCGAGCGCCATAGCCATTAAAATATAATTATCCCTTTCTATTACGGTTACGGGTATGAACGGCGTACTCTGATATACGAGTAACTGCGAAATATAGTAAAATAATAGTATAGTTCGAGAATTGTATTGCTTTATTCTAAAGTCGTCGAAAACAATTTAAAAATTATCATCACAAAAGCAGGGTGAAGAAAACAGTGTTTATTTTTAATTTATGTATTTTTAATATTCGTCTGCTTAGCTAGGAGATTTAAATGATATGGTAACATAAATATTTGAATATATTAAAACATTTTTTAATGAAAAAATATTTTGAGCTACTAATTTTAACCCAATATAAATAAAATTAAAATGTAATCAATGGGAGTAATACCGATATTTTAGGCACACATAATTTATATATAAGTCAAATGTATATTACCTTCGGAAATATTCAGCGTAAAAATAATAAAAAGTATAGTGATCCACTGTGCTTTATAGGGAATGCATACCCCATATCTACTAGTTCTCATTTAACGGATAAGTAAGACGTTAAAAAAACTTCACACTTTTTCTTTAAAATTCCGTAAATTAATACTGATTTAATTTTTGTCACTCAGTCCTAATATATTAAATACCCTCGAATATCTACGTAATTATTTAATTATTACTATTGTTATATTTTTTAATAGTTAGTAAAAAATATAATTTATTCATTTCATGAAACATGTGTGCTTGTGACCTTCATCAGATTCAAAGGGGTATTAGGAACATTACTAAACTTGTGACCAGAACCACTACACGTTATTTAGAATAATGGGGAAAGGGTGAAGAATTTTTTTTTAGTTAGTTATTAAAATTATTTAATATTACCGTGAAAAAAGTGTTTGCATCAACCTAAGATTGATTAACAAACATACATTTTTTTCTTTTAATGTACGTTTTTTTTAATAAAAAATGAAAAAAACATTGTTAATTTGTGCTTAGCGTTCTTAATTTCAAAAACAATTAAGCACTCGAAATTTTTTCCTTTATATCTTTTTCGCTAAAAATGTATAGTTTTCACAAATTAAAGTTATTTACTAATTGCAGGCTGAACAAAAAAATATTTTATTGTATTTACTGTTTTTAATATATTTTTCACTATACTAGTAAATAAGTTACGTTTAAAATTTGCAACAAAAAGGGTTAAGAAAACTTGTGAAATTTACAGATAATATTTTGTTGTGTATTGTGTGAAACAAAAATATGGAATCCTATAAATATCTCAGAAATGCTCTGCATGATGGGAATCCCAATGTCATGTTTGTTTTATCAATATAGGTAATCAAAAAAGTGGTACCTACATAAATCTATTTCGTTTATTATTAAATTTTGATAAAGTTTGCAATATAATTAATATATATATATATATATATATATAATAATATATATACATTACTCTCCAGATTAGCTTGTCTATTCACGAGATCAAAAAGTATTTCTAGATCTATTAAGCATATATGTTTCTAACTAGTTTTTCGATAATAATAATAAAAATAATAATAATAAATTTATTTCAGTATTACATATTAACTATTGTGACCAACAATATTTTTTTATTATTTATTATTTTATTGCTATTATTTTGTTATCTAATGTCTAAGACAATACTTTCTTGGAATATTTGCCCAGTTGGATAGGCAACATCGAGTCTATGTAAGTGAATATTGGAACAAGCACTCTAGCTTAAAATATAATATTGAAGTCGTGTCTCTACTAGCACTAGGTCTACTATTTTTGTCAATACATTTCTTAAATATTTGCGTTTGTATAATAATATTCTTCAATTTTTAATGATATGTGTAACATGATTGCCCCACCTATAGTTACACATAAATTTTTGATATTATTGTTCAAATCCAATTAAGTGTAGTACAAAGGCATGCCTAAATATCAAACGACGATGGTACCTGCAATATTGAAGTTTTAAACGTGACGCCACTGCATATCTTTATTCAAAACAATATCAGATCTGTCAACTACAGAGATTACTACTACAGGAACCTGGACAATAGTTGTAGGACCAGCTAAAATCTACTAATGAGTATATTCCGAAAATAAAAAGAATTTGCCGAAAAATAAGTTGTGGCGCCCCTAATTAATTTAATTCCAAATTTACACCAAATTCTGCATAAAGAAATATGACAATTAGTTACACAATTTTATATTCACTTATTGTTTGTATTGTGTCTTATCTTTATATGTTACTCATGTTTTTAATCTGTTAGTTAGTAGTAGAAGTAGTAATAAAATGATTGTAGCTATGAGAGGACCAACATACCAGCAGATATTTTAATGTATTTAATGTAACCATACAACGCCTTGTTGGAAACATATTAAATTGTGGAGTCAGAAAGAATGGAACTTAGAGTAAGTGGCGAATCTTAATCAAAAAATATTAAAATTGAACCTAACATTCTCAAATTAAATTTTCTTTTAGACGTTTATTGGATCCTACAGTTAATCAAATAGATTTAGGTATTTGTGTTGATGTGATATTTCTCATTTAAATTGCACCATAAATCATCTGTAAATAACCGTAGTAACTATGGCAAATAATAATTATAACAGTGGTTCTATAAGATTTTGGGGTTTTCTATATAGAGTAAAATAATAGGAAATAATTAGAGGTAATTAACTTATTAATTAGAAGATAGTTTATAAATGTAAAAAATAAAATATATTTATCTTAAAATTCTATGATATTCCCAAATTTTTCAAATGTTTTTTTTGACAATTCGAAAAGTTTTGGAATGTCGTGGAATTTTAACCTAAGTATATTATATCATTTACATTTGTAATAGATAGATTCGACAAAAGTAATGGTTGAAACAATCATTGTGATAAAACATATTTATTATTTATACAGAACAATAATAGGATTTTAATTTTAGTGGTTGCAGTACCCAAAATAAATCTTTTATTTGTTTAAAGTTTCTCTTTAGACATTAAACGGAAAATTTATTTATCATCTATCGTCAATATACCTGTACTATTACGATTTTTTTAAAAGTTCAGTAGAAGTATTTTATATTTTAATATATCTTAATTAATTAACTTTTTAAAGCAATCATTGTTTAAAAAAGTAATAAAAATGACAATAAATAGTCAATGGCTCATATTCATTTATATTTAATAAATCAAATTTTACAGATAAAATTATTTTATTATTAATTTATTAATCTTTACAAGGTGCTCCAATTTTTTAGTTTGGTTCTTAAATAATTATTCTGAATATATTTTAAATAATTATTTTAAAGAGCATATTTCAGATACTTGTTGAATATGTCCTAAAAATATAAATAATTTTATTCCGGATTCTATTTGTTTAAATTTTTGTTTTTTGAAAATTAAACAGTGTTTATTTCATGAGAAAAATTGTAATTCTTATAATTTTGTGACGTCACTTATCCAATTTAGGTATTTTTCAACACTAGTGTAGACACCCGGAGACCACGGTCTAGCACATCCGTATCCCCACGAAACAATTCCAATCTGTACACCTTTCTGAACAAGAGGACCTCCTGAATCTCCCTAAAAATGAGTTCATAAAATTACACTATCAATCTGATTTATTGTATATTTTCTAAGAACAAAATACGTTTAAGTTTAATTTGTCGAAAAAAAATCAGTCTGCTTTCGAAGGGCTGTGGGCTCCCGTCTCACCAAAGAGAAACCCTATGTCCTATTTTTTATGAAATAAGAAATTAATTTCAATTCTAGTTAGTAGTGACGTTTGATAATAGTCACTGCGAAAGAGTTACTAAGCCTACAAAGAACACGAGACAGTCTATGTTGGTAATAGCAAGGAAAAAATTGAAACCAAATTTTATTTTTGATTGACTACTTACCTAGTGTAACAAAGCATTTTACGAAAAATTGACAATGAATTACGACGTTGTCAAGTCGCAGGCTTTTTTCTCCATTGGAAGGATATACTGTAATCGTTTTACTTCATTTTAATAAATATTGTTGCGTGCATTGTATTAGTATATTTTACATTACTGTTTTGTTTATAAATTTTAAAGAGAATTGAATACAAAACGAATATTGAAGTATATTGGTAACGTTGATTTGGCAATAATTTGAAGTATTACCAACGTTTAAAATTTAAATTCCTCTGTCCATTAAGTAAATGTCAATCGTATTACACTTTGTTTGTTATTCTGTTAACTATAAAAATAACAAAAATGACATCGCCAGTTTATCGTAAAATAGTTATATCATATTATTTCTGTAGCTTGTTCAATATTAAAGGTACTAATTTTCATAAAGAAAATTCTTAAATAAAAATCAAACTATGTTCTTACATTTTTTAAGAGAAGACGTTTGGGTCCAAGTTTTGAACAAAAAATCACGCGCCCATATTATACTTTTTAGTTTTTACCTGACAGGCGTCCTTCTTTCCTACTCCAACAAATCCGGCACATACGTGGTTATTGTTAATCTTTGCATCAGAATAGAGAGTCTGGCATTTATAAATAGAAATAATTGGAACGTCCACTTTCCTCAAAGATTGGCTGGCCATACCACCATTCTCCTTAAAATCATTTTAATCAGCTTAAAAATGTACATGAACAGATGATGCAGACAGAGTCTTCAAAAAAAGCTAATTACTAATATTGTTAAAAAATAAGAAGACATTTTATAATGGTCTTACTCTTATACACACATAGAGAACTCTCGCTTACTTCATTATAATAACCTGACCAAGCGTGTGCTACATTTCTGAGAAAAGTTGTTAATAATGGGAAAAAAATCAGAAAATTAATTAAATTACTTACTCTCACGTGTCCCCATCCTGAAACAGTAGCATATGAGTCGGTTAAAAGTTGATATGATGCATTTGGTAAACGAACAGGTGCAACAGATTTTGTGAATTTCAGAGGATGACATAACTGAAAAGTTATATGGATTATTTTTTGAAAGAGAAAATTGTAAAATTTCATAATAAATATGGAAAGATAAATAATACTTATCTTGAATTTCCACAGTCATCCAAAGCGTTTTAATATTTTTTTAAGTCTACCTAAGTTACGGTATCTGACAATACCATTTTCCAAGACAGATAGAAGTTTGACAGATACCGAAATCTAGGTAGACTTAAAAATATATTAAAATGCTTTAGAAGAATGTGGAAGATAAGTATAATTTATCTTTCCATATTTATTGTGAATAATTTCCACAAAGTAAGAGTTGCAACAATTAATATAATGTAAATCTTCATTTTCTTCTAAAGTAATATTGATAATTTCTCAGCAACACAGGAATCTCAGTTATATAAATATAAATTAAGAATGTAAATACCCGTAAACCTTTCATATTTTATAGCTTAACGGGATAACATAGAACTGCTCCTCTATTATTGAAATTATTGAAAATTTTTATCCCAGCTTCCTCTTTTTTGTCCCATATTACCTTAGTAAACGTTGGCTATACCCTATACTTTTTATTACAAAAACCGTTGCGCATCATAAAGTAGGTGATTAAACTTTTTACGTCACAACCGTAAAGCGTTGCCTAATCAATATAAAAGTAGAGAAAATCGCTAGAGTAGTAGAAAAATACTGTTCTTTTAATCCCCTGCGTAATTCGTCTTTTTTCCATTGGAAACCTACATTTCCTAATAATTTCCACAATTAAGTACTACACCCCTTGAATAATTTCATGTAATGTTTGTCATAAAGATGTAAAGGTAATAGTGTTAACATCGTAATCAGTTTGTCTAACAGTACAATATTATTTTAATACGGGTTTCATGGACTTACTTTCGGAGTTAATTAATGTAAAGTATGGATTACTCAAGAGTAAGTTTACAATATGTGATCCACAAAATTTAACAAAGATATGTACAGGCAGTATAATTGAAATAGTTATAAATGTATGCAAATAATCACGTTTATATTTTTTCATTATAATTTTGTATGAATGCTCGTGAGCATTTGTTTAAGTTTCGGCTAGGTTCGATTCGTTACTTATTTCAGAACAATTTGAGTAGTTGATGGTACTGTGACGTAATAGAAATATTGTACATGACGTGATCAGGTTTTGTAGTAAATGGAATATATCATCATGACCGTAACTCTTTTACTATTTATTATTTAAGCTTTAATTTATAATTGTAAGTTTAACGTTTCCTCGTATAACAATTTTTATGCGAATAGTTAAGTTGAATATGATAACTTTTTACAATATAATCGGTATATATATTTGCTAAAAACTATTGCATAATCTACCACTTATTTGAATAATTAGTATATAGCTCTAGACAAGACATAAAAGTCAGTCATCACAAAAGTAATTAAGTAAATCATAGCAAGAAAGTGAATGATAGATACAAGTTAATCAAATAATTGATGTCAATTAGAATTCTACCAAGATAGCTATTGGACAAATTGAGTTAATAGTCGTAATTTTTAAATATCATGCACAGTCTAAAAGCAAGTGACTTATTTGAGAAGATGATAGAACAAACTGTCAAAATTGTCAAAACTTACATTTACGAGGCAATTAAGATTGTCCATACTACACTGTTTATTATTTAATGTAAAGTTCTCAAAGAACCACATGCCCATTTATTTTTGAATTGGCTAATTTAGATATAATACTTATATACAAGAGAACATGCAATTGCATTTTAAATTTTTTTTTAATCTCTATATTTGGTTATTTTAAATGTTGAAGAATAAAAATTTACTGAAAGTTTGAGAAGCAGCCCTATCATATACAGGTATAAACCATTTGAAAAGAATTTTTTCATTAACATTTGTCATAAAGAAAGATCAATTATCAAATTGTTCAAAGAAAACCCAAAAAAAATACAGCATATTTTAAGAATTCCCCCCTCTTGGAGTACATAGTATTTTACCTTCATAATTGCGATGTCGTTAACCATAGTTTCTGAATTATAGTGAGAGTGAGGGTAAATCTCGCAAACTGGTACATCAACACCTCCTCGACTTACATAAGTTGATCCAGCTTTTATCCCATAATCACTGTCACCTATACTAAAAGTTTTTACATTTTGATGAAATTAGATTTAAAATAATTTATTAAATATATACCATAAGCTTAAAGACATTTCAAAAATAAATAATTAATGAACAGGAAATTAAAAAGGTCTTATAGGTTGAAAAATTTATTATGTGACACAAAAATGTGGTAACAGTGCAATTACTCTCTGGACACAAACCCCTGACAAAAACAGATAAATGTCCTCTCCTATAAAATACCCCCGATACAAAATTCCCCTGCACACAATTTCCTGTATAAAATTAATTATCTATAGTCCAGACTATGCCAGATTGGTTAGGTTTGGCAAGGTTTGTATTCAATATCAGTGGCAAAAGAGAAACTGTCTCGAGGTTATTACACGGGACAATTGTGTGCGGGTAAATTTTGTATCGGACGTATTTTATACAAAAGGGTAAATATCTCAGGGCTTATTGTCGGGAGGTTTTTGTTTAGGGATTACCTTTTCTAAAAGCAAAAAATTTAGTGCTACTACTTAACAATATAAGTTTTTTTTTGTTTATTTTTGTAACTCTGGAACTTGTCACTACGAGATGCTATTTGGAATATTCAAGTATTTATACCGGTTACTTATAGTACGTCCAATAATTTCGTTTTCAATAAAAATTGTCTTATAAATGAAAATAGTCCTTTTCAATTTCACGATAGATAGATTTCAATAAATATAAAATATTGATTCTTTAGTTTATGTTACTTTTACTTACAAACAATGAGCGGCTGTTAGTATGTGATAATTGCTAATAATAGACCCCCCACAGATATGACTACCAGATTTTCGAAGAGAAATTTGGTAGGGCAATAACCGAATGTCTACCATGTCTCCACCCACTATTCTTTTTCCCAATTTTTGTGCATCTTCTACTGCATTTTCGCGTTCATGCGAATAGTCTTCTTCTGTTGAATTCTCTAGATAGTCTTCTTCTTGTTCAAGTGAATACGATTTTTCTTGTTCGAGTGAATACGATCTTTCATCTTCGAGTGAATACGGTTTTTCTTGTTCAAGTGAATACGATCTTTCTTGTTCATGTGAATACGATTTTTCTTGTTCAAGTGAATATGATTTTTCTTGTTCAAGTGAATATGATTTTTCTGGTTCAGCTGAATACAACGGATAGTCTTCTTCTTCTTCTTCTTCTTCAAATGTATTGAACGGATATACACCTATTTCTTTTATTGCATACCCTGAGTAATAATCTTCTTCTGAATAATCACTATTCTCTGATGCAGGTATTTCATTTTGCGCTGTTAAAACAAAAATCATACTTACTACACTTTGAGCTCTACATATTCCATAAATTAACATGTAGATTTATATGTGTTTTTTAATAAGTTTAGATAACATTTTGAATTTAATTATATAATTATAGGTGAATAAAATGGTCAAATTCAAAGTGGTTTCTGTAGAAGTTTTTGAACCTATCATAAGTAGTAAAGATAATTCCATGCCAGATTCTCCTGTCTTCAATGGACATGCCTGGTTTAAGGATGAATCCAAAAATGATGGGAGACCTTTAGTGAGGATATTTATGATACGTGACTAAATTCCCCCTAGGACAGCATTACTTTTTATAACATGGGTTAAACTATACAAAAAAATATATTCCGTCAGTGAGGTATTTTACAGACTCTTGGATTTACAACGGAATCACATTATTCTAGGAATGGTCCAGAAGCGTGGGTTAAGGTTGACAAAAATAGCATTATGGTCAGTACGGAACTACTGATAGGTCGTATTGGCAAAATCTTAATCTACATTTATTCGACTCTCATTTTCCTTATTACAAAGATTCACAATTTTAGGAGGGTTAAGCGGAAAGAGTGCTCGTGTTTAATTTTAGCTGGAAACCTTAGTTTGCGGCAAAATCAAGGCCAAAAATGTAATCAATTTACAATAATGTCAAAAACTATCTGTATATTTACGTCACGAGTGAATTTTAAAATTTAGTGCAAAATCGTGATGTAATTAAAAAATATCTAATATAATTTATTCGAAACTTATTATATTGTAAATATTCAATTTAAAAGTAGTAAGTAAAGGTTTATTCGCTTATCTTTAAAGATAACTTAATTTAATATTTTAATGTGGCACTTTTATTTTTATAAATATATTTGATAAACCTTCACAAATTGTTTATTTCTAACAAAATTATGAAAATAAATATTTAGTGGTAATATTACTTACTTCTTACATTGGCTAAGAGGACCAAATAATAAATTAAAAATAATAAAAAGTACTTCATTACCGATGTGTCTTCTGTACTATTGCCTTTATAAATTAATATTAACTTCTTAGTTTTCTGTTCCCAATGAAAAGACACCTACTTAAAGGTAATAAAATAAAAACAAAGCAGCAAACAAAAATCATATTGTTTTATAATTAAATATTAATTAGCAGAACGCATGAAATAAATTATATTCACGTTGTTTAAATAAACTAACACTTACCTAAGAACAAATCTATATAATACTTTAATTATATTTTTTAAGCTGTGTTTCTTTATAGTAAACCTGTTTTCATAGTTTCCTTTTATCTTTTTGCAAACATCGTTCTAACTCAAAATGCAGGATATTTCAAGTCAAGTGATAAACACGTTTATATCTGTCAAGTTTCTTCCACTAACTAGCTAAAGTAACTTGTTTCTTGTGACCGAAACATTTTGTTATAGCTCATCATTTTTCTTTTATAAGGGACACCCGGATAAATTCCAAAATCTGGCAACCCTGTTTGTGTGAGTTGCAGTGTAGTATAGTATGTCTTGAAAGTGACATTTTTTTCCGATTCTTAAAATCTTCGTCCAATTGTACATTGTGTTGTAATAAAGCGTATTAAAAATGGAATTAACGCGACGAGAAAGCGTACGTGCTATGATTTAGTTTAGTTTTTGAATTTTGGTGGTGAAGCTCTGTCAAAAACAAAAATGTATTTCTGGTTTCAAGAATTTAAAATTGGAGTTATTTCGCTGCCAGTCATATGGACATACTCGAAGATACTGCGGCAAAGAACCCAGATGCGTTAGATGCACTGGAAAACACCTAACAGTCGATTGTGATAAACCAAGGAACGCAAAACCAAAATGTGTAAACTGTGGTGGAGAACATCCGGCAAGTTACAGAAACTGTATCGTTGCAAAGGAGATGCAGAAATTAAAGAATAATAATCAAAACAAAAAAAATATTAATAAGAATCTACCAAGACAACCACAAAGAGAACAAAGAAGAATGAGTGAAATTCCAACTCCAGAAGAAAGAAAAAAGACCTTTAGTCAGGTACTATCTAGAAACGAAGAACAAAAAAACGAACAAAACAAATCAAATATAGAACAAACTCTACAGCACATACTAGAGAAACTATCCAATCTGGACGAAAGAATAACCAGAATAGAATACAGCACCAAAGGAGCTATACCAAAAAGGTTTCTAATGGCGGTAAATAGTCTACGAATCCTAGAATGGAATGCTAATGGGCTATTACAGCATCAATTAGAGCTGCAAGCCATATTAGAGATAGAAAAAATTGATATATGCCTCGTTTCTGAAACACATTTCACAAACGAGTCATACGTTAGATTTAAAGGATATAAAGTGTATCATACCATACATCCTGACAATGACTCCAAAGGAGGTAGTGCAGTCATAATAAAAGACAGTATTAATCATTACCAAGAAATGGATTACAAGACAAGAATAATACAAGCTACATCAGTAAACGTAAGAACAAAAACTTATGAGATAATTGTCACGGCGATCTATTGTCCGCCCAGGCATACTATCAAAAAAGAACAATACATTGAGTTTCTAGAAACACAAGGCTGTAGATTCATCATAGGGGGTGATTTCAATGCCAAACACACCCATTGGGGATCAAGGCTCATTACAACTAAAGGAAGAGAACTCTTTAATGCAACTAAACAGTTGAATTGCGAAACCTTATCAACAGGAAAGCCAACATATTGGCCTACCGATCTGAATAAAATTCCAGATTTGATTGACTTCTTCATAACAAGAAATATATCAGTAAACTACATTCAAGTAGAAGAGGCATGGGATATGAACTCTGACCACTCTCCCATCCTACTTACACTTAGTGACTCAGTCATACAAAGGCAAAACCCTCCAAGTCTTGTCAACAGGCAAACAGACTGGCGGAGTTTCCAAATTCTGCTGGAAGAACAAATTAATCTCTCAGTAAAACCTAAAACAAAAGAAGAGATAGATAAGGATGTCGAGTTACTGAACAACTGCATCCAGCAAGCTGCATGGGACAGTACCCCTAATTTAATTGCAAGAACAAAGGGCAATAACTACCCAAAGGAAATAAGAGAACTGATTCGCGAAAAGCGCAAGTTAAGACGGAAGTGGCAACAAACTAGAGCACCAGAAGACAAAACTAGATTGAACAATGCCACCCAGCAGCTGAAAAGGGATATTCAGAGTATGAAGAATAATGCTATAAGCGAATATTTAACAGATTTGACAAACGACAAAAATACAGATTACTCATTATGGAAAGCGACTAAAAGACTAAAAAGACCAATTGTCCAAAATCCACCAATCAGAAATGAAGATGGAAGTTGGGCTAGAAACAATCAACAAAAAGCAAATAGATTTGCAGAGCACCTAGCAAACACATTTACAGCCAACGAAGGAGAAGAGCAACTAGGTCAAATAATATTAAATCAGAACAATTTGGAAATAACCCTTACTACTCCGAAGGAAATATCCACAATGATCAAAGAAAATATCAATCCGAGGAAAGCACCTGGATTTGACCTAATTACAGGTGAAATACTTAAACACTTACCAAAGAAAGCTATAGTTAAATTAACATATATTATCAATGCAGCCTTCAAACTCAAGTATGTACCTATCTTGTGGAAAGTAGCTGAAGTTATAATGATTCCCAAACCAGGGAAGCCACCAAATGTAGTATCATCTTACAGGCCAATATCTCTATTACCAGTGATATCAAAACTATTTGAGAAAATACTACTGAAAAGATTAAATCCTATACTTGAAGAAAGAAAGTTAATACCATCGCATCAGTTTGGCTTCAGAGAAAGTCACTCTACCATAGACCAAGTACACAGGATAACTGATGTCATAGAAAAATCATTAGAAGAAAAGAAGGTCTACTCCTCTGTCTTCTTAGACGTGGCTCAGGCATTTGATAAGGTTTGGCATGAAGGACTCAAATACAAATTGAACAAACTCTTGCCCAAACAATATGCACAACTATTAGACTCATATATATCACACCGAGCTTTTAGAATAAAGCAGGAAGATGTTTATTCAGATCTAAAAGAAATTAATGCGGGTGTGCCACAAGGAAGTGTGCTAGGACCAGTCCTGTACCTGCTGTACACTAGTGACATCCCTCAGTTAGACAACGATACCATTGCTACATTTGCTGACGACACAGCCATATTGGCCATAGGCAATAACCACGAAGAAGCAGCAAATAACCTGCAGACATCACTTAATAAAATTAATAACTGGACGAAAAAATGGAGAATTACCCTAAACAAGAATAAATCGGTACATGTTAATTTCACAAACAAAAGGGAACAATATGTACCAATCAGAATAGATGATGAACAGATACCACATGCTAACACAGCAAAATACCTGGGACTAACTCTAGACGCGAAGCTTCGCTGGAAAGCTCACATCAAAAAGAAACGTGAAGAACTCGGAATTAGATACAAGAAAATATATTGGCTGCTGGGAAGAAAATCCACTCTGACAATATACAATAAATTATTAATATATAAACAGATCTTAAAACCGATATGGACCTATGGGATCCAACTATGGGGTTGCGCTAGCGAAAGCAACACCCAAATCATCCAGAGATTCCAAAATAAAGTGCTGAGGAACATCGTCGATGCACCCTGGTACTTCCGAAATAGTGACCTCCACCGGGACTTGGAGATGGACAATGTTAAACAGGTAACCACCATATTTGCCAAGAGTCATGAACAGCGACTCTTAGATCACGTGAATGTTGAGGCAATCCAGCTCCTCGACAACACCAACCAGACGAGAAGACTCAAGAGGACAAAGCCATTTGAGTTAGTTATTTAAGTGCCTAGTGTAAAAGCAGAGCAAAGTGCGAAATTTTATACGATAGTGTTAGTGTTATTTTTAGTACAATCTAAGGAACTTCTACTGAGTAAGACCCTTAGTTTTAAGACATCGTAGTAATTTAGGCTAGAATAAAATTGTTCATTGATCGCGCTGATGATCAGATCACAATGATAAGAAATTCCCTACAGGTGTTTCTAAAAAAAAAAAAAAAAAAAAAAAAAAAATTCGCTTGATGATTAACGAAAGGAAGAAAACCGTCATGTAATATATGATGAGACACATCTTTGCACATTTCTCGTGCCTCCATACCCTGCTCATTTGGCCGCGAGAAATATTTGTTCTTGACAGATACCACAAAAACTAGCTAAAATTTAAAAAGAGGAACGTGTCAAAGCAACGCTGAGAAAAGTCAACAACGGAACTTCCAAACACATCTCTGATATTTTTACGATATTGCTAGTACCAAGATTTTAAACAATTACAAACGATCGTAATTTGGAATTTGTTTGTGATTTTGGATAAAACAGTATTTATTTTATAATAAAAAATAATTCTTGTGATGGATTTATACTATTTCATGGTGTAAATACTTAAAGCCATGGTCTAGTACATATATACGGTTGGATTTTTACAATTATACCCATACGTCACTGGTTGTATTAATATTAATAGTATTAAACTATCGATTCAATCTAATAAAAGACTACGAGATTGCTACTACTCCATCAGAGGTATGAGCAGTTAACATAAAATGGAATGTCTTAGATTACCTACCACGTTTTTACTTTTTAGGGAGTCGTTTACTATTAAAAAAAGTCAAATCCAATAATGAATAAATAGTTTAAATAATGTTTACCATTAACTTCGCTAATTAATTGAACCGAATTTTTGTATAAAAATATATAAGTTATTTGCTTATTCAGAAATCTTTGCATCATTACATACGACAACAATTTCGATTTTTATGCAACAAATTCATTTTTCACGAACTCACTCACACCATTCTTTAAATAGATAAGTTTGAAGAGACTGGGTCCATTCACAGCAACAAGCACGAAATAGGACGTCCATTGTAAAATGAAACAACTGAAATTGCAATGAAGAGTCTAAACTAATTTTCCAATAGGATGGTATACCCCATTAGTGTAAGGGTTCTTTTTTTTTATTAAAAAAAATCCATAGTCATAATTTAAAATTAGTTCCACGTATAAAGGTTATCAAAAAAAAAAAAAATATGTATGAAAACTACGTTTTCTTAAATAGAATACCCCGCATGTTTTTAAAATTTAATAAACCTTTTGTCGATCTGATTTCAATGGTATACCACACTCGATGCCTATTATGTTTAATAGATCTACGAGAGATTTATGTTAATTTTTCGGTCGAAATAAAATTTACTAAACTTATCTTGAGAACCATTCTGTATAAGGATATGTGGAAATTATGCACTTACTTCATTTGTAAATAACAAGACAAATGATACAAATTACAGTGTATCAAGTCCATAGAGTACTAGAAGTGTATATACCACACGTATAATGGAAATAAGTACTTTTATCGTGGCCAAACGAAAACGAAACAGAGCCATTATCAGGAACTGCGTCAACATTTTAGAAAAACACAGGGACCTATCGATTTTTGATCAAAGGGGGACACTTTTTTCCGGTATTTTCGACTTCGCTGCTTACACCTCCAAGTGAGGATAACAATCACCCCAAAATATTTAAATGGCATTAGAGGTCGAGTAAGGTATCATTTTAAATCACCTTCAATTCTCTTTACAACAGTCTTTAAATTTTAAAATTTGGCCTAGTACTTTTTTATAAATTATGACGATTTACGGTACCGTTCATAAAAAAGCTAGCTACATTCATCGGAGAAACAGATATTAATAAGAGACTGTGGATCGTTCGCTACTCGCTCACTCATTATTTCGCAAAATTGCAAACGGCGGTCATATTCATCCTCAATAAGTTCCTGCACTAAATGTATTTTACACGGATGGAATTTGTTCTTCTTCAAAATGGTTTGAATGCTAGTTCGATTGATCCCAGACAATGATGCTAATTGCCTTGTACTTAACGTAGGATCTAGATGAACATGTCCCAAAACTGCAACTTGACTAGCTGTATTAACTACAGGCGGTCTATTTTCTCGTTTTTTATTAGCTACATTTCCAGTCTCTTGAATTTTTTTCTCTAGAACATACTTCCTACTGATCTGTTTATCTTGATATTTTTCATTAAATAACTGAGCCGTTACATTTGCACACTTATTGTTCTTAAAATAAAGCGAAATGATATCTACCCTTTCCGTAATGGAATAAACCATGGTATTTAATTTTCAAAAACACAATTAAACAAACCTTCGCTTCGATATACGAATCCACTAATTTCACGTTCTTTGTGTCTCCGTATCGTATCCATTTGTCTTTTACAAATGTGATAAAAAAATTACAAAAACAATGCAAAGTAAGAAAATCAACATTTAAACCATTGGCGTACTCAACGACCCATGTGTCATTTTCACTATTTTGACAAAAATGAAAAATAATCCAATTTTAAAAACTCTTATTAAAAAAAATTTTAAAATGTAATTTTTTAAAAAGTATTCTACCGAATTTTAAAATTTAAAGACTGTTATAAAGATAATTGAAAGGGCTTTAAAATGATGCCTTACTTGACCCCTAATGCCATTTAAAAGCAAAGTAATCTTTGTTAATAATTATGTAATAAAAACAGAAAGTTTGTACCTAACCAAAAAAGGAATTTTTTTATAAAATTGAATTAAGTGTTAATTTCATCACAAGAAATGAATAAGTAATTACCTGCATTCCTGATGTACATCGAAAATGATTTGGAAATTTATTGTGAAGGATTTATATAAATATTCAACACGTTCTTGAAATTATCCATAACCTAGAAACTGACCATGTGTTAATCCATTAAAATAAGTATAAACATGTATTAATATTTACGTAGTAAACTCTTTATAAAAAAATAATAGTGATAGTGCTCCGAATCACAAGGTCATTGTAATATTTTTATTTCCCTTTGCAATCGAAGAGGAACTAATGTGTGTTCCTTATGACAATTGACACCTAAATTTACTTAAGGAATTCAAGACAGGACAATATTTAACGATCTATGCAAGTATCACGTATAACATTTTTGAGATTTATATTTATTAATATAAAAAAATATTATATTGTAACTTCATTATTATAAGTTGAATTATGTAATTAGTTTCACCCCACACTAACATCACATTTTACATTTTCTCTAAACTCACCTTGAGAGATTCAAAAATACTTAATAATCATGAGATATAAAAAATTTTAAAAATAATAAAAAATTAACACTATTTACAATGTATTGCCTGATAGTTATTGGTTCGAATGTTTATAAAAATAAATTAAACATATACCTACATGAGAAATCTGCCACTTTCAAAAAAATGTCAAATAATGCCTCAAGGGCAAAACTCGGGTTACATAATAATTTTTTAAGTATAGTTAATCTTTTATAATTATATGGATAGATTACAAAAAGTAAGGGTAGAAACAGTTAATTTAATGATTATTTTTCTTTTTTTCGTTATTACATAACAAAAGTCTCACGTTTGTTATTTGACGGTATTTCAGATCATTTACGTAAAGTTTCTTCTTTATAGCTCTTATAGGAACAGTAGGTACCTTGGAGTAAAATAATAAAACCAGAGTTTTATTCTAAGATTTTAAATGACTCGAAATACATACTCAAAAACTTGGTTTTTGTTAATGCTCGAAATTAATTTTACTACTTTTATCGAAGCAAAAGTTTTTTTATTTCCTAAACTTTGAGATATGACTTAAAAATTTAGTTAATGAGCTTTATTAAAAAAGATATATATGCTAAGAGCTCTAATCATTCCAATTAAATTTTTAAAAAAATATAATTCCATTAATTTACTTTTTAGCGCTTAATTGCAGTTACAAAATCACCTTAAGAGGTAAGATTGCAGCATAGAAGAAATTATTGAACACAATGTATTTTGTTCACTAAAATTTAAATAAATATTTTCTTTATAAATAAAACAGTTTTCTATTCAACCAATATAGAATGTTTTTATTAGAATGCATTATAAGTAGAAATAAAGTATCAGCAAATTACAAACACAACTGAGGATTATTCAAAGGATTATCATTGAATAGGGGCTAGATGCCAGTATGTTGTTTTATCCATGATCTGAAACGTCCGACACGGGTATAAACTCCAGGATAATCAGCTTCTCCACATCCCTCGCCCCAGGAAACAATGCCAATTAATGTCGCATTTAGTTCGAGGGCTCCTCCTGAATCGGCCTGCAACAGTTTAAACGGAATTAATCAGAGAAGAGCCGTTGAAAATTAGTGCTCTTTATCAAACTTCAAAGCAGACTGATTGATATCTTGTTTTATTCAGATTTATGGCCAACAATGTTTGTTGATTGTTGCGTTTAATTATTTAGTGGAAGTGACTTTGCGGTGTCCTATCTAAATAATGTAATTATTTTTTAATCACTTAATACAGAAATAATTAAGTCGTTCGGATTTGACTTGTAAACTGTGTGAGTTTAACAAAAGTAGATCAATATTTGGAGATATTACTACAAACTTCTAACCCTACAGTGCATACATGGGCATGACATATAAATAAAATTATAATGTAATATAAAAAGTAATATTTCGAACAGGTGCTGCGATCTTTTGTGACCTTCCTGAATAAATACAATACAATTATTTGTGTATAGAAAACTTCATCATCATCAACTTCACTTCAGATTTTGGGCAATAATGCCTGTTACGGTACCCTGTCCATATGTTGATTCCATTTTTTTCTGTTGTCTTTGATCTGTTCGTTTAACTCGTAAATGTTAAATTCTTTCCTAATGTTTTTGTGTCTCTTCTTGTGCATCCTTTAACACCGCTTAAAAATTTGATTTCTTCAGCCTGGATCCTACTTTATTCTTTCTTTGTTGTTGTCCAAACCAAACTTCCGTATGTAAGAGTTGGCACAGTTACAGTTCTGTAGAATTTCAATTGTGTTTGTTTGCTAGTTTTGTTCTTGAACATTATGATTCTTCCACATTTACGGGGGAATTTAATTAATTTTTGTTCGATGTCACGTCTGTAATCATAAGAGATATTGAAAAACTTTTATTTCTTCCAGAACTCCAGAATAGGTATATCTATTTTATCTAATTCAAGTCCGATTTTGAGATAACTAACCTTCAATCTGGCATGTGATCGTTGATTTAACCAAAAAAGTGAAACGTTAGAACTAGAACTTGACAAAATAGCAGTAATAAGAATATTTTTGTAAATTTGTTAAAAACTGTAAATCTACTTATAGTGTTGGTGAGTATACAATACTTGACAAGATGTACATTGCCAACAAACCCGCCAGATTATTTGCCCTACTAGATTAAAGGATATCTTATCTAAAAATTTTGGAGATTTATTCTAGTATGCAACCAGATGGACTATATCAACTCAGTAATCTCGTATTTCAAAGAATAACCGAACCAATTCATAATAATGGAAGAAATATAACAATACATGAATTTGAAAAAATGGGGAGTATCTGTGCTCACGAATTGTCGACTTAGAGTTGTTGGTACTTTACAGAAAAACTAGATATATTTTGTGGAGAATACAATGTGGCAAGACATACTAAAACGTGGCTAATGGTTATATTTTGTTTCGTGCTCAATGTTGGAATAAGTGCTGATATTGTAACGACCAAATTTATCGCCTCGACACATAGATAGTCGTATTTGCGCTCAGATGATGTTCTGGTTGCATATTTAATAGCGTTATCTTATAGAGGGCTATAGTCATTTCAAAATTGCATCCTAAGAATGGTCATAAAAAAATAGAGAGAGAGAGAGGACAGTAGAAGAGGAAATAAGTATTAGTACTGTTAATATTGTGGTTATCACGGTTTTATAAAGTATTGGAGGTTTTTATACTTTACGAAGTAAAAAAAGCAATTTTTTGTAAAACCATATTTTGTTTGCAATATATATAAAAAAATGTTAATTAAATTTTATTTTGTATACATTTGTGTGCTTAGTTTCCCTTCTATTTCCATTTATTTCTCTTTTAAACCATACATATTTTCTAAGATCTCTCTAGTTTAGAGAATACTATGAATATTCAATACAACGAAAGCAATGTCAAAGTGACGTCACACACCGTCCAGTAATTAATATGGTCTAAGGTCCTAACTTATAAGTCTACTTTCACTTTAAGCGCAATAACAGAGTGTTTTCATTAAAATAGATTTTATGCGATTTTCGGACAGTTATTCTATGGCGATAAAAGGTTGAGGTATAAGACCCAAAAAAGTAAAACACGATTGGTGTTCTTTTTAAGAAAGGTTGTCCTCATGTCTGACTGAAGAATTTTGTTAAATTCTAAGTCCAAGAAGTTATCCGTTAAGGGATTCAACCGAGGTAATTTATATTTAAATTTCATTAGTTATTTGGGAATGTTAGAGAAATATTGTTCACTCTTCTTTAAGTTAAACCCAACAAACAACTGAAGTAATTCTCTTGATTTTTATTTATTTTTCTTAGGGATTTCGAATTGATTTTTTTTAACGAAAAATTTGATTATCTTTTAATCTTTTCTATTGTAGGGTTTTTAGTTTTCTCGTTTTGGTGATGGGTTTTGAGAGGCAGATATTGGATTCTTCGTTTGAAAATTAAATTATATTGTTCATGGAGAAGATATTACCCCTATAGAGTCATTCATAAGTTCTAGTGAACCATAAAAGAGTTATTTTGATTAAACTTCCCCATCGATGATTCTGGAGTTGTGGAATCATATAGGCTATAAGTGAATACTTTCCTAAAGAAAATTATAATTTTAAAATCATCCCATTGAAATCTTATTGTATTTAAGGAAAAATCCTATAGAGGCTTTATTTAAAAAGTAATAATTTTTTCAGTGGTTTTAAAATCAGTCTTACTGTAATTACTGTTTTGTTTCATATGTAAGACAGAGGTCAAGGTTAAATATCTACGAAATACATTTTAAGGGAAGTAATACTGCAGTAGAACCTCTTGTCTTGACCAAGTCAATAGCCCCTACACATACAGTGACCATCTATAAATAACCCCACATTTTTAGGTATAAACATATTTATTTCTGTCAGTTATATTTAAGATCAAAGAAAATAGTATAACTTGTAAATTTTTAATGTATACCAGATGTAATTAACGTTAGAAGGTACGTTTATTTCTCGTTTCTGATCGTAAATTTTTCTAAAGAATTTTGTTACTTGATTTAAAAAAAATCTTACTGAAGATTTATTATATATATTGGTACAGTTTTTCCTGAACAATATTAAATATTTGAATATTTTAAGATTTGTTTTGTTGACTAACCTGATTTTCTAATTTTCAGGAAAGTGTTTTAGTTATTGTTAGGGTTTTAGGTGAAATTAGATGGCGGCCGACCTACGAGATTTCTTGTGAATATTCTTAAGTGAAGAAGAATTCACGCACGTGGATAATTTAGAAAAATCCGTATTTTTTATAAAGGATTTAGGAATGATTCTAGTATAGAATTATTTGATTGAACGTTCACTTGCAAAAAAAGACAGAAAAGCAGCTACTTTTTTGAAAAGTGTAATAAATGAATTTTTTCACAATATGATGGTTACATTTGCCCAAAGTAAGAAAAATAAAAAATGTCATCATATAATCTTACCTGACAACTGTCTCTTCCTCCTTTAGAATATCCAGCGCAGATCATATTTTCTGTAACAACGTTATATGCTGACAGTTTGTCTCTACATGATTCCCAGTTTACAGCATAAATTTCGACATCCCGGAGTATATTTGAGGTTTCCGTGGCATCTGGCTTAAAGTGTATATGTGTAGTTTAAAAAATGATATAACAACATGAATTATTCTTTTACCTTTGTAATTCCCCATCCTGATACTACAACAGCTGTTCCTTCAATTAAATCGGTATCATCGTTTGGTAGTACAATTGGATTAATTTTTTCGGAAAAAATGAACTTTTCTGATAACTGTAAATAATGCAGTCAAAATTCAAAATAAAAGTACCCTAATCCAAATTAATAAACCAGGAAATTAACTAATCGATGCAATATACAGCGGTTTTTTAAAAAATTTGACAGCCAGTTTTGACCACTCAGTGTAATATTTAAGTTTAAAATTAGAAATAATGAAGAATCCAAGTGTATAAGGCAATAAGAATAAGAAAGGTTAAAGAGCGACCATTATTTATTAAAAACTAAATTAATATATAGGACACAAACGAAAGAAGAAATGAAAAGGCAAACAAGTAGTATATGACAAGAAAATCATAAATAATAAAAAGTTAAGAATAATCTACAAAAACTGATTCAAAAATGGTATCAAGAAAATATAAAACGAGCGACATAAAAACGTCGTGGGAAAAAACTAAAAAACTTTTTTAAGTTGCAGCAGATGTATTTTACAAAAAGAGTGCACCTGTACTAAGAGAATAATGGCTTGACAAAGAATTTGCAGATGATAGAATTAGGAAGAAAGTATCGAAGAATGTATTAGCTGGAAGAAAGAGCAGTTAAAAGTTACTCACTGAAAAGCTACAGCCAGGAATTTAAAGGAATGGAAAAAGTATATCTGTGAACCAGTATATTTTTTTTTATTTATGAGGCTGTTTCCTGAATTTTAAATAGAATAATAAAAAATTAAATAGAAAATGCTCTAAAAGTATTACATCGTTAAATAGTCTTTAGAGAATTGGAAATTATGAATTATGAATTAGGGTACATGTGGTCTGACCATGAGAAAAAAGCAACTTCACCGGATGTAAATATTCCAATCAATAATTTACCCTTTTATTAAATGCTTAATTTTTTACTTATTTATTAACTTCAATCTTACGTATTTATTTAAATTTGCATTTTCTGATTTTGCCTTGATGTTAGTATAATAAATATAAGTATATTCTTATAATCTCTTATGAATTTTTAGAACAATCTCTAAATTTTTAGAAATGTATATAACATTAGGTGCCCTAAATTAGTTTAGATAAAAATAGTTGTATAAGTAGCAAATTATATTTTCTTGCTTTAATAGACAATAACTGGTCTGATAGAACATAAATAAGTTTTGAACTGTATCTAAAACTACCAAAAATATCTTTCGATATTAAACCCTAAAATAGCCAGATACCTTTATAATTGCTATATCATTATCATAAGTCTCTGAATTGTAATTCTCATGTGTTTCATAACTTTCCACTCTTATAATCGTACCTTCTTGGGTTAAGTCTGCGGTACCACCTTCGACGGTAATTGGGAGAGACACACTAAAATAGGTTGAATATATTTTTAATAAAAGTGTATTAGATAATATTGAGAAATAAAAATAAATTAATTTCTGGTATAAAATACATAACTAAGCTTACCTAATATTTTCTTAAAAGAACCATGGCGAATTTTATGAAAAATGAACAAATATAATGTATTTATAGAATAAGAAATTAGTCTATTAAATGTAAAGAATAAAGAACAGAACAGACATATAAATATATACAGGGTGATTCAATAAGGGCGATGAGCAGCCGTATATCGGAAACAGTATGTCCTAGAACTTGGGGAAAAATTCTTATAATAAAATAGGTCAAAAAAATGCTTAAAAATATTTTTAAGTTCGTAGTTGTGGTGGTACTATACATTACTTATAAATTATTACAAAATAAAACTAATACAGATCTTTTAAGAGTTTTGGGATTAAATTTTTACTATTGAAAGAATTTAAAATAATTAGCTAGTAGGTGATTTTTTTTGCGTTGTATATAATCCTGTTATGAGTAATCCTAGTTTTATTATGTTTATATATTTGAGTTAATAAATATTTTTGTGATGCACTTTTACTTGTTATTTCGTTCTCAAAACAATTTCAGCAACACAATTTCTTTTACAACTTACAGGGTGAACCAACTCTCATTAAAATTGAAATAAATGCCAATATCTTTGGAGTGACAAGAGATATCAACTTGCGATTTTCACAGGTTAATAAGTCATTTTGCCATTTTGTAAGCAGGTTAGAGTTACGACATTACGTTTGAAATGTCCCAGAAAAAACCATAAATAGAGCTGGATGTTAGTTAATGCCATCTAGTTGCTGATTGAAAAATTAAATGTGTTGGTGTTATGAATTTCTGAAATCTACCTTTAATGCTTTTTACATTGAGTCGATTTAGACATATGGAAGTTACAGATTTTTTTCTGTAAACGAAAGTACACTTCCCCCACCACTTAAGAATAGGTGATACAGAAAACAAAAATTGTATAGTAAGGACAGTAGTTTCGAATGTTTATATTTTTTAGTTACTTTAATTAGGGAATATTTTGTAAAAAACGCAATTATATTTTGTAATAGATTACGCCTCCTAGCGGAAAACTACGAACTTAAAAATAATTTTAAGCATTTTTTTGGCCGATGCTTTAAAATTTGTATATATATTGTACAGCTCTTTGTTCATCCTTCTTTCCTATCCGAATTCAGTTAGTTTTTCTCCACATAGTTTTTTATCTGCGGCTTTCATTAGTAGCCAAGTTTTCAATCTGTATGTCAGTGTTGACTCTATATAACGCTTGATTTTAGATCATTTTAGAATTCCCGCTATTCATCTATTCGCTTTGGCTAGTCTTAAATGTATTGCTTCTTGCTCTTCAAATTAGTTATTTATCAAAACTCCTAAACAAACTTAATTACCGACTTTCTCTATTTCCAGGATTTCTCTGGCTTAATCTGAATATTCAAGTCCCTTTCTGATATTTTTCTTCTGTTGGTTCTTCAATTCCCAGTATTTTAGTTTTCTATCTTAATTTCTCTCATTTAATTTTTCTATTAGTATTTTCCTGATGTCTTCTAAGTCTTTCGTCTTCCTTATCTTCTATATGAGGATAGAAATATAATCGTTTGGTAAACTTCTTGGTAAACAAATAAAATCAAAAGAAAATATTAATATATTAATTATAAATATGGGACACGAATTAAATTAAACTGTAGAGGTAAATTAGATTAAATCATATTTTATTTTGAAATGGCTTTCTATCGAAACCCACAGTAACCTTTGCAAACCTCGCACTTAGAATTTCTGATACAACACAGACTCTCCTCGGTTACGCTTCTCATGGTCATGTGATTCCTTATCCTGCGGAATTTAGTCAGCAATCTCACTATTACCCTGTCATTTTCTTAGTTTAGATGTAGGGTTCTCTAGTTATTATTCAGAAGGAGTTTCTTGCTACCATTATAATACCTGCTTCTTAATTCACTGAAGAATACCAACTTTGATGAGCATGTGGCCACTAGGTAGGAGTTTTTGGGTCCTATTTTTTCTACAACGGTAAGGCTGGCTGATTATGCTAACATAGTTAGTGAAACGCGCGTCGAATAAAAGTAGTCTGATGTCGTGTTTAAATAGTTTGACATTCAAGCAGTTATTATAATCCATAGGTCCCAGTCTCCAAAGTAGCTGACAGGTTTGTCAGTATCATGATTACCTCGAATTTCTTGGTACCCTTGAACTCAGCCCTATATCACTCTCATACCATTTTGAATGTCATCTCGATGAGTTTATCGATTTGAATTATAAATGGCTCTTTAAGTAAATTACGATTATTTGTTTATTTGCCTCTTGTTATACATATCAATTCCTGTCATCAGCACTTATATCTGCCTGGGAGACAGTGGCGTGCTTATTTAGGCTAAATTCCTCTCTTTGGTCCATATATTTTGATGTAGTTCTGTTTTTGATATATAAAATATATGACTTCGAGTCGGTGATACTGTTTTCAAAAACAACATTAAATTGAACTAGATATATAACCTATAATAGTGGGATCGAAACAGTAAACAATTCGTTTGAATATAGTAAGCATAAACTCGTTATTAAAAAAACATTTCATACATTTTAAATTATTAAAATATTATATTTTAGTGTGAACATAATATACTAAGTGACATTGAAAGAAGATCACCCAGTAATAATGAATATTTATTTGGGAATATGTTAGTTTATGTTAAAATAAAAAACGATCAATTTTTCAGCGATATTACTCTAGAGGTTTTTATGTTAACTTTTTCAAAAACATTTACTATCGCGTAGATCTAAAACAAAAAATTAAGCATTTGTAGGTACAGTGGTCATTTAAGCGGTGTAAAACACATTTCAAATAGCTTCTTTTATTGAATCACAATGCCTCGAGTGCGAAGACGCCAACAAGAGATGTTGCTGCTAGAACGCAAAGGAGTTTAAACACTGTGGCAGGCTGTATTCGGACATGGAACCAAAAGGGCCGTTCACGAAGAGCGAGAGGTACAGGACGACGTCCTCGAAGAACTACAGAACGCGAAAATCGCCGTCTCAGACCATTGGCTCTACGGAACCCCTTCCCTTCTACAAGGGCGATAGCGGATCAGTGGTTTGAAAAACATGGAAGGGCGATTGGGATGCGAACCGTTTATCGCCTCTTGGGCTCTTTTCATACCGTCCCCATTTTGTGCTATCACTGCCCCCGGGCACCGACGTGATCGTCTAGGGTGGTGTAGAGAACGAGCAAATTGGGAGCAAGAATGGAATTCATTTGTGTTCAGAGATAAGTCCAGATTGTGTTTGGGCATGCATGACGGTCGTGCAAGGGTGCAAAGACGGCGTGGTGAAAGACGAGATCCCCAATTTTCTGTGATAAGATATGTACACCACATAGTTGGAGTTATGGTATTGGGTCTATTGCTATTGGAAATAGGTCACCTTTGGTATTCATTAGAGGTAACATGACCGCTACATCTAGGAGGTCATAGAACCGCATATTGTACCTTAAGTTCAGACCATCCCCAACAGCACATTCCAACAAGACAACGAACGACCTCATGTTGCTAGGGCTTCTTTGGCTCATTTTGAGAACAATCAAGTTACTTTGTTGCCTTGGCCACAGAGATCTCCTGATCTTTCACCTATCGAGCATGTCTGAGATATTATGTGAAGAAGATTACTCAATTTACCCCACCCTTCACAAACTCTAGCGGGTCTGCAGTACGAGTTACAGATAGCATGGGATGAGGAAATCGATCACCTCAGTAGAAGTATGCCCAGACGTGTTAATGAGTCCATAAGACATCATGGTGGCGCAACACATTATTAATTTTTTTTGAAGAAGTTAACAATTTAATTTTTATCAAATTTTGCTAATTTATTAGTCTAACTCAAATGTTCTTGTATACCAAAAATTGTTCAAATAAAATAATTATTACTGGGTGTTCTTCTATCTATGTCACTTAATATAGTTTAAATTTATGTTCTGCTATTATTAAATTAATTTTATATTATTACTCATCAAAACAATGTGCAGCAGTGATAATTGTGTCTTCGCTTACAATCGATCCTCCACAAAAATGGACGCTTAAAAATTGAATTGATACCATCCAGGGGTGTTGTTCTATTGTGGTAACATTTCCCCCAATAATCCTTAGTTTATTTGCTAAAAATAAGAAGTGTATTTAAGTAATGAACAAATTTGTTTCTTATTCATAATTGTCTCTTACTCATTTGAGTGGAATATTTGACTTTATTGCATAGTACGAATATTAAATCACTTTTCGCACTTAATAGAGTAAACACTGCATCGAATTTGAATAATAAATTTCTTACCTGCAATAACTGTTCTTTCGTTGAAAATTGTAAAAAATAACACAAAAACAATCCACCTGATATCAGTCATTCTCGAACGGAGATTATTGCTGTAATCTTGCAATATTGTACAATATTTCAGATAAAGAATTTAAATTTATTTGCTATCTTCGTGATTTTGATTCATGTCGCGTATAAATCTATCAACATGATAATAAATATTTTTGCTATAATAAATTTACTTTTATATACATTCGACGAATTATGTACTATTCTAAACAGAAAATTTGACAAAATTTAGACAGAGCGTAAATATTTTAAGATTTTGGAAAACTACTATAAAAACAAAAAGAATAGGTTTTAATGAAACAATCCTTAAGTAAAGTATCCTAAATAAAATTAGTAAGAATTGTTTATTAACAATTATCAAATATGGGAAAGGAGAAAAAATTATAAGTAATTAATCTAGGAAATTTTATCCTTTTTTGAGCTGTATAAAAAAAAGTCAAAAAATATCCTTTCTCTTTTCGTTAGAGATTCACATTCTAATAGAAGAATTATGAACTATTGTTTCCAATTTTATTTCTACCAGTATTTTCCACTCGTGTCTTTATTTAATTTGCAAAAATAGCTCACAAAAATAAAACCAGTTTTATAATTTAATAATTTTGATAAAACGTTATATTATTATTTCTTTCAAAAATTATATCTGTTCTGTCCATATCTATTAAAGACAAAACTTCAAATCAGGAACATTTAAACATTTAAGTTACAATTTTTCCTTTCTTTATTTGTAGAAAATTCAGTTCATGATTATCTCTTGGTTTAATATACAATAAGAATGAAAGTCACAGTTTCTCACTTTTTACTAAGGTAAATATTTAGTAATACGAAGTCAGTTCAATATTAAGTCCTAAAAAATTATTGTATGTATAACAGCATTTTTGTTTAGTTGTAATAGGCTCCAAAAAATAACTCATGGCTGTGATAAATGGAACAAAGTCGATTTGAAATATTTTTTTACGTCTGTTTTATGGAAAGGAATCTTACAAAAAGCGTCGAAAATCTTGTACATAGTTAAACGATACAAATTATTTTATATAAAATATTGTATCCTTTGAATATTTATAACGAGTTTATTCAAACTAAGCTAACAAAATTCAAATATCATTAATATTTATATTTTTACATAAGTTTTTAATACTTTTCTTGTTGAAATTTTCGCAAATTAAGTAATTTATTTTCTTGGGCTTTTTTAAACTCATTGCTGTAGTAACTTCTTTATTGAGGATCTACAATTTTTTTAAGGCACACTTGTCTCTGTCGGTCTCAAAAATTTTAATTATTTTCAGTAAATGTATAATAAATGAATCAATTGACTTTTTGTTTGTTGTTTGTTATTAACTCTAAATTTTGTATCATTACGATATATGTGTGTGATGTTTGTAAAGAGCCAGGATATGAAGTATAAATGGGACGATTTCGCGATTAGGAAAGAGTAGAAAAATCTAAAGGAAAAAAGTCAGCCAAGCTTAGAAATTCAAGAAGTCTGGTCTAGAGACTCAAGCAGTCTGGACTAGAAACTCACGGAATTTTCCCTAGGGACTCAAGGGAGTCTTAACTCGGACTCGGAATAATTTTAGCGCAAAACTCAAAAGGGCTCAGAATAATGTTAATTTGCCTATTTCAAGTCAAGTAAAAATCCACCTATTTCGGGTCATTAGCGACAATTTCAGTCTGAGATTTTACGGCCATTTGGATTTTGTTTTGATAAGTAAACGGGCGCTATTATCTTTCCCAGATCATTTTTTGGTATGGTTCATCTTTTTGATAAGTACCTGTTTTTTTTAAACGACTATAATTTACCATTTGAAGAAAACGATTTTAAGAGAGAATAGCGTTTTAGCTGTTCTTAATATTTAAGGAAAAATTTAGTAAGTTTATTTAGATGAAAAGTAGTTGGGGATTGTCTTTCTAACGCATGAGGTGCTGTTTTGTAAAGATAAATAATCTGTTATTGTCATAAGCTTAAACAACAGTAAAGTGTTGTTTATTCAGTCTAGCGGAACACTCAACGAAAAATAGTAAGGACCTGTTTGATGTTGACATTTTAGAGATGTTTTGAATTTCGAAGAATAGTAATATGGGTATAGACCGTTAATTTAAAGATTTGTCAGAGAGAGAACCAAGTATCGTCCTCTCCAGGCTAATTCGTGGGGTAGTCTAAGTGGTTTTTATATAAAAGTTGCATGTTTTTATTTCTTTGAGGTTGAGATTATTTTCGGTTACGAGCCTTCTGCTCGAACATAAAAAGAGACAACATATTTATTATTTTGTTTGGTAACTAATTTTCTTTTTCACTTAAAAAATATTTGTCCTATAAATACCATCAGAATATTGGGTTGATTATGTTGGTGAGAGTGAATTCAATTTTCAACTTACTAGTCAATATAAAATGTATATACAAAAAAGAGAAAGGGAATGGGTAACTGATGACGATGGTTATTAGATAGCACAATACACTGAAAAATAAATTACATTGAGAAAGAAAGAAAAAATAATGTTATAATAATTAGTTATTCGCCAAAATAATTATTATAGGAGAAAAAGAAAAAAGAATGAATTAAGACTAAATTATAAAACTCAAGAAAAAGAGAATCTAACGAAAAGTTATGAACAGATAGTATCAAATTTACTTGACAAATAAACAGTTATAGAAAAATTAGAAATATTGAATACAAAAATAGAAGAAAATGAAACCCTGTTTTTCAGACTATACAGCAAACTTTGGTCTACGAGACTATTACTTTAATAAAAAGAAGAAACATTCATAAACATTAAAATATGAACATAAGTACGTTTTTATAATATAGTTAAAACGAATATTAGAAAAATTCAAATGGCATATTGTACAATATAGCATAGCAACACCAAAATCAATATGGAAAACAATCAATAATTTAAAAAAAATAATTCTGGAAAATTAAATACAATTTAATCTATAATTAGATAAAAAAAAGATAAAGAAATATACAAACAAGAATTAATCTATTACTATTTCAATGGTACTTTACAATAGTTGCAAATAAATTCGAAGATAAAATTCAAATTTTGAATCATCAATTTATCTCAAATACTCCTGGATTTGAAAAATGTCAGTATATCTAGTTAAAAATGTGATGTCAGAATTAGCTCTAGTTATTACTGATAGAATTAACAATTCATTATTAACTGGAATGTTTCAAATTTATAAAAATGAGCCATAGTTCGACCAACATTTAAAAGTGATTAAAAAATAATCCAAAAATTATTGCCCTGTATCTGTTTTTCAAATTTTTAGTAGAATAATTGAAAAAGTTCTTAAAAAATAAAAAATAATTATTTCGACTAAATAATGAATATATCAATATGGTTTTCGGGATTCATCAAATACAAAGTCTGGAAGATTACATAACATAACAAGGGTTTAGCTTGACATGTTTGTGGCCTTTTATATGTTGATTTACGAAAGGCATTTGATACTGTAAGCCGCAAAAACTAATTAAAAGGCTATATCCTCTTGAAATTAAGGGAAATGCCTATTATTTGTTCGAACATGACTTAAGTGAAAGAGAATGAATTTAAGAGTAACAACCTATTTAAAACGTATACAATAGCACTGGGTTCTGTGTTGGAAACGGTACTAATTCTTGTCAATATTAATAGCATTTCAAAATTTTTAAATGGATGCCTGAACTTATTTGAGACCATATAAATTAATATATAATTCAAACAAAATAGCTGAAATAAAAAATTAAAAAGAAAGTGATTTAATGAAAATATTAAATCGCTTCAAACTAAAAAACTTTTAAGCAGATTACTGTATTAAAATTCTTCGGTTTATATATTTGGAACTTTCAAACAATTTATATAAATAAAGAAAAAAAGAAAAATCAAATAATATTTATTAATGCTTTCTGTTAAACAATTCATGCATTGTTCTATCATCTAATTAGTTATGCTTGTTTATGTTTAAAGTTATTTATTTTTTTAAGTCCCTGCTATAAATAAATAAATAAATAAATAAATCATTTTTATGCAAAATTATTATATGTAATTTATCAGTAAATGTAAGAAGAACAAAGTGGTGTATACAGGATGGAACTCCACCTTCTTTTATATTTGTAGTTCGAAATACACTTAGTAACATACCACCTCAATATCTTGTGAGAATTCTTTCAAAATGTCAGCAGAATTCATATAGACAATAAAATATAGCCATTTAAAAAAATGTAAATTTTATCTAAAAAAACGTTATAGAACATCCTGTACAACTGCAATTTCAAAATATGAACCTTAATACTAACTAACATTTTGTTTTTATGCATTTAAGTATATTGGACTTAATCGCACTATTGAATCACCCTGTATATTTATTACATACATCAAATAAAGAAAAACTACTATAGGCTACAACAACTCTCTATTAGTCATGAGTCATGAGATTTAAACCGATTATTCTGACCTGATTTTTTTTCAGAATAGTATATTCTGTAACAAGACTAGAATTAAAAAAAATGTGGAACATTCCGAAGACGAGCGCCAGCGAGCGTGTCGAACCACGAGTATCAAATTTTATTATTCTAACCGAGTAACAGACTATATTTTCTCCACGACCAAAAATTTACTCGATTTTTCACCTCATTATTTTATTTGAATTAAAATTTATTATTACGGCGCCGCCATTTACCTCAGCCATTGACACTTTTGACATTCTATTACTGGTTATGGAATGAAAATAGATGCAAAACACATAAGAAGCAAGAGTTTCAGAATAAATATTCAAGAGTGACAATATTTACATTCTATTATTAAAAATTATTTTGGATAAATATATTCCATTAATGGTCGTGGGGAAACATATTTCTGTGTATACAATTTAATAACAAACAGAGTAGTGATTTTCAATCAAATTTACAAATATCTGTATATGCTATTTTATAACTTTGTAGACTATTATTAATTCTCTTTTAAAACTAATTGTGAAGTTTTCATTGCAACGTCAAAATGTTAAAGTATTCCCATGCATTTTAAACATTATCGTCCATTAATTTGAAATGAAATATTCATTATTATACATTTCCAGAAACTTATTAATATATTATTAAAATATAATTGTATTATAAATCAGGTGTGGCATTATTAAATGAATCAAATAATTATATTGCTATTGGAGAGTATACAGATTTTCCTACACATATTCCACCCTCTCTTATCTTCGTTATTAGTGTTAGATATTTGTTTAACGCTTAAAACGAATACTTTTCTGGAGACATTCTGTTTATTCTCTTGTTAGCGACATTCCTTAATACTAGCTTTCTGGCAAACAAGATTAATTTTTTGAGTAGTTCTATAAATAGGGACACTATATTTTTATCACAACTAGAATCATTGGAGTTGCCTACCTTGAAATATTTCAGAATGACCGGTTATTTGATACTGATTTTGTTGCCCAAAAATACTTTATTCTACCAATGTAACTACTCATTAGTAATGAGTATGGATCATCTAATGATGTTAACATATTTAGCGAAACGCGTGTCGAGTTCAGTATTTAGATTTGTTGTATATACCGTTATATACTCATGTAGATATTGTTTGTTGAATATCGCATATAATAACACAGAACAGAAGTTCTATAAATTTTTATTCATTGTTTGTTTGTTTGTTTGTCTGCATTCAAAACCACGGAAAATGCAGAACGTATTCTACTTACTTTTTTTTATTATAATATCAAGTAGATTAACCCGGAAATCTGGCTTTATTTATCCCAGCACACTTTATGCTCATACTCCATTATAAAATATATAGCTATGTATGTAGGCTCAAGTAAATCATGGTTAAATTACCTTCGAGATTTGTAGCCAGGACAGTATCCGACAAATATTAAGAGAGACTCTATTTTGGAATAAATAAATTCATATACCTATTTTTTTAATTTAATGTTATTTAAGCTAATTACAGCTACAACAATGTATATTTTTCAGTTAATGATTTCTTAAATAGGATAGTTAAACCAATAGTCAAAATTAATAATTAAAAACAGAAAAACTAAATTAAATTCAAAACACAATTTTTTATCCAGATTCTGATATAACTGTTTTTAACTAGGTATGCCTTATGTCTGAATTTAAAGTGACTTATACGTAACTTTTTGCAAGAACAATAAAAAAATACCCAAAAAGAAATTTGTATTCAAATAGGTTTACTAAATTTATTTAGTATGGATATTTCTAAAAATCATATATTATATGTAAACACTCATTTCGCCAACATAGTTAGCAACATAGAAACCACCTTTAATATTTTAAGTAGCCAATTTTATTTTTGATCCAAGGTAGATCTCTCAAAATAATTTTTTTTACATCAAGGAAGCAACCAATTCTATTTTTTATTCTCATCAATTTCTCTAATTTGACCTGGATAGCCTTTATTCATACATGAAAATAAAAGAAATCTCCCATTTAAAAATTTTCATCTGATATTACTTAATTTAATTATGGTTGCTATATGTATTCTAAAATTGGTTTTCCCCAAGCGTTTTCTTCACTTTCGAAGACAATATATTCATTTCATTCTATCAATCAAACGTCTCATGTAAAAAGCTGTCGTGTTTGTATTTTTTGCTTCTTCTCTTTTTTCTTTTCTCGTTCTTTCTTTTTTTGTTCTTCTTTGTTTTTAAAATATTTCTTATACTAACAGGGGATAAAATGCAAATTCCTTTGAATGGATTTGCCATCTCGCTATTTTTGATAACCGAACAACAAGGATCACCATTTTTTGTTGGTACTACTCGTTTTCTTGTTTGGTTTTTAAGCAAACCATTTGCCCAGCTTAAATTGTTGTTGTCTATGTTAGTTTATAATTCCAGCTCCAATTATTTTCAAATGCTTTAGGTAGAATCATTTCAATATTTTCTTGTTATTCTTGTATTTTGGCCATCTCTACAATATCTTCTTTGTCTGCAGTTTTTAAATTAAAACCACATTCTTCTTTTAATATTTTTAATGGAATAAACAAAGAAGTATCATTGCTACTGACATTCGATTTATTTTTATTTTTATGAAACTATTCTAGATTGTAGAAATTTAAAATTATTTCATATTTTTCCCTATCAAATTTATTCTTGAACATTTTGTTTTAAAAATATTTGGATATATAATGGATTTTTATTAAATGCAAAGATCCATTAATAACAATGATACTCGTTTCTTGTATTGACTTCTGTAATACAGTGTTCATCATCAGATCATATTGTTTTCGATTTAATTTCACACCTAATTTTGCCATCTTAACAGAATATACTGCCTTTCTTCCTATACTACTCGTATTTAGGACGACGAATCACTACCATTGGTTAAATAATATGCGTCTCATGGGGATAAAGTATATTTCATTCCTATTGCAAAATTGTATAGGAATAAATGTCAAATAACTTACATGATCAACAAATAAAACTAGAGGTAATTTAATATTTTGTTCAATTAACCAAGGATGGAAAACATTTACAAATTATTCAAAAAAGCTTTCCTTAGTCATGTATTCTGTTCTTGTTCAATCAATAGTCCAGCGATTAATGATAACTTATGGTATTTTTTGATATTTAGAAACTACCATTGGAGGTATTAACTGGCTTGTCAGACACGTCATTATTACTGATGAATTAATATCAAATCTTTCAAATGAAGTTTCACGCTTTGGAATACATAATAGTTTTTGTTCCTGCAAGAGGACACAACAATCAAAAGTGAAGCAAAAACAGTCATATTGCTGCACACCACACTACTTACTAGTCGTTACATTTAAATTGTATTAGTTAATGTGATTGAGAGAAATGGAAAGATGTATAATAGTTGAGAATTTGACGTGTTTTTTATTTCTTCTTAAATTTACGTAAAATCAAAAGTTATTCCAACTGGCTGGTTTTGAAGTGAACGTACTGTATATTGCATATGAGATGCACCTAAACGTATAGAACAGGCCATTATGATATGACTACAGAAAAAACCTAAGAAACCCCGAAAATGATAGTTTGACAAGGCCCATTCCAACCCTGTAGTGAGACCATTCGTGGCTACGGTCCCACACATTGACTACCCCGTTTGGCGTGCACCACTAAATATTCCGTAGACCGGAAGGAAAGCAGGTTGCTTTGCAACCCTCAATGAATACCACAGGTGATACTAAAACTAATTTCCGTTTCGGAGGCTTAGGCCAAAATTTATTTTTATTGGAATGCAAAACTATAAATTCGACCGCTATCGCTTGTATACCAAATTTGAGGAATACAAACGCTAAATTGTGTGGAGTCATTAAACACAGCGGCGTACGACGGTAATTTTAAATTACAATTCAGGAAATCAAATCACTTAAAAAGAGGTTACTAGAATATCTCTTGAAAATTAACTTTATAAGTCACGCTTTATGGGGATATAGTTAGCTTAGTTAGTTATACATTGTCATTTAATATAAGAGTGTTATGTAAGGCACTTAATAAAATAGTAGTATTATTGTCGTAAAAAGAAATCGGACATGAGATTTAAGATCTAATTTTAAATTCAACAATTTTACAAGCAATCCAGAAGCAAAATGAATCTTAGGAAATTCGCGAGAAAACAAAAGCAAAATTCTGAACTCGTATCTAACATAAATTCGTTGTTGAAGAGTACACGAATGAATATGATAAAAAAAGAAAGCAATTGAAATAAGCACTGTAGCGCTTTAACCAACTGTGTTCGATTGAGTTTGAAGAATTTATTTTCTGTAATCTTCTGAACCTTAGAAAATATTTGAACTCGATATTTTCTTATTTTATGAGAGTTGGGCAACATTTAATAAAAATAATTTATAATCAATTGAATGTTATCTTAGAAAACAATTATTATCAAAAGTAATTGATATGTATATATCATTTTGTATCTGATTCTGTCCAAGACAATTATCGGCTGTGCTCACAAGTGATCTGACGATGAAATTTTTACCTGCATTGTTTTTTATATTATCTATTGCCAAAGGTAAGTATTTTCACCTACAATAGCTAGTTCATTAAATTGAAATATATTCTAAAACATATGCATGTTTGTATATTTTTCTCTTATACATAAAAGGAATATTTTGTAACATGCAAAGTTTTAATAATTTTTTTCAGGTAAATTCTCTACAATTAGTTCTCATCATAGTCAGATGAAGATAGTTGGCGGAGAAAATGCTACAATTAGTGATTATCCTTACCAAGTATCACTCCAATTTGACGGTGTACATGGATGTGGAGCTTCTATTATAAATGAAAATTTTATCCTCACTGCTGCACACTGTACTTATGAGTAAGCCGTATATTATAATATATGTATATAACTACTTACCAAAATACTATTTTAATTATAATTATTTAAAGGCCAAATAAATCCAACAAATAATACCACATTTGCAACTTGACACCGCATTATTCTATGTATTAATTCCTATATTTATAAAAACCTAATTTTCTATTCTAATATTTCCATTCAAATACCTTTATGCAATGTGTACATAAAGTATAGAATACATTCATTTTAAGTTAAACAAACAATTTTAAGGAAAAATTCTGAGACAAGTCGGTTTTTGATTTCAATTTAATATATTTTTACATAACAATTAAATATATAGGGTAAACCATTTGTTAGTAACGATGTCATGGACAATTTTTTTAAATGGCACACCCTATATATTTTATTTTTTCTAGATTGCAAATTTCATGACGATTCCAAAAATATATCATGCTTGTGTTATTAATGTTTTTGAAGATACAATAATTTTAAAATATGTATTTTGGAAAACCTTTAATTAAATTAAAATAACAAAATAATACAATTGTAACAATAAATTGCCACATAATAAATTACAGTAACTGGTCGAATTGTCTTGTGCTTGACAGTGTCCTAAGCGATCAATAAATTCCTGCTGAACTTTATTAATGGTTTCCTGCGAAATGTTATTTATTTCTTGCCATATTCTATCTTTTAAATCATTTATGTCGTCGGGTTTACATTTATACACAACATTTTTAAGATGACCCCACAAAATTAAATCTAATGGCGTGAGATCCGGTGACCTTGGTGCCCACTCAATGGGTTCTCGTCTACCGATCCACTTATTGGGGAAATCTTCGTCAAGATATGTTCGAACGGCGGCTGCATAATGTGACGGCGCCCCATCTTGTTGATATCACAAACTTTCATCGATATTTCTGGGTTCTATAACATTTTTAAGTTGCAGGCGTCAATTTGTTATAATTAATATATATATATATTAACTTTTTTCTGATACTTTTTTTATTTTACATTTCAAATGGACAATGCTGGACAATCAAATCAACAACTTTCTACCACCAACAAAAAAATTCCACAACTACTTGATACAAGTTTTTCTATAACTATAAATTATTACATTTATTATATACAATTAAGCGTTACTTCTGAAGAGTTTTTGTGGACTATCTGTATCTATAGTAAGTATATGACTTTTTCAGAGAAAACTCTACAGACTTAACCATTCGTGTGAACTCTTCATTCAGAAATGAAGGTGGCACTGTGTACCAAGTCAGTAAAATCAATATCCATCCCACTTTTGATCCGAAAACATTTGATTACGACATCAGTATTCTACAGCTTGCTTCACCATTAACACTAGGAGATGGCGTGAGACCTATAACAATAGCAGCTGCCGGAACAGGCATCGTTGATGGACTTGATGCTGTAGTTACAGGATGGGGGAAACTTGGGGAACACAAACTAGCGTCACATCAGCTCCAAGTTGTTACACTACCTGTTGTTTCTACGGATTCTTGTATACCGTACTATCCGGCCGGTTTTGTAACAGACAGGATGTTTTGTGCTGGATACAGCCAAGGGGGAAAAGATACGTGCCAGGTAATTTTATTTCTAAGACGAAAATTTGCACACGCAGAAATTTTTTTTAAATATAAATAAGAAACGCGTAAGTAAAAGGTTCTATATAAAATATTATGCAATATTTTTCCATGCATACACTTCACGAAGTCCCTTAGAATAATTGTTATAAGTTGTTATTAAAAGTTTTTCCTTTCCTTTAAATAAAATTAATTAGTAATTGTTTATTCCCAACTATTCAGCCCTTCCTTTCTCCTGTTAGACACATGGTTACAATTTGTGAAAATTTATATGCTACTATTTCCCCTTTTGCTGAGATAGCTGTACAATTAGCTCAAAAAGAAATAGCTATTTTGCCTGTGATATTTTTATCTTATTTATACATTCTTCAAAATTACATTAGACTAATATATTGAAAAAAGTTTATTAATAATTTCATAGGGTTCGGTTTTATCCTAGTGGATTGTATTTGAATAATTTTAACGTTAATCTGCGTACAAATATTTATTATATTTTTGAAGCAATAATAACAGCAATTACATACTTTTATAGAGCAAAACTACCTGAATATTCAAGCAATTAGTAGACACATAAATTATTGTAATGAACCGATTTGGGAGTTCTTTTCGTGACAGAAATAATTTTGTTTGATTTATGTCGAGAATTATACTGAATAGGCAGAATTGTTTACTAAAGTATAATATATTCAGTTTTAACTGCTACTTCCTCTGAAGCCTCATTTTAATAAATGAATAGTATGTTGAGGTCTAGACTGTGGAAAATTATTTACTGTGATAACGTGATAATTATCACTTGATTTAAATTTACGTTTTTAACTCATGAAGTTTCATCTCTCCTTAAAACGGTATTTTGATATGTTATAACTTACATTTATATATATTATTCAATAATTTTAGAAAAATATTATAGATATACAATAAAATTATATAAGATGATTTATAAAATCAAAAACATTATAATATGTTTCATCATTAATTATCTGTATAACTTAATAAAGAAATGCATGAATAAAATATAGACAGTGAACCAGAATAGAATTATTTGCAATATCCTATAGATCTTCTAAAAAAAAACAAATTTTACTTCTCAACGTAGCAACTCCACTATTAAACTTTTTTGTTTTTAATTTCAGGGTGATTCCGGAGGCCCTTTGGTTGTTTCTGGAATTCAAATTGGAATTACCTCATGGGGAACCATTTGTGCAGCTCCAAATCAACCAGGAGCATACACTAAGTTGCCTGAATTTGAAGTTTACATAAACACTGTAATAAATGCTTTGTAGAATACAAGAATTTATTTTATTTACAAAAAGTGCTAGTAATCATAAACTTATATTCTTCAAAGACAAATATTGAATTATTTTCTTCAGAAAGTTCAGTAAACCAGATTTAAATGTAAATATTGTTTTTTATTATAAAACTAACAAATCTTTTTTATTTTTAGGAATAAACATCGTCTTTTGTTAAATTTATAACTATTAATACCAAAGTATGTTTATGAAACGTTAAATAAGTTAAATTATAAATTTTTTAATGTAACTCTTAATCCCATCTCTCATTTTAAAAGATCAGTACTAATTTTTTTCATTTTTATAATATCTATGATACGTAGATCACTAAAATAGAACTTATTGGTTGATCAACCAATGAACCGGATTTGTTACCAATTACCAATTTCTGTAAAGGTCTATCTAGCTAATATTTTTGAAATTTTTATATTTATATAAAATAATAAATTATAAATAAATAACATAACAGCTATTTTAAACTTATAAAAATTGGAAAATAAGAGGAACTTCCCTGAAATTCGTAAAGCAAAATAGGAAACAAGCATTAGGTTAGTTGGTAATGGGTATAGTCTGTAGCGTAAATACACTTTTCTTGCCTCCTTTCTTTTAAAACTTTTTAAAATATCCATAGTTCAACACGACTTTAGTTTTTCTAGATAATCTTCTTCTATAGATACAGATATGTTCGATAACCGATGTTGTCCCATAGAAGTTCTAAGATAATTTTTAATTAGTTTGAGTTCACAAAAGCTTCTTTCAACTGATGCAGTTGTAACCGAAAAAGTCAAAAATAGGAAGCATGCTGTTACTTCTTGCGGAAAACTGGAGGAAAGTCTATCGAATTTTATCGGCAATAAAATATAGAATTTCTTAATGGAATGAATTTTCTTAATTCTGAAACGAGCTTTCGTAATAAGTTGATCATAGAGATCAACTGACATGTCTATATTGTAATGACGAGCCAGTCTACCGGAGTTCTTTTTTTATGTCCTTTGAAAAGAATAAGAGTTACAATACTTCGAACATTTCATTTAAATCATATAAAATATGTTTTTAGTTTGAGAAATTAATATATCAAAATAGCAATAGTATACATTGACTTTGAAGTGCGATTCCGAGTCTGAAATACTCGTTATCTTCCAATCCTTTATTTTTATAAACAGTTGTTGTCTCCTATTATTGTGCTAGATATCTGAATTGGTTTAGGATACCATGGTAAAGCTAAAGATGAAATAATAAAATAATATCTTTTTGTAAGTCTCTATTTTCATGCTGGAAGGATTTAGAAACAGGGTTCCTGTAATCAAATAGTGAAGAAAAAAAGGCGACAAGCTCTCTAAAATGTTAATTATATTTTTGCATTCGTCACGTCATTTTTTGAAGACCTCTAGTAGAACATTCGTTTTTAGGTGTAATTTTATATGTTTATTCATTCATTATGGGGCTTTTATCAAATAAGAATTTCAGTTTGTGGGTAACATTTTACTATTTTTTCCTTACATAGACACGTTGTAGCGCTTTATACTGAGAAAAATGATCATTTTGAATAATTTCTAAAATCAAGTTTAACGTTTAATTTCATAACCAACTTTTGAATTTTCGATTGTTTTAAATAACACTACTTCAGTACGTGTTTGTAGTTATTCGCGTTTTTGTTAAAAACAACAAAATTTTTTGAAAAATAACGTCACTAAAATTAAATTCTTCATAAAATAATAAATTTTTAGTTCCGTCAACGACTTAAAAATTCTTTCACATTTTAATGGTAAACCATTTAGAACGCTACAACTGAACTTTACTTGGGTACTGTTGATTAATGCTTTAGATTTTCTAAGCTCAAGTATAACTGAGATATTGGTTTTCAAAATTTGAAATCCCACTTTCAAGACCTATAATTTCTCTGGAGTGCAACTTAATATAGAGGTAGGTATATACATATATATATATATATATATACACATATTTTCAGTTGATACCTATTTATTTCTATCTATCTTGTCATATACTCGTACACATCTTCATTAACTTTTACATTTAAATTGAATCATTTTTTAGAATATTTGTAAACTGAAGAACATATTTTTTATATTTAATGCTGCTAAGATTTTTATATCACTGTTTTCAAAATCGTAATTTGTGAATATAAGTAAAATCACGATTATAAACGTCTATTGCATTCTAAATATTTTTTTTATTGACTACTCCTGACGTTTTTTAAATTATTTTCAGCTATGCCTCGAAAAAGTTATCTTTTAGCGAAGATTCAAGTTTTCAGTTTTCAGTGAATTAATTACATCGTGTAATTCAGTGGATGTAATATAATTTTTTTCTAAAGTTAAAATTGATTCAAACGAAAAAATCAGAAAATGTAAAATAAAGTATAAATGCAAGTCGGAAAGTAATAAGTAAAACACTGATATTATTGGTGAAATTACTAGTGAAACTAGAGATTGAATAAATGTCTCCAAAATTGGCGTCTCCAGGCAAAAATGACACGGTTATTAACCCTAACAATAAGTATGTTAAAGGGTGTAGTGTAGCTGCAACGGACCAACGTAACAAGTGTAGCCGAATAGATTAAAAAAGTTAAATATTATTCAGGTGAACCAGTGAATTACTTCTGTTGCAATTTAGCACCCTAGCATAGTAAATAAAATATAATTGCAAAAGATATTTCAATGATTTATTATTAAATGACCCCAAAACAAAGTGGATGTATAATAAATAATAAGATGTTGGCACATGGCATATCTTCAATGTTATAGACATACTCGTACATAAATATTATGTGTTTGCTAGGCCTCTGACAAAATCAATTTAGAATGGACAAAAAACGTATAAATTGTTTTTTAACTACAGAGCCACAATCCTGTTTTCAACACATCTTTGAATGTCAGTAAACCTAACTATTTCTAACTTCAAGTTTCTGACAGCACAAGATTAATTGCTTATTATTCTCAATATCCAACAAAACCTAAATGGTAATTGATTGGAAAATTGCAATTCAACCCTTGTTATAATATTTTTTTGTACGAGATATTTTTAATTATAATGAAAGTCCAAATATAATAATTTTTTTTTTATTAACATACATATCATACGTTTGCAGTCCATATAAATATAATTTTTACAATTTAAAAGCAACGAACGATTGGTTATAACTATCCGCAAAAACGTAGTAACGTTCTGTATAGAAAAAAACTGTAAAATATAGAAATATGAGACAAGGAACAATAAAAAATTAAAAAAAATTTAATACCATATAAAAATACAATAGAGTACCAATTTTTAACAAACATATTACAATACAGATTAAATCATTATTAGAAGTTCAAATTCAAAAATTCGTCAGTAAAAGCAGTGTCTTTAAAAAATATTTAGTGAATTTATAAACAAATTTGTTATGCTATCTTTTTTAGCTCTTTAAATAAATTATCTAATTTGTTGTACAATATAAAGTTGAGCTTATTTTTTTTTTGTCATTTACAGATCCTGAAATTATGTGTTCGGTAATTAACACAAGTATGATATATTTTTGGAATCGTTTTGAAATTTGCAATCTAAAAAAAATAAAATATACAGGGAGTACTTTAAAAAAAAAATTGTCGATGACATCGTTACTCACAAATGGTTTACCCTGTATATTTCATTTCATTTTCCTCAAAATTGTTTGTTTAGCTTTAAATGAATTTATTCCATACTTTATGTACACACTGTATATCCTAATGAGTGAGAGAGAATACAACAATAAGTCCTCCCTCGGCAGAACAAGAAATACGACCGCGACTACCGGTGCGTTACTATCGAATTGACTGGAACGATGTTCTCACCTCGATATTTCCCTACTTCGAAATATTAATAAACGTTCTATCTCCTTCATTCCGTGTCCTTTATCACTCCTTATATATTTATGCCAAATCTGTAAAAATGACTTACACAGTGCTTTTACGTCAAAACCAACCAATCGAAAAAACTTTTGATTTTACGAAAATTTAAGGAAATGAAGAAAACACGTCAAATTTCTCAACTGTCATACATTATTTCCCTAGTCTGAATCACGCTAACGAATACAATTTAAATAGAGAAAATACTAATTATGATACATCATTTTATGGATAATTCACTAATGTCATTCTCCTTTGCTTTACTTTTGATTTTAGCGCCTTCTTGCTGAAACAGAAACTGTTACATATTCCAAAAAGTGACACTTCATTTGAAAGCTAATTTTACAGTAATAATAGTAATAATTATTAATAACCACTTTTACAAATCCTAACACGAGAACATCTATGTCTTTCTTATTAAAATACGGATTCTCATACGGCTTTTACCTTAACTCTGGAGAGCATCTTGTTTTTTGGTGTTTTTTTAAGAAAAAAGTAAAAAAAGTATTTTTTAAAGATTTAAGCGAAGAACTTACAAACATGAAATGGTTTCCATAATTTAAATTAAAGAGTAAAAAAAACAAATTAATTAATTAAATTTTGTATGATCACTTAGGTCGATGAATACGGAATAATTTAACATAAGATTAAGAACGGGCTCGAATCGAATAGAGCAAAAGAAATACTCAAACGATTCAACTCAGATAAGTCAAATTTGGTCTATGACATCATATATTACTTTTACGTCTTATAGTAAAAACCTTTCTCATTTCGGAACCTTAAGTATTGACAACATAACCATTCCCCAAGTTGGTCATATTAAATATTTAGGCATTATAATCGATCAGCATTTAAAATGGGACCTACAAACAAAAAACGTTGTTAACAAAATTAGAAGCTTAATATCTAGATTTAAATATTTGAAAACTGTTTTAGACAAAAAACACCTGCGCACTCTTTATTTCTCCTTAGTTCAGTCTCAACTGAGCTATGGGATACTAGGCTGGGGTGGCGTATATAATATTTATATTAAAAATCTAGATATAATACAAAAATGGATATTAAAGATAATTCGCAACAAAAAAAGAAACTATTCAAGTGATTTATTATTTTCGGAACAAAAGGTATTTGATCTTAGGCAACTCTATTTTTGGAAAATAAAAATAAAAATATTTAATGGCAATATTAAACTCGATAAAACTAGCCATATACACCAAACCAGGAATAAACAAAATAAATATTATTTACCCCGAAAAAATAAATCAATAGGTTGTAGATCATCTTCATATTTGGCTCCTCGAATTTATAATTATTTATATTTATTCATTTAAAAAGAAACTAAAAAAATGGATTTTATCTCAATCCAGGTCAAATATTGAAAAAATAATAAATCAAAAATAGATGTACTTAATATAATATAAATATATATTATAAAAAAAAATTAACTAAATATATGTCCAGAATTTTCTATCTGTTAAGACTGATTTACCTGATTTTACCTGATAATAAAGACATATCAATATATCAATTTAGACATAATAGATACCGATTTAGACATTAATACCGATTTAGACATTAACACCGATTTAGACATATACATCGATGTAGACATATACCTACCGATTTGGACTGTATTATTACGTACCACGCACATTTTTAAAATACTACTTCATTAGTCTGTCTTTTGTTTGTTAGCAAAGTTTATTGTTTGTAATTTTTATATGTTCTTTGGCTAATAAACACATTATTATTATTATTATTAGTAGTAGTAGTGTAAAAAGTAGAATATAATCTTATGCCCCGGAAGCAAAAAAACAATCCGCTGTTTTGATGTATCAAAATAAAGTTACTGGAAATCGAAGCAAATGATTGCTTGTTTTGTGTCAAAAACTAAGCATTTTACTACTAGCTTAATAAAATACAAATAGCAAAACAGTGAATGATGAGTGGTACACTACTATTTGTTTACCCTAAATTTTCTGAGAAATGAGAAAAATCAATAGAAGACCACGCATCATTCTGAACAACTGAAAAAACTTTCATGCATTTCTAAAAATCAAAAATCAGTTGCGTTTTTCAAGCCTTTGACATATAGTTGAAGCACTTAAATATGCCGTGATGAGTGCCATCTTAATATTGGAAATATTAGTATAGCAATTGATTTAATCACCTCAAAAAGTGTCAAGGGAAATATTTTGAAAAGAAATAAGGTTACTTTCTGAATAATAAATATTTTTGTTAGCGTCTATCTCGAAATAGAAGCAGCAGACTTCATATTATAATGCCAATAATTTTATAGTGTCTGTAGCAAAATTAATTTTAGAAGAATTTGCGAAAAAAACAAATACAATTAGCGCAAATAGATGTAATTACGAGTATTACGTTATCTTTTTTAAATATTCTTTCAAATTAGATTACACTAATATACAGAGTGATTCGTATAAGACCGACAGAGAGCGGGGACATTTATGGGAACCTAAAACACCTCTATATTAAGTTGCACCCCTGAGAAAATATAGGTCTTTCGAAAAAAAGCAATATCTCAGTTGTACTTGAACTGAGAAAAACAAAATTTGATACACATTTTGAGGTTACCAAGAGCATTAATCGACAGTAAGTAAAGTTCAGTTGTAGCACTCTAGAGAATTGGTAAGGGATGATGCACCATTAAAATGTGACAGAATTGTTTAACCCGTTGGAGAAGATAAAATTGCTATTTGTGTATTAAGAGCGGAAAGTGGTAATTTGTAGCTTTGTGACAGACGCGTAGCGGAGCTTGACAATCTGTGGAAAGCGACAAAGTATTTTACGCTCGAATTGCACTCAAGCTTTTTTCTATGATCACATTATTTTAAGAAGCAGAGATATATACTTACAATATGAAAACATGAAAGAAATTAAGTTAATTCACCAAGTTTGTGATAAAATACTTATTTTCGGCTGATAAAATGAAAGCGAGTACGTTTTAAATTATATTATATTAAAATTCCCATCCACTTAGTGATATATGTACTATTGTCTATGTACGCTGTACAGTCGTATGCGTAATAAAAATTAGGCGAGCGTTCTTGGAATTTTGTCGCTCTATAGCGACAAAGCTGTCATTTGACGTCACTCCTCGGAAAAACGTCAATTTTGCAGTGACTTAACCAAGCGCAAAAGTCTACTTTGCATAGTGATCGTAGAAAAAGATATTTTATTGAATGGAGAATTTATTCTAAAACTTTTCTTGCTCTTATTATTTTTCAAAAAACTTTGTAATTTTCAACAAAAACCCGAATAACTAAAAACACGTATTGCAACTGTGTTATTTAAAATAATCGAAAATTCAAAATTTGGCTATGAAATTAAATGTCAAATTCGAGGATCAGGAAAACAGTTAATAATAATTTAATAGAAAAACAAAAAACTTCAAAATGATAAGCGCTTTCCTTCAGACATAAATTTATTCTTTTCTTTGAAGATTGAAGTCTACTCTTTCCAATAACTTCTGATTGTTTCTAATTAAAGTGGATTTATCCATAATACGATTCCACAAGTCTATCTGAGTCCCAATGGGCGAGGAATACACAAATTCTTTTAACTTTCCCCAAAGGAAGAAGTCGCAGTTGGTGTCTGGTGATCGTGGAGGTTAAACTTGTGGGCAATTATTTCCTCTTCCAATCCATTTATTTGGATACTGGTGGTTTAAAAAGTCAATATATAACAATATTACTAAAATCAGGAGGTACTCCATCATTTATAAACTCATGTTCCATTCTGAGTTTCAGTGGCACCTCGTTAAGTAGATCTGGAAGAAGGTTTTTTTTGAAAATGACAAAGTAAGAAATGTTCTAGAATTAAAATTTCCATAAAATAATGTAATACGTTTTCAGGTCTGCCAATCGGTTAAAAAATTCTGTCAAATTTTAATGATCCATCCTTTCTTATCAACCTTTTAGAATGTTACAATTGAACTATTCTTACTATCGATTAATGCTATTGATATATTCACAATGTGTACCAAATTTGGTTTTTCTAAACTCTAGTATAACTAAGATATTGATTTTTTTTTAATTTGAAACCGCACTTTCAAGGTATATAACTTCTCAGAGATGCAACTTAATATACAGGTACGTTGCGTTAAATCACCTTATGTTAGATTCCTATACAAGCTCCTACTCCATGTCGGTTCTTATACGAATCACCCCGTTTTGCAAAAAGTTTTTATTATGCACTTTATGTGAGGTTTTATCCTAGTGTATAGTATTTGAATAACTTTAACAATAATCTGCGTTCCAATATTTATTATATTTTTGAAGTAATTGTTACAGCAATTACATACTTTTATAGAGCAAAACTATCTGAATATTCAAGCAATTAATGGACTCATAAATTAATATAATGAACCAATTTGGAAGTTCTTTTCGTGACAGAAATAATTTTCTTTGATTTACGTTGAAAATTATACTGACTAGGCAGAATTGTTTACTAAAGTTAAATATATTCAGTTTTAACTGCTTCTTCCTTTGAAGCCTCATTTTAATAAATGAACGGTTTGTTTAGATATAGACTGTGTAAAATTATTATCTTTGATAACATGTTAATTAGCAGTTGATTTAAATGTATATTACATATTACACCCCTTTTCATATGTCATAGGAGGTGTGTTTAAAATCAATCTAATTTTATTTAATAAATGAACCTTTCTAATCTTATTATATTATGTTTATTTATAAAATGTAATATCATCATTTTATATCTGACTAAACTTTTTAGATATATCAGAAAAAGAAGTTGTTGTTAGTTCCGGTGATATTAGAGGCCAATTGTTAGGACCACCTCTAACTTTGCGATTTAAATATGATCTTACATTATGAACACCATTTAGCTGCAACCATATTGTCCTTCTGATATTGAAAGGAATATTTTGTAGATCTATCATTCTAAATTTATGTTTATTTTCAGTGCTACAATATTGAAAGTTGTGTCTATTGATTAATCCTATTTTATGGAATGTAGATTTGTTTATAAATACTAATTTGGCAAAAAAAAACAAAATTCTTACCTACGTTCAAAATCGGTCCCATACAACTTTTGTAGCATATGATTATGATAGGGCTAGTATCAATGATTTTAAGAATACTATCCACACTTATATCCATTGAGTTAGCAATAATTCTTGTGCTCCTCTTTGGATTTCAGTGATAGAATGAAGAACATCGAATTCAGTATTTTGCTAATAAAGACTATTGGGAACATTTCCCAAATATGAAAATTATATTTAATAGGTCTTCAAATGAATATTCTTTCATGTATATAATGAAAATTCTTAATGTATAAAGTAAAAACATTCGGGGTATTCCATTTAAGAAAACATAACTTTGATACATATTTTTTGGGACAACCTGTATGAGTAGAACTAATTTTAAATTATGGTCTTTTAAATATACCCAAAAGAGAAATTTTAAATTGTAGCTACCACAACCTTACATAAACTCATGGAAGAATTTTTTTATATCTTTAGTTGTGTTTCCATTAGGCTCCATCCGGTTGAACATTGCACGCCCTGTAGATATTGCAACCATAAAAGGTTTATTCGTATTATCCTGCAATAATTGTAAAAAAAATACAAATTCTACTACCTTATACAGCAACAAAACTGTTTTAATTTTTTGTTTTTGGTTTCAAGCTAATTCGGGGGGGCCCATTAGTTCTTTTTGGAGTTACGTCATGGGGAATTTGGACAGCTCCAACTCAAATTGCCTGAATTTGAAGATTACATAAACTTTATAATAAATGCTTTGTAGAATATAAGAATTTATTTTGTTTATAAAAGGTGCTAGTAATCATAAAGTTATAACCTTGAAAAACAAACATTCAATTCTTTTCTTCAGGAAGTTTTGTAAATCAGAAAATTCTTCTTAATATAAAATTTAATTATTTCTTCTTATTATAATACTAGGCAAATTTTATTTTTAGAAACAAACATCACAATTAAAATTTATCACTCGTTATACAAAAATATATTTATGAATCATAACTATCAATTTCTAAAAATAAAATTTAAATAGTTAAATTAGTAAGCGCCATGGAACAAAATAAGTTAAATTACTTTTAATCCCACCTACCATTTCACAAGACTATTTTTTTTTTTTTCATTTTTATAATATATTATATATTATATTATAATATTTATGATATGTCGAACTTTATCCGTTAGACAACTATTTGACCGGATTTTTTACCAACTACCATTTTCTGTGAAAGTCTGTCTAGCTATTCAAGTTTTATACCTATATGTATAGAATAATAAATTTTAAGTAGATAAGAATAGATCAATAATAACAGTTGTTTTAAACTTACGAAAATTGAAAAATCAGAGGTGGTTATCTTAGGATAAGTTTATGGATCAAATGGTGATATAATAAATATGTTAAAGGCTGCAATATATCGCGCACATACCAACATGAAAGCAAAAAGATATTTAAAAAAAAATATAAAATTGAACAGAAAACCAGTAAATTCCTTCTAGTGCAATCTAACCTAGTTGTATAATAAAAAATATAAATGCAAACGGAATTTCAATTATTTCTTAACTAAATGATCCCTAAACTTAGTGAGTGGTAAATATAATTTGGCACAAATGGTATATCTTTAATGTCATAATCGTATATAAATAATATATGTTTCCTGGGTCTTCGACAAAATAATTTTATAAAGGACAAAAAATGTATAAATTATGTTCTCAACACGTCTATGGATGTAAGTAAACCTTACTATTTCGTACTTCAAGTTTCTGATAGCAAAAGATTAATTGCCTCCTATACCCTAATATCCAACAAAACCTAAATGGTAATTGATTGGAAAATTTCGATTCAATATCATCTGCTATAATAGCTTTTAACTCGATGTTTTAATTATAATGAACATCAAAATATAATAAAAAACATTAAGAAATTATAGTTTTTTAATATAAAATTATAGAAGTCTAAGTTTAAAATTACAATAAAAATAATTCAATACAATTTATTCGAACTTATAATGTATATAAAAAATATTTAAAAAACGTTATACTAAAGTTTCAATATCATTTTATTATAAATAATAGGTGAAATGTGCACCCTTGAGTACTTTGCGGATAAATAAATTAAAAAATATTTATAGCAAACGTAATAAATATTTCTAAGAAACAAATAATTTATACGGTAACAATTATGACATTTCAGCAAAAAGTATTTTTTTTAAAATTGAATTCTACTCTAAATACATTTTTCGTAAAAATTTTTTTAATGCAATTTTAATTCATTCACAAAATATTGTCGGGAACTACATATTTAAAAATACGAATCAAATATATGTATAAAAATACTTTTTTTGTTTGTATCAAAAATATTATATACCTGCTATAGATTTAATATAACTTCTAAGAACGGTTAAATTAGTATATACTCCAGGTTTCTGCGGTTTTCCGCATCCATATCCCCAAGAGACTATACCCATCTGCATTCCGTTGACTATAAATGGTCCTCCTGAATCACCTTGACAAGCGTCTTTACCCCCTTTAACATATCCAGCGCAGAACATTCTTGGTGTTATTAATTTACCAATAACTCTTTTGCATTGTTCCTGACTTATAACAGGAATTTCGACAACTCTTAATCGTGTAACCATACCAGTATCTTCTTTGACAGATCCCCATCCCGTGACAGTACCCATATCTCCTTCTTTTAGAGTCATTCCTGCTGACGGTAGAGGTATTGCTTCAGCGTAATCTGGATCTACAGATTCTGATAATTCTAATAAAGCTATATCGTAGTCTATAGTAGAACTTTTATATTTATTATGAGCGTATTTATTTTTTACCCTAACTACTATTCCTCCAGATTCTTTGGATGTAGCTCCTGCTCTCACCGAGAGCAATGGAGTGAAGGTACCTTCAACACAATGGGCGGCTGTTAGTGCCCAGTTTGGAGCTATTAAAGATGCACCGCATGAATGTAGACCAATATATTCAAGTGACAGTTGGTATGAATAAATTGAAATGTCTGTAGGTAGACCTCCAATAATTCTGGTATTTTGGAAAGGATCCGCAACCTCTTCACCTAAAGAAACCATAATTACTTAGGTAATTATTGACTATGGATAGATATTAATGTTCAGATAAAAATATGCAGCTATTTAATGGATGTGACCTTTAAAACAGCGGTAACCGAGGGTCGATACCTTTCTTTATTTTAGAGACGTCATAGAAAAAACAATAAAGAGAAGTAAATATTTATTGTGTATATTTTTATGCAAATCAAATGTAACATTCATGTTTTGTCATCTGGAAAATATCGTTAAATTGTTGGTTCTGTCCGTAAAGGTCTCGACTCCTACTTGAAAATGTTTAATTTCTATGCTGTGTTAGATACTTACAAACCGAAAATAATTGAAAAGTAACAACTAATAAAGTGAGTGCCACTTTTATGGCTTATCATTAATTACAAAATTCTACCCATTCTGATATACGCAGGAAACTGTGATAATATTTAAAATACAAATTTTCAATTTAAAAAAAGTACAAACTTATATCATAATTTAATAGTAGGTAAATTTAAAGTATTTATTTCACTCAAAATTTAAATCTTCATTGTATACCGGTGAATCATAAATTATTTGAAATTTTGTTTCATAACCATTATTGATCCCAATTGGTTACGTATTGAAAATATTGAAACTTGCAGAATAATGAATTATAACAATTTGACGCTAAAATTAACGGTAGTAGTAATACTATAGTATTACTCCTCTTATATATACAATTATTCGGCTGTCATAAGAGAATTTTTTATCTAATCGCCAAAAAATAAGACTTAACCGCTAAATGTATGTAATCACATTTATAGGAACTATAATTTTTATACCGCATAATTGTAGGCAATTACTTTTTGTTCCATATAGATGCATCGTTGTGAATATTATTCTGAATATTATTCGTGTGGTATACTCATATTGTCTTTTACGGTTCTAGCAAATTTTTAACAAAAAGGTACATCAGGCTAGATTAAAAGCAATTAAAAACTAGTGGTAGTAAAAATACAAGTAAATAAAATTTATAACAAAAATCAGATTTTTAATTTAATTTTTAAATTCCATTATTTCTTTCTTTGTAAAAACAATGTTATTTGATCAGAGGTATCTTTTTTTGGTTTGGAATTCATTTATAAGGTTGAGAATTGTAAAATAACAAAAAAATAATTCCAAAGAATATGAACGACCACGGTTTTTTTTAACTAAATCAAATAATCTATTCAAATAAATTGTATTAAAGAATTTTCTATTTCAATTTTTTTTTAAATTTATAATTCTCCATTTAAAAATATGTATATTATATATATTATATAAGCAACTATTTATAAAAAATATTATGAGTCAAGTTACGGATTGTTAGGGATTTTAAGGTTTATTTTGGACCAAACCATACCATAAAAACATCAGGCTACGATATTTAGAACTGAATTCAAAATAACAAAAGTAGTGTTAAAAATAAAAGTATTTTAAATTAACAAAAATGAAAAAAGTGAGGCAAATAATGTGAATTACGTAAGTTAAGAAAATGAACAATATAAACAAAAATAAATAGTACCTACTAACAAAATAGGATTAACTGCGATAAACATTTAGCTAACAAAATGGCAAATAGAAGGGCAATAAAGGAAACCCCAGATATGAGGCTAGACTTAAAAACAGAAAGTACTAGAGATGAAAGCAAGAAAAGGGAAGATGAAGAATACTTTGTAAAGAGCAAAATATTTAGTCATCCCCAAGTACACATAGATGAGACCTAGGAACAGAAGAAGAACAATGTTGAAATAATTAACGGAGAAAAATGAATAAATAATGATGTCCAAAACCAAAGAAATTAGAAAAGAACAAAAAGAAAATGCGTAATAATTCCTAGAGTTAATAGAAAAGCACTGCATATGGAAATGAATGAAACTAAAACTGAATAAAAAACAAATGGAAAAATGCAAGAAATAAAGTTATCACAGAATTACTAGTCCAAGAAAAAGATGACAAATTATTTAGAAATTAACGAGAAACCTATATAAAAGATAAATTAGAAGAAACCGCAAACATTACTCTCAAAGAAACAAAGAACTTGACAGACAAGATAAATATACTAAAAATAAGAGCAGACAAGGAAATTAGAAACCGACCAAGAAAACAAAGAAATAAAGGACATTAAGTAATGGTAGGATATAGAAAAATCAGAATAATAAATGAAAAAGGGTGGATTAAAACAAACTTGTAATAGAAGAAACACCAGAAAAGAGATCAAAAACTAATAAACGTAAATACAGCACAGAGCAGATTAGAGATGATGAAACAAGCTACGTAAAGGACAAAAGGAAAATGGAAAGGTAAACTAAAATAAACTTGCAGAAAAAACGTTGAATTGATAGAATGGCTAAAATAAATAAAGCAATGGAGAAGATTCCAAATAAACATATAGTGAATAAGAAAATGAAGAAAGTAGATAATAGAAAGAATGAAAATTAAGAATTAAATAATTCCGTATAAGAAAGAAACCCGTCTCCCAGACGCTTTACACGTAATGTTGAAAAGGTAATCAATAAAGTAAGTAAGTATAAATAGCATTAATTAAAATTATTATTCCAATATTTAAACTAGTTGAAAATTATAACCGTCATTTTAATAATAGACAATAAAAAAAGAGACCTAGATATTAACTAAATTTATTTTAAATTATAATTTACATTTGAAGTGTACTTACCCAAAACACTTATAAAACCCAAAGCTACTAATAGCAGAAAAGCCATTTTTTATAAATTCAATTATTAAGCAATATTTTTGTCGCTTATATAAACAATGGTTGTCCTAATTACATTAGTTATTCATAGGTAGATACTACGATAAGGAAATGATCTTTTTGACCCTAATAGTTTAAAATTAGGTTAAAGATTATAAATTATAAAAAGCGGCTTCTGATAATTTATGGAAATTTCCCAATATTTTGTTAATAACACGAAACCTATTAAGTTTTATACGAATTTTACTGGTTATAGGTTTAATAAAGTTAAAAATCCATGAATTATATCATATATAATTTCAAATCGATAGATTTACACTTAAAAACTGTTCATAACAAGAAAAATCATTTGTTAAATATAATTATAATTCTAATATGTATAAATATTAAAACTGCGTAAATTCTAATAAGTGTATAAAAATGAAAAATTATTATTATTAAATTCGCTTTATTAAAGGAACTGTCATTTTTAGAAAAAAAAATTGTCAAAATAAAGTACGTCACTGTATTAGTATAATGAATCATTATTAATGATATAAGATAGAATGTAACTGTGATGTTAATTTTTTACGTTTAAGTTGAATAATCGGTGATTAATCCTTTTATAGGTCAGTTGCCATTTAAGTATTTTTGTGTTGTGTTTTTGTGAAATGTTTTTAAAGTGCAATTTTATTGTCTGTTAAAATGTTTTTAACACGGAATTCACTGATATGGTTTTGAAGTATGGTCCTATTAGTGAAAGCGCTGGTGAAGCACGAAATTTATATTAGAAACGATTTCCCAATGGAAGAATTTCAAACTCTCATACACGATGCCGAAATCTGGAAAGGAAATAGACCTAAATCAAGTTGTCAAGGACTTACTGTTGAAATTGGAGTATCGCTTTTTTTTTCAATTTGTTTATTTAATGTCGCATCAACAACGAAGGTTATTAGCGACAACAATACACAACAGATTACTACTAAATTTACACAAATAACAAAATTAAATATGTTGTAAATTAATGTCTTTCAAAAAAAAATAGAATATTGTCTATATTGCAGTTATCTCCAAGGAGGTCACGAAGATTGTTTGGAAGATTGTATTTATCCCTAATATATTAGTAATGATTGGCATTCTAATAGGAAATGTTTAACAGTTAAATTAACTAAACAATGATAACATATTGGTCTGTTATTTTTAGTTATACGATAGAGATGTGTACTTCGAGTGCACCCGATTCGTAGTCGTGTGAGAATGACCTGTTTATTCCTGGGAAGTAGAAATTTTGGACGTTTTAACACATTATTTTTAATTTCCGATAACTTTTCACGCGATTGAGGAGACCACTCATTTTGCCATGCACTAAGAACTATGTTTTTAAGCCCTATTTTATTTAGTAGGACATACTCAATACTGCTTCTCTAGCTAAACGGTCTGTTGTTTTGTTTCCAGAGATTCCAACGTATGAGAGTATCCAGATAAAGACAACTTTTTTATTATTATGGGAGAGTTGGTACATTGCGGCAGTAATATTCATATGGATAGGATTTTTTGAATACATCTGTTGTAATTCAAAGAGTGAGATCATAGAGTCTGTTAAAATAGTAAATTTTTGACCTTCTCAATTATTAATATATTTTAGAGCTTGCAAAATAGCAAATAATTCAGCATTAAAAACGCTCGTATTGTTATGAAGTCTAAACCTATAAATTTGAATATAGTCACTGTATATAAGTAATATTTCTTTAAAATTGTTAATAATAAAAGTTGTTGGTGTAGCATGTTTGTCAAAATTCGTTAATGTGTTAACTATTTCTGGTTTTTGAACAATCCATGGGGCAGTTCTGTTAAAGTTGTTATTGTTGATATAAGGAAGGGTGACTTGATATTTAAGAAGCAGGCGATTTAGCATTTCATAAAAGGGAGGGTTGCACCAGGGATGTGACTGGAAAAATGGAGAAAAACAATTACTCTGGACATTATGGTTCACTGGATGAGTTGGGTTTGAAATTATTCTGGTATAAAAGAAGAAAATTAGTATGTCTCTTCTTACTTCTAGGGGGGTTTGTCCTGACTCACAGTAGAGGCTATGGACCGTGCTAGTATCCCATTTTGTTGTTTGGCAAATTCTAAATGAACCAGGTTTGCATTCTTTATTTATTTTTTATTTAGTAACTAACCAAAACTATAAACTAATTACTGGGCAGATGATTACAGAAAATTACAACTGCAGAATTACCTGCAAATAATATAAGACAAAAAAAGAAATCATTTACAAACCAGAGTTATCAATATAACAGTATTAATGATTTAATTTGGTGCACGGTTGTGGTAAATATATTAAATTATAATTGTCTCAAATGGAACACAAGTAAAGAGGTCGGTTTAGCAGAATGTTTGTAAGAGAAGTTGAAAAGTAAACACGTGACATTATCCGTGAAACGTGCAGCATTAGTTTGTTAAGTAATTTCATATTTTCAATTCCGGATTTTCAAAAGTACTTTAGCCATCAGGCTAACATACTGATAAAATTCAGATAGTGGTAAGGAAAAATATATGAATAATAAAAAGGGTTAAGCTAAATAAACCGAGAGAAGGTTAAAATTACAAATTGGGGTAGGAAACAAAAGAAAAGGAAAAACTACACAAGTCATACAACTGGTAATAAGGGTAGAGACTCGTGTAGGCGTAACCCCTCACAGATATGGAGGGAAACAAGAGAACATAAAAGCAGCCAACCTACCCCCTTAGACGTCTGGCATCCGGTACAAACGGAAGAGACGTTATTGAAGGTGAAAATAGGGAAAAAAAGGAAAAACAATACCAAGACCGTCGTATACTCGGGGTAATAAACGTACTCCTTAGAAACGGGTGGAAAAATTAAGCCCACTAAAAGTGGGGAGAAAACCCAAAGCATAAAATTAATAATAATAAAAAATTAATAAATGGCCACACTGGTAAACACAGGTTTTTAACCTTGTGAGACTCACCTTTCCTTCTCTGGGTTTATTTATCTAAACCATTTTTTTAAGTGAATGGCATATAAAAGGCATACTACGTATATGTTGTTAACAAAATCATAAATAAATAAGTTAAATAAGAGTGGTGCCTTGTGGGACTCCCGATGAAGCAATGTATTCAACGGACCTCAACCCGTTAAATGCATCATACTGTTTACAATTGTTCAAATAGGATTGAAAGAGTTTAGTTACATTACTTGTAACTCCAAAACTTTGAAATCAGCCTGTATAATGTCTTGTTGAAGTTCTTGTATATGACGTCTGTCTGAGAATTGGCATCGATGTTTTCGGCTATTAACTGAGTCATATTGATTAAATCAGTAAATTGTAGATCTGCCTTTCATAAAACCATAGAGAGATTTGCGACATTAATAGTGGACGCCTTTTTGTACAACTATTATATTTTAACGGTACGTCTTTAACAAGTATCAATTATTATACTCATTAATAATTTCCCGTCGTATTTAACGTGTTATGACCGTATTTGCCATCCGAAATTTGACCATAAAGTGCAGGATGATATTAAGAAAATAGGGCAATTACCCCCATTTTTTAATTTAATAATTTTAAAAAATGAAAAAAGCATTGTTTACGGATATCACATAGACAACGCATTTCGAAAACAATTTAATTTGTAAGTAACGATTTGAAAAGAAAGTTTAGATTTAAATATTTACCATTTTCTTTTATTTTCCATTAAAGAAAAATGAACAAGAGCGTTTGATGATCTAAAAACTGTTTTTGGAAACCATCAAGAAAAACTGATTTTCGGTGGTATTAAGAATTTATATTTGCTTGGAGCAATATTATTGACGAATTTTGTGAGGGTCCAGGGACAATCTAAAAAACGGCAGAAATCATTGTTGTAAGAGAAATAATAATGGTACATCTTCATGTAATATATAGAGAAATTCAGTCAAAGGAATACTTAAGCGATTTAACTCATGTACATGTACGTCAAATTTAGTCTACGATATCGTGATGAAACTTGAATATATTTTGAAATTGAAATAAAGTCAATAAAAGTTACTCGAAGCCGTAGATTTCGAAGTAAATGATTGCTTTTTTTGTGACGAAAACTAATCATGTCGCAACGGTCTCTTCAGAAAATCACAAAACAGTTAATATTGAATTGTACACCACACGATCTGTTACGCAGCGCAAAGAACAACTGATTATTTAACCAAAAGAAAGGTGGAATTAATGACCCATTCTCCATACAGCCTTCATCTAAATCCAAGCGACTTTCATACATTTCCAAAAATCAAAAATCAATGCTTTTCGAGCCACAAAGATAAAGTTGAAGCGCTTAAAAATGCCTTGATGAACTTGCGATCTTCAGATAGAAAAAATGTTATGACAACTTATTTATTCGTATGAAAAGATGCAGAGATTTTCAATATTTTGAAAAACCATTCAGCCGTATTTTTAATTTTAAATGATTTTATTTGTATCTATCCCGAAATTAAAGCAGTAGCCCTCGTATTCATATAGAATGTATTAACTAAAGCAATTTATTAAATTAATAATAACTGTAAAAACCAGTCTTTTGTTGGAACTAAATAGTCGCTTCTAGATAAGATAAATTTAATCAGTATATTAATTATGTTATATTATTTTGATACTTCGAGAAAAATTATGTATTCACTTAATTTACGTAATTTGCTTTTTCACAGTTACAAAGAATTTAGAGTTTAGATATCATTCCTTTTATAATGTAAGATAAACGTTTTGTCGAAAGTGAGTGCATGTTAAATAAAACTATTTTTGAAGATTATATTTTTAACAGGTAATCATTCTCAAAAATTATTTAATAAAAGGCATTAGAAATAACTACAAACATAAATAATTTCATTTTTATTTAATTTTTTTCACCTACTTAAATATATCGATTTCACTAACCATAAAACATTTGTTTTAACTATAAAATTTTTTACTTTGGTATTAAATATAAATTATAATCATCATATTATAAATTATATTCTGAACATTTAATACTTGGTTTTAACTTGTGCAAAATGTGTAAAACTACACGTGGGGATCTATTTAAAATCTTTTAGTATTTTTGAAAAAACCGAAAATTTCAAAAACAAACTTGTAGTTAGATTTAAAGGTAATGATAATAATAATCATTATTTATTTTAGCTTTTAGCTACAGTATTATTTTTTATTATTTTATTTCTTTAACCCGATCTATTAGTTGCAGACTCTTAATTTCAAAATTACTCTCCATAAATGCTTTACAGTTTTGTCTTTATAAAAAGTAAAAGACCCAGGACACTTCTCTGTGGCACTCTACTTAGTTTGATATGTTACTATCTATTTTAGTTGTTTGATATCTATTAATTATGTAATTTTCTAACCAACTAAGAACTATGCCCATTACCCCATACATTTCACAAACTTCTTTTTCGCATCTATAATCTCGAACACTCTTCTTAAATCTACAAAGACACTTACAATAATGTTGCTTTCATCAATTTGCTTTTTTCATTTTAGCAAGCAAACTGACACGCACTTTCACAGGAATGTTTACTTTGGAATTCGAACTGACCAGCATAGATATTTGGTTTTTCTAAATTCTTCTAAATACTGCTCATGCACTAACACTTCTAAAACTTTTTCCATAACAGAGAGCAGATTTATTGAACGTAGTTCCTCTATCTTTCTATCTTCTTAGGAAGACTAACTTTTGGCACCAGTCTAACAACACCACCTTTATCGCTAGAGGCACTACTTCAATTTCTATTTATTTTTAATAAGGAATACCCAACCACATGAAATAATTCCTTGAGCGTATTTATAGAAAAGATCACATCTGCTGTAGACTCTTTTTTTACATTACTTACTGTTTTCTTTAACTTAATAAACGAAATTTGTTGAAACTCTGCAAACCTGGTATTCACTTCCTTAAACCAATCATCTGGTGAGGGATTACTTTCAGCAATATCCTTGACACTATTTACAAAAAAATTATTGAATTATTTTTCTATATTCTCATTTGTTTGTTTAGTATTTATGCATAAGTAGTCAGTGGATTGTTGGTTTTTATTTAAAATTTGTTTTAGAGTCTTCCACATTTTCTTACTATCCTGACGATTTTCACTGATTTTCATTTCGTAATAGTTTTGTTCCTTCTTATGAATTAATACCACAAATTTATTTCTTTGAATCTTGTAGCCTTCAAAATCGCTGATATTATAAATTTTACACTAAATACATTATTTAACGTGTTAATAATTGTGACAGATTTAAACTGATTTATTCTTTGCTTAAGATGAAAATGGTTTGCTGCCTGACCCTTTATGTATATAAGTAAAATTCGACTTTTTATTTATCTGTAATAGTTAAATATCGTATTTAATTTTTTATTTATTATATAATTGTACTGTTCATAGCTTAATTCCAAAATTATATTTACTGTCCCATTTCTATTCTAAGATATTTTATATTTATCTACAACATTTATAACATTCTTTATAGCGTCTGACAAATTTTGATTTTCTATTTTATCAATAAAATCAACATATTTCAGTTGCTCCTCACTCACAATCAATACCTTTATATTTTTATTCAACTTTTTCTGGTAAGAACTTCATTTATTCCTAGTTCGTTCTGTGTTTTTGTTTTTAAATTTTCTAATGATCGTTGGTCACCACAATGTAACACAACTACGTGAAACCTACTTCGTTTTCGATGTTGAGAAATCAGTTGGATGCATTTTTTGTTCTAACATATTTTTTGTTGGTGCACTATTTTGATTTGAAACATCAGGTTTCATTATTAATGCACCGATTTTATTTTTAGTTTTTAAAACTTCAGATAATCTACGCAAGCTGCTGTTGTCGAATTTAACTTGCAAGTTTTATTGTTTTTTCTAACAACTTTTTGTTTTACTGCTGATATTTTAGGTTACTTTTTATTTTGATTTCAACTTCTTCTGTTATTCTGTTACCAAAACCTGGAAAACCTCTTGAAGAAGTAAAGTCATATAGGCCCATAAGTTTGCTCCCGATAATGTCAAAACTCTTAGAGAAGCTACTAATTGGCAGACTGCAACCAATAGTTGAACAAAACCAGTTGATACCCAATCACCAATTTGGATTCAGGAAAGATCACGCCACGGTCGAACAAGTCCATCAAGTAGTTGGAAAAATCAGACAAGACCTGGAAGACAAAAAGTACTGTGCTGCAGCATTTTTGGACATCACACAGGCATTTGATAAAGTTTGGCATCCTGGACTCCTATACAAATTACGAAAAGTATTACCCATTAACTATTTCCTACTCCTTAAATCCTAGCTTGCAGACCGCTACTTCCTAGTAGACCATCACGGGGAACAAACATCCGTCTATGAAATTAAATCTGGAGTCCCACAAGGCAGTGTACTTGGACCATTGCTATATCTTATATACACAGCTGATCTGTCTACGAGTAATAGCAGCCTAGCAGCAACATTTGCAGACGATACCGTCATCTTAGCGTCGCACAAGGACAAAAACCAGGCATCACAAATCTTGCAAAATCATCTCTACAGAATAGAACACTGGTTAAGCAATTGGCGAATCAGAGCAAATACTTCTAAGTCAGTCCAGGTAACATTTACAAACAGGAGAGAAAACTGCCCTCCAGTAACACTCGATGGTCATCAACTACCGCAACGCGACGAAGCAAAGTACCTAGGAATGCATCTCGACAGACGTCTAACATGGAGAAAACACATCTTCACAAAAAGGAAGCAGCTTGGTCTTAAGCTCAGACAACTATATTGGATAATCGGTAGACAATCACAGTTATCAATAAATAATAAGCTACTACTCTATAAGGCCATCCTGAAACCTATCTGGACCAATGGTATTCAGCTCTGGGGTACAGCGTCTACATCTAACATAGAAATTCTGGAAAGGTTCCAATCTAAAGTGCTCCGATCTATTGTGAATGCTCCGTGGTTCGTTCCAAACTACATCATCGCACGAGATCTTCAAATAAAAACAGTGAAATCAGAAATCACAGTTTATTGTAAAAAATACAAAGAAAGACTGAGTTTCCATCCTAATACACTTGTTAAAGATCTTATGACACAACCAACTGCGCAAAGAAGACTCAAACGCTACACCTCCTATGATTTCACTTCTAGGTTCTAGGATTAGTACTTCTGACTCCCACGGCTATACCTAATTAGTGACTAATTATAGATTTTAAGGAACTACCAATGGGAAGTGTTTTCTGCATGATATAAATATTGTTTAACAATTTGTTTATTGTATACCATTTTACAGATTGCAAATAAATTGGGTATTTAAAAAAAAATCTTCTAAAAAAATACTGAAAAACTACTTAATATTAGATATGATCTAAATCTCCCATTTATGTAGTTTTTGTTCTTATGGGTTGCATAAAATTGGTTCCAGCACCTGCATATGTATAAAAAAATAATACTTTTTTATATATATAAAACACTTTATTTTCTTTGACACTTTAAATCACTATTTAAAAATACAACAAAAAGACAAGCTTATTAAGAAGAGCGGTGTAAAAAGCAGTTTTTGGAATTGATTGGACTGTCTGTTTATAAAACAAAAATGCCTTGTATCCTTGTATCTATGGTCCCTAAATAATACTTTCGTCAAAAAATTAATTCTTTTTATTTTTTATAAGATTAAGAGGATCTTTGTTGTATCTCGCGAAAACTTCTTTTTTAAATGCCTCAAATTGTCTTCTATTTATGTTATTTTGATGTTCTCGCCAAGGTGGTCTAGAACGTTTAACTTGGAGTCCCCAGTGACAGGTAAATATCGGAGATAGAACCAAAAATTCGTAACCAGCCACAAACATTTCATAAACCTAAAATAAAGAACTTGTCATATGTAAATAATATGAGAAGTGTGTAAATTAAGTAATGAGACTGATTTAAAACAAATATTCGAAAACAATTAGAATTTAATATTGTGTCTTTCAAAATAACCACACAACGCTGGAGACGGTTCTTCCACTTCTTATATAAGTGCTGAATTTCGATTACTGGAATAGTCTTCATCTGTCCAGTTACTGCCTTTTTAATATTTCTAGTGTTCCAAAATATATTATATTTTGTAAATATAATATTTTTACCGACCAAATCCTGGTTTATTAAAATTGCTGTATAACAAGGCGCACTATCGTGATGCAACACCCTATTGTTGTTGATACTCGTAGGCTGGTCTTACACGCATGACGATTTTTCTAAGTTTATCAAAAACTTTCCAGTAAAACTGTTGATTAACTCTTTGGCTTTGAAACACAAACTCTTTATGGACAATGCTCTGGCTAGAAACAAAGCAAACCACTATGCATTTTATCTTCGACCTGCTCATTATTGCTTTTTTGGTGTTTGAAGAGGTTGAAGTATACCATTCCATGCTTTGGCACTTGGTTTACAGATCGTACTCAAACACCGAAGATTTCTCACGACACGTTCCAAGAAATAAAAACCATTCTCAATAGTTTTCAGAAAATTAAGTCACCTTTTTCCTTCTGACATCTTTTTGATCAAGGGAAAGAATTTTAGAACTATTGTAACGCATATTTTTTCATAGACAATTCATTAGTCAAAATTTGATGTGTGATTTAAATTCAATTCTTCTACAATTATTTTGACTTTCAACCTTCAATCTATACGCACAAGATCCCAATTTTTGTCGACAGTTTCATCACTTCTTAAAGATAAATGCTTTTTGCTGCGTGCCATCTTCCATTTGAAACTGCCTTAAACCACTAAAAAACCAAACAAACAATATCTTCATAGGCCTACTAAAGTTTTGTAAAAGTTTCCGTTGCAGAGTGTCCAAGTGTGAAGCAAAACTGATAGCATATCTTTCTTTGAAATTGATGTCACTAATTATTAAAACGCAATAAAAAAACTGTTTTATTTAAAAAATCGCTACGGCCAATAAAATGACTGCAAATTGAAATATTTACTCAAAGTATATTACATGTTTATCTATCGCCCCTCCATATATCTAATTTCCAGTGTTCTCTAATTGGACACTATGTTACCAGTCTCAATACTTAATTTACACATCTCGTATGTATGTACTTTAAAGTAGGAATGTAAACTTTTTAATATCTTTTGAATTAATAATAGCTAACAAACATTTAAGAAGACGAAATTGAAAGAAATGTTTAATTTCATTTTAAAATTTGATTGACGTCCTAGATATAAAGAGTATATCTCTGTGAAATAAACTAAGATCGGATGAACATTTAAAAATAAATGAAAACTAAAAATGAAATTTCTAAATCAAATGAATTTTATTTATTTATTTAAAAAAATATTAGTTACTAAAGAGATATTTAGAAATACCTGACTATTTCTAGTATATCCATATCCAATGAATCTCTCATCATGGGGAGGTACAATATCTGGAGCAACGTAGAAAGGTTCGTATAGAAACTCGAAATTAGTCACTGGATGGCTAATGTGTACATCTGTAGTTTCGTCCTTAGTACTCTGCCATCTAAAATAGTATACATTAAATAATTTACGTGTATTTATGACTATTTAGATATATGTAAAGTAAAAGAAAAGAAAATATTCGTAAGAATGTAAAGGAGCACACAACAGAAAATTTAATAATGTAGAGAATAAAAGAAAAAATGAAAAAACAGAATAGATAAAATATTCACTAAAGTATGTATAAATAAAGAGTATTTAGGAGGTACTGTAGAATAAATAAAAAAGTAATTCCTAAAGAAAATCAAGTCTTTGTAACAAACAGAAAAATACTTAAAATTAAATAAATCAGCAACACAACAAAGATCAGAATATATAAAACCTTAATATGACTCAATATCACATATGTAATGGAAACAACTATACTTGATAAAAAAAAGAAGATCTAAAAATAAGCGAAAGGAAAATAATGAGATTAATAATTGGCCCATAAATATATATAAAAAATGATGAAAAAATAAGGGGGAAAAAGTGGAAGACAAGAAAAATTTAGTGGAGAAAATATTTTACATTAAATGAAGGTACTAGAATGGCTAGGGAACAATCACTTGAATTCTATTACAGCCAAGAAGTAGAGGAAGATTAAAGAAAAAATGGAGGAATGGAATAGAGGACGACATCAAAAAGTTAAAAATAAGTCCCTGGAAACTCAAATGCAAGAACAGGGAAGAATGGAGAAAAGTAACCACAGTAGTGAAGACAAATACTGAATTGTGATGACTGAGAAGAGGAGCAAACGTTTTTAAGCTTTAACCATAACCCCAAGTATAGATGGACTATGATGATGATGGATAAGTATCTGAAGAAGAGATGCTAACTAACAGATATTACATAAAAATAAAATTGACTTTAAAAAATTAAGCAGAATTGTATCGTAATTTAGATTTGTCCATCCTATTAAAATCACTACCAAGGTACTATTTTATTTATTTTCCTTACTAAGAATATAGTTCAATAGAAACATGCTTCAATAGCAAAGCATAATTTCATCACCATAGTATTGGAATTCATTGGTTTATGTTGTTTTTGTAAATAGTACTCACGTATCTGTCAAAATTATTTGCAGTTTTACTCTTTTCTAAGAGTTGTGTTAAAAAATAGAATCTGCTATTCTTGGATTTAAAAAAATCCGGTGCCACTATGCAGTCACCTTAAAGGTTTACGTGCCGTCATCAAATATAAACATTTCAAGATATTCACAGATGATGGTCGACCATGTAGCTCAGATTTAAGATCTTCTTGATCATATAAAAGTTTCACAATATCCAGTATACAGTTCCGACTTGTCTCCAAGCGATTTTCATGTGTTTCATTCAATGAAAGTACGCTGTTTCAGTTCGTACACCGAGGTAGAGATTTTTGTTAAAGATTGTTTCCACAAGCAGCCGCCAAAATTTTACCGCCCCAGGATCTTTACACTACTCCATCCAGTAGGACTCATACCTTAATGTTAATGGAGATTTCTTTAAACTTCGTTAAATAAACATTACGCTTCAGGCTGTAAGCGTGCTTTTATTGAATTGCCCTCGTAGTAGGTCCTACTAAAAATAATTATGTAAAATAACGTGCATTTATGATAAATTTTATCGGGTTTCAAAAATATATGCCATTTTCATACGATAACTCGGAAGTGTAAATGATTTCAATTTTCCAACCGTAGTTCTTAGGTTCTAGTGTTTATTATCCGTTGTTCTTTCTAGAATTAATCGGCTAAGAGTTAATTTAAGTAAGTCATTCAAACCATTACATTAAATATCTTAAATGTATTAATATTTTTACTGTAATACTATTAGAAATAGAAATATTGCAATAATAGATAAAGGAATGTCGTCTTAGCCTACAACGTAGAAACGATTTCATAAAAAACACACCAACTTCTTTCCAGGTTGCGACGTTTCTTTATGTCCTTTTAACCTTCTCACTTTATATGTTTTGGGCTCCCTCTTCTCTTTTGTCCCCCAATTTTGCTAAGCAATATTTTTTTTCTGTACTCTGTTATTTCTCATTCTCATCACATGTCCCATCCTACGCATTTTTTGCTATCAAATATCTTTCTCACCACTACTTTTTCCTATACGTCCACAGCGTTTATATCTGGTTGTCTCAGGATCCACGCTTCACTTATGAACATCCCTATTGGTCTAACTTCTATTTTATATATTCTTATCTTAAGGTTTCTTGTTTAGGCTTATCTACTATTAAAGACGTGTTTCAGTGCGTTTATACGGTTATTACCAACGATTAATCTCGGCTTTATTTATCTCTGCTTGAAATCCCGGCCTCCCTGTGATCATTGCACCCAGATATTAAAATTAATTGTGCAGTACATACAGGGTTTGGGATAAAGTATGGAACCAAGTAAATATCTTTAACACGATAAGGACGATATTTATAAAACCAAGTGCAATGACTAATATCGGATTTTTTTGGAGCAACAACATTGAGAAAAGCAACTTGATCAGAAAATTAAAAGTATTTAGATCTACTGAATCACCAAATTATTCCTGCACTGCAACAGAATGGGAAATTATCTCAAAATGTTTAGGTTCAACAAGATGGAGACCCTCCGTACTATGGTGGGGATTTTTTCTTTTCCCAACCCAGTATATTATGTTCGTATATTTCCAGGACCATCTTACGAGTTATTATGAATCTAGAGGATACAAATCTCTCTAATAACTTAAATGTTACTTCAAAGCACAAAATATTTAAAACTCTTATAGATAATCCCATCCGGTATTTAGTCATCTAATATAAAACGTTGAAAAATTAATCAAATAATTAAGCAGTAAAATAAGAAATGGATATCAAACGCAATTACTAAAGGTAAGCCAAAAACTAAAACAGGGATTGGTGTAATAGTATCTCAGCAAAAGATGTATGCAATTGTTTACTTTTAAGTTGCTGCAAGGCAATGTAGACAAGTGGTAGAATATAAATAATAACTAAAATCCCACCTAAACTTAAAAAAATTAAGTGGATTTCGGGTCTTAGGAAATAGAGGGATATTCAGAAATAAGATTAATAGAGCTCCTTGGTGGAGATTCTTGTAATAAAGTGAAATAGTATGTTCTGTTAGATTGTATAGTACCAGGCTTCTAAACTTGTATATAGAAAGCAAATCTACAGGAATAAAAACTTTTGTTATCAAAATCAAAATTAATAATTCCCCAAAATTTCTTCCTCTACGAATGAATCGCAGAAAGTACAGCTTACAAATACGATTTAGGAAATGATTTTTATTATTGTGTAGTTAAAGTACGCAACAGGCCTTATAAGCCCAAGACTAAATTTACTATTGATCTCTATTTCTTTCTTTCATTAATATCATCTTTCCATCGGCTGACTCCTGAGCTTCGCAAATCTTCTTCTACTTGTCGCCATATTACTTTCGGTCTACCACTTCGTCGGCTAGTTTGGGGTTGGTAGCTTAGAACAACTTTTACAATTTTCTGTTTTTGCATTCGAAGCATATATCCCATTCACCGTATTCTATGGGACTTAATAACCTTTACTATATCTGCATCTTTGTAGATGTCGTATCATTTCTTTTCCCTTAGCATCTTTCATTTCCATATTCCCAGTTTGTGTTCCATACTATTTTTAATTGTCCATGTCTCACAAGTTGAAATTACTGTGAGTTTTGTTATGATTTTATAAATTCTGATGGTAGCTTTGATAAATAGCTTTTTTGATCTTAGAAATATGAAAGACAAAATATGCTTAAATTCCACGATTTTCCAAAAACTTTTTAATAATTCTTATAACCATTGTTTCGCTCTATGGCATCGTTAGTTAGGATATAAGAAATTGACAGCATTTCATATGTAGAGTTGTTTTTTTATCAAAAGTATTCCAACCAATAATATTCCTAATTTTCTAAAACATATGGCCAACATTACATATTTAATTAAGAAGGTAATCTATAAAATTTGAACTTCACAGATTTATTTGGTCGTTTAGTACTGAATATTTAGGATATCAATGGTTGTAATTAAAAACTAGAAGTTTTGATCTTAATACATCCATAACTTAACCAGCACACACACATTGTGTAATAAAAATACGAAAAACTGACCCACCATGGAATTTATTTCATTCATAAATTTAGAATTCTAAATCAAATTAACTTCCTGCTACTTACCTGGTAAAATTTGTTGCGAACTGGTTATAAATAAATACTTTATGATGAAACGGCCTTGCCAGTCCCTTGTTTGCTAATCGTACCAATTCAGTCTTATTGTGAGGAAACATCACTCTATCATCTATTTCATATGTTGGCACTACATAAGCACATTTTCCCTTGCAAGAAACTTCATTTAAAAAAGCGTCCAAATTCTCGGCCATACCTTTGCTGGGAATTATATCGACGTCAGTCAAAAATACGTAGCCAGCTTGACAGTTCTTTCTTGCCAAGTTCCGCAAGTGGTTTTGTGGATAAGGTAGTTTGGCTCTCCATTGATTAGTACCTTTCTAAAAGAATTCTAGATTTAACAAGTTTTTTTGAAAAGAAAAATGTAAAAACACATATGAGAATGTGGTTTAAACTAGCAAAACTTTAATGCATGCTTATTATATCAATCCTTTATTGAATTATTGATTTGATTTTAAGTAAAAACATAATTCTTAAAATTTACCTGTAAATTCTTACTTAAATGCTGTAATACTTCTATAGGGTTATCACATTTCATTTCACTTAATTTCAGTGTGTCTATGTTAAATTTCTTCGGCCTTCGTTCTTTGGCTAGCGCCAGATGAAAACTGATGTTATCGTTGATTTTTTCATTACACTTTTTTAGATATAAAATGTATAATAAGAGTGCACTAAGTTCGTCTTCACTTGCAGCGAAAGTGGCCAAGGAAATAGGGCCATTCCAATAATTAGCAACCTCTATTAATGAAGGTAATTTTTCTAGAGAGCTTTGAGTTGCTAAGCAGGTTTTATACAAATCACTTAATATTGGATATCTGAAAATTATTCAATCACACAATTATTAATATAAAACTGTTTATTACAGAAAAATATTTCTAATTTTTAACAATTTTTATTCTTTTTGTTTATGGTATAAAGTCAAGTACGCTTAGGTATAAGAAATCTGTCAATCATTTGTCACTCTTTGAAAATGCGATTTAGCGAAACCTGGTTAGAGAAAAATATTTAAAAATAACTTTGAAATACTATATAAATTCAAAATAAGTATAATTTATCTTTTTTATATATATTAAGAAAATTATGTCTTTCATTTCCATCTTATAGAAATATTTATTATTGGTAATTAGAATGCAAAATTTAAAGCTATTATTAATATATGTCTCGATCTTAAAAGACTAAAAATTCATTCATACTTACTTTTGTCCTACTAGAAAATTATCATACAATTTATATTTATGCTGGTTGTCCCAACGACCTAGGTTTAAATTTAATTTTGAAAAAGTTTCATCCTGGGGATATTCGGAATCTGTGTTGCATTTCTGGTAAACTATTTCTGGAACTTTTTGAATAGTACGATGTTGTTTTGGACAATCCTGTGTGTACATCAACTTTATTGTCAGGGTTACGTTGTAAATGGTGAGAAAAAGTAACACTGCTATACTTATATTCCAGAGACGACATCTTCCCTAAAAATCAAAAAACTAATAGAATAGAATTAAGTTCCAAATTATGTAGTTGATAGTCATGTCTTAAAAACGGTTTTAAAACCCTATTCTCTTCAAAAGATTCTGAAAAAATAAATATTTAAATAAAATGTTGTTTTCAATATTCTGTATATAACCCAACCTAAACTAACCTAATCACTTTCACATTTCACTTGATTCTCGAAAACATCAAGAATATTCTGGCAAAAGTCTAGAATTTTATGAAACCTTCGAGAAAGCAAAAAAAGAATATCAATAGGAAGGAACTTAAAGTAATGGTAGTAGAGAAGTGTCAAAGTTGTCATAAATGAAGTAGAGTTACTGTTATTCATATTAATTTGTATTTTAAAGCAGTTTTGGGAAATTTTCTTGTTAAATAAAGTTCGTTAAACCCACATGAGTGTTACACCATTTTTTATCAGAACCTTCTTTAGTACCTAAGTGAATGTATTCTTTTTTAATTTAATTTGCATTGAAATATATTATTGGTCTTTCCTTATATCATTTGGTTTAATTAATTTCAATAATTAGCACTTTCTGTGTATGTACTTTTGATACCGCGAATATAATGCATATTTTTAAATGGTATGCAGAACGTGTCATTTGCAACAAAATGTTCTTTTTAGCGCCATTAGTTTACACAAAAATTCACTTTAAACGTTTATTCTAAAATTTATACGTGGCAATGCCTCACTGTAACCAAACAATACCTACCTGATGAATCATAAAATAGTGTTAGTCTGTAGATGTTTTAGATCGTTCAATCGATTTAAGTTTATCGTTTTGTAAAGTAGTTTCAATAATTTAGTGAAAAATGACATTGTATTCAATTCAAGAATATCACATGTTAACTAACCTAATCCGCGATGTTTTGTATCTGTGTCACAAATATTGTTAGAAACGTGCAGAGTATTACCTAAAAAAAGTAGTGGTAGAAATCATTCGGATGTATAATAAATGCAGAAAATACATTTTTCACTCTTCTACATCCTCTGTAAACTACCCTTCTAAATATCTATATGTACTAAAATAAAAACTTTCCTGAACGTATAAAATACCTTGTATGTATAGATTCTTAATTTATTTTATGTTATTAATGATTAAAATATGATTATTTTCAGTAAAACTAGTTGGAACACTTGAAATAAACAGTACATTGTCCAATATTTTTTCTTTTTTGTTGTATCTATCCTTTCTTTCTATCAACAAATTCCAGTATGGTAACTACAACTACAACATACTTTTGACAAATGTCATATCTTTCAGAAATACAAATTGAAAATATAATGCTTTTTCTAGTAATAAGTTGTCCTGTACGTTAAATTTATATCTGCTTTAAATAATTTACATACTTATTTGTTGCAAGGTATGATTAATCTTAATATTTTTTTATTTTTTTTAATGTTTGTCAAAATTTGGTTGTTCGCTATTTTTAAAATATTAAAAATAATAAATAAGAATTGTATTTTATATTCAATTATTCATAACTGATTTAGCTGTTTTAGTTAGAAGAAGCGAATCATTTCAAATAGTTGAAATTTGTAACTAGATGTAATGGCTTTAAAAGATTTTAGATATAAAATATGTCGAAAGTTTTATGTAACATATTCTGAATATAGAATAATTAATTTAAGAGATATTATTTTAATAATAAATTCATATGAGAACCAAGAAAACTTAGCAATATATTTATGGTAGGTACACTATAAAATTTTAAAATATAAAATCTATTTCAAATAGTTATAAAATTATTTTTTTTATATTTCGATCAGTTTGTGGTTTTTATTTTCTAATTGCAATAATACGTATAGATATATAAGTGCTTAATTAAAAAACAAAAGGTATAAAGTAAAAAAGTGTTGAAGAGAATAGTAAAGACATAAAAAAGATTATATGCATGAAAAAGCAAACCCAAAATAACTCATACAATGATTATAATCCAAAACAATTTTTGTCACTTAATTTAAAAGGTTAACCATATGACTATTTGTTAGTATTCATTGTTTACTTTAGGTAATTACTTTATAATGCAAAAATGATTTCATTTGTTCTTTTCTGATATACATACGTTTTCTGCTTTTGTCATGATCACATATTATCATTCCTAACATAATATTATCACATGTGAAACTGATCATGATTGAAGTGTTTATTTATAATCACTGTAATCAGTACGCTCATTAAAAAGTTGTCATATCTATCGAATTGTCGATAAAAATAGACATTCGTTTTAGTTCTGAATTATAAAAAAATAGTATAACGGTCAGGTGGGAAACGGGGCGGAGAAATCCTCTGGTTTTATTTTGTAATATGATCATTAATTGTTTAAAACAGTACTAATATTTAAAACATTAATTGAAAACTATATGTCAAAATCGATTTAGTATTGAGGATAATTGAAATTGCTGCAAAACGTACAAACAGTAAATATTATTGGGAAGTTGTGTTTTAACATATTTTTAAAAATATGTATTTTTATAACGATAAAACATCGTCAAAATGGTCAAATATTTTAATAATATAAATAATTTTATTTTAAACAAGTATTCAGCAAATGATAATAAAAAACTGAGTTGTAATATCAAAACTACAATTTTAAAAGCACACATTTTTAATTGAATATTTAAATATCTACCGTAAATAAATACCGAACACTATAAACTAATAAATAGATTAACTTAAAATCCAAATTAAAGTAATTTGTATTAATTAAACGTTGTATAAACTATTTTAAAAAAAATGGAAATAGAAATTATTTACTTTCTTAATAAAATAATATTCCTTACCTGAATCATTTGGTATATTCACAATGCGAAACACCTTACATAGGTACTCAATTACCTACATAATCACTTTTCAAATTTCTTGCAATACACTCTTAATTATTTTCATCTCGATAAAGAAAGATATATGTACATTTAGTACTTAGAATTTTATCTGGCGATATTACAATAACAATTTTAGAATCAGAGATCTCGCTGGGACAACCTTCCTCAATTTGAATTGAATGAACAATCGAATAAGTTTAATCGAATAGTACTTTGGTCTACTAATCGAAGCAATCAAATTTAAATGCAGGTGTATAATATTTCCTTAGAATTGCATAAGCTGATATATAAACTGTAAATACTAGTAAGTTTATATAAAAAAGAAACTATAAAGGATTAATACTACTAATTTTTTCTCTTCATATCTACTGTTTCTGTCATATTTTATTGTTTCTTAAAGTAATATATATATATATATATATATATTAGGACAATATTTAATCAATTTTGAAATATTTTCCCCAAATAACACACAAAAGAGTATTTATTATTTTATTCGAGCCAAGAATCGATTATACCTACTTACTGCTGGAATCTTAATCGAAACTTTAATCTCTTTCCTGCGCAAACTCAGGAACGCGCATGGCATCGATTTTCTTGTTTCCTACTAGAAGCAGGAAATTTCTTAAAATATGAAAGTATTAACCAGGAATCCTTCCAATTTGTCTAGTACATATCTATGCAGTTTATCGATTGAGTTGAATAATTAAAAATCATGTCAATGTAATTTCATATAGACACAGTATTGACAAGGAAAATAAATAATTTTACTTTTATTGGGTAATTTATTTTAGATCGTCTCAGAAATAAACTGTTGACTATCACTATATTAGATACAAAAAAATTATTGATCTGAACCACGTCGTTTTGTTTTTATTCTAACGTGATTTTGTGAAGCAATATAATTGAGTCAAATACCTAATTATTGAAATTAGTTGGATTGCTTAATATTAGTAATGGTACGAGATGGGTTATAAATAAAAATATTGCCTATTATTTTATTTGAATTTCGAAACAGAATAACGACAAATAATGAAGGTAGTAGGAATAGTTCCAGCACCAGAAACTCTTAAAAGAATAGATGAAGACAGGATACAATATAGATCAGGAATAAGAAAGAATTCAAGGAGATCAGACAAATGTTCCGGATTAGTTTAACGAAAAGACAAAATTAGGTATACTAAAAATATGTTTTGTAATAGAAAAATTCATGAAAATATTTCATTTTTATTTATTTTATTATAACCAAATATCAAATTAATTATAGGTAGACTCCAGACGATAAACTAGTCCGTGTGGTGCTTTATACACGATTAATCCGGTCATGCATAAAAAGTCTTAATTTTAATTGCATTACAATATTTCTGATAAACCTTGCATGTGCATGTCGGATCTAAAATCTAACCTCCTATTATACTCAGAAAGAATAGTAAAACAGGATTTCCCAAAACAATTCCAGCAATTTTCCTGATTAATAATTCCGCAGGAGATCCTCAAACATTATTTGATATTATATATTATAAGCTTTTACTTCTTTTATATACTAAAATAATTACTATTTCTATTATTATTACTATTATGATTATATTGTAATTCTTCTTCATCTTATTCTGTTTCTTATTATTATTATTTTAAGATTTTTTAATATGATTACTTATATTAAGGTTACAATAAAACTACATATTTAAAAACAATAATCTAAGCCTGTCTTTTTTATATGAGCAAATATCATCACAAATAATCGTACTACCATCATTCTATAAGTTAATACATCTAGATGTTTTGAAATACTAATAGTCTAAGATCCCGATATGAAACGACCTTCACCGAGATGTTTATTTGATGAAACGTATTTTATATTTAATTTAATATGTCAATAAATATATTGCATATGGGTTGTCTACAAATTTCAGTCCATGATATGGTTAATTAATAATTTAAAAAATTTTTTTTTTAAACATTTCACCGGTTTGATTATTAGACAAATTCTATACCAATCGAAAGTCTCAAGCCCATAGAATATGCAAACGTTGGGTTGCCTATTCTTTTCCGGTCACAACTCTCGGGTAGCCAGGTATAAACAGGTAAATCGATACTAGCATTTTGCACCGGTCTGATTATTGAATTAAAATTAAATGAAAATAAAAATTATTTCATTATGAACACGATGGTATAGGGTTGCCTGCGAAAAATCAGTCCCCAATTCCGGTTGTCGAATTTTGAAAAGTGAAATATTGCTGCGAGTGAATATGTGCGACTGAGAGGTCCCAACCAACCATCCCATGCGATAGAAGAGGACAGAGCATAGCAGCTGTTTGAAGCCCGCCCATTTAAAGAAAGAGAGTGCGCATGCTATTTGTTTTTGAAAATGAAAAGGATAGCGATAGACTCGTATATACTGTGTATCATTTTGGAGTAGTTTATTATTAAAATAGAGGAATATTCATCTAAGAACCAACCGCAGTTCTCAGGCTTCAAACAGCTGCTATGCTATGTCCTCTTCTATCGCATGGGATGGTTGGTTTATTATTATTATTAATTAATCATATCATGGACTGAAATTTGTTAGACAACCCATATGCAATATATTTATTGACATATTAAATTAAATATAAAATACGTTTCAATTATCTAACAGAAAATATAAATTTAAATATAAGAATAAAATCACCACAAGATCTAGATGAAGCAGTACTTCACTAAACTAGTTCAAAATGCAGCGTGGCACTCTACTCCGCCCAACAGTCAGAATTCAAGCAATACCCCCAGTATACCACTGCATATCCGGCAACTCATAACCGAAAAGCGCCGAGCAAGAAGAATCTGGCAACGGTCACGAAATATTCTAGACCAACATAACTTCAATCGGTTAAGTAGAGAACTAAAAACAGCACTCAAAGATGCCCAAAACACCTTTGAACAGTACATATCAAACCTCTCTGTTCACGACCGCACACTCTGGAAGGCGACCAAAAAATTAAAAAGGCCACAAACACATGTGCCACCAATCCATAAACCAAATGGAGAATGGGCCCGCTCTGATCAGGAAAAAGTGACTAACTTTGGTGAATATCTGACAGAAGTTTTCAAACCTGACGATGACATAATTGACAAAGAGATAGAGAGCTTTCTGGATACTCCTTGCCAAATGTCCTTTCCGATCAAGTCTTTTTCCCCTGCAGAAGTTAAAGAAGAAATAAGCAAGCTGAATCCCCGCAAAGCTCCTGGTTATGATCTCATAACAGGTCAAATATTAAAACAACTCCCTAGAAAAGTAATTATCTTTCTAACAACTATATTCAACAGAATTTTAAGTCTATCCTATTTTCCCACAAATTGGAAATACGCTGAAATCATAATGATCCCTAAACCAGGTAAACCTCCACATTAACGAACATCATATAGACCTATCAGCTTGTTACCTACAACAAGTAAAGTCCTTGAAAGGCTAATACTGAAAAGGATCCACCAGGAACATGACTTACAAACACTCCTTCCAAATCATCAATTTGGTTTTCGAGAGCACCATTCTACTACCGAACAAATTCACAGGATAGTTAATGAAATCGCTAAGAGTCTTGAAGAAAAGAAATACTGCAACGCAGTATTTCTTGACATTTCCCAAGCATTCGATAAAGTATGGGATCCTGGTCTCCTCTTTAAACTGAAAAAAGCCCTTTCCCATAACTACTACCTAATCGGTACAAGTCACATTTACAACTCGACACGACAACTGTCCACCTTTAACAATGAATAACGTACCAATATCTATCAAAACCGAAACAAAGTACCTCGGGCTACATCTAGATCGACGACTTACATGGAACAAACACATTCAGACCAAACGAAGACAGTTGGACCTCAAATTTCGACAAATGTACTGGCTGCTCGGTCGTAAATCTAAACTCTCATTAAACAACAAGCTGTTATTATATAAGGCAATTCTAAAACATATATGGACCTACGGAGTGCAGCTATGGGGATGTGCCAAACCAACAAGAATCAAAACAATACAGCGATTTCAATCCAAAGCACTCAGAGCAATCGTAGATGCACCGTAGTACGTCAGCAATATAACAATACACATTAATTTAAAAATTCCACTTGTTACGGAAGAAATCCAAAAACTAGCAAATACATATAAGGACCGAACCATAAGCCACGACAACCTCCTAATTGAACAACTATACAACAACGGGCCTGATGTGAGAAGAATACAGAAAACATGGCCAGAAGACTTAATTCATTAGCCCACCACCAAAGAAATAAACGATAAGGAGAAACGCCACTGGGTGTTCTTCTTCCAAGCCTACCCACTCAACACATTTACTTAATACTTTTTAAGAAGTAGATCCTATACTATAACTAAACGATATACTCAGTAATACAGTACCTACCTTCTAAAAACTTAAACCGGTATGCAAAATTTAATACTGTCTATATTATTGTGATAAGCAATTTTTTCCAAAAACATATTTTGGTTTCAGGAATTTATCAAAATGAAATTGTTACTAACTGTATATTTATTTGGTATAGTAAATTTGGTTATTGCCCAAAAAAATCCGCATTTTATACCGGGCCGAAGCACGATAGTACATTTGTTTGAATGGAAATGGAGGGATATAGCAAAGGAGTGTGAAGATTTCTTAGGACCTAATGGATTTGCTGGAGTTCAGGTAAATTTTTTCAACTCAAAATATAAACAAATTTAAAAATAAAATCAATAAAAATAAAAACAGCTATAAATAAATTAAATCACATTTTTTTTATGTAGTTTCTCAATACCAAGTTCATTCTGTCAACTGGAAATTAAATTTTTCTAATTCATAACCTACAGAATACATTATCATCGCCTTTCAATTCCTAAAATTATGGTAGATGCGTAATATCAGATTATCCATTTTTTTAAGGTTGATAACTCCTCTTTTAAGGTTGTGGATATGTTTGAACTGAAATGATAGTTTGTTTTCATTCCTTTCTATTTTTGCATCTAGTCTTCCAGTCCGTTATTTCCATTAACATTATATGTTCCTCTCCACGTCGTCTTTCGTTCTCTTTTTAGATTTTTCTTTGCTTTTTGATCCCATAAATGTTCATTTTGTTATTCTTTTTTTCGTTACTGTTGGTGGTCTTCTCATTATACATATAGCCTAGCCGTTCTAAACGCTTAGCTTTAGTATGTTTTAATATATTTTTTCCATTCATTTCAATTTCTTTGATCTTTTTTCGCAATCAGTAGTAGTATCGTTATTTATCTCTTCAATATTATGAAGTTCATTTTTTCTTTTTCATTCATTGTGTTTGTTTATGTTGCGTAAGTTATGCTTTGCCCAATTAGGCTCTTATATATTTTCATTTTTGTTGTTTTATTATTGTTTTATTCTTTAACATTGTCTTGTTTTTGCCACAAGCCTGGTTAACTTTCCGAATTCTTTCTTACACTCGCTCTTTACCTATTTACCTTATTGTTCTCCCTATGTAGTCAACTGACATTACTGTTTTATTGTTCGTTGTTATTAGATACATTTCCCCTACTTCTCTTACACTGCCTACAAACATGTATTTCTTTTATTCCTGATTTATTTATAAACCAAAGGTTTTTGATTTTTTGTACAATTTTTCCAATGTTCTTACAAGTTTTTCTCTAGAGTTTGCTACTATCGTTAGATCATCTACATCGGCAATTACTTAAACTTAATTTGAAATAATATTGGTTATCTTTATAAGGATACCTTCTAGAGCCAAATTAAATTTGTTCTCTTAACAGTGTCAGACGCATCCCTAAATTCGATGAAAATCATACGCAATTCTTTGTTGTATTCTCTGTATTTTTCGGTTATTTGTTCGGCTGTATGTCTCGCATTTAATGTTAATTTTCCAAGTCTGAATTCATTTTGGTAATCTCCTAGTATCTTCTTTGGGCAATTTTCCAATGGATGGTTAACGCGATTTGCTAAGGTTTTGTATGTAGCGTTCAGCTATCAGGTGAACTGCAATTACACATTTTTCTTATTTTTTCTTTGTGCTTCTTCTAGCGTAAGTTATCATTTATGTTGTCTTTCATTGATTTTACAATATATTTTTAGCTTCTGCAACTGTTGTACTTATCTTCTTCTCTATACAGGGTTGATTCGTAGTGTTTCTTCCATATTTTTCCAATCTTCGTATGGTCATGTTCTAATATAACATTTTTGTTTTTTATTCCTATGGTACTTTGATATATTGATATATTTTATTATTGTATATTTTTATTTTTTTATAAGATTATCTTCGCTTATTTCTACGACTGTCTCCTATATCTTCTAGCTTTTTATTGATCAATAGAATACACATTAGAACAATTTCAGTTTCCTTAGTTTTTAGATTTCCCCGCCAAGTGAAAACCAAATTGTTAAAAATGATCAAGTAAATAGACCATGGTGGGAAAGGTATCAACCTGTTAGTTATAACTTAATGACCAGATCTGGAACTGAGGAAGAATTGGCAGATATGATTAAACGATGTAACGCTGTTGGAGTAAGGTAATCCTTTTAATTAAATTATATTTTTTGAAATATCTCTTATTACATTTTTTATAAATTTTTCGTTATTTGTGAGTAAAAATCCTTATTATCATCCCCATGCCGTTCAATTCTATTAAGCTATGGCAAAGCTTTAGTGTTTTTAATCCATTTGGTTAAGTAGATTATTCCACTTTTTGTTAGACTACATCTTCGCTGTTACCTTATCTGCCGTTGTTATTTATTTCTAGTCTTTTTTATTTTTGTAGGTCTTATTCCAGTCCTTTACTTTTAGTTTTCTGATGTCTTCTTTTACCTCATCCAACCCTATGTTTCTGGGTCATCCTTTCTTTCTTGAGCCTATAGGTGTCCAGTTTGTGATTCTTTTGACCATATCCATACTCCGTAGGTTTCGTCACATTATATGCCGCAGCCTCTCTAACTTGGGTGCTTTAATAACTCTTATTAAATTTTTTCCTCCTAGTTCTCTCTTTCTTTTCGTCTACTTTCGCCTTCTGTCGTTATGTCTGGTCCTAATATTCTTCGCATTATCTATCTCATTATTTTAAAACCCTAGTTTTCTTAATTGTTGTCTATCTATTCTATAAGAAAATTCCTTAAGTAATTTGAATAATTGGTCCTTATCCAATTTTAGCAAAATAAATTGCTAAAACCAAAATGTGCTACCTATATCAGATATTATATTTTTAGAATTTACCCCGACTTGCTAATTAATGCAATGGCTGCAAAGAGTGGAAAAGGAACTGCAGAAAACTCGTGTTATCCTGGTATTAAATTTTATCCTTCAATACCATACATCAGTGATGATTTTAATCCCACATGTATTGTTTATGACTACAGTGATGTCTATAATGTGAGAAACTGCGAACTCCATGGATTACCAGACTTAGATCAGGTAAGGTAAAATAATTTTAATCTACAGTTTTGGTTGAACTATAGACTTTTTTATTATTTTAGAGCAAATTTAAAGTACGTCAGAAAATCAAGAGTTATATCGACAAACTCATAAATTTAGGAGCAGCTGGTTTTAGAGTAGACGCAGCAAAGCATATGTGGCCTTCAGATCTAAAATTCATCTATGAAAGTACAACTGACTTAAATACAGAGCATGGTTTTAAGGAAGGAGCTCGAGCATATTTTTATCAGGAAGTTCCTGATTTAGGTGATATTTAATTATGAAATATATTGAAATTATCTTTTTGTAAATTTCATCTTACAAACCTAAAAGCATGCGCTTTATTTTTAATTTAAAAAATTATAGTAGTGTACAATTTGTAGGAGGGGAAGCAGTATCTTTTAATGAATACGTCGATTTTGGAGCAGTTCTAGATTTCAAATTTGGGGTAGAGATAGGCGATGCTTTCCAAGGCAACAAACCATTATATCTATTAAGGGACTTTGGTCCCACATGGGAGCTCGCCAAGGACAAAGACGGCGTAGTTTTTATTGATAATCACGATAACCAAAGGTTGCACGATTATAGAATTTTAACTTATAAGGATTCCAAACAGTATAGAGCTGCTGTCGCTTTCATGTTGGCTCAGCCACTGTATACACCAAGGGTTATGTCTAGTTTTGCGTTTGAATCCAATTCCAATGGATGATAATCAGAGAATTATTTCTCCAGGTGAGATTTAGAATAGGTAAGCATCCTTACACATAGATTGTGTAATTTGACTAATATACAGTTAATCAAGGATTTTTCTTACTTTGACAATTTGAACTTTCATTGATAGACTTTAATATGGATAATTTATGTACCAATGGCTGGATATGTGAGCATAGATGGCACCAAATTCAGAGTATGGTGAAGTTCAGAAATATTTGCCTAGGAACAGATATGAGAAAATGGTGGGACGATGGGTTTAACCAAATTGCTTTTAGTAGAGGCAATAAAGGATTCATTGCAATTACTGTAAGTGGAGTTATTAATACCTGGATTCCAACATCTTTACCGCCAGGTAATTCTTTATATTTTATATTTTATAATATTTATTTATACTCAGGAGACTGCTTCATTTCACATTAATAACGAAGACCATAAAACCATTTTTTGAAATTAATAATCTTGGTAATAAAATATTTATATTTTTTAAGGTAGTTATTGTGACATAATATCTGGTGACTTGAAAGATGGAAGTTGTAATGGAAAAACTATTATAATTAATGAAGATGGTGAGGCTGGTGTTTTTCTAACTGATGACGAAGAAGATTACATGATAGCTATTCATGTTGGCGGTAAGTTAACATTATTTTCTATAGTATGATTAAATGGGAATGTGATTTCTTTTTAGATAAATATTTACATACATTTATAAATTAATAATTATATATTTCTGCAATGTGATTGGTACCGTAAAAGAGTAATTCTTGTTAGTACTATTGTCTTGGTGATAGATTTCTGGCCCCAACCTTAACATTTTTCGAAATTATCATTCTGGGACCATATTTCGTAAATGGCGATACAAAGACAAAAATAACATACAATATTACAGATTATTACGATTTGAATGCACGAATAATTAAGGCTTGTTGCTTTTCATTACTTGCACACTTAACTCATGCTTTTAAAAAATGCTCTACTGAAGGCATTTAGCCCAGCTCCTTATCAAAAATTGTACCGGTTTTTAATAAGGGGGATATGGATGTATTAGATAATTATAGACCAATACCGATCGGTTCCATATTATCTAAAATATTTGAGATCATGATTAAGTCTAGATTTATATCTTACTTGGAAAATATAGATATTTTATCGAATTCGCAGTTTGGATTCCAAAAGGGAAAGTCTACTACCTCTGCATTAGTAACGATTGTTGATGATATAGTTAATGGACTTGTAATGCACGCTATTTTATGTGATTTATCTAAAGCATTTGATTGTGTAAATACAGAAATTTTATTGGAAAAAATGAGATTTTACGCATTTAGATATGAACAATACGACCTAATGTCTTCTTATCTTAATAATAGATGTCAATACGTATATTTTAACAACGTAAATTCTTAGATACTTTCTATTAAAAAAGGGGTACCCCAAGGTACTGTCTACTGTCCTCTAGTATTTATAATATGTGTTAATGACTTACCTAAATCTATGGACCATTTAGGCAGAGCCTACTTTACGCTGATGACGCTGCTCTAATTTCTAAAGAAGGAGTGACTGTGAGTAAAAAGAGTCTCGTAGTGGCAAAAAATTGGTTTCAAGCCAATAAACTTAAATTAAATGAGTCAAAAACTCAACATATATGGTTCAGTACTGACAAATTAGCAGTTAAATCGGAACCCCTTAAACGTTACGGATAGACATTTCGCTCAATTGGTTGAGCCAAATCGATGTTTTGTGCTCAAAATTATCGAAACAAATTTTCATATTAATACAGTTACATAAAAATATCGGTAACAATAATGTAATGAAAATTGCTTACTTTGCTTTAATTCGTAGTCACTTGTCTTATAGCATTTCGCTCTGGGGCAATTTCAGCGGGTCTGACAAGGTTTTCGTACTTCAAAAGGCAGCATTAAGAATTGTGGATGGTTCAACATACCTAGCTCATTGTAAAGAACTTTTTTAAAATTATAAAATACTTTGCTTGCCCTACCAATAGATCTTCGACCAACTTTTAAGAATACATCGAGAATTGAATTATGTTCCAAGGCATAGCGATTTTCACAATAACAAAACCAGAAATGCAAATTATCTCGTAAATATATACTCACGCCATTATCAATGGCTAAATTGAATCGACTTGACTTAAGTCTTCTATTTCCAGACAGGCTTTTTACATGTTCCAGCCATTTTATTCTTTTAACTTAGACCATATTGACTATTTGATTCGTCTTCTTCCGAAGTCATCAATTTTAACTTCACTTACTCCCTATTACCAGCCTCGTCTTAAATTCCGCATCCATATTGTGTTAGTTTGCCATAACCCCAGAAAGAGGATTAAATTTCCGTATTATTTCGAAAGTAAACGTTTCTTTTCCTATGTCTTTTTTTGCGTTTTCTTCGCCAGGTCCCATTTGTTTATATCTCGTTTACACTTAGACCAAATTTTTTTCTTCTTCTATCAGTCGTTTTGTTACATTTTTCATTTCCTCTATTTTTCTTGTAACTATTGTTACATCGTTAGTAAAGGCCAGACATTGATATTTTTTCGTATAAAAACCCTTCTTCATTTATTTCACTTCATCTTGTTTCCAAAACCAATTTGAATACAGTTGTAGACAAGAGATCGTCCTGTCTTGCACCTGACCACATCTGGAATTTTTCATTACCATCTTGTACATGCTATTAATTTCCTATGGACTTTTAGCTCATTTGGACATTTAAATAGTTGACTCCTGTCTACTGAATTATGGGTTTGCTTGAAATCTATAAAAAATTACATATTTAGCCCTTGCCTATAGCGCTTTTCCTGTAACTGTTCAAGAATGAAAATTTGGTCCACTGTCAATCTGCCCTTTTAAATTCATATTGGTATTCTTCTAATAGGCCCGTAATCAATTTTAACGGCACTCTGAGTGCTGTAATCCTTTTCACAATCTGTTCTCTTTACATCTTTATAAATTGGACAAAAAAAGCTTTTCCACTTTGTTCGAATTTTCTCTTGTCTGCAACATTGCACTACTATGTTATTTTATCTTTCAATTTTTCTCCGCCGATTTTGGTGTTCTATGTTAATTTGATTTACACCCGAGCTTTTATTATTATTCTAGTGGTTAATTATTTCTGTAATTTTCTCTGAATTTAGTTCTTTTATTTCGTATATTACTTCATATTCTCTCTTATCAAAGTCTTCTTTGTTCTCATCATTATCTAATTTTCCTTGATTGTTTTTACAATATATGCTTTGTGGTTGATATCCTATCTTTTTGTTTTTGATTATTTGATAAAATATCCTTGGTTCGATTTTTATTATAATTCTTTTCCACTTCTGGTTTTTCCTCTCTTGCTGTTAACTTAGCTTATTTTGTTTCCTCTTTTAAATACCGCCTTGTGTCCTCTGTTCTTAATTGTAGATAATTAAATATTGCCTTCTGTCTTACTTCTATAGCTTCTTTACATTCTTCGTCGTACCACTCTCTTATCATATTGTTTCTACTTGGCTGAATAGAGTATTAAAAAAACTTTCAAATAAAGGTTTCTCAAACCACATCTTTCCGTATAAGAAAGAGCTTTTAGTGCCATCTGTAACACTTCAAAAGTAGAAGTTTTCCTCTTTAATATAATCTAACGTTCGATTGGCCGGAGTATGATTCGAATACCACTTCTGGTGAAAAAAAGTGAACCCTTAAAAGCAGGAAAATAAATGAAGATAAATCATAGTTGTGCTATCATGCTGGAGCTGTTTTCGAGTTTTCATTCTGTAAATTTGTTTGTACTTACTTTATCTTTACTATTTTATAATGAAAACACAATAATCGTATTTACGGATATTTGTCTTATTACTTTGAAGATTGATGACAGCGCCCTCTAATGAATTCTACTTTTCCCAATAGTGGATTAAAACAGATCTCAAACTAGATATCTCATGACCCACCATTGCATTAAAAAAATCATACCTTAAACTACTATTTTATAGCAGAAACTAGTACCACAAATTATTATATCCTTAATTTTTTCATGCAGACAACAGGAGGTGAGAAACATATGCATGATTTAAATAATTATGAAGTGACATCTTTCGATTGAAATCCAAACTAGCCGATATCTGTGACGTCGCAGTTATTTTAAAAGTAGATTCCATTCTGTTAAAGCTAATAATTACGGTAGATGTCATTGGTAATGAATATTTTATTTTTACTTTATCAGTGGACGGGAAAGTTGACCTACATAAAGTTTTTTAAATGTCATTTAATTCTTATGGCAATAATTCCTGCTTTAAGGTTTCTATTCTCAAATTATGAACACGCTCATTAGATATACCTACTTTCGGAATTGTAAATTTAGTTTCTATTTTATTTGAAATTGCAGATGGATATTAATATTAATTTTGTCAAATATACCTAATTAAGACGAACACAAAATTTTCGACAGAATAGCCCAAACAAATAATTAATTTTCATAAACAAACAACATGATCTAGCATGAAGGCGAAGAAATTAATTATCTGAATTTAAAATGCAACATGTTTGATTGACAGATAGTCCCATCAGCTTAAAAATTATAGTCTGAAAAAGTAAAAACTTGTCATTCGAATATACAATAATAAAGAAAACATTTTGATAACTTCGATTGTTATTGTTGAAAATATTATTATAACTTACTAGTATTTTAATAACATCTACACATCAAAATTAGATTTTTGCTAAAGGGCAATATCGATTTTTAACAATTAGCTTCCTGTCCTAGCTTAAACCCAAATAGAGTAATCCACAGTACTTTGTAAATTTATATCAAATGACATCAACAGTATAACGTCTCCAGTTTTATTTAAATTTATTTTCACTTTCTCTTATATTTGCTTACTCAAATTAAAATATTTTAATATCTAAAGTCGACGGCTTTATCGACAACGTACTGTTTTAAATCTTTCTCTCCGTAAAAAGCTTTGCGAATCATTAGTTTTATCTATTTTAAATTATGCTATTATCCCATTCTAACCTTGTCTAACAAGTCAAACTGAATATAAGACACCCACAAAATCTAGCTTTACCCAGGCATCATTTAGCAATATTTCAAAGATCATTCACGTACAACGCAGCTATAATTTATAATAGTTGACCCCACAGTATTAAGTCTTGAACTCTACACAATTTTAAAATAAGATATAAAGAGATCCTCTTTCCCAAACAAGTTTAAAACATGATAGTACACAAAATTTCTTCTTTTTTAGTTAAGTTTTGTGCAATATGTACATATTAAAGTTAAGTCTTAGTCAACATCGTTATTTAATTGTTATTTATTATTTTTTTGTAATTCTTATATGTATACATATACAAAGGTTGAGTGGAGTAGCTAAGCTAGACTTCGCCTCTTTCTAAGCACTGTATTGTATATCATAATACTTAATAAAGGGCTATTTATTATTATTATTATTATTATTATTATTATTATTATAAGAAGAAAACTAATAGCGTAAGATCAGGTGATCGAGCCGGCCATTCTATCGATTCTCGCATTTCTATCCTCCAATTTGCAAATATTAAGTCTAGATACTGTCAAAAATTTGGTAATTTTGCTGGAACCATATCATTGAAACTTGTGGGTATGCTGGATCAGGATATGAGTTTTCCGGAATTGGCACATTATTTTGGAGCAGTGCTAACTAGTTATATACATTCAAACCAAAAGGGGCGAATGGCACGGTTTCCAACTATCCCTGCCCAAACATGAACCTTTTCAGGGTATTGCATCCAGTGAGGATTTTCTGCAGACCAGTAAACCATTTTGATGATTAACATAACATGACTGTGTAGTGTAAAACTGAACTTATCAGAAAACAAGACATGTTTTAATTGGATCACATTATTATCTAACATTTCCATCACTTGTTCACAAAAATATCTTAAAAAATTGCCTTACAGGTCCAAGTTCGCGAAACTGCTTTTTTATTTTGCCATTTGTCCTTTGGTGGCAAATCTGGAAATTTTTGTTCATGTGTTATCTCCATAATCAATCATTTGCAACTGTTATTTTGTGAATTTCTGTTAAATAAACCCCGTTTCTGAATGTTAACAAAATTTCAATGACAAATATAACACTGAAAGCTACTTTCATGCAGTTAAAGCGTTTTAAACAAAACTAACATTACCATGGCAACTTTTTGCAATTTTTTTTTTTACTTATTAATTTTGAGTATATTGTAGCGAATTTTATCAAACAGATGATTTTATTTTATTAATGTAATTTTTTTTCAATAAATTTGAAAATAATGAAATAAACTCCAACTTCCCTTTTAAAAATTTGGGAGTTAAAACTGTCATTCGACCAGCGTGTATGGAAATCAATATCAAAAAAATAAAAATAAAAAGTATGAAATTTAAATTAAATATTTTTAATAGATTAAACACAAAATCCGTATTTTGCTTAAAATGAAAGTTGTTTTAAACTAAGCAAATTTTATAAATTTAAAACTAAAGTCAATAGAAGAATCATTTTGTTTTTTTTTACTATTTTACTCTTCGCCATATTATCCTTAAGTTATACTTTATATACACTAAAATAAACTTAATAGGTTAAAAAGTAAAAATAAAGAGTAACGGTTTTTAAAAGGAGGAATATATTTGGTTGAAATTATACTTGCTTTTGTAGGAATATTTATTATTAATCATTTAAAATTCCACAAAAAGATTTCATTATGTAATTTATATTTTAATAGAAAATTTCCTATTCATTAGAAATGTAAGTAAACTACTTCAACCTTCAAATTGCAGGATAGTGTTCTTAAGTAAACTGATTTATTGCAAAAATGTATCTACTATAATTTTGTTTAAACAATACTTTTATTCAAGAAGATATGGTATTATCTGTCCTGCTGAATTTATTTATTACACGTTGCAATACAATCAAGCATAGTTTAAATTATCAATAATGGTAATAGCAATTGTATAAAACCAATAAACATTATCTATATAATTCGAATTGATACTGTGATACTTGTTTGCAGTTTTATATTCTACTTAATGAATATTATTACTTTACTTAATACTTGTATGAATTTACTGTTAAATAATATAAGGCAATTATTTAAGGCGAGTTAGTTAGAAAGTTTATATATGTTTAATTAATATTTTATGTATTAATTAGCAAATTAGAAGAACTGAAAAGGTTATCATGAAGTCTAAATTTGAATCTTCCCAAATCTAATAAAATTACTTTAAGAAAGGGACAATTTTATTAATTAGTATTATAAATTGAGATAGGATTGCATTTAATGTGGGATTATCAGAAAATTTTTTTCACTCATATTAGGGTTAAGGCACTACTATTGAAATTAACTATAATTTAATATCTGATCCTTAATTATTGAAAAATGTACAATTTTATCTATAAAGGTTAACATTTAGTTCAGGCATTATCAAATCCAAGCATATGACCTTGTAAACGCTAATTTATATTTTACAACTCATTGAATTAGTAATTAGTATAATCCAAACCATTATTATAATAAAAGCCAAAAATTGTAAGGAATACTATACTTAAAAAATAAGCTACTAAAATTAAACTATAAAAATAACTCCTATTAACTACAAAAAATAAAAATTAAAAATAATTCTAAACATATAAATAACCTAGGTATTTATTCTACACTAAAACAACTTGTACCTACAAATCATATATACAAGATATTTACATTTATCTTACACCAAACTATTTGTTTTTAATTACAGCATTTTTGTGATTGAACCTGAACATGTGGCCTATTTTTCCACGAAACCAGTAATTCTTCTATGATAAATAATACGATTGAAGGACCTATTATTTTCTTCATTTTTCCTTGTGTTAATATACACTCATACATGGCAACACCGACTCATTTGAAAAAATGTTATTTCTCTGTAATTTGCTTTTTTTATATTTTAATCACTTCGAAGCGTCCGCTTTAACTCTTAACACCACACTCTACTATTCCAATTTTAGAATAATAATACAATATAACAATATTTTTATGACAGAAACGATGGAAATAATATTTTAAATTATATGTTTTTTATGCTTCCGGTAAATGCTATTAGAATTTGACCGACTACTAATAAATTGCTCTGTACAATACCCGAAAGATTGTAAATATAGTATTAGATTAGATTATATTTTAATTCTAATTAATATACTGTCATACTTAACTAGAAATGTTTAGGAACAGAATTACACTATCATTAATTCCAGACCGCACCTGTTCATGTTTAATATCGTTACTTGCAGGAGAGCCCACGGTTGAATTACATCATTCTACGGGTATCCACTAGTTGAACAGTAATTAACTTAATACCAGATGGTATTGCTATTAATATTTGATACATATTTGTTATGATTTCAAGGAAAGTAATATCAACTTTTTTAGAAGAAATTTTTATTTTTAAGTTTCTCAATTTTTTAACTAATTATGTTAATTGATATTGACTGAATTAAGATTTGTATTTGTAGAAAAAAAAAACATCTATAGCGAATGCCTAAAATTCTGGCAATTTAGTTTTAACGATTAGGTTTTTGTAACTTATATTAATTAAGTAAGTTTCATATTTAAGCTATTATTTATTATTAAGCAAACGTCAAAAAATAATGTTTTCAAGAACTGATACATAGTTAATTTAAAGGCATTTCTACCCTAATGGATTAAATTGCCCTAATGGAATTTACTTACTACTTTTTTTGCTTGTAATTTACCGCTTTACTTGTACCGATAATAAAATATTTTACTTACATTTTTTCATCGACGAAATTTTAAATGAACCAATTTGCATTGATTATCACGGTTGAATCACATACCCTTTAGAATTCCCTAGTAGCCTGACCCAATAGAGGTTAATATATTGTACTGTACCACAGGAAATGTAAGTTTATATAATTTATTTTACCCTCATTGATTAATATTTCTTCCATTACTATAAAATTTTACGTACTTTACTTTCTTTGTAAATTTTACCTAAGTATTAACTATAGAAACGATACATATTCATTGAAGACTATTGACCTGAACTTTCATTAAAGCATTTAATCAAAACCAACACATACTAAGAATTTATATCATATTAATTTAACCTTGGTGAATTGAAATCACTTACTTATTCTCTACCAGCTACAAATTGAAGTGTTTGGTTAGTTCTGTGGAGTAAACAAAATTATTGATGTTTGAACAGCCATACCATTATTCATTTACTATGAAACGATCTGTCATATCCGTAGTCAATAAAACATTTTAATTTTTTTTATTTAAGTGTATAATGGGAAATGTTCGTCATTATTCTACCTGACATGAAAATTATCAAGAATACGATTATTAGAACTACTAGAATAATAAATTAATATATAACCATTTTTTACTTTTGTAATAACGAATGAACTGGATATTGTTTAGTCAATCCAAAAAAGACCATAGTTGTTTGATGACTATATTCTCAAAATCGATTTGCTATAGAAAACTGACCCAAACATTTCTGTAAATATGAGTAGATTCGAAGAAGACGTTTTGTGAAGCCAGCAAGATTGTTAGATTTAACCCCACTGGATTTTTCTCATTAGAAAATAACAGCTTCTAAGGGGAATAATGGAATATTGAGTAAGTAAAAGAAAATTATATATATGTCAAATTCTTTAAAAATGTTGAACTAACATATAAACGATACATTTAAGAATTGAAGAAATTTAATATACTTAAATTGCTTTTTAATTTATCAGATATTCTGACATCCATATACATATTCAAAGAATACCAAGAACGAATTTTCAATTTCAAATACGTAGTACGATTAAGATCATGAGCATGAACCTACGAAATTTGCTAAAAAGGAATTTATAAGTAGGTCGAAAGCTAATATCAATTCCTAAAATGGAAATTCGAGGAAAAAATCCATACCGGCTTATGTTTAACATGATGTTAGCCTGTATTTCAATTATAAATATAGTCGATGACCTATTTTTACGCGAAATTTTAATACATCGCATGCATAATTAATGCTCATAAAGCGTGAAGGGAACAATCAAAGAATCATAAAAGGAAACAACTCAAGATTCAAATAAGATAATCATAATTTCTTTCTATCTTTATATTCTGGATATAAGAGCCGGTCTGAAAAAAAGTTTACATTTTGGGCCTATCTAAAACAACCAGAATAACAGTGATATGTCTGTAGAGTAATAAAGAGATTAAATGGCCACACTTATCAATTATTGTCTATATACCTATAGATCTATAGATTTCCTCCAGGTAAGATTCTTGCGGAACCATTTGCTAACAGCAATCTCTACCTCAGCGTTCAAATTGAACCTCCGTCCTTTCAACGATTGTTTTAACTTTAATACATCTATTTGTGCGTAATGTACTTTTCAGCTGCCCCATCATACACACCTTTGCATTTTCTTAAATTTTTTTGAGACAGTTCAGTGGCCAAAACCCGAATAAAGCCATGCAAATTATCTTTGAATGCATTTTTTGTCGTAGATGCTATTTTTTAATTCAATCAGTGGGACACAATTACTTGTTTCCACGAGAGTATTACAACGTTACAATCACAGTCACTATATCTTCTTAGAGCCATAAAGCTTCGTTATCGAAACGTTCTGGGATAGTTTGTATATATTAAAACTGACTTTCAATATTGTCTAAGAGTTCAGAGAAGATATATTGACTATATTTTTTAAACTACATACAAAATTTGGAAACAATTAAAAATAATTCTTTATGTTTAATAAATGGTAGAAATAACGTTCTCTAACTGTTTTTTGTTGCATTACGTTTATGTTTTATGTATATACCATATAGGTAAATACTGTCTTCTGCCGGGAGGTATCTAGTAGTGTAGTTACAGGTAAGTTTTTTGACTAATACTTTCCTTGTCCATTCTAGTTACTTTGTCGGAACACAGAGTAAGCACTTAAAAGTGCTACAATTTGCAAGTTTCATCATATTGTTTCAGATAATATTTGTTTAATTCAAAGTAACTACTTTTTTAAAAGAAATTTGAAAATTGGAAAGTTCCGTCAAAATATTTGACATCTCAGTACCGTGGAATCTTTTAAAATAGATAATGGAACAGTTTTCTTTCTAACATGTATTAAAAGTTAAAATACTAGTTCACGTTTTTAATTTATACTCTGCTGCTTGCCATCTGACACTTGCCATATCTCATTTAACAAGAGGATTTAGTTCTGTTTATACCTTCCTAATTCAACCCTTTAAAGTATATTCAGCTGTTGAAAGTATTTTTTCCTGTTTCGGCTTTCCGTAGATATAAGAAAGTAGTTGCGTGTTGTTATGGTGCAATTTTAATTTATATTTTAAATTTTAATGTTATACATTTCTACTAGTTATAACCAAATAGTTCACATTTCTGATACAGATATCTGCTAGAAAAATATAAACTCGTCACAAAAAGTATCGCATAATTGGATTTTGACCAAATATTTTGTTTTTTAATTTTTTTAAATTATATCTAATAAATCGTCTTGCAGTTTTAAAATGATTTTGGATATTTAAAGTTAAAAATTTATGAAAAAATGCATAATTTATTTTTATAACAAAAAAAAAAAAATTTAAGTGACACAAAAATCTTAGAACAAAAAAAACTATTTTTAGTATCTAGTATTGCCACCTCTGGCTCTAATGAAAGCTCATATACGTTGTGGAAGGCTTCTTATCAAATCCCTAATAAAATTTATATCTAAATTTTCCCATTCTTCTATAAAAGCGTGTTATAAGTCATATAGGTTGCTTGGATCAATATTACGAGCTCGTATGCGCCGTTCTAGGTTGTCCCAAACATGCTCTATAGAGTTTAAGTCTGGATTTACTGCTGGCCATGCTAAAACATCAATACCAACTGCATCAAGATACTCCGTTGTTATTCTCGCTACATGCAGACGCGCATTATCATGCATAAGAAGAAAATTCACTCTAATAACAGGAACAAACGGTATCACATTTTCATCAAGAATCTCTCTAATATACCGGTCAGCTGTTAGGGATCCCTTACGAAACACGGTCAAGTCCGTGCGACCTTCAAAACAGATGTCTCCTCTTATCATAATGGAGCCACCTCCAAAATTTCCGGCTGGTCTTATGTTGCACTGGGAAAATCGCTAACCTTCGCGTCTGTAGACAGGAATACGTCTATCGGATTCGAAAAGTGAAAATCTGGATTCATCAGTAAACATGATGTTAGCCCAGTCGTTTACATTCCAATTAACATGTTCTCTTGCGAAACTTAAACATGCCAAACGGTGTGCTCTGGTTAACAATGGTGCAGTTACAAGCATTCTGGCTCTAATTCCAACTTCCCTTAACCTGTTCCTAAACGAATTAATGCTCTCACATTACGAACTCTTATTATATCTTATTTGGTGTTTCGCATAAGTCAAACTTATGTTTGAATATCTTATATTGATTCGCATCTTTTTATAAATTAATGAATATTGAGATGTTTTATTAATTTTTCAATGACTATATTTCAACCCATTTTGATTTCAGAAGGGCTTATCTAATAACTGACCAACAAAATAGTTGTTGAGTTTTTCAACATTGTCATTTTTAGGACATAATTCTATAATATTTAACCATCCATCAATAGTTAAGTCAAGAGGCAATTAAGCTATTTCTTCATTTTGGCAAGAGTCTAAGACAAACTTAACTGCTAAACGTGCTTCCAGATAACTTGGTAAAAAATTTGAAATACATTTACCGCGTTCTCTCTGGTAATAAAGCATATATTATTGGAAAATCACTTATTTTAGAATTAACCAATATTCTAGACATAATTCAAATAAATTATAATCACAATATTTTATCTTTAATCTTCATCTAGAAAAAGTAGTATCAGTAAATAAAAGGGGATGGTGGCTGAATCAGCAATTTAGGAAATTCTTAAGAATTGAAACAGAACAAAATTTTATAAAACTTTTGTGTGAGAGGTGAAACAGGAAAATGCCGTCTTGGAGGGTGAAAATGAGGTCGGACAACTGGTTACTATTTCATTCATTAAGAGGAAAAAATATTTTGTTTCATTTGTATTCTTTACTAACAAAGTTTTCGAGACATGCAGAGCCCGTAGGCCTCTCCTGTAAAAATCGCGTCTAATCAGACGACGTAAGGTTCATGAATGAACAATAATATTTGACGGAGACTTGTGTTATAAAAGGATACTATAAATTTGTAAACTTGCTTGATTAAGTATACTTAGGTTAATTCGGAGGCTTACCGATATTCCTTCAAAAACAATAATTAGGGTTTTTTATATTCATTCTTTTATATAAATGAATAATTATAGTAGAAATATTGTGACAATCACGACTTATTTATAGCTGAAACCTTCTTTAGGGTTTAATTTTATAATTGTGTTATAATCATGGTTTTAAAAATACCTAATTGCCTGATAACTTCGTTATTAATTAAATTAAAGTGACAAATAAAATTTATAAAACTTCTTATCGAATCTGGTTTTTCTGTCATTTTAAAGTTAATATACCATAAGCGACCTGGATTAAAATGGTTTACTGGAGAGTTAAAAAGTATGCGAAAGCGAGTATTTGATAGTAGTAATAAATATACATTTTCTAATTCGCTATTATATTGGAATGATTATTGTAAATTACGTAAATCGTATAAAATTGCATTAAAAGAGAAGTATATACTCTGAAAGAATCCCAAAATATGAAAATAAGAGCAAGAGAATTTGGAGAATTATAAATGAAAATAGAAATAGAAACAAATCCAGTTCAAACAGTATTAAGCTGGATTCTAACGATTTAAATAACTTTTTCACCACTTTGTCTGAGAAAATTATTGAAACACTCGGTGATAATGATACTCTTTCCTACTTTAGTAAAATTTAAAAATATAAATCTTCATCTTTTATGTTACCCTTTTTAGAACCTGACGTACTCGAGGCCATTCATTCCCTTAAAAACAAACAATACATATTACGGTTTGAATGCACGAATGATTAAGGCTTGTTGCACTTCATTACTTGCACCCTTAACAAATGCTTTTAACAAAAATTGTATGGGTTTTTAAAAAGGGTGATATGGATATATTAGATAATTACAGATCAATAACGGTCATTCCCACATTATCTAAAATATTTGAGATCCTGATTAAGTCTAGATTTATGTCTGCTACCTCTAACTTGATAATGAATTTGAAGTGCAGGCTATTTTATGTGATTTATCTAAACCATTTGATTGTGTAAATACAGAAATTTTATTCTAGGACCATATTTCGTAGATGGCGATACGAGCGAACAATCATGTTCTATACCTTGTATAAACCATATTTTCATCCACTGTTCAGGGCTGCTTCAAAAATTGTACCGGTTTTTAAAAAGGGTGATATGGATGTATTAGATAAGTACAGACCAATAGCGATCGGTCCCATATTATCTAAAATATTTGAGATCCTGATTAAGTCTAGATTTATATCTTACTTGGAAAATGTAGATATATGGAAAAAATGAGATTTTACGGATTTAGAAATGATCAATACGACCTAATGTCTTCTTATTTTAATAATAGATGTCAATACGTATATTTTAACAACGTAAATTCTCAGATACTTTCTATTAAAAACGGAGTATCTGAAGGTTCTCTATTATTTATAATATATGTTAATGACTTACCTAAATCTATAGAGCATTTAGGCAGAGCCTGTTACACTTCTACTTCTAAATATTATATTTTTTCCATGTGCTGTTTTAAAGATATTAATTAATAGATGGATATCGTATCAATAGGACGCTAACTTTCCATACATATTAATTAATTCTAACAATTGAGTTTCTCGCACCTCATCCCTACCAAATATAATAATTTTTCTATCTATCTAGTAGAGAAATCAATTCTGACACGTAATTTTTTACGATCTTTTACCCTGTATTTACCTAGTCATTCTAACCTACATAACATTAGTATATGTCTACCAAATATTGTACTTTTTATGCTGTTTTACAAATAATTAAATTAAAATCAACATGACACAAAAAAAGTTTATTCTTTTGCTTGGCACTATTGTACGCCTATGAACTGGGACGTAGATTGCAGGTAATCCAACTTTGAGTACATCCGCAAATTAGGGGAGGTCGCTGTTGACGGTTACAATATATACTTTCTTAGAATGGCTCCAATTCGTCTCAAATTTTATTTTTTATTTATGTTTGTGTGTTGATTTTTATCATTAAAACGTATTTGCTTTGACTTTTTTTCAAAAAATAATAAAAAAGAAAAGAAAAAGCACGAAAAAGAAAGCAAGGCGCACCAAAATAGATTATTTTACGATGAAACCCGCATGAGAATTGGAGTTTTAATAATTGTGTCACGATTGCTACAATACAATCTTAAATGAAAGGGGACAACACACTTCCTGATTATGCACGAGAAACATCGTCATACACTCCATATGCGATTTCAACTTAAGCATCCTTGACATAAATTTCGCGACAAATATAATAAAATTTATGGAGACTGTTTGCTTCTAAATAATTTCTATTTGGTAGCGAGTAATTGCCATGCCGGTCCTGAATACTAATGACCACATTCATGCTGAAACCCTACTATTTTTCATGGATCTATTAGGTTTACTACTATACTATTGTGCCTTTGGCGTCGACACGCATACAACTCCTCCAATTCCCCCTTCGATAAAATAGAGCCCAGTAAAGTTTGATCCTCCGTTATACTACAAAAACAGTTGAAAGTAGAAAAGCGACGAGAGACGTTGACTTGCAAGACCCGCACGTGTTCTGGCACGTGGTCCTAGTTACATAAACAAAGTTGAAGTGATACTTTTAACCGTGCGTGAGTTACTAAAATAAACCAGTAATTTTTTTTCGGAATTCATGACTTAGTGGGAACTGACCTAGCTAAGGTAATTTTTTTATTTAAAAACCATATGGTTACAGAGTCGGAAAGGGTATTTATATTTAGTAAAATTAGTGTTTAATGTCGAATTCGAGCAAAAACTATGTTTGTTCTATTTCGAAAATTGCAACGGAATATACCAGGAAAAATTTCTTTTAATGAATACATAATATCTATTTATATCATTCTCAAAACGGTTTTTGCTACTAATTCCCGTAAGATTATTGATAAATGAAATCGAACAACTTTTGTGTTAATAGTAAACAGTGAGTAACAGTAAATTAGATTCCTTTCTAATTTAACTTAAACTTTTGTGATTTATTTATAGATGACATTCGTTTTTCCCTCTTTTTTCCTTAAAATTGAGTTAATAAGATGATCTTAAACACTAAGTTATCATCCAATAAGTATTTTGTAAACGTTTGAATCATAGAACTTTATGAATTTCTTATAATCTTCTGCCACTACTTTTATATTAGAAAATATTTTCCGAAAATTCACAATTCGTTACTTCATTGTAGTATTTATTTTATATATTTCTTGTTGACTTACCAAGTAAATAATTGATGTAATGGAAAATCCCTCAATTTGTTGACGTAAAACCCGAAAAATGTAATATTTTGTTAGAGTAATGAATTTAAACCGGCATAATATAATTTTCTTTAATGATAAATTGGCTTTTTTGAATGATTATTTTTTTTAAATTGATAGACAATTTTAGAATATTAAGTAATAGTGACGTGGTATTCGTGGGTCCAAAAGAAAAAATATTACAGCCTAATAGGAAGGATATTTAAAACAGCTCCACACTGTTATAATAATGCCCATAATGGGCATTGCTGATAATTTAGAGGTAGGAGTCAACACAAGTTGGTTCTACCTACATTTAAGTAATAAGAAAGACAAAGATTTAATGAATCAACTGGGAAAATACTGTATATTTAAATAAATGAATATTTTTAAAACCACTTTAAAATAATATTAGAATACTGGTTACAAAACAATAGAAGCATAGGCATTTAAAAATATTTTCTTAGAACACGCCTCCCCCTCAGGTTTTAGGGATGTTTGTGTTTATCCACTTTTTTCATTCTGATAATTTTAACTTTTCTGCAGAATAAATTGAAGCTTCTTTCAAAACCGCTTCTTATATTTAGGTTTTCCTATATCGTTTCCTACAACGTCTTCATAATACCATCAATCTGTAGAAATATAGTAAGTTATTATTAATTATTAATAACATAAGCAAGCTTTAAGATTTGTGAAAATAAAATCTAAGTTCTTCTACTCTAATCCACTTTACACTATCGCGGAGATTAATTTTTTTCGTGCTGGCCGTTTTGATTATAGCGCAATATTGGGCAGGTATTTGATGTTTTTTTTTGTTTTATCATTACTTTATCGATACAAACAAAATCTCTAACTGGGGTACGACTCCAGGAAATTTGTGGTCAAATGTTTTATAGAAATCATTCAAAGTTACATATTCACACAGATCAAAAATTACAAAGTTTACAAAGTTTTTATTATGCCCCGAATTAAATCGTGACAATTGAAAAGTTCGTTTTAAAAAAATAACCCGACAAAAATATAGCAATGTGTATATTATGAGAGCTAATTACTGACTGACTGTTTCCTTCTCATTAGATGTTGGAATAATTATGTATCATTAGCAAGAAGTTACAAATAATCAGCATTCTTTTTATAATTATTACTTTTAGAGGGTCATCTAATTCCCGCGTTTTCATAACCCAAAGAAACTACAAGTGGCTTTTGCCTGTTTATTTTTTAAATTCAAAGGCAAGTAAACAGTTTTCCTTGCCTATGACTAAATGAAAGATTGAATCTGGACTAAATACTTATTTTCCATTATTTCTTCTTTATATTCATCTATTTATATTTGGTATATTTTGGTTATATTAAGTAAGGAAGACAAAAACTCTTTATTTTTATTCCGTGAATATTGTGAATTCTCTGCTGGGAATTACCATAAGTGATTAACAATGTATGGCTATTAGATGTTATGTAATTTTATGAGGTCTGTTCTTATGTAGGCGTTGTTTCATTTGTGATGGAGTTGTAAGTTATCTACTTTTTTCTTCAAATTTGATAAAGAGAATAAAAATCGTTCCTATGTGGTATTATCAGATACCGAAACCTAGGTAAATTTAAATATATTAAAACGCTTTGGAAGATCGAGGAAATTCAAGATAAGTATTATTTATCTTTCCATATTTATTATGAATAATTTCCATAACCCAAGAGTTGAAACAAAATTTACTTATATGCAGGTATTTTTTGTTTATTGAAAGTTATGGAAAATGTGAAAGAAATTTTATTTTATTTTTGTATGTATCTGATGCCGAGCAGTGGGGTGTAAATTTAGCATTCTTATCCTAATTATAACATTTCTCAAAGCTAAACTTTAGTTCACACAGTAACATGCATTTCTTTCTTCATAATAAGGCTTTGTTTATTGTATTCTTTGGCATAACGTTTCCTGTTCATCTTCCTTCCCTTTTCCAATCTTGATGTAGGTAACTTTTTGGTGAACATTTCGGTTTAGTTTAAAATTGTTTTTGTTCTATTTCAACACATCCTCCACCTTCGCCGGTTACATGCAAATTTGGTGCGGATATTTCTAATTACTGTCACGTTGATTTCATGTGTAGTATTTTCATTGTTGAATACTATAACATTTAGTATATTTTCATGTTCTGCACGCGAAATAATTTAATACTGAATTTTTGACGACTTATAGTCTTCTTAACATCTTGTCTTTTCACATAATAAGTTTTATATTTGGCACTTTTATAATAACCATTAACAACTGAGAAAACTCTGTAGTGTCTGAAGCAATCAACTCTTAACTGGATGAATAGTTGCTTCCTTCCTTACTTTCTGGTGTCCCTAAAATTTAAAATTTGCTTTTAGTAGTATAATAGTATATAAAAAACTTCTAATAGGAAGATATTTTATAGAATTTAAAAAATAGTTATTATAAAGTACATATAATATAGATCCAAAAGTAGATGATTATTGGTAGTAATTTCTGCTTAATTGTAAATTGCTCTTAAGAGTCTATACAAGATTCTTCTTTATTATTCATAATATTGGAGCTACATTGTGCGTTTATAAATTGAAACATCTAGTTGAACAGTGGAGAATAGCTTACAAAAGATGAATATTTACCTTCTTGCACCTGAAGGGTTGAAAAAGTACGAAACCTATTTTTCAAAAAATGTGAACATGACAGCTTTAACCATTTATTATATAAATTTATATTTTTTTAGAACCTTACTAGAACGATATATTATAATGGAAACTAAATATATATTTAAGGTGTCAAAAATCTATGTCATTTCTATGCTAAATTTTGAATTTTTCTGTACATTTTTTCAAAGAAATAGAATAAATACCTTAAATTAGCTGATAGCGTAATTGCGTAAAATAACAAGCTTTGGTGATACTTATTTCTAGGATTATTTTTCTTATCATACTTTAGAAAATAGTTACTACACAATGCAATAACAAAATACCTAAAACAATAATAAAAGTTATGAAACAACATATTTTTAAACCTTCTTTCCCTCCAGTTTATATATATATAATTTTTGACTTTTTCTATAAACATGTAATATCACTGTCGGTCATATTACACCAAAGTTCCTACCTGGAAGTGTGAACCTGAGAAACTTAAATTTCAAAACAACTTTTGGTAATGCAGAAAATACAGTGAAAACGAAAATATACGTTTCATATTATTTTATTTTGAAGAATTAATGGTATCGATCTTTAGTAAAGCGTTTCTTCAAGATACCTAAATGAAAATCCCTTTTACACAAAAACTATTTTATTTAAAAGGTTGGCGCGCAGGGTAGTTAAAGTATAAATAGATCTTAAATCGATGGTGTCACATGGATGCTGGAATAACCCTATTACTCGGATATAAAAGACATTGACTGATTTTACAAGGAAATACGGTATTAATGATACTGCTATTTTTCAAGCCCGTACTTTCTTTTTCTCATATAGCTATCAAAATATGGGATATTTCAAATTCAGATTTTATGTAATTTTTAGAAAATAATGAACTCCAAAAATACAAAACTGCGAATTCTTTTACAGATAAAATTAATCCTACAATTTCACCTTTTATATATATTTAAGCATACAAATGGGAACCATAAATTCCCAGGATAGAAAAATGGATCAAAAAAGGCAACATTTATATTTTTCCCATATTCAAATCAGTCCTAAGTAAAAAAAATAATTTGGGGCATCAAAAACATGATAATCTCTCAAAAACAACATATACACACCGAACTAAGACATGTAAAAGTACTAATGATTGAAGGACATACAGGTCAAACAGATTAAGAAATAAGAATATTAGAAACTTAATAGATTATAAGAAAAGAAAAACTAGCATTGAATACACCTATCTCAGTTGATACATTTTTATGGTAAACCAAAAAATAAGTCGTAGGAAAAAATAAGAGAATAATACGTGGATGCTGGAATAGTCCTATTACTGGGACATAAATGACATTGATTGATTTTATAAGAAAAAACGGTATTAATGAGACCGTCATTTTTCATATCCGTACTTGCTTTCTGTCTTTATTTATATTATACATTTCGTTAGTTTTAACTATCTCTAAAATTATGGGATATTTCAAATTAGGATTTTTTTGTACAAAATTATGGTCTCCAAATATACAAAAATGTGAATTTTTTTACTGATAAAAGTAATCCTACTATTTGATCTTTTTCAGAAAAAAAAATATTGATAAAACTATTTTAATTAGGAAAGGGAAAATATTTAAGAATACAAATAGGAACCATAAATTCCCAGGATAGAAAAATGGATTACGACGTAATGTACTGATCAAAAAAGGCAACATTTATATTTTTCCCATAATCAAATCAGTCCTAAGTAAAAAAATAAATTTGGGACATCAAAAACAAGATGTACCCTTTTATAATTGAAAATTTCTCTCAACATTAATATACATATAAGCACACGAACTAGGAACATTAAATGAAAGACATGCAAAAGTACTAATGTTTGTATTTTAAAGGTTGAATAGATAAAGAAATAAGAAAATTAGAAAGTCAGTAGATTTTAAGAAAATAAAAACAAACATTGAGAACACCTAACTCAGTTGATACAGTTTTATGGTAAAAGTAAGACGTAGGAAAAAATGACAGAAATAAAAAAAATCACAAGAAAAATGGGTAAAAACAGAGTCAGTAATTAAAAAAAAAAGAATTCCGACACCCAATGAAAAGAAGAATAAAATTAATTTTAATTAAAACGTTTATTACAATTTTGCCGACATTTTATACATCAATACGTTTATTAATTTAATGGGTTTAAGAAAAATCACTTTTCCATGCTCTAATGTCGATATGGAACTTGTTACGTTAACATATAACTAAAAAGGTTAAAGACTTGTGTTAATCTAATTAAAAAGAAGATAGGACTATTACCGGTTAAAGACTAAAAATTCGGGTTTATAGGAAGAAAAGAAATAAATGTAGATTCTTTGAAAAAACATAAATGAATTAATTCATTTTAATGTTACTAAATAAATTTTATCTAAATACAACTTACAAATAAAGTGCACCGTATTTTACGCATTGAGATAATTAATTCACTTTTTTTTGAGTAATTGTTAATTCTAGGAGAAAGTTTATTTTATTCATTCGTTGTATAACTCTAGCGATAATAGTATTGCGTTTATTTTTGTTTTCCTTGTGCGGAAGCCACATTCAAGAAAAATTCACATCGACTGAACTGTTAATATTTACATTTTTGTGCCCAGCCTTTCACTGAATAAATATAACTAACGGACGTGTCCTCATTCTATCCAAAATAAAGTTCATCTCTTTCTTCTAAGACGTACCTTGTTCATGCATTAAAAAAAGAAAAACATACATTGTGGTATATTTCGTAAGCTAGCTGTAGGCGGAACTAATGACACCATCACGTAGGTACCTTGCACTTGAGTTTTATTATAGGTAACTATGACATAACACGTATTTTTTTAAATAACTGGTCATACTAGCTAACATGAGTCAGAACTTAAGAGGAAGTGGCCGTTTTAAGAACGCACGATATTTTAATAATGTTTTCTAAGGTATAAAATAGAAACGAACTTTTGGTTTTATATAAAGGGAATACATTTTAATTATACATAATAATTCCAATAACCTTGATAATTTTGTTTGTTCTTTTCAGGTAAATATGTATTAAAAATGTCGCTTACATTTTGTACTGTGTACAGATTTTATTATTTTTTTATATTAAAATCTCAAGACATTGGTAAACATTAAAACATGTTTATGAAATGACGATACACGTCCAGGAATAGTATATTCTGAAACAAGGTTAGAATGAAAAAAAATCGATACGAGGTGAACATTCCAAACGGGAGAGCTAGCGAGCGTGAGGGTCCACGAGTATCGAATTTTGTTATCCTAACCGAGTTACAGACTATATTTTCGCCACGACCACAAATTTACTCGATTTTTCACACGTTATTTTATTTACATTAAAATTTGTTTTTACGGCGGCGCCATTTACATCTGACATTGACGGTTTTGACATCCATGGCTGTCGATATTGTTTAGAACAATTACGGAATATTAATTCTGTAACTTGCTATGGAATGAAAATACATGCAAAACACATAAGAAGCAAGTGTTTCGGAATAAATATTCTATCTCAAGAGTGAGAATGTTTGCATGCTATTTTTAAAAATGATTTTGGAATTAACACATTTCACTAATGGTCGTGGAGAAAATATATTTCATATTTTCATATTTCATTTGCGTTGGCAAAAAATTACCCATTGGTAAGGTTTTTTGCTGTTACGACAATTATTCAAAGTAATTTATAAGTTAAGTGCTGCAAATTTCCTGTAGTCACCTCATTTTACATAACATAGTAAAGCAAAAGAAGCAGTTATGTTAATAATTACTTTCATTCGTAAGTTTTACACTAGTCGACACCTAATTCATTGGTATGTAAATCAGTGTATTTAAAGCATAAAATTAATTTGTCAAAGACATTAACTGGTGAATTGAAATTTTAATAATGCGACAGATTCGAACGCAACAAGTCTGGGAAAAATAATTTTTATTACAAAAACCGATACACGTCATATACGATATTTCTATTACGTCATAGTACTACCAACTATTCGAATTATTCTGAAATAAACTAAAGAACCAAACCTAGCCGAAACCTAAACGAATGCATTCATGTGCGTGCGCAAATTACAATGACGAAAAAAACATGAACATGATTATTGTATAGATTTATAACTATTTATCTCAATGATTCTGACTTCATACACATATTTTGTAAACTTTTGGACAAAATGTTGCATATTTGCGTACCTTAAATAACTTTGAAAATATGCACTCCCATAAAACCCGTATTAAAGTGAAGCTGAACTGTTAGTCAATCTAATTATGGCAATGGCCACATCAAAATTTACATTAACATTCATCGTGCTACACATTTTTCTGTCACCATATATTTTATATTTTAACTGCCTGCTTCATGATAAAAAAATTGTCGTTCGGACAACAAATTAACTATGAATATCAGTTTGAATATTGCTAATTACTTAAAAACTGACAAAAAAATTCAATATCCTTTTTTATTTACAAATATTTAAACAATAACAATGAAACATAACCTTACATTTTTCTACCATTCTTTGGATTTTCTCTATTTTTGGGTCAATTAGATAAAACTATACGGTTGAAAATTTAATCATGTGCGACGGTTTTTGTAGTGAAAATTCTATATCCAGATTCGCGTATTACTTAACTTAAAAGTTGTTTTTTGTGTATATTTATTTATTAAATTAAATCTTTATATGCGTTTTGAACAACTTTCTTTTAATGGCCAAAAATATACAGTTTGTTATAAGTATTTTTTAAAAGAACAAGGTTATTTGAGTTCAAATTAATATGTGCATTTTCGTTTATGTACATACCAGTTTCATTTTAATTACAAATATCTGAAAATAACCGAATTACGCTCATTATCCCAAATTCCACATATATCCTCCGGTTAACCTGAACATTCAAACCTTGACCAATTAATGATTGTTTTAACCTAATCGGTACCATTTCCTTAATTCAAACATGACATATTTTCATCGCTGCTCATATATATTTATTTAATTTTAATAAATATTCCAAAGAAGCAAAAATTTTTCATAAAAATCCATCTCAAAAATGCATTAAGAAGTGGCACTTTAAGAACTGGATCTCTAAAGAGGAGAATATATCAATTAGAAGATGTAGATGCTAATTTAAACAAGACTTGTAAATGTTTATTACGCGCTTCATGTAAATAATAACCAAATATAAATTAAGAAAATTAAATATGAAAAGATAAATAAAACTTATCTTGAATTTCCACAGTATTCCAAAGGTTTTGGTATGTGACAATATACCATTTTCCAAGACAGATAGAAGTTTGACAGATCTTTTTAAAATCATAAATACATTTCATATCATAAACCTGACAACCAATCAGTATTAAGCAATATTCTTCTTTTTCTAAAAATATATTTGCTTAGAATTATTTACTTCAAAAAGTGATCTAAGACAATTGGACCTCCCAGGTTTAGTAGTTCATTGAATACTGTATATTGAGGATATTTTAGGTGTCTCTTTATTTCATATTCCTCCAAAAAACCAAGTTCTTCTTTCTTGTCAATTATATGAAGTACTTCCACTGTTGTTTCCATTGTGTTATTAAGTGTAGGTTTGTGTTTGTTGTCAATGAGGTGTTTGACGTAATGTGACTTATCTGGTTGTTTTAATCTATAAGCTTTTAAGTGCTCACAGTAGCGTATGTTAAAATTTCTTTATGTCTAGCCAAATAGACGACATTACAATCCGGACAATTTAGTCTGTAAATACCTGATTTTTAAATGTTATTAATTTTAGGTTTTACGTTTAATAAAAATGAACCTACAAGGTAATTTCTTACTTTAAAATATATTGTAGAAGATGTTGTACGAGATATAATTTTTGATATTTTGTTTCAAATATCTCTAAAATATGTAATTGTTCTGTATGACCCGTCATCTTTAGGTTGTTTCGGAAAGATCAGGTTAACTGCTACCTTCTCTTCCTTTTTATTAATCAACCTATTATTAAATGCATTGGATAATCAGTCAATTTGTTTTATAATATTAGTTTCCCTTTTAATATCATCCTTACTTATTGGTATTGAAAAAGCTCTATGTATCAATGAATTATAAGCTGCTAATTTATGTGACATAGGATGATTTGAGTTATAAGGGATGGTCGTATCTCTATGAGTTGGTTTACGATACATTGAATATTGAAGTTTACAGTTTACTTTTTTGATATTTATATCTAAGAAAGTTATGGTACTGTTATCTTCAATTTCAACAGTAAATTTTATTTTTGAATGTAAGTTGTTAATAAAATTAAAGAAAACTTCCAATTGTCTATTAGTAACTGTAAAACCAGCCAAAACATAATCAACATATCTATACCAAAACATCTCCAATAATGATATTTGAATCACAAATTTTTTGTTCTAAATTATCCATAAAAATATTTGCCAAAATTTGTGATATTGGACTATCCATTGGTAATCCTTTGTTTTGAATATAAAATTTATTATCAAAAAGAAAATCAGCAGGTTTTGTAAATTTGTCGAAATTAGAAATACAAGTCTATTTAAAAGTGTTTAAACTATCTCCATATAAGATTCAAACGTTCCAGAAAATTATTAAGCCTGATTTTGAATCAAGAATACTATTTTTGGAAACAATCTTCTATTTATTTAAAATATATCCCTATATAACAATAATTATAGTTCTTTCCATTTTAATGAAAGCGTGAACAAGCCTAACTGCAGAATTTGGGTAACTAACAATTCTACAAGAGTATTCGGTGGTCTCTGAGTTGACTCTGGGTTGACCCACGATTGTTTACATTTGTTGTTAAGTTTATCACATACTTATCTTAAATTAGGTCCGAAAACACATTCTTCCATGTTAACCAGAATACTATAATAATATACCTATAAACTATAATAATATAATATTCACAATAACATTTTATATAATATTAACAAGACGTAATACTTATGATTACAATGGAAAATTTAACATAACCGAAGACATAAACAGAATGAAGTACCTAAGTAAAATACGTAAAATAAGTTAAATTAAGTTAAGGTAGCTCTTATTTATGCTCGAGTAATTGCGTTTTAAATTTTTTCTTATACGCATTGACAGAAAGCGTGTAATTAGTGATATCCAGAAGATGACTCATTGATGATATTTGGTAAGTAAAGGATCTCTTATATGTTATGCATAGGAACATCAATCAAATTCCTATGTCTTAGATTTATATTATGGATGTCAGTTCGAAACCTAATCTTATCCCGCAGATATTCAAGTGTGCGCGTTTTTAGAGACCTGTAATATAAACATAAGGAATAAAGTTTGCGCCTCTTGTACATATTTAGCCATATTGCATCCTTTAACTTGTGTGAGAATCGATCATATTTCCTAGTGCCATTTATCAACCGCAGACAGCTATTTTGCACTTTTTATTTTTATCACATGTTAATTTTAATTATTTTAATTTTGCTGTTTTTAATTGTAATTAGGTAAGTTTATTGATGGATGCTTAAACATATTGTCTTACTTTTACATCTGTTATTGTAGATCTGATGATGACTTAATAGTCGGAACTAGTCGTCCTTCTCTTTTTATACATTAAATTATTATGTGGTTCTATTATCCTCAGCTGAATCAGGCAGGTATTTTGCAGGTTTACTTCCAACAAAATTAAGCAAGAGAATCTCTTTCCAGGACTTTTCAGAATAAGTGGATTGGAAGGGATAGACCCATGGAGTGGCTTGCTCACGGTCCAGGTTTATCAGCTCCGGATTTGTCCATACGATGTTACGTAAAGACCGATTTTGTAATCCCGTTCCAGAAATTTTTCAGCAATTGCGACCAAATATAATTAATGTTTTCGAATAAATTAATCGGGATATTTTACGTAAGACATGTGCTATATTTTCATCCAGATGTCAAGCCATGTATGCAATAAGCCGAGCAGCATATTCAACATTTATTTTGAATTTTATTAATTAGATTCTTGGAATTAATTTAATAGTCATATACTTAGTTAATTAGTTTATGTAGTAGTATTCTTTATTGTTTCATTTATTACGTATGTTAAGTTCTGTTTTAGTTTTTTGTTATCAATTTCGTATTTTAAATTGATTTAAGCACTTTATATTTACATTTTACTCGATTGTCAGAAGTTGGAATTATAAATACCACTGCCATTTAAATTAAATAACTGAATTAATTAAGTTAATTTTTTAATTCAAAAAGTCTGATTAAAATAAAACAGGTACATATGTATGTGCGTAAACAAAAATGTACCTATTAATTTGAACATAAATAACTTTGTCATTTTGAAAACAGTTTTTAACAAACTATCCATTTTTGGAAAGTAAAAGACTCTGGCTTTCTAATGCTCTTCAAATATACAGGGTATTCCATTAAAAACACTATGAGTTTTTACCATCGAAGAGACAAGTTTTTCAAAACACAATATATGAGAGTATACTTAATAAATAAATTTAATGAAGAAATCTTTTTATCCAAAGAAAATAATTGAGTGAAAACCACATCCCACTTTCTCTTCTCAGTCTCGAGATATTTGCATTTAAACTGCGTCAGAAATAAGTAGGATACCCTGTATAATAAGAAATAAACCATTTTATATACAGTTTTAAAAGGCTGAAGACAAAAAAGTTAACAAAAATACTTTTTAGACAATTTAAAAAAATAATCGTCAAATATTTTCTATAAAAGTTCAATAATTGAATCTACTAAAAACATTTTAAAACTCATAGTGATTACATGTATCCATTTACTTTCACTATCAACATTAAATAGCAATTTATTAGTTTTGTCTAATGGCTTGATTTTTATTGAAACCGTTTGATTGTCTTTTTAATGAAACCATTTCCTGGATTTGCTATGTTTTCATTTATTTTTCTATTTCTACATTTGTTTTATTGAAACTTTAACCAACAAAATAAATACAAAAATTACATTGCTAAGTATCTTTGACGCGAAAATATACTACTACTATTTTCATAAATCTGTAAATTTATGAGAATAATAAGGCAGATAATAGCATCCATGTAAGTGAAGTTTAAGTTTACAAAATCATCAAATAGTGATTCATTTTTAATATTCTCGTTTCTTATTAGTATTACACAAATACACATAATTCATATACAAATGAAATTATAAGGTTTATTAAAAACTTAAATTAAATACTGCGTCAAACAACAGAATAACATGAGACTAAGTCAAGGTTTCATTTATGTTAACTATTCATTATTGAAGATTTTATTAGGTATATTTGCGAGTTAACGTAGTGTAATTTATAATTATACTCTGCATCACAAGCTTTTCAATTAAATATTTGTCTACTTTATACTACGATATTTTTTTATAAATAATGTTAATGAAGTAATAACTTTACACTAAACATTATAATATAATATTAAATAATAATCGTAACCTACATCTTCCTAAACTCGAATTTTACCATGAAAGTAAACACAATAAATACCAAAAGAAACACACGAAAATAAATGCAGACGAGCTTATCCAATTTATTTATAGTGATTGATTACTTAAACAAAATGTGTTAAATTTTTTTGAGGATCCTGTATGGCTGCCTTGTGAAGCCCTTATTTACTAGACATAAAATTGGTTACTTACAATATCTTCAGAGATAATAACGTATACTTCATAAAGATAACAAACTTGTTCAAAGAGCTATAGTCAGTAGCAGAAAACGCATATTTATCAAGGAGTATCGGAGAATTCAGAATTGTTATGATTGACCTCCTAATTGGAATAAAATGTCTGTTTTAAGATAAAAAACATTAGATGTTAGATTAATTATTAAAAATTATAATTAGTTATGCATTAATTTGACCCCATTAATTTTAGATGATTAAAGTGTTTTTAAACCTAGCCTGTTCAAAACAACTTAGTCATCTGAAAATAGTGTTTATAAGAATATTAGACCAAAAGAACTAAAAGGAAAACTTGTTTTCTAGCTAAAATATGTATTTTAATTTTATTCCAACAATTTAATTGATTGGAAAAGGTTACTACAATGAATCCCTTATCATTTTAGTTCTCGCAAGTGTTAGCAATACATGTTAATTTATGTATCAGAAATTATTGAATCTTACTTTTACTTTTTTTAAAATAGGTTGTATCATATTGTTTATTTCTCATTTTATGATTGTGAATATTAATAAAACGCCGCCTACCATAGCATTTTTGTAATAAAAAAGTAATATCAATGCAGCGAATAAAAAATTTAAAATAAGTTCAATCGAATGTCTTATCTATAATAGTTAGTCTATAAAAATCTTCCCAACTAATATGTTTTGATTGTACTTCTAACACAAAAATGGTAATATGGTCAGTCTAGTTTATTACTCCTTAAAAATGAACGCTGCCCTACTCGCATTTTAAATGTATGTATACTTTTTTATGTTTTTAGAAAAAAGTTAATTAATAAATTATGGGTAATTGTTACGAATAGCTTGACAGTTGTGGCAATATAGTAGCTATAAGAAAATTACTGCACGAAGAAGATTTTTTAGAGGATTCTACTTGAGTAAAGAAATCTTTGATCAAAGACTAGATTTTGGTGGTGGCATTATAATATATCTATTTACTATTACTATGGCACATGTATACTATTGTAATATATTTATAATACTATATTATACTATTATTACGAGTACGACGTGTTTCTCTCACTTTTCATTGAAAAATACAAATATCATCGGCTAACGAACTACGAAATATTTTGCGACAAAATAAGTTAAAAAACCAATAAAGCTTGTATCATGATACCTGAGAAACACACTAGACAAACACCTAAAAGATACCCTTTTTGGCATTTTTATTCCCTAAAAGGCTCAGTATATACTGGTACCTATTAGTTATTTACGTAACTAGTTTTGAAAAGACTAATTCTATTTGACAAATGTAATGTTTGCAAGTTACATGAGTCAAATAAAAATAAAGATTTTTTAACATGTTAAGTATAAGCTTTTATCTAACCCCTATTTAAAATAGAGGGTTGTGGCGTTAATAATGTAATAACGCTCACAGCCGTACAAATAAATTGTACTTCATTGCTTTACTTGGGCGTTTCTGTAGATAGGTACTATATAAACAATATTAACAATATTTGCCAGTGGTGAATTTTTTTTTGCAAATTAAGCCGGAAATGGATGATTCTGATGTAGATATGCCTTTTGATATAGAAAAAATTGCTAATTTAGCAATAAATTCAATAATACCCAGTAAATCAAGGGGGTATGAAGAAGTATATAAGAAATTTGAAAAATATTGTCAAGAGAAAGAATTAAAAGATGATCTACAATATGGCATACTTACTCAATTTAAAGGCAGAATTATATGTAAAAAGAAACAATGACATCCAAAAATATATTATTTTAGTAGCATTTTTGATACGAAGATCTGCAGGTTATTACGCCAAAAAATCTATGAATTTTACAATATAGAACTTTTATTAAGGAGCTGTAGAAATAAGGAGATTAAAGAACATAAGCATCGAGAGATGTAGAGGAAGGAAGCGAAGAAAGATCAAGGAGCGCAGTGGGGAAAGAGGCGAAGGAAAAACATACCAGTAAAGAAAAAGAGGAAATTAAATACAAGGACCCGAAAGATCCTTATGGTTTGAGTAACTTCAGATTCAAACCTCTAAATACTAAAACAACAACATAAATAACATCAAATAAAAAAGATAAATTGTAAGAGATAAATATTAAAACTTGGTGCAATGAAGTGGCGGAAGAGATGGAAATAAAAGCTACTACAAGCGAAAACGAAGCAGAGTGGAAGAAGTCATCCACAAGTAAGAAAGTTATAAAACCAAAAACTAAGGAAACATTTGAAATCAAAACCAAGACTAAATATGATACATTAAAAGAGTTTAACGAAAAGGCAGATTTACTGGCGGATATAATGGAGGAAAAGAAATAAGAACGTAAACTTATAAACACCACCGGTAATTCTAGACGGGACACCAAAGGACCATACAGATTTTATAAGACAGGTGAGTGATGTAATAAATTCTGATAAATTCACTATACAATTTAATAGACACAGTTGCTGAAACGAAAGAGCTAAGAGAGACATTAAAAATTATTTAAAAAGTAAAAAACTAAATTTCTATATATATACCCATAAGCTAGACAAATGTAAAAGAACAGTTTTAAAAACTATACAAAATTTAGACGTGGAATATACTAAAGAACAGTTAGAAAGTAAAGCAAAAATTATAATAGTGAACATTATAACTATGAAGGGCAAAGACCCAAATAATCAAAATTATAGTTATCTAGTCCATTTAAATCAAGACGACGACTTAAAAGAAATTTATAAAATTAAAGAGTTAGACAATTTAAAAGTACAGTGGGAATCATATGTTAGGAAAAATAAAGTGACGCAGTGTTATAACTCCAGCGTTTTGGACACTCACAGTTAAATTGTAATACGGAACATTGTGTTAAGTGTGGAGAAGACCACACCACGAGAGATTACAAATCTATTAATTACTGAACACAAGTATGATATATTTTTGGAATTGCCTTGAAATTTGCAATCTAAAAAAAAAATTTACAGGGTGTGCCATTTAAAAAAATTGTCGATGGTTACTCACAAATGGTTTACCGTGTATATTTCATTGTTATGTAAAAATACATTAAATTAAAATCAAAAACCGACTTGTCTAAGGATTTTTCCTCAAAATTGTTTGTTTAGCTTAAAATGAATTTATTCCATACTTTATGTACACACTGTATGAAATATATATAGAGAGAGGTGCGCACTATAAAAAGAAAAAATAATCACCTACATTGATAGTTCTACATGTAGGAAAAGGTTCCTCAGCCCAAATACAAACAAAAAATGTAATATTTCTAACAAATATTCCACATATTCATTCAAAAGTGAATTTTATGGTTTAAGTATATGAAGTAAAAAACTAGAAGTTAAGAATATTATACCAAACGTAGGTTTAACCGATTGTTCTTCTTCAGAATAATTATTTTTATACTCTAATACCAAGCCAAAGGATTTTTTTAAGAATTTATTTAAAGTAAACCTGCCCTACTTATAATAAGCGCAGTATGAATCAATTTTTCAATGTCTACAAGACTTTTTTTGAATAAAGTGAATGTTAAATTATTTTATTACTAATTATATTGAATTAAATCAGTTTATGTACATTACCTGCATTTTGGTTGGCAGTAAACAATACAGCAAAGAATGTAATGTCCGCTTTAAAAATCATGAATGGTAAATAAATAAATTAACAAAGTATTGGGTACAATCAGAAAATATACCATCCTTATATAAAATCTATATTTAAGGAAAGAAAATCATTACATTGTGATCGGAGATATTTAAAAAATGTCACCTTTAATTGATTGATTAACTGCTTCATGTGTTTCTGTTGTACTTCTTGGAAGGAGACCCGGTAAATTTTTTTGACGTCAGCGATTCTGGGAAATCATCAATAAGGGTTCACCCGATTATTTTCCTGTAATATCTTCCGCAACTTTTCGTTTATTGGACTTATTAATAAGTTTTATACTGGAATTTACTTTCTACTGTTAATAATTATGCAACAATTCCCTTCTTAATATCGTTAGGCCTGGGCCAAAGTGAATAGTATGGCTGGACACTTTAAATATTTTTAAGAACACCGTCAAAACGCATCTTCACATTTTTGAATAGAAGAAATATAATTTAACTGGAAGCTAACAAATAATGAGTTATTTGTAAAATTATAAATGTAAAAATACAGAGTTTTTAATACGCTAATATATTGCTTAGTGTCCGCTTACGAATAGGATTAAGAGACGTTTTCAGAAAAAGGTAAAAGCTAAAAACGTTTGGTTGGTACCCGGTTGGCATTCGCCGAGTCAATTCGATATAATAAATAAACGATTGAGTATATTAAAAAAAAATCAATTAGTTGGAAAATCAGCAGCTTTCACCAATATTATTTTATGTATTATAAAATTATAATTTATCAGTTATTTCCATATCCCAAAATGTATAAAAATAAAAAAAGTTAAATTTCAACATAAATTTGCGTCTTCCCGTTTTCATGGGAGACACCTGGTATGTACGCAGATAAAAAGACATGAGAAATAAAATAGATATAGATACTGGATTAGATAAATGATTCGTAAATAATAACTAAGAGAATAATATAACATATATAATTATTATTAATAGTGAAAGTTTAAACATGTCTATGGGAAGTCAAACCGCAGATAACAAAGTAAAAAATTATGTGTTACATAATTTGTATGAAAGGTATGGATTACTTGGTATAGTTTACCAAATTTTAATCGATACTGTGTGTTAAGTATTTTATTCTTCAAAAAAATATACACATTTATCCACCTTCCTTAGGACGATGTAAAAACAAGTTTTTTGCATTTTTATTAAAAAAATCATCGAAATCTATTGCAGCAGTTGCTAGAAATATTTCATTTTGCAATATTCTAAATATTTATCAGCATTCATTGGTTATTTGTTTTTTTTATAATATTTTTATTTTTTCTTGTATTAAGAGTGCTATTAATTACAATGTTGCTTCATCTGAAAATATTACGTGCTTTAAAAATAGAGTAAATATTAAATCGTCGGTCCAGCATAACATCGCAAAATTCAGTTTATTAAACAAAATCGTCCTCATTAAGTTTTTAAACTAAATTAGCCTTGTAAGGTTGCCACTTAATGTTTCTATGAATTTGTTTGCAAAATGCAAAAAACAGGGTTTTCCTTTAAAAAACAACGATTGCAAAAGAATGCTTCCAAATGTTCTGCCAATAATCAGTGTTATTAACATTACCGCCGCTGTATGTGGCTTGTATCGTGTTCTAGTGTCAAACATCAAAACAGTAAACGCATATGAATTACCTAAACATATATCTTTTTAATTAGAGTAAATTCATAGTAAAATATGGCTGAAATTTCACACGCAATGTATGAAGGAAAATCAATAACCCAGGTGGGGCTACAAGAATGTTTTATATTTTGTTTATAGAGGCGAGAGCTTATCGATTACCACTCTTACACTAAAAAATGTATTCGGCTCGTTAGAAATTATCCATTATATATAAAAGTATCCCTAATTTTAATATTACAGAGTTGAAAAAATAGACAAACGAGGCCGCAACACATCTATTTTAATCACCCATATCTAATAAGCGACACCTTGAATAAGAGTGAGAGTAAGATTGTAGATTTAGGAAATGTCCGTGGCTATTTGCGAGACAAGGAAACTAAATTAATCACTCAAAAACATATTTAGAGAACATACATACATGTCTCTATTTAATGATAATTTCAACATATTATTATAAGAGTAGCACTTCCGTTATTAAGGACTTTTCCAAAGATCAGTGACGCTCAAACTTCGAAAATATTTTCCCTACGTAAATTATCATTCGTACTATAAGAATTGGCAACGTCTTGTACTTGAATTGTCTCGAACTGATACATAGAATAAAGCATTAGCAGCTATGTCGAATGCGAAAAAAGGTGAATATTAAAAAAATATATTAGAAAGTTAGAATTATGAAAACGCAAGATAACATTACGAAAGTTATACATTTTTTATATTTATATTTGATTATTTTTTCGTTTTTATTACGTACCAATAAATATTTATCATTAATATTAAAGCTTCTTCCTTTTACCTCTTTAGCTCTCGTTTGTTTGTAGCTTATAAGTTTATTAACTATAAGCTGACATAGTTATAAACATATCCCGTTTTTGCAACGTTTTGTTAATTATCAGCAGGTTATGCGGAGGAAACTGAGATTGTCAAGGGGTCACTTATTTTTAACATTATTTACAGAAAATCAAATATTACTATTGTTTTATACTAAAACACAGATAAATCAGTATGGAATCCATAAAATATCTTACATTTAAATGCTGATATTTTTAATTTTGACATCGAAAAGTAGCTTGAATTTTTTAAGAACGCAATCAGAAATAGATAATTTGAACATGATCCCAAGAAATATTTTTTTTGGGAACGTCTTTTATAACTCTATTAAAATTTGTATGGAAATTTAAAAAAATGTATTGTGTAATAAAGATTATACAGAGTGGACTAAAAGTCTGGAAACGGCCAATTATCTCGTAAATTGCTAGTCCGAATTCTACAAAATTTGGGATAATCCTATTTTGGAATACGGAGGGTCCAGATTTGACATTTGCAATATTGCTAGATTTGCCGTTTCTCTGATATTATTAGTCGCTTTGGCATTTTAAATACATCACCCTGTATATTCAGTCATTTTTCGAATCTTCTCTTTATTACGAGTTCAACACTTATGATTTTATGTAGTCTAGAAGGTCTTAAATAAATAAAACAGAAGTCTGGCAACGCCTAATTGTCTCAATAAATTTTTTAATACAAACTATTTTCAACTACATTAAAACGTAACAATTGAAAGATTACAACATTTTTAAAATAATGATTACTTAATCAAGTGTTATTTAAGATCTTCTAAACTACATAAAATCATAACTGTTACATATGGTTGAACTCATATTGAAGAGAAGATTCCAAAAATGACTGAATAAACAGGGTGATGTATTTAAAAAACCAAAGTGACTAACAATATCAGAGAAACGACAAATCTAGCAAATGTCAAATCTGGAATCTCCGTATCCCAAAATAGGCGTACCCCAAATTATGTAGAATTCGGAATAACAATTTACGAGATAATTGGCCGTTTCCAGACTTTGGATCCTCTCTATATATTAAAAGTCCTTTGATATTAATTATCCAAATTTAAAAAACGAAACTTGCAAATAAAGACTTAGTAGTTGCCCTGATGCCATCGTGAAAACGCCGGAGTTATCTCTTATTCCAAAATGTAATATTTTTTATATAATTTCTATATATTCGTCGACAACTAATCACAATCACTAAATAAAAGGGGAAGGTTTATAAACGCACTGTATATAATATATTAGGTAGAAAATCAACTAAAGGTAGTCAGGAGCAAAATGGTTGCAGGTGCCTTTATTTTCTTTAAACGTATAAAGTGACTAATTCCAGGTTAGAGCCGAGTTGTGAAGAATAACTAATTCTTTAGAAATATGACAAATTTACGTTTTATACGCTTAAAACAAAGATGACAAATATACGTTTTATACGCTTAAAACAAAGATGACAAATATAATTTAATATTATTAAAAATAATAAGATATTTATAATATGAGTATATATAAGTTATTTGTAGACCATGTTAGCTTTTTAATGTTTCTTCTGCTTCTTCTGATTCGTTTCATTTTTCCTCGAGTCCCGTATTTGCATTTCTTCTAAATCTTCCTCTGCCGTTTTCCTCCATTTTCTTCACTCTCGACCTACATTCCTTTTGTCTTCAGAAACTTTACATACTATTTATTTTATAGTTCTATTTCCTTTTGTCCTTTGTAAGTGTCTCGAATCGTAGCCATTGCATTCTTTTCCACTTCACAAAGTTAATTTTAAGCATCTCATTAAATATTTCATATATATTATTCAGCGTTTGTTCTCTCATTTCTAGCCTATGTTTTGTTTGGTTGGTTATAATCCACGTCTCGCAAGAATAAGTCAGGGTAGGTCTTTATATGGATTTGACAATTCTTATTTTTACTTGTCGGAATACTTCCCTGTTCTTTAGTTGGAGTCTTTTTAGGATTCCAGCGCAGTTGTTACTTTTTGCCATTTTCAGCTGGATTTCCTTTTTATTTTCATTTTATTATTTAATAAGTTCCTTAGATATATAAAGTTTTCCGTTTGTTTAAACACCGCTATGGTTCCATCTTGTGCTTGCACTTTGTTTTTCTTATTTCTGGTCCTAAATTTATTTTATGTTTTCACGTATTATGGTTTTGCAGAATCTAGATTTAAATCTAGTTCCTTTGATGTTTCCATTAACTTTGTATTTTCTATGAGGTGTCGTCTGATTCTCGTTATTTAAATGACTTCCTCAGCATATGCCAAACATTGGTGGCTTTTGTTGTAAAATTTCCAATTACATTATTTTCCCTTATTTTACACTCTGGTTAAATAGTGTAGTTGCTCTTAACCTTGTTGTACTTTAAAACTTTCACTGATTTGCCTTTGAATTTTACCATCTTATTTGTGTCTTGCGGTGTGATTTAATTAATTTCACTAGCTTTTCAGGCATTTCTACGTCTCATATGAATCTGATTAGTTTTTCCCTTTGGTATTCTACCATAATCTTATAATCTATACAGCGTAGATATATTGGTATACTATATTCGTACGATCCTGTCATTATGTGCTGTAGGGTAAAAGTTTGGTCCGTTCCTAAATCCTCCTTGATATTCTCCTTTTTTCCATATGGTTATAATCTTTTTTTATTTACTGTTGCTAATATTTTATATGTGACGTCTCTCCTATCTACCAGATATCAATATTAGGATAATAAAAATTAAATAAATGTAAATAACAAATGATTAATGCTAGGAAAAAGAATATGCACGAATACAGAGTAATATGCAATAGGATGTAGATATTAATCCACTCAGAAAATTTCGATTCCGAAAAAGATGAGCACTATCTAACTATTATGTAAAGAGAGTCCTAAATCTTGAATGGATAAAATTTTAATAATGGAAAGGAAGTATTTTTATAGTTAAATCACCCCCCGATTTTGAAAACTATGTCTAACTTTTATATTTGTTATGCAGTTTCATGACAAATAATAGTAAATTTACTTTAATATAAATATTGCAAATTAAACGGCAAAAGATTTAACGATTTTTGAGTTAAAGAAAAAGCAGCAAAATATTTTTCTTTCCTATTTTTTAACAAATTTTGCCGTGTTTTTGGTGTAAAAAAAAGATTCGTATTTGCTTTTTTATAAAGCTTTTAAATCTAAGGAAATATTTCTACATAAATATTTACCTTTCCTGAAATCCTTGATTTTATCAATATTACACCCAAAACATGATTACTCACCTAGCGAAAATAGCACTACTGATAAACTAATAGTAATTTTACTTAGTAATCTGATAAAATCAGAGCAAATGTTTGTTGCCATTACAGAAAATCAATAAATTGTGAGATAATTATGAACAAGAAACGAAATAATACAAAAAGTTACATTTTGATGATGAATAGTATCATTTACCTAGTCAAATTAAAAATAATTAAAATTTATTCATTTATGGATTCCATATCTGTACTGCAGATACATAAAACCATTTAATTTTATTGATTATATGTATATTCTTTCACTAAATATTCCCACATAATACTCAATAATGATATTTGATAATGACTAAATGTTTGACAATTTAAATACATGTTTCATAAAAGTATGCCTCAATATTACGAGAAGAGTATATAAACAATTTTAGGTATTCCTATTTTGTATATTTTTTAGTTTAAATCAAATATTTGAGATTCTTCATTTAAAAGATGTAGTAACAAAAAAATATCACCCCCGACACTGCTTTAATTAGGAAAATTGGATTAATTTTCTTTAATAGGCTTAGTCAAAGCTTGATATCGCTAGTTCATGAGCGTGTTCGAAATATTTTTATATTAACACTAACTTGAATATACCCTATTTGTATGAGCCATTTTGATTTTGATTTAGGCCTGAAGAGATGGATATCTTTCTAAATATATTTTATTTTATTGTTTATATTTTTCTTGAATATAGATCTCCAGACGTTTATTTTCTTACAATATATTAAACTGAGATATCGTTTTTAAAAATATCCATTCATGTTTTTTTCCAAATCCAGCTGATTAAAAACTTATTAAATTAAAATTATTTTTGTCAAATTTTCTATCCACATCTAAAATTTAATATATCATTTATATTCCGGTTATTAATTATTTCTCTAATTGGAGGCACTTTCCAATACCCAATATTTTTCCTAGTTTAGTTTTTGTTTTTATATCGTACAAGTTATTGGTTATTAGCCGATAAGGTTAGATTTTGAAAAAATTCTTACATCAATAACCTCTTTATGAAATCTGAATAGCTAATCAGTAGAATTGTATGGATCTATATCAAACTGTATCTTCATTATCTAAGGGTAAGAGAAGCTATTCCATTTTACTTGTCCCAGATTTTACTCCACAGAGGCCAGTAAGAAGAAGATATTTTCTTAGGTGGCAACGACTAGTTATTAAGCCAATAATTTTATAATTTATAGTCTTTTTAATTGCTGTAATTATTTTTTACATTGTACAGTTCTCTTGGTATACACATTAACTATTAGATATGCGAGCATTTAATTTAGTTTGAGTAGGAAATATATAAATTAATAATAATTATCTGAATGCATTGGATAAAAGTAAATATTACTGAGCATAAAAAGAAATAGAAATGGAATCCAAAATGCAATGGATCCCTTCCTTTTCTGGATGTACGGGTCAAACGTTAACTCAACGGTACTTTAGGTTACTCTGTATATAGAAAACCAACCCATACCAACAAATATCCGTACTACACCTCACACAACCGTTCCAGTCAAAAGAATACAGTAAACAAGTCTTTAGTTGTGCTTGCTATCTCTGTCTATGAACCACAAAACTTCTTATATAAATCAAACAACCATCACTTCTCTACGACGACTACAAAAAATTCCTCATACAAAAATTTATTTCCAAATTCAATAAACCTAAAACCAAAAATGATTTTTCAGAACCTCCACTCCAAGTTTCAACACTTTCGTAAAGAAGAAATCTGTGTTTCTTACAAAACTCTCCCTCCCCAAAAAAAAAACAATATAATCCCCCCACAAAGGATCCGTTGCTTTCAAGGGCATATGTACAGTTCCTTGCTCATATTAAGAGGTCTACATTAAAGAAACAGATCAGTACAAACATTTATCAAAGAAGACCGTAGATACATGAAATATGGCCTTTTAGCACATTGCACAATTGCCGAACACCAGCACCACATTTCACCAGATTCTGTTTGATCACACAGTAGTACTATCGAAAGTTTTAAATTTTTACTATCGGAAGATTTGAGAAACAAAAGAAATACAAAAACAATCAAATAATATAAACAGAGAAGGTAGATATTATATTTCCCTCTTTTGGAGTTCAACCATTCCACGGGCCGCTTCGACTTCAAACCGTATCCCCACTCCCCACCTCTCACGATCCTGTGAGATAACCAGATAAATTCATTCTAACCTTTTTTCTAATTCAGATGTGTGTTCCATCTGGCTACGTTAAGTAGTTGAGTTACCGTGCACATCTCACCTACTAAAGAAGCCGCTTATAATATACGTTGAAACGAAAATAAATTACATTATTAGGTAATTTCTAGTTTCTCGTAATTTATTCACTATATTAAGAGTTTTTTGTCAATATATGATCAAATTTCACAAACCCTCTCTTGCTAGCATTTCCTTAATTGAATAAACTAGAAATTTTATAGAATTACAGTGTAATACTTACTCCTAATCTTAAACAAATTGTTGATATCTTCTGTTAATGTTAATTATATTGACACGGCTAGAAGATAAATTGATAACGATTAACGTGTTTTTCTGCTAATTACAAGTCTACTAATTCGACGTTACTTTGTTAGTTGTATGATTACTCACTCCTTAAGGATTTGTAATTGGGGAAAAGTTTGTAATAAGTATATAATTTTTGTCTCATCATTTTTTCACGTATGTTAATAATATTTCAGTTGTATACAATTTTCTCTATAAATATAACATTCTTTAGAAAAAGTCTGAAAATGAAAATTACAATTACAAAATCACCTTTTTTCACTTTATTCGACCGCTTATCACCTAACCTAAGCTATTTTTATTTATAAATTATTATCACTTGAAATCATTGTTATATTAGAGTATTACTATCATCATTATTATTGCTCTATAAATATCTAATTCTGATAGATAACCACCTAATAAGAGGGGTAAGCCAGAAGAGATAATAAATGAGGTTGCAAGTAATGAGAGTTAGCAATTTATACACAACCAAATAAACAAGGCTTGTAGAATATTATCTTTTCCACGTAAATATTGAAGAAGCATGTCAGTTTAAATATAGACAACATACCAAATCTTTTTTAAGTTTAACTGTAACAAAAGATTTTATGTATATTCATAATGTTAAAAGCATTTATAAAAGTTTAAGACGAGCCTAAAGATCGCACTTAACTTCATATATGTACAAGTGTTTCAGAAGAACTTTGTAGATTTTCCAAATAAATAAAATAACTCAACTAACATTGTATATAACCTTGAAGAAATGAGTAATTGATATACGTGCAACAAAAACAAAATTAAATACTCGTTAATTCTGTGAAAGATAACTTGCTAAATATATGTATTTTAATGTCATAAGTTTGTTTAAGGTTGATGATTTCTCAACTATATTTTTTTTTGTTATAGTAATGACAGAAGGAAGCTATGAAGGTGTCATAGTAAATGAATCACCAATCCCCAATGATGCCACCTTGGGGACGTCAATCCATCACAGAGTCACCCAAAAAAACAACAATAATGAAGAAAACAAAATAAAAAGTAGTAAAACTGATGAGGAGTTTGTACCAAAGATACGATGGCCCGATACTATAGTGCAACTTTACTTACATATAGGTTGTTTGTATGGACTATTTTTGTGTATAGTGTCTGCGAAATTTTACACAACACTATTCGGTAAGTCATATGTTGGTTTTTTTATGCTCGATATGCCTGACACTCTGACCTTTTTGAACTACTTAAAGTAAAAATAGACCGGACCGACTACGAATTTCGTCAATACCTAAGTTTGAATTAATGGATGCAGAAATGATTGTACACAATTTTATCGAATAATATATTGGAATATCTAATCTACAATTCAGTTTTTGTTAAATTAAAACACTTGTTTTTATTTTTGTTCTACTGTAGAGGTTCTCATGATTATTATTATGTTTCTGAAAAATATTGTTTGTTCCGTGTAAAAAGATTAACGGTAGTTTCCTATGTGCAATGTACTATATATGTTTTTTCAAAATATTTTCAGCGATGACGTTATATTTGAAAGCCTGAAGAAGATCAAATAAATGATCGAAACGTTGCTAATCAAATAAAACCGTTTTTTTTTACTGTTTAAAACCCGAAAATTTCGAATTACTATAATAATTATAGTACTATCTTCAAATGCCAATAGTGTTAAGTTTTTATGCAAAAGTCAATTAGAAATTTACGGGAAAATATTATAGCAGGTGTTTCAAAATTCTCGAACAAAATTTGCAAAAAAGTATAAATGTACTGATAAATAAATAAGTTTAATACGGATGCTATAATTTCCAGAAATTTGTTAACATAACTTTGTTATTTAAAGAAAACAAGATTAGAGAAGTAAAATTTAAATTTTACATAATACTTGTATAAGGAACTTATGAAAACCAGAACTAAAATCATTATCAACACTACAGTTTTTTAAATTTACGGCAATTATCAGTGATCTAGAGTACACTTTAATTAGGTATATACGAGGTACCACCCAAAGCTTCCAGAAATTATTTAAGGAATACAGAGGAACGAACATACTTTTAATGAAAAATGTAATTGTATTCTATTAAGTAGTCATCCTTTTCATTTACAAAGCGTTGGCAGTATTTCTCCTAAGATTAGAAAATCTCCTCGAAGTGGGTTAAAGTCAATGACATTGGTACCTCCTGCGATTCCGTTTAAATTTCATCGATGTTGTCCAATCGATGTCTTTTGAGCTTGGATTTTATCCTCGGAAACAGGAAAAAGTAGCACGGCGCTAGGTCGGATAAATGAGGTGGATAGGGCGTAAATAGCTTGTTCTTTTTGGCTAAAAATTTGTCAGGATTATAGTGTGGACAGGTTCATTGTCATTGAGTCTCGATTAATGCAAGATGAAGGCCTACTCAGTCGCTGTTTTGCCGAATGTAAAACAAAATTTAATGTAAACCCGTATGGAGCTATATTCAAAATAGCTGCGCGTTTAAAATACTACTGTCGGCGAGGCTGTACTCGGCTCTACGTATTTACACATCTGCGTCGTTTCACACGCTGACTCAGCAAGAATAATATATGATCCAAATAGCAACGGAATGTATCACTCTGAATCTGAAGACTGCCTACACATTTTGTAAAAACTTTTTTTCGTATCTTCCATAATAGAGCATTAATCGAGCTTTTCCACACTAATGCCTCACCCTGTATATATATATATATATATATATATACATACTTCAACTAAGGATGGTACTTCGTGCCCCTGAATAATATTTATCTTTTTCAATTCTTCGGTATATGGGACAAAATAAAACGTGGATACGTAACTTAGTTGACATTTCGTATTTATTTAAATACTTCCTCAGGACTACAAAACGGAACAATACTTTACAATGATATTATGAAAAATGTTTTTGAATAATATGAAATTGAAGTAAAGTATAATATTGATTAGTACCTTTAAAAACAATAATAAATTAGAGAATAAAAAACTGTTAGCAACACTAAATTAGAATATTTAAAATTATAAAAATACGCATTATCATGATGACCACACTTACCAAAGTGGGGTATTCCAAACTAAAGCCTGTTGGATAATAATAATCTGTAGTCATATTATTCCCATTAAATATACAAAACAAGACAGAATAATAAAAAGTTTGCAGTTGTACCACCATTTCGAATAAAATCATGATTTTAATTTCGAGAATGTTCAGATTTTGGACAACGACATTCCATATAACAAACTATTTCTTAGCGAAATGGTGAGTATTCATGTACATAAAAAAGTTATAAATAAAAGAACTAAAACAAAACGTTTACATGAAATTTTTGTAATTTAATGGCTAGAAACATAAAACTGAAACCTATTAATACTTAAATAACTTTGTATTACTTTTTGTCCCCACTCTGTATATTTAATTTCAGTCAGTTTTATTTTTCTAGTATCCACATACATACAATGTTTTTGTCTCTAATAAATTGGTGTTCAAATGATAACGAAGGATAGTTTTAGTTTTTGTAGGCGTGACAATTATTTCTAATGTTTCTAATGCGGCGACCAGTTATTATTAGTATAATGTATGTACAACTGCAACGTTTTTATTATTCTATCTCGTTTTGTATATGTTAAAAAAATAACAAAAAATCCCACGTTATTCTATTGTATCCTAAATTTTAATTTTATGGGAATGATATGATTACAGATTATTAATATCCAAGCGGCTTTTAAAAGTACTAATCTATATGAATATTTTATTATTGGTGGTGTAATTTAATTTTATATTTTTTGGTCCTGAGGAAGTATTTAAATAAATACGACTAAGTGAGAATTTCGACGTTTTATTTTGTCCCATATACCGAAGAATTGAAAAAGATAAAAATGACAGTTTTTTTTTTTGATTAATAAAATATGTCCTTATTTCGTATATTAGACTAGATGTAGACTTCAAACATTCATTACAAAAATATGAAAATAGTGTTTCAAACTGTATGTTTAAAAATTAATTCTGATATTTTTTTTTCATTTCAATACTTTATGATAAAAAGAAAAACACGAAATTTGATTCAATGTGACATAAATCTTTTTAAAACGAAAAACAGAATATTTTTCTAAGATTGACAGAAATCAGGCCGGAAATGTGATCTTTGCCAAATAATCGAGATGGAACGAGGAAATGGATGAAGAAAAATGGACAAAATCATTTAAAATATAAGAAAGAAAAAACTAAATAGTCCAAATGCAGTGTCTCGATTAAATATATGAAAAACACTATATATCCTTAATGGCAGTAAGTTGTGAAAAATATGTTTGTTGTTGAAAATATAATTAATATAAAAGTATCGTTAGCAATAGCATTTTGTAAAAATTGATAAAAAAATGAAAACAATCAATGTTGATCCGTAATATGAATCTGAGAGAACCCAAATTTGAAATCCTCCCTTCCAATTGCATTTTCATTACTCTTTTATGTGCCTAATGTTCGTATTTTATCTATATTTAAATCTATTATCTTAACTTATTATCTCATTTTAGTCCACAATGTTCGCATAAATTATTTTTTTAGCTCCAATTTTAAATAAGTGCCTAGGATAAGAAGCATGTCTCAATTTTAACCTAATTAATGTAGTTACATATCTCCTTGGTACATTCAGATGCTCATATCAAGGACTTCTTAGATACGAGGTCTACCCATTTCCCCCTAAGCCTAGTAAAGTAAAATACAGTTTATTTACAAAATAGATTTATTTATAATTTTTCAAAGTATTCTCTTCCACAGTCAATGTATTTTTGCATCCTCATCATAACCCATTCTCGAAAACATTTTCTCCAATCGTCCGGACCTAGTTTATTTATTTCATCTTTAAATGCAACAACCACTTCTTCGCTGTAAAACGTAAATCCCGTAATTTATCCTTTACCCTGGGAAATAAGAAGAAGTCATTAGGTGCTAGATCTGGAGTATATGGCGAATGACCGATTATTTCTATGTTTTGGGCATTCAAATACTCATTTGTTCGAGCAACATTGTGAACACGAGCATTATCTTGATACAAGATGATCCTTCCTCTTGTACGTTTGTCGTGAACCTTTTGGAGAACATGAGGCAAACAAACAGTAGTGTATCATTCATAATTTACTGTATGTCCGTCCTTCGGTGCTACAGTCAAATTAAGGGGAATCCACCAAGAACTTTCAATCTAATCGTTAAAGTTTCTTGAATGTTTTTAACAGTAATTTGCTGGTCCTCTTTAATCATGTTTGAAATGAGACCAATATTTTTTTTGTAACTGCTGTTTTTGGCTTAAAAACTCGACCACGTTGAAATTTATCGTACCACCACTTTACAGTAGTGAAGGAACACGACTTGTCACCAAACACTCAATTGATTTCCTCAAGACGGTTTAAGCTACGTTTGAAATTGTAGAAAATTACAGCCCGATAACGCTCCTTCTTCATTTCCATCACTTCTTTGCGGAAGGGTTTCTTTAAACTTGTGTAACTTGCAAACAATCATGTATATTTGACTAACATTAACTAAACTTGTTAACAACTAGATTCAAATTCCAGAGAAAATTATTGCAAAAATATCATCGCCTACTAGATATATATATTTTTTTAAGTGTGTCAAAATAAAAGAAAATTCACTATTTCAAATTATCAAAGTCATCTTTCTTAAAATTACTTTTCTAAGGTATGTCTAATTTAAAGTGCTAGTTATTCAGTTTTTCACCAAATTTAAAAAAAAATAAAAATATCTCTGAAAACAGAATTTTAGTTAGACTTGCTTCCTTTATTCTTTTACGTTATATTAAATTCTACTTATAAATGTATTGTGATTGGCCGAATGTAACGCCAAGGAAATAGATAATCGAATCAATTTTCATTTATTTTACATGGCTGAGTAAATAATTTTCAAACTTTGACCACAATGGACCTTAAGGAAAATATAATTGCCCTTCTTATGATTTCAATAATTTTTGAGCAATATTAAATCAATGTTCTATATCTACTAATCGTATTTTATCTTAATTTAACTAAGAGCTATTCCTACGATTGAAAATTTAATCAAGAAAATGGAAAATTGATGAAATTATGGCGTGTTAAGGATTCAGAACGGCCAGCACCGCGACGCGACGGATTTCAACAGGCTTTGGGCAGAAAGTTGTTGAACTGTTGGTGTGGCGCCACAAAGTTTATGTTATAACCGTTCCCCAATCGAGATCATTTAGCTCCCAAAAGGTTACGCAATACTTTGTACATTGATTTCTTATTTATCCTATACGTTTTTAAATAGAAGTGATATATTTAACTTTTAAATATTTAAAATACAAATACAAATTGTTAAAAATATAAAAAGAAAATACATTTACAATGAATCGTATAAATATAAGTAGCCATTTGCTCAAAGTAATTGCAGGATAGTGATTATTTATTCCTAGTGATTGTTCGAAGTAAAATAAAAATCTTGAAACATTTTCTTCATTTTCTTACAAGAAATGCTTTAGTTCTTAAATAGCAGTAGAATTTTTTTAATCGGTTTATTGCTTTGGTTGAGACCAATTAGCCGGGCTGTTGTTATATTTTGTTTACAATTATAGTGTTCGTTTGTCAGTATTACCATGAAAAGATTTTACAATATTTTGTTTTATAGAATCGCTTATAAAAGTTAACAATTTCAGTTTGCATCTTGCAATGTATTGATAAAGAATATTAGTATTTTCTGAAGAGATTCTACAATTTAGGTTTATTGGAAGATGTTTTCAATATTTGATTAACGGCTATGTAATTTATTTATATTAGCAGCTGAAATTGGACGTTCTAATAGGGTATGGGTTAGTTTAAGTACAGGAGCAGTAAAGTTTTTTATCCATGTCTATTTTGTATTTGTATTCCGATGTTTGAGCTTGACCTGACCAAACTCGATTTATTGTGACGATGACGATTTGGCATTTGATGAAACAAACTGTTTCTTGGAATTTTGTTTACGATTTCTTACATAGTTCAAAGCAGCATTTGATTCCTGGTACGCATGGTGTCATATTGTATTATGTTGTTTAAAGATATTGAATAAATCAGATGTTAGTAGCTTATACTGTATTATTTCTCCTAAAGTCAAAGCCTTTTTTGCAAAATTATCTACAATTTAATTTCCTTGTACACCCACGTAAAAAGAATAAATTTGTTTTCTATGTACTTCTGATTATATGTGTTTAATAATTGAGCTTCTATAAAATTTACTTTTTTTTCTCACAAGTTTGTTGTTAAAATTGTCCACTGCACTTTTTCTGTTGGTAAAAATGAAAAATTTTATTTTATATAAATGCGAAATATATGATATCAGCGAATAGATCTATTGTCTTTTGTATTGGAAATGTTGGAAAAATTTATTATATATATGTATAACTGCTTATATGGACGCTATGTTTATCTACTTAATTTAAAACAGAAGTATTGCCTAATGATAATAATGATCAAGGCAAATATGCATACATAATTTCAGAGTCCATTTGGTTAATACTTAACAAGGCGACAAATGTTGTATAGAAACCAGTTGTATGGCAAAGATCTTTTTAGAGCCTTAGTGATTTGTTTCATTACAATCTTAATAATTTTTTTTCCACTGATTGCTAAAAGACGCGATATTCACAATCAAATCGTAGTCCTTGGTCTTTGAATATTTCCGTGCGACCAGATCTTGTTCGAAAGCGAGAGAGAGAGACAGAAAGAGAATGAAAAGTAAAACACCCATAGACTTAAAAGTAGTAACAGCAATAGAAAGATTTATATAGAAGCAACACAAGAAAAGAAAAAACAAACCCTATCTTTTATCACTAGGTACATACACTCGTCAGGTGTTGTTCTACGTATACGTGGTGCTGCAAAGGATCGTTTGGTTTCTACTGATGTAGAGAAAGAGAGAAAGAGATTTTTGATTGAGGAAAAGTGAAACATCCAAAGAGTTAAAAGTAGTAACAGCGATAGATCGAAGATTTATAAGAAAGTAAAACAAGAAAAGAAAAAACCAACAAATGGCAAGAGGTATGGAGAACATCAATGGAAGTAACTAATTCCCATCACTAAATACTCTCGTCAAGCATAAATAAATAAATTTATTGGTTAATGTTTGGTGGTGTTAGGATCGTTTGGTTTCTACAGGTGTAGAGAGAGAGAGAGAGAAAGATATTTTTGATTGAGGTAAAGTGAAACAGCAAAGACTTAAAAGTATTGATAATCATAGAATGAAGATTTTTATGAAAGTAAAACAAGAAAAAAAAACAAACAAATTGTGAGAGGTACGGAGAACAAAAATAGAAGAACATTTATCTCTCATCATTATATACACTCGTCAGGAGTAAATAAGCAAATGAATAAAAGAGTTTTTCAATGTTTGTTCCTGCGAAGGATCGTTTAGTTTTTATTAGTGTTTAGACTAAAGTCGGATCCACACATTGGAACTACCAGTGGCTTGTTTTTCTTGAAGCGTCCACTCATTAGGGCCAATGTCATTTACCTACATTTAGAACCAACATTAACATGTCTGATGCAGAGAGCAGTCCATTGCTTCTGGCTCATTTTCGCTAATATTACTAAACCAACCGCATCCCTTCATTGCTAAACATCGACTGAATAGAATGTCAACGTGTGGCCGCGATCACCAACGTTAGCACTAATGTCTTTGATCTTTGGCGAAAAAATCGACTCTCTTCGGATACGATCCAATGTTGGCCCCAGTGCTATTTTACCGGAACACACATTGGGCGAACATGTTGGAGCCAACGTTAAACCCGGGGTAAGTCACATTTACCATCTACAGGTTATGCCTGTTAACTTTCTACTTTCGCTTCTTGTTGTACAAATAGAATGACAATGATTTCGACATATGCGTAACCTTTAAAACTCAGTTTGCTTGTTACGGAGAAGTTAATTCGTTGTTGGTGTATTGGGAGCGTACAAAGCCAGAAACTTTTCTTGATTAATCAATTTAAATGTCCGTCCGTTGCCCTTATACGCCGCCAATTGCTATGTAGTCGACGTCGTCGGGGTGCTGACGCCCTAGTTATTTCGTATTTCTGGAAGTTTTCACGAGGGTGGAACGTAGAATGTTTCAAAACAAAGGAAGATAAATCCGAACTTGCCTAGTTTCGTCTATGCAATAAAAAATCGATACAATGGTAAATATTGGAAATAAAAAATAGATGTTACGTATATACAGGGTGTGGCATTAGTGTGGCAAAGCTCGATTAGTCTGCTATTATTGAAGTTACGAAAAAAAGTATTTACAAAAAATGTAGGCAGTCTTGAGATTCATATTTTAAAATTAGTCCCGAATTTACAGTGTGTTCAGGAACGCAGTGCCAGACCAAAGTTATGTTTTTTTAAATGGAATACCCCATATGTTTTTACATTTTTAGAAACCTCTTGCCGAGCTAATTTCAACGATGTATCACACTTTATGTCTAATATGTTTAATAAAGGATCTACAGCCACCTAAACATCACATTTTTTTGAATTTAAATATATGTAGCAGCCAAACCGTTAAAAATCAATAAAAACGGCTTTGTAAATACTTAGCGAACTAATCGAGCTTTGCCGCACTAATTACGCACCTTGTATTTAAATTGCAGCGATATGATAATAATGAAATTCTATTGGTAAAGTATGTAAATTAAAAAAAATGATAAAATTAAGGAGGAAAAAAATTATATCAAAGTGGATAATTCTTTTTCAAAATTATTAATTTTTTTTTGTATTTTGAACGTATTTTTTATTGTTTCAGCATTTCTCACAATATACATCTCTGGTTTCGGCATAACAGCTGGTGCCCACAGATTGTGGTCGCATAGAGCTTACAAAGCCAAATGGCCACTTAGATTAATTTTAGTTTTATTATTTACAATTACAGGCCAGGTAAGTTCATTTGTCTATTTAAATATTTATATTTTTAAATATTGTCATGTACCTAAAGTATTTTGTTTATATTATTATTTATTTTCTATTCGTATTTAACTATTATTGCTATAGGGGATAATTGCGCTTTCAACAAACTTCTTTAGATGGTATTTGGGATTTTTTATAAAATTATTTTTTACATTAATGTAACCAACCCCAATAGAAAAACTGTTAACTTATTTTCTCATTTCTTATACATGTACCAAATAAATAAAACTAAATTTTGTAAATAACCAAGAGATTGGAAAACAAGTGATTTTTCCTAATTTAGCTTATTACTTCTGTAAACAACTATTAATTATTTTTTTATATCTGAAATATATTATTTTATATATCTGGATTGAAATAATTAATTAAGAAATAAGTATGGTTCCCATAAATCCCTTTGAGACAATTTTATTACATATCTTAATTAAATTTATATTTTTAGCCGGTGCTTACTCATTTAGTTATTTTATTTAAAACTAAATGTTCAGGATATATAGCAATCCGGCAAAGATTTAAATTTTTTTGTTTGACTTGTTGATCAAACTCTTTTTAAAAAACTGGCGTGATGCTATTAGATATCTCATGTGTATTTTTGGATACCTCAGAACGTCTTGTTAGAATTTATTAGTATCACTTCTTTAATTTTTGAAGTAACCTGGTATAAATTGATTTTAATATTGTAATAGTATCCCATCACTTATTTCAGTTGCTAAATCATTTTAGTATTTCTGTGAAAATAACTTTTATACTTATTTGAATATTTTACACATTTCCTTTGCAGATGAATAAATAAATTTCAGGCAAATTGAATGTTTGACTAACTTTTAAAAACAAAAATAATGTCATCAATTTCATAAGAAAGAAAAACAGATTCTCGAAAAAAAATCGCATGTCTATTTCTTTTGACAAATAAAAAATATTTGAATTTTAAGCTAATGGACTAACACAATGAATTGCCTATAAATTTTTTAAAAATAAGTTAGCGTGAAACAATAAATTAATGTGTACGGTTGTTTTGGAGAAAACCAAATAAAATATTCACCTTTTCTATCACGCGAGAAATTTCAAATATTTACTTTACTGCTGAAGGTATACGTATGAAATTTTCGTATCTGAAATCTTTTTTCAATATTTTATGAGGTTATTTATTAGATTTTTTTAATTTTGACACTCGATTAAGATATCAATCACGTAAAATCAATTTATTAAAGGTAGAACTTTTTGTAAGTTTCATAGTTTGAAAATGCAAAAATAAAAAACATAATTTGAGAAAATAATTTAATTGTTAATGCTTTCTATTAACATTAGATATATATGATCAATGGATCAATTCAGTTTTTATATTAGCATAGGCATTACAAAAATTATTTTAATTAATTCTTACTAAATGAATTCGTTAAAAGTATTTTTATGTGGGAGAAAAGCAAGCTAAATATAAACATATTTATTTTGTGTTAGTGCATTTCATGTACGATAAGCATTTATGGAAACTTGATTTTTTTCTATCTACCAGGAAAATACACTATTTATTACAAGTGGTATTTTTTTATTTTGGAAATATCGTAATTTCATTGAATAAAATTTTGCTATTTCCCTCTATTTTTAGCTTGTTGCCTCCAGTTGCTTAATCACTTTCTCAGTGGACAACCTCCTCGTTTCATAATTGCTGTCACCCGCCATCCTTCTTTCATTCTTTCTATATGTTCTGTCAATATTAATCTTTGCTTTCTCATTTACTGCCTTTAAATCGTCGTTAGATCTGCTTCTCCATATTCCTTCTTCTTTAACACCTTCATATCCCTTCTTAGCATTTTTCTCTCCCATATATCTTGTTTTGCTAGTTCTTTTTTATTTATTATTGAGGTTTCTGTTGCGTTTAGCAACCGTGGAAAGTTACTTCTAATATTTACATCCCTTGAAATAACTCTTCATTTCAATATTCTTTAAAGCGTAGTATTTTCTTTTGCTAATTTTTTTTCAATTTTTTCTATCTCTCCACAATCCTCGAATACTGTTGTTACCAGACACTTAATTTTTGTTTCCTTTCGAATCTTTATTTTTTCTTTCCTCCTACTTTGAAATTCACCTTCCGTCTCGGTTTACTTTGTTGACCATTAGCTTCATTTATTATAAACATTTTTGTCTTTTGTTCATTAACTCTTAGCGAAAACTGATTCCTCTAGTGAGACAAATATTTTCTATACTTCTCGATCCAATCTAGTTAAATTTTCCACAAATCGTCGCCGTATGCCACACACTGTTTTGGTATCTCATATGGTTAGTATTTATTTTGCTTTCTTGTAGAATAACTTTTAATACCCGGTTAAACAGCGTCGTTGATAATAGATCTCCCTGTCTTTTATCCACTTTAAAGGTGCCCGAAAGATGATCCCACATTGACTTTCTCATTGCATGCAAAGTCATTATCACTAAATTAATTTGTTTTTGTAGCTATTTCCAATTTCTTTAAAGCTTGGAATAATTTGTTTCAATTAATTCTTTTGTGTACATGTTTAAAAATCAATAAATAACTATATACTACGATTTTACTACTACGCATTTGCCTTGTTGATTTTGATTGTATATATTTAGTCAGTTATTCCTCTTCATTCTGTGAATCCTCCTTGGTACAAGCCTACCACATTTTCTTGATATTTTCCGTGTCTGTTTCTCAGAATCTTAGTCAGTGTGGCTATAAATTACGTCTAGTAGGACTATTACTCGGTAGTTGTTACATTTCCTTTTCTTTCCTTTCTTTTATATTGAAGATAAAACCGCGTTACTCCACGACAGTGGCATTACTTCAATTTCTAATACGTGCTTTATTAACTCAGAAATTGTCTTCTTTAGTGTTGTAGCTCCGAATTTTATGGCTTCTTCATATCGTTAATAACGCAAATTATTTCTGGTTTTGTTGGAAATGGCACTTTATCTTTTTGCATTTTCACTACTCGTTGTAGCTCAGGCTCATATTTATGTCATTTTCCACTGTCTCTGCATCATTTAGCAGATCTTTAAAATATTTTCACCACATTTCTAATTTTCCAGTTAAATTTCCAATTAAAGAACCTTCTTTACTGTTGCGCTTACCTATACGTGGTTTTGCGACTTTATGCTTCTTGTTCAAATATTCGTATTTACGTAGTCTTCTTCTATCTTTTTTAATTTTTCCACCATATATATTCTTTTGTTTTCGGTTCTGCAAACCATTTTTACCATTTATTGCTGCATCTTCTATTCCCTTTTCCTCTCCACTACAACGACATTATAAAGGGTATAAAAACTAATACTTTATACGTATTAATATACGAGTATGTACTCGTTTACATTAATTTCTATTCGATATTTAAAGATTTAATAACAAAATGCTTTTATTTTTCAGAGACATGTGTACGCTTGGGCATTGGACCATAGAGTCCACCATAAATATAGCGAAACAGACGCGGATCCCCACAACGCTAAAAGAGGATTTTTCTTCTCACACGTTGGATGGTTGGTATTGACCCCCCATCCCAACGTTGTGGAAAAAAGAATGGCTGTTGATATGAGCGATTTGGAGACGGATGGAATCGTCATGTGGCAAAAAAAGTAAGTACTAATTAAAATATTTAAGTTTGATATTAATCGTAACATGTGTATGTCTTTATTTAATTCATTCTATAGAGGGCTCTCTTAATTCTAACAGATTATATGGATAAGCCCTAAAAATTTCCAAACTATCTAATATCATACCTTCTTTCCTAAATGTGAGGTACCAATAGTTGCAGTGCCAATTACGAGGAGTATTTTGTAAGGTCCGATCGGCCACGAGATTAAAACCAAAATGAAAATCCAATAAAGCTTTGCATATATTTATTGCGTGGTGTCTCTAATATGCTTATCGATCGCGCACTAGTCAATTCTTAGCTCGCAGTAAGCACGTAAACATGTCTACAACAACATGGTATCCCACCAAATGTGAAGTGCGCTGTATTTCAAAGGGCAATTCAGAAAAAGCGAAGAGGAATGTTGTCCTACTTCATGTCAAGGCTGGGTCGCACACTGCAGCTGTAGCAAAGACGTTCCTGCAGCGTTTTCGCCATAAAACTCGGACTGGTTTTTCTAATTTTTATCTGTTTAACCACGTGAACCGCTTGCTGGGAGGAAAGAATTTTGGCAGAGACAACGAGCTACAGACCAACATAGAAAATTGGCTGAAAGTATAGATGGTTGCTTTCTATGACGAGGGTATTGGGAAGATGGAATGTCATCTATTTAGAAAAGAATGTTGAAGGTACAGTTAAATAATGAAAACATTTTTGATTTTAACTATGGTATTAATTTCGCTACCGATAGGACCTTGTAAAAAAATTGTGCTCGTAGTTTGCCTAGTTTATTGGTTTTATTCAATCAGTTTAAAATAATAATAGAAATAATAATATAATAGTATATAAATGTGTCATAATTATCATCGTTTAATATAATCCAATATGTCGCTTCAGAAATAATTTAAAGTTACGAATCCATGCGGGCATAAGATAAAGAAGCGAAAGTGCATTATAATTTCTCCTCTAATACCTTCGATAATTCGATAGTAACGTACCGGCAGTCGTAATTGTACCTTTATTAGCATTGCAGAGTTCAGTCGGAGATTTTCAATGAAGACGAGTGTGGGATTAATGGAAGGGGATAAATGATTAGCCACTCTCTTGGTTATCTGATTATATATTATTATTCGTATTCTTTTACTCCTTCAGATATCTGCTTATAACCTAGATATTTTTATTCTTAAATCCTAAAGCAATGTTGATTTATTAGACACACTAAAGGAATGGTAAATTAAATATTAGTAAATATATTGCCTACACATTGGCTTTCCATTTTTTCATCTCATGTATGAGAAATATAAAATACAATGGAAAAAATGTAACTTGCGAATCCGTATGCGAAATATTTTATTCTAGTTGCATTGAGTGATCCCTATCAATCGAGAATGAATTCCTTTAGAAAAAGAAGAGTCGTTTGTCAGTGATGACATTAATTATCATACTTCTTATTTATTTCTGATTGTTGTTATTTAAATGTTTATATGTTTACTTTCTGTTGTTTTGTATTGACTTTTTTTGTAAATATTTGTTTGAATTAATATTATGTGGCAGTAAATGACTTGATATATTTAGTAGCCCTAGTGGCTTTAGAGCAAGCAGAAATATTACCTAACAGGCCAATGCGCCGGAGTCTTTTTTTTTAAATAATCCTCAAGAACTTAGTAACGCCCAATTTGTTGAAATTTACAGATTAAATAAACCTATGGTAGAAGACCTAGTTAATCTTTTAGTATCCAATATTGCAGCCCCTACAACCATTAAAATTTTTTGTTCTAAATTAAATGTTCTCTGTCACAAACTATTCCTCCCAGAACTGAGTCATTCTTCTTTTTCTGTTAGTTTCATTTTAAATTTTAAAGTTGCAATCCTGTCTCAATAGTGTGTTGTCAGGTAGACTCATACGGGTAACAAGTCAACCGAAATTACAAAATCGCATGATGTTTAAGAATACCTGTTCTCACGTGTTTGCGAAGACATATCGTATACGAGTACCCATATTCGAATTAAAATCGAATTATCTGAGAATGGCAGCTCAGATGCAGCTGTCGTGTATTGGATGTCGGTTAAAGTTAATTTCAAGATATTTCGTTGACCTGCCACTTGCATTCAGAGAACTATTATTAAATTGCACATTGTTTTATTCTTGTGTTGTAAATATAAGATTTGTTGTCATCATCGAATTGATATTGAAATATTTATTATCGTTAATACAAGAGCAACCTGTTTTGTGGGACAAGATATAGAAAGCATGTAAAGATAGAATCGAAACAAAAAATGCTTGGATCCAAGTTTTCACACAATTCTACAATGTACTTCTTTTTTTCTTTAAACAACACTAATAATTTCGTTAGCTCTATTTCGACCTATCACAAAGCATCTCCCAAGTGAACTACTTCTTCTACTGCTGGCTGCTCACGGGTGCCTGTGAAAATATGTTTGAAAGTAACCTAGTCATATCGGTGCCAGGCCAAATGCCGGTTAACCGTGTTACATAATCGAAGATTTAACCAGGATGTCAGGTATATGTGAAAGACACAAACCAATCAAAGCTATTTTTGTACATTTATACTCTTTATTCTGTGTTTTCTAACATTTTTCGACACTCTCCAAGTTGTGTAATCAGACTAGGTTGTACTATCGTAATGTTTTTCTAATGTTGATATACTATTAAAAATATTGTTAAAGCTGTGTTGAAGAATTTGAGAAATATGATATCATCTATAATACGAACATTAATTTTAGATAGATTGTGATTATCATATTGGATTTTCTAGTGCGTCGTCATCGGTGTTAATAAAACAAATATATTTTTATTAGTCAGTGTTAAAATTTACTTCTGAATAATGATGTAATAATCTATTTATTAACAATTAAATATGAATTGCTAAGTTTAGTTTTTGGTATTAATTGGTAATTATTAGTAATTAGTAATTAGTAATTATTTACTCTGGGTTCTCATACTTTCCACGAATGTGATCATTTATATTCTCGTAAGAAGCAAAAAGACTTTATTTTCAATACTCCTCTTATTAATTTAATAAAAACAATAATACGATATATTGAAATGATAATATATTATTGAAATTTAAAAATTCCAATTTTGATATTTAACGCTGACAATACACATTATACAATACTTGAAAATTTTCTATTTTACATAAACGTTGAGCATTTCTTTCTTGTCTTTTATTGATACATGTTTCCCTTTATTTTCTATGGTCTTTCTGTGTATATCTTTTTAAATACCATCAGGAATTTACATTGTACTACTATTTGGTATATTATTTATAAACGTTTGTATTTAGTTTAATTTATTTTTCCATGACTTATGATCTATTTAATTAATTTCTTTACATACCTCTCCTGCACGTTGGTATTTAAATGACAAGTTTTCTTTTGGCATCACCCATTCTAGCATCATCTACATTTTTCATTTATTTCAGCTCTGTCTTGATTCTTTCTTGCTCCTTTTTCCATTTTTTCTATTTGTTTTCCCTATTATATCTGTTAATTTCGCCCAGTACTTTATATTATATAAATTTCTTCTGTATTCAACCCGGCCTTTTTTTTCGATCCTGCTTTTTTCGATCTGTAATGCATTTCCTTTCTTTACTAATATTTATTTGAAGTACTTTTATATCTTCTTTGGTAGCCATTTTTCTTCTAATAATTTAATCTTACTTTCCATTTCATTTTTTATGTTTTCTAATTCATTTTTCTTACGTCATAACTCATTTCTCATATTCTTTTTCATGTCACATAAATTGATCAAAACATCTGAAGAAAAATCATATCTGTATCTACCTTATTCATACTGATTCCTTATTAATTATATATTTTGTCTCCCTTTATGCTCTCTCTTGGTTCTTCTTCCCCACTTTCATTTGTTTCTTACCAGTCTATTAAATATACATATATATTTATTCATAGTTTACATACATATAAATCATGCAGAATGTGACTACTAGTTAATGTCTAAGACATGTCTAATGAAAATTTCCTACATTAATAAAGGTATGAACAAAAATAATAAATGATATATCTTATCCATTCCTAGATACCGACAATCTTATCTTTATGTGCATTTTTACAGTAACCTCGTTAAGGTAATTGTTGACGTATGATTGCACATATTTTTCATGCTTCCGGATAGTACATTAATATGTATATAAATAATTTCATATTCTAAAATTTAAAGAGAATCTATATTTCTAATTGTACCTATTGAAAATAAAAATTATGAAACGCATTATTGTAATTTTATTAATGACATTTTGACGCACATATAATTATATATATTTAACATTTTTAATTTAATTAAATCTCTTACAAACAACAACAGTGCATTTTGTATTATATATTCTATTATAAATATCTTAGGAGTTTTATACTTTTATTATTTTAAAATATAATTGTTTTTTAACTATACGGGTGCCCCCTTGGAGTAAAGTAAAAACAATCACTCCATCTATAACTTTAAAAGAAAATTATAAAAATTCCTACCAAGCTAACGTAACAATATAATATTTAGTTTTAGTAGTTTTAAACACATTGTTCTATTAACTTTTATCATTTTTTACTTTCTTAGTTATATTTTAGTTATTATCTATTGTACTGCTACTGCCTCCACTTTTGTTCTTGTTGTTATTTTTATACTTTTGTCCATTGTATTTTTTGCTATTATTATTATTATTATTGCAATCCTTGATTGCTTGTTGTGCTACCATGCTATCATACTACCACACTACCCATACATTCACTCAGTATTCACACTGGGTATTGAATGGTCAAACGCCAGCAACACCCGTATCCTTTTGGCAATCACCCATCCGATACCTAACCGCGACCAATACAATATATTCAATTAAATTGTGTGAACCGATGAAAATAGTGGTTTTTGTCGTTTTAGGTATTATCCGCCGCTTTTTCTATTATTCAACATTCTTCTCCCAGTGAGCATTCCTGTATATTTTTGGGACGAAACGATTTGGACCTCATTTTGGATTAACTTTACTACAAGGTTTACTATTACCTTAAATATTGCCTTTTTTGTCAACAGCGTCGCACACATGTGGGGTCAAAAACCGTATGATAAGTAAGTAAATAAATTAACAATGAATTACATACATATAAATCTTTTAATACATTTCTATACTAGTGTTCTTAGTCACTTTTGCAAAAATTAAATCCGTGAACAAGACTACTGAAATTAATAATATTACCAGTGGGTCTTCGTATATTTAATTTTGGATCGTCCTTTTATAATAAAAAATATTTAGAATCATTTGGTATGTTTCCGTGATTGCTAGTTTGTCATTAAAATAACCATGAAATAATTTGTTTAAATCTAAATGATTTACACGTAATTTCCCGGCGCCTCATGTAACAGGCATATTATCAATTATCACAAAATGCATTTTTACAATTTATCATATTTTGCACGAAGTTATTACCACGAAAAATGATACGTTTCATTTTATTAAAAATTATACAAAATAATAAAATTGCATTTTATCTAAAACTATAAAATTTTATAATAATTGATGTTTTCATTGTGTTCACTCAAGTAAAAACTACTGTTTTTATTACGATGATTTTTAACTGTATCTAAATTTTATTAGCTTTTTTATGAATTTCTTAATTTCGAAAAAGAACATCTTGATCTACTTTTATAGTACAGTATACATCCAGAATTTAAAACTGTTTAAAACTATTTAAATAAGTGAGCTCCAAAATAATTAATTGTAAATAAAAGAAATAAAGAACTAAATAAGAAAAAATGCATTAATAAAATATGATTTGTTTAATATCTTTGGCAAATCATTTTTAGATTTTTTGCGCATTAATGTAATTATAATTTATTTTAAAATATTTTTTAGACACATCAGTCCAGTAGAAAACCTAGCGGTGTCCATCGCAGCCTTAGGAGAGGGCTGGCACAACTACCACCATGTATTCCCATGGGATTACAAAACGGGAGAACTGGGTAACAGCTATAATCCATCGACAAATTTTATAAATTTTTTCGCAAAGCTTGGTTGGGCCTATGAACTCAAAAGTGTTTCGAAAAATATGATTTTCAGAAGAGCCCAAAAAACAGGCGACGGCAGCCATCCCCAGATTTGGGGCTACGGAGATACCGATATAGAAAAAGAAGACATGGACGAATTGGAGAATATGGCGGAAGAAAAGACGTTTCTCGAAAATGAAGAGTAATCAACTTATATTCAATATGGGTGTTCCAATATTTGACTCCAAATAACTGTCGTTTTAGCTTTGGCAGAAGTATACAATGTGCTTTATCGATGTGGTTCACTTCATACAGTTTTTAAATTATTGGTGGAATTTATGGAAAAAAAAAGAAGATTTTTCTCAAAGTCATAATTGGGATACCCTCCTATTCATTTTATGTACCTAAACGAATATAAAATTACTTAAAAAATATATAATTAACATATTCAGATAATTTAATAAAGAAATTTTTAGATTACATCTTTAATCACTTTCTATTACATATTTATTTTGTTCTAAACTAAAAATATTATTAAGAAAACCTAAAACCGGTCGATTTCTAATTTTATTTTGCTACATTATGTATATTATTTTTACTATAGGGTCATCCACATATAAGTAATGATGTCATCGACCATTTTTTTAAATACAATAACCTGTATGATTATTTTTTTCATTTTAAAGAGTCGATTTCGGCAAAATATGAGACTTGGGATATAGCATTATGATGTCGGTTCTTATCAAATGCTAGTTTTTGTGTCGTATTTGACATTAATTAATACAAATAACTTTATTCTAAACTGTAATCCTGGTTATACTTAACACTAACCTAAACGGTAATAAACGTACATAAGAAATGGAATAAATTCATTTTAAGCTAAACAAACAATTTTGAGGAAAAATCCTGAAACAGGTCGTTATTTTATTTTAATTTAATGTATTTTTACATTATAGTTAAATATACAGGGTTAACCATTTGTAATTGTAATTTGTAATTAATAGTTTTGAAGATACAATCATTTTAAAATTTGTATTTTTGAAGACCTATAATTAAATTAAAATAACAAAATAATACAACAGTAATAATAAATTGCCACATAATAAATTACAATAAGTGTTCAAATTGTCTTCCTTCTTATGCTTGATAGTGTCCTAAGCGATCAATAAATTCCTGCTGAACTTTGTTAATGGTTTCCTGCGAAATGTTATTTATTTCTTGCCTTATTCTATCTTTTAAAACATTTATGTCGTCGGGTTTACTTTTATACATATTTTTTAGATGACCCCACAAAAAGAAATCTAATGGCGTGAGATCCGATGACCTTGGCTGCCACTCTACCGATCCACTTATTTGGGAAAACGTCAAGATATATTCGAACGGCGGAGTATAATGTGGCGGCGCCCCATCTTGTTGATACCTCAGACTTTCATCGATATTTCCGGGAATATTTTCACTAGGGAATAAATTCATTAAATTTGGAATCAAAAAGTTCATTCAAAATTGCAGATAAGTTGGCCTGTTTACAGTTCCATAAAAAAAATAGGGTCCAATGATTTTATTTCGAACAATTCCTGCCGAAACATGAATTTTCTGTGGATATTGAGTGTGATGTTTCTCATCCATTTAGGATTTTCCTTTGCCCAATATCTACAATTCTGTCTGTTGACTTCACCGTTTAATGTAAACGTGCATTCATTAGAAAAAATAAAGTTTTTTGTGAAAAGTGGATCATTACTTAAATTCCATTCTACGATCCGGGTCGTCATCTGATAGTTCTTGTACAAGGTGCACCTTAAAGGGATGCCACTTTTCATGTTTTAATACTTAATGAATAGAAGTGAAAGGAACATCATGTTCTCGACTAACTTGCCGCTGTTGTGTGGATTTCCTTCCATAGCCAATAAAACGTTTAATTTAGTATCCTCGGCAGGTAGATCTTCTACGGTACCAAACTCCCTAATTTTTTTTTCAATTTTGCTCACTGTTGACTGACTTATAGGTTGTTCTGTCATTAGTGAGTATTAAAGAGTAGCTTACTGAGTTATTATCACAACTTTTTACATCTGACAAGTTATTACAATAATGATAACCAAAGGTATGCCGGTATTAATTTTAAAATTAATGTATCTTTCAAAACTATTAATTACCGAGCACAAGTATTATATATTTTTGGAACGGTCTTGAAATTTGTAATCCAAAAAAAATAAAATATACAGCGTGTGCCATTTAAAAAAATTGTCGATGACATCGTTACTCGCAAATGGTTTGCCCTGTATATTTAATTGTTCTGTAAAAATACATTACATTAAAATCAAAAACCGACCTGTCTCAGGATTTTTCCTCCAAATTGTTTGTTTAGTTTAAAGTGAATTTATTCCATACTTTATGTACACACTGTATAATTCTTATTGAACTTTTATTTTACTTTCTCAAGAAATTATATGTATTTCTGTTCTGATTCTCTCTTTAGATTATTCAATATTTTTACAGACAACGGTTTTCAAACTGCCCGCATAAAAAAATCCATACTGTTAAAGTCTGGTGACTTCCGTTGATATTCTATGCGTCCACTTCTTCCAATCCACCTATTGGAAAATATTTCATCGAGATGTGTTTGAATTTTTACAGCGTAATGGAAAGTCACAATGCTTTCATCAAAACTTTTAGGAATAGCTCTACTAGGGAATAGATTTATCAATGTTGGAACAAGATATCCTCTTAAAATGTTGAGTTATGCTCACCCGCTTAAAGTACCTTCCAAAAAAATATATCTGTTTTTCGAAATTTAAATAAGACAATAATAACAGTCATTCATAAAACTAGCCTAGTAGTTTTTCTACATTAGATAAAAATTAACAGTATTAAATATTTATTTTCTATGTGCTTATCTTTCATATATTCTTATTGTGGGATATTTTATTGTAGCTCTTTAAATAAAATATACAAATCTTATAACATACAATGTGTTGACTCTATAGAGTAAAAAAGTACATAATACAGAAAAACGAATTAGAAACAGGTGTGTTTCAGGTTTTCTTAATAATATTTTTGGTTTTGAAAATAAGAAACTTATTCTACACTCTACGAATACACTATATATCAGAAAGCTACGATAGTTAAATGTAGACATAGATGTATGTGTTAGCAGCTGTAAAGATTTTAAGTTACATTTTGATGTGTAACAAACAATGATTTAAAAGAATCTCATCTTTTTACACTGTAAAAAGGATATCTAATATATTCGTACAAAATAAAACAAAGCAAAAGTAACATATGGATTAAGTAACAACCTTAATTACAGATTACGGAGTAAAAAAACTTTCACAAACTATCTAAATACTTGAGTATCTAAATATTTAAGGTATCCTCAACGTAAATAAATAAATAACCCTGCAAATACTGAAACTATATTAGCCGCCGATTGTCAAAAGTACACAATATTTAAATAGTCTCTTTATGGATTAATCGATTTCCAAAGGCAAACAATATTTCATTACAAATAAAGCGAAAATCTGTATACTTTATTAGTAGTACCTAGTAATAATCCTCGAAAGGTACTTTTAGTTGTTACTCTATAAAATAACATCCCTTCTATCTTTTTAATGAGGTAATATTAATTAAACTATAATCAATTTTATCATGGTAGAAACGTTTAAAAATATCCAAAAATGAAGAACTAGATAATGACTTCCTGGACCATTGCCGTTACCTGGCAAATAAAATATTTGCAGCTTGATTTAGGACGTAATTGTCACTTAGGAAATTTTCCAATATATTATTTTAATGCTCGCCTTTACTATTAAGTAAGTTTTTTATTTCTAAAAAAGAGTACTATAAATAGGGAAGGCAGAAACAACAGAGGTAAATATTAACCTAGGTACAGTGCTATAAAGTCAAAAGTTCTAAACAAAAGAAAAATGAGTTAAATATTTTTTTGTCTAGATCTCTGTACCAACTAATAAAATTCTTAAATTCTTGAAATTCTTCATTTTACATAATGATACTAATAATAAACGCAACTTGTTGGTCATAATCGTAATAAAGTAAACATAACCAGAAGGGCATAGACATAATTCCTACAGCAATTCAGATTGAAAGGAAATCTGCTAAAACAGTTTATAAAGAGTGAACAATTAGCTGAAATTTTAGTAATTTTATTGTTCGTTGGTAAACCTTGTGTGGATTTCTCGTATGTAGTTTTTTCTGGGTAATATGTGTCTAATTTTGAAAGGTTGCTGTCATCGAATAAGAAACCTTTGTAGAATTTGTCTGTTGCTTGTGAAGTTTCTTGGCAAACTTCTTAGCTAGTTTCTTCCTTCTCACCTGAATTGACTACCTCGTCTTGCTGTAAATAAATGCAATTGATGAATGATAAAGTGGATTATTTGGATGACTTATTTTTGATAGGATCCTGAGGGAATCAGTTTCAGCCACTTGAAGAAGAGTACACAAAAATAAAAAAATAAAATAAAAATATTAGAATCACCAGATAACAATTCTCAATTAAATACCAATATTGAAAGTAGTATTATTGTCCAGTCTAGTTTTCAAAATATTTTTGTAGGGTTCCGCGTCAATGTCATTCTCTAAATTATTCCAAATATTGTAGACTCTATTCGCAAGAAAGTTTTGGAGAGTAAACATTGTGTTCAGATTATCAAAATTATCTTTTATTATTCTGAATCTTATAACGAGGTCACTCCGAAGCCGTCGAAGCTCAAAATTGGCAGGTCTGGCCATTCAGAGTCTTTCTTCATACGATGGTCTTACTAGTCTGAAAGGAAGTCTAGTTGCTTTGCGTTGGAATATTTTCTAGTATTGTCCTATCGCGGGTCAAGTCGAAATACTAAACGGATTCAGCGTATTCAAGAATTGGTCTTAAATAGATTGTGTAAAGTTTAGCGGAAAGAAACACTCGAAAAACACTTACGAATCAGAAAGAGTCTGGAATTCGCACGTTTGCACCCTGAACTCACGTGATCCGACCAACTCAATTCCTATAAGTCCTAGGTCATTGTGAGACGTTACGGTTCATTAATAAAATAAGGTACAAATGCATTATTCTTACCGATTCTGAGAACTACACATTTTTCGGAATTTAAGGCAAGCTACCACTCCGAACTCCACTTAAAAATTGAATCTAAGGGTACTTGAAGGATGATCTGATGTGTTATTGGATTGGCATATTTTGTGTCGTCAACGTAACATAAAATTTTATTGTTTACGTGGAATTGAAGGTAGCTAGTATATACCGTAAACAGTAGAGGATCCAATACAGAGCCTTGTGGAACTTTACTTTTGACTAGTCTTTCCTGTGAAAAAACTTCGTCAACACTAACTTAAAAAGTCGATCAGTTAGGAAGTTTTGAATCCAAGAATTTAATTTTCCACGGATGCCAAAGTGTATCTACTTAAATAAGAGTCTAAGCAGAGGAACTCGGTCAACAGCTTTGGATTTGGATTTGGAACAATGTTTTCGTTTAAGAGAAATTCAAGCATAGCCTCTAAAATGATGGAATCCGTAACTGTACTTACAACTAGTAGTACACTTATCGGACTACAATTATTACTATCGATTTTATTACCCTTTTTCAATATAGGAGTGACAGACGCCAGTTTCCAGTTTGGAAAAGGGAGCCTTTATTAAAAGAGCCTTGCTTAACCAGAGACAATGCAAGTGCAAGGACGTTTGCACACTTTTTTAAGAAGAATGGAGTTGGACCATCTATTCCTGATAAGTTATGGTTAAAGTACATTAAACAGGTTGATTGGAAATAGTTAGCGAGGGTAAATCGCCGGAGAGTGAATGGTTGAAAATGTTGACTAATTAATGGTCAGCCTCTATTAACCCAGTTTTCAGCTTCTTGTGTTTGTTCTTGTAACTTGGCAATAGTACGATTTAGACAGATGTTGTAGGAGCAAAGAGCTATGTCATAAGCACACTGAAGTGAATAATCTGAGAGATTGGAGTTTGCTCTTATAAGCAAAAAGTCCTAACAGAAATTGTTTTAGAGAAATAGTGAGATGGTGGATTCCTGAGGCACCACTTGAAATGTACTGAACTTGTTAGAAATTGCATTATTGATTTTTACCATTAGCTGTTTTTTTTTCCAAACATTTTTTTGGATTATTAAAAAGTGTGGAATGTTAAGTTTATTCATTTTGTAAAGTAGCGACTTATGACAGAAACTATCAAAGGCGTTTTACGTCAAGGAATACTGCAGCAAGCTTGAGGTAATTGAGATTAGCACATTGGAGATTAGAGACAAGTATATTAGTAGGAAGTAAAGATAGATGGTCCCTCAAACTAAATTAGAAAGAGGGTAGTTAAAGCTCTTTAAACGAAGAAATTTTCTGCTTAACAATCTTTTAAAATTATTTTTCCAGTACTGAGAGGAGGGTTATTGGGCGATAGTTATTGATTCTGATTTTTCAACATTCTGGAAACAGACCTCGCAGAATACAGAGTTCAAAAATTTTGATACGCAAATGTGAACTCCGTAATTTACTTTCCAAGGAGTGTTATCTGTTTCTAGTTCGAAATCTTTTTGATTTGATAAAATATCGAAGTATTCTGCTTCGTCAATCATGAGAACATAATAATCTATAATATTTCTCATTTAGCTGTGAAACGCTTGCTTGACTAAAAAAAATGACTGAGTAAATACTGATCTAATAGACTAAAAATGTACTTAAACAACAATTCGCCACCAAAACAACAACAATGGGAACATATATTTACAATGCATTTAAGTCATGTGAGCTTGGTTATATGGCACACGTTACGATCATAATGAAAATGACATAACGTCATTTTACATTGTGACGTCAGTGGTGATCTTTTTTGAAGAGAGGTAGTAAACAATAAATTCTGAAACTGGAGAAGTGGATAGTGATGATCAAAAATAGAATATTTTTTTTATCTTTTGTGCTTTTCTCTTTTCTAAAATAGAAAATTTAATTTTCTCTTTTTTGAGTGAACGTAAATGTTGATTTTTGGCAATCTAAAAATGTTTCTTAATAAAAAAAATAGTATTAACGTGTTCGTGTTATTTGTTTTATTTGCTAATTTAATTTAAATACCACAAAATGACGTATTATGATCAAAATCAAAATGTCATAATATTTAAATGACAGTCATTTTACATCACTAAGCTTCTATACTTTTTAAGTCCTGAAATAATAAGAAAGGAAAAATATAATTTATTCAAAATATGTACACACATTTTTTAGGTGCCAAATATTTGAGGAACAATTGTACAGAATCAATTAAGAGCTTTTATTCAAAAAAATTACTAAGCGGAACCTACCGTCAATGTATTGATTTTGATTGTAGACATAAACGAATTTATTATGGTAATTGTTCTCGTCATAGACGTAAAAATGATTTGTAACTTTTTACAAAATATTTTCAAAATATTTGGACTTTATAATGAAAAAAAAATTGGATTTACAGTATTTTTCCAGTTATTCTTCTTGTATTTGTATTGGAAACAGGTTTAACTAATCTGTTTAAAATTTATACAAACAGATATTTTCAAATAGAAAAATCTGCAATAATCGTTTTAACTTATATCACCGAAATATTAAAAACTGTGGCTGTCGTTTCCACTTTATATATTCTAAATTTTAGTAAAAAAAGATACGCGATTAATCTAAATAACATTTTTATAAATTTGAAATTAACTAGGAGTGATACAATGAACTGTATAAAATTTACTTAAATTCATTTGGTTCTTCTAATTGGAACAATATCTCGTTTTCTAGACCCACCAAAGACCATTTATTCGCTTGGGATGAACTTTGGGAGGTTTCTCTGTTTAGAAATTTTAGTTTTGATGTTACTTCAACATGAACAAGCTGTTATACACACTTTGTTGGTATGTGAAAAACTAGGATATGAAATTAAACAATTAAAATAGAAAATATCGAATACAATTTGCAAAATCACGTCTATGCATCCATATAAAATCCTATTCCAAAACGTTAACCCTAATATTAAAAACCGTTGATTTGATAAATGAATATTATGGAATTAGCATAATTTTTCCGCTCGCTTTTTTCGTTATAAATATAACAAAGGATTTGCAAGAAGGCTGTATTTATGGAATTTTCATATACAGAATGAATATTATTGAAAGGTTGAAATTATTACTTCTGAATTCCATAAGTTCTATTTTGTTCTTGGTAAGTAAGCATTTTATACAAAGAGCTTAAAATGTTATGTATCTCACAGCTTCTTCAAAAAATGTTTTGTTAAGACCGTATTCGAATATATTTAAGGGAATATACAAATTATTTTAAATCTGTCTGGCAATATTAATAACAATAATGTTCGCCTTTGTTGTGGAAATCACTAAAACAAAAAAAATATTAAAACTTTCCATATTTTTCATACTTTTACCTAAATTTACATACAAAATATTATTGTTTAATCACATTATTCGAATTAGCATAACAAGTTTATAATAAACAACAACCCAATTAACTAATGAAAATCTAATAGTAATACTAATATATAGTAACTTCAGACCTACCAAAATGTTCTACAGAACCGTTTTGTTTATAGCCAAAATGTTAAGAATACACAGCGATACCGTCAACAAATACAACGATGTCGTTTCAATAATATTTTTGTTTGCTCTAGGTGCATGTACTTTCCTAAATTTTCTGGAAAATCAGAATGTCGGCAGACCAGAACTTTATATTTCTGTTTTAGTCTATTTGGGCTATGTCGTTGAAGTAATCGTCACAACGACCGTTATTATGTGTGTATATTGTGCTTCATTTCACTATAAAAAACGAGTAATAAGATTGCATAAATCTCTTCAAAAGTTATGCAAAAAATTCAATATCGAGGAAAGTAAAAACCAAAAAAAATTTTGGTTATTTCTTACTGTACAAATTTTATTTGTATGCTTGTTAATTTACAACATCATTACACATCTTACTATGCAGCATTACATTGCTGTCATATCCCGTAACATTCGTTTGGAAATAATGTCTTTGGTTATACTAATTCACACGAAAGTATTAGATAATGTTTACTTATGTTCTAATCACTTAAATTGCAAAATAAGAGAAGTAAAAAAGAATGTCATAAAATATAATTATAAGAAAAGATCTTACCCATTTTTTATGGACATTGCCGAGCTTTTCCAAATTAACCAAGACATTTTTGAAACAATTGAATTAGTTAATGAAAGCCATGGTATAAAAATAATGTTGATATTGGGATTCTTTCTTACTAATACAGTCAAATGTTTGCAAGAAGAGATCGTTTTCAGTGTAAAACTGAGAAACGAAAATATTTTACTAAGAGGCGAAAATATTTTATTAAACACTTCTTTGGTTTTTAGTTTTGTGGTAAGTAATTTTTTCCTTGTTAGAGACTTTCGTTTTAATAATAATAATAATAATAATAATAATATGCCTTTATTTAACAAGTGTGCTCTTACAACACTTGCACTAGGAAGGCGAAGAATAGCTTAGAGCTAATCTTTAACTCTTAACCTTCCTGGCTAACATGAAAAGTTTGAAAAAGAATAAAAATAAGATAAAATACAATAAAAAATGTAATACAAAATATTTCGGATATACATGTACAAATGTAAGATATATTTATATACCATTGCTTGGCTAACAATATGTCCTTAAGAGTACCTACATCGATATTAAAATAGTGATGAAATGGACATAGTGAAGATGACTGAATTGTAATATTTTACTAAATTATACGTAAAGCAACACTAAAATAAAGCCCAAGAGTGTTGTGGCATAGTAATAGTATTATGTCTGATATTAATGTTGTGGATAGATTTTCTAAAAATATTTTTTTCATATAAGTATGAGAGAGCTTTAGATTTAAGTAACCGATATATAAAAACAAGGAAATTTAAATCAAAAACATGATTAATTTTTAACCATCTAATTTGAAAAAAATAAGGCAATATTTCCTTCGATTAAAAATAAATCTGCAACATGTATTTTGAATACGTTGCAATTAATTTTTGGATTCTTGGTCTAGGCAAGGGTAGTAAACAATATTGCAATACATTAAAACTTAGTAAGACTTTTTATTTTGTCGTTGATATGAAAACTAATTACCGAAGAGTATTTAATAATAAATATCAATAGAAATACAATAATAATAGCTAATTTTTTATTCCAAATAAATCAATGTGTTTTTTTTACCGAACTACGGACCAAGTGTCGCCAGTGAAGTACATTAAATAACTGTAGACTTGTTTATAAATATAAGTCATAAATGGTTTTGTCGAAAACCTTTTGTCTGTCTTGGTATATATAGGATTTTGATGTTAAGTTCTCATTCATTAAATTTTATTATGGTTTAAGTAGACTCACAAACTATATTTGTAACTAGTTTTAGTTGTCTGCTCATGGTACTTACTCTTATTTTATGTAAAAGTTATAATAATAGTGCACATTTTTATGGATAAGGTATTATAATGAAGGCATAACAAAAATGTCATATACATTTTTTTCTAAAGTCAGGCGTTTCAAAGAAATAAATATTGATATATCAATTTTATCCGAATATTATTTACCGAAATGGTTTTTTAAACGTTCTTAAAATTAGTTTTTATTTTAATACACCTAGATATTTAGGATGGTTAATTACAAGGGATATAAAAGAGTGAAAAATGTATTCTCAGCGATTATTACACGATCTGAACGACTTCTACCAATACTGTTTTAGGCAATACACTACACGTTTCCAACAATCTTCGGTACATTGATACAAAACATCGCGGATCCGTTTACTTAACATGGTATGATATTCCTAATTTGAATAAAATGCCATTTTTCACTGAATTATTGAAAATAGTTTACCAAATGATAAACTTAAAACTATTAAACATCAGGTAGATATTCCTTGTTTACACGACATATATTTTTATCAAAATTGTGAGGTTTCCACATTTCTGGCAGTTTGGGTCCTCCACTGCCCCAAACAAGGACAGGTGTCTTTGGAGCCTGCAATGCCCACTGAGGACTCAAACAATTAACCATAGTTGCTGTCTGGTTCTTTCCAGCAGCCACCTGGTTCTTGTTGGATGTGGCCCGGCGATTGCCTGCTTGGCTTGTCTACATCTTCGACTGCCTTCCCAGACCTTTCTTAACTCCTTTTTCGTCCACTCTTCAAGAAATGAAGAGGTTTGCGCTGCTTTGCTTATTCCTATTATTGGTTCCGGTCCACAGGGTTCGTTGCCAGCTCATCCGCCCGTCTATCAGTATTCCTGCTCCCTATTTCCCCCTTGTCCGAGAGCCATCTGTGAAACACACCATACTCCCGGTGGGGATCTCAGCCTTGCCGCTCTACCACTCCTCCCTTAGAGGAATTGTGAACTGATATCTTCTTTCTGTCCTTATATAACTACTCAGTTGCTCCGCCTTGAGGGTTAGAAGGGAATTCCTTGTTCACCTTCTTGGCGATTGCCGTGTGTCCTTCTCCATTTCCTCTCCAGCACCGTTGTCTCTTATTCTTATGAATGCCGCCGTCGCTCCCATTATAATTGAGAGACGCAAGGGCGGCATTCCAAGCAGAATATCAAGCGCTATCGAGGGGGTTGTCCTCATATCTCCATAGAGCCATACGTTCAGTGAAGATCGATTTATGTATCTGCAAGTATCTTCGATAACGGACAGTTCCAGATATAGCTTTACCTAGGAGGTTTGCAGACGTTCATGGAACCTTAGTTTTATCTGACACTGTATGTATAAGGCCCCTTGTACAAAATTTAAGCTTCCACGTAGCTACTGGCATAGAGCTCAGGGGCAACAACGATTGTAATTCGCTCCAGGAGATGCACATTGAAACATAGGTAAATGGGAGATTTGTTCTCCTAATAGATAACTTCAGTTTCAAAGGATATTCTCCAGATAGTCCTCAAAGAAATTCAAGAGAAATTACCGGACTATATACTCAATGCTGCTTTTCTGAGGGTATAATGTTACGGGACAGCATGTTTTTAGAAGCACAAAGGGACTTGGTGAAACTGACTGGAGGTAATCTTACTGCTAATATGTATATAAGGGAGGGTCTAGATAAAAACATTGTTATGGATAATTTCCATGTAAAGCAGGAAAATGCTCGACCATATATAAATAACTCCTTAGTACTTTAATGATGATAGTATTCAGGTATTAAGATAGACACCCTGAAATCCTAACTTGAATTCAATATATGGGTGAAGTTACGAAGAAGAAAACACCAAAACTATGATGAGTTAGAATCGGTTGATAAGTTAGAACAAGCATTGCTCAAAGAGTGAGAACTAGTGGTCCAAACTAAGGTTGCTTTTTTGATCCAAAGCATACCGAAAAGAATAAGGGTTGTCATTCGGACTCGAAGATGAAACATTCGTTCCTAGCCAAACTTTTTGGTAGGATATTATTATTTTTTGAATTAAAACTAATTCTCGAGTTATGACTGTCACAACATTTTTATTTTCTTTTTTTAGTTTTTCTTTTATGTTTATTTAGAAAATTAATACCTTGTTAGTTGTACCATATTCTTTTCTAAATTTTATTGTTATTATTTGTAATTAAGTCAAATAATATTTGGCACGTCAAAACAGAAAGGGAGGTTTTCAGAAACATGATAAACCACGAAATTACACAAAAAAAAAACAAAAAGAAAAGATATTGTAAGGCTCATAAAAGAATAAAAATTGAAATGGTGCGGATATATATTTATAAAAAAGACGTTAATAATAATAAGAAGAATAACTAATTGGACATCACATGCAGGAAGACCAAACGGAAGAATGAAGACAAAGATGGGAAGATGAAGTCAAAGAAGATATAAGAAAAAAGATTATGAATGGATGGAAAAAGGACGTAAAAGACAGACAAATGGAACAAACTAATAGAAAAAAAAAATTTAAATATATATAACAATCTAAAGAGAAAAAATAAACGGAAAAAGAACAGCGTGGTGATTCTCCACATAAAAAGGAATCCAACGAGCTCATAAGAGGGACTACCATTGGAAATAAATAGTCTCTATACATATATAACTAAAATAAATTATCAATTGAAATCACAATTTTTTTTCTGCTGAAAAACATGATGTGTTTAATTTTGAGTTTATTATATAAGGAAAAAGGAGAACATTTTCTTTTCATTCTTTTTAATACAATATTCTGAAATTTTCGGGCCAATAAGTCGATAGTTTTTTATCATAAATTCATTAATTTTTGTTTAAAAGCAATTTGTTTTCTAAATCCAAATTAAGCTTTAAGCTAATAAACCATCTTTGAGACATCGTTCGAACTTTAATTGGTCAATTTCAAAATAAAATACTTTGACGGCAAAACAGAAATCTACGAATAAAGATAGCACCAGAATTAAGCTAAACATCGAAAGAGGGCAGTAACAAATTCCTTTCTTTTTCAAATTTAAAATATGGAATACCTATATTTCCTAAAAAAATGAACTATTTTATTTGGAGTGTAATATCATTTACAGTGCTCAAAAATATTAATGTAACGAGTATTTTACCACACTAGGCACAAATATAAATATTATAAACCGATATTTTTTGTAGGTTGGTACCGTTTTGGTGGTGTCATCCAGTACGAGAGTCACAGAAGAATTAAAACTGACGGCACTAGAAAGTTTCGAACTCTTCCTAGAATTACCTCTTCAGACATATTTTCCCGAACATGAAGATATATACGATAATATAATTGTATTTGAAAACTATATTCACGACCCCGTTCATTTGTCAGCTGGCCAATTTTTTATAATTGATTCTTCGTTAATTTTCAAAATGATGGGAACCATTACCTCATACCTTATTATTTGCTTAGGATTTGATAAAGAGTTGATCAAACGTTTTATTGCAAGTGATAATTCTACTGTTACAATTAATTGAGAGCTTTGTATAAATTTTGTAATAGTCGTCTACTAATTTGTATTATTTTCAGAGCCAGACAAATTAAAAAACCAATAGATTTTTTTAAAAAACATTCGGCTATAAAATTACTTGAAGGTACATTTTAAAAATGTTTAGCTATGTTAAGGTTAGCATACGAAACTGGATACATTTTGATTCACTTGTGATATATTTTTTAATGTTGTTTAATATTTTTTGTTTTAAATTATGATATTCGCAATTAAATAAAGATGCCTGTACACACACTATTGAACAGAATAAATAAATTAACAGATAAAAGTAAAAAATTCGAATATACCCTGAGAAAAAAAAGAACAAATTATATATTGTTTAAAAAATGTATTACTAGAAAACTTACGTTAAGAAAAAAATCATTATGTAGAAAAGTGATCATAACAAAGTGGCATCTAAGATGAGCGTGGCCAAAAAGGCTTTTTTCAAAAAGATTTAATTGTTTTCTCAAGTTTGACTGATACTGAACATTTCAAAAACTATTGATAGTCTCATATATTATTGTCTTAGCCTAAGAAAATATAGATTTAGGCAGGGAAATGCCATTTTAAAATTAAAAAATTGTAAATTTATGAAATTAGACAAAAATATATATACATATCAAGTAAGAAGAATGGAATTTTAAATTTATTATTATTTAGTAATCTTAAAAAACCGAAATGGGCCAATCTAAATCATAACATTTATTTAGAGAAAAATGGTCTTAAATTAATAAAGTATATCCACAAATCTATACTTGTCAATTTCTTCCTTGTTGTATTATATCTTAGAATAAAAAAATATCTGTATTAAGAATAATTATAAAATTCAAAATTAGGTATTTTTACGCTCATAAAAGAATAAAATACAATTTACGAAATCATATATTGAATGAATAGACGCAAAAATTTTGGATGTGTTGGTAAAAAGTTAAAATTGGATTATTTCAAGAAATATTCCCATTCGTTTGTAATTGTCTCTATAAGCTTAAGCAATAGTTAGGTTTGTCCTACAAGCTTGGAGGAAAAACAGCATTTTCGTTATGTAATTGTCAATCAAATTGTCGGCAAATAATGATACACCATCGTCTTCAGATTGTATTTCTGCAAAATCGAAAGCAAAAGAGTTACCTACTTCCGATAGATCCGAGATTAGTAAATCTAATATATAATGTGGCCGTTTTCCAATTGAACTGTTTTTGTCCTTAAAAACAGAAACAAAACACATAATTTACGAAACCATGAATTTGGCAAATGAAACCTGCACTTGGAAAATTCAAGACACAGTTCTTACAGCATTGTGAATTACTATTTCACAATATTCCATAATGACTTTGGGTTGATTTCTTTAACATCGTAGAAATAAACTCGTTAGCGGGATATATACGTAGCGTTTTTTTATCCATTTTTTACATTGCTTGGTTAGTCTTCTTTTTATTATTATGTATCCCATCATTCCTATCCATAAAAACCTATATTTATTACTATAATTCATAATAACTCCACTTTAGTCAAATGACAATTAAAACTGAAATTTCCCATAGATCAACGATGCAGAAACATATTTTATATGAATTATCTCAGATGTTTATTTACAGTTTATAGCAATTCAACGTTCCAAATAAGACGTACCAAGTATATCCTGTTAATGTTTTCTTATTTCATTTGCCAAAATAGTCATTGTTTTTAAAGTTTCAATGACTGCTGTCTATTTTTTGTTAAGAGTGGAGGAGTTATTCGTTTATTATTATAAATAATGTTGCGAATATTATGAATATCTTCTCACTGAGATGGTATTACATTGGTCGGTATGTTCTTGGAAGTTAAATATATTATATTAGAAAACTTCTCACAAATATGATTGACTGCTTGTTGTTTAACACTAGCACTTATTACATGCCTATTTAACGTTTTTAGATACCATGAAGATGCATCGTAAGCGCGAATGTTTTGTCATAACTACTCCCATATTGTCAATTTGGTATTTGACTTCAAATCAGTAGCGTAAGGATTTTACATTTTTCCTTTTACAGCAATAAGTCCTTTAGGGGCATAATCTTAAATTAAATAAAGGACATAATGCTCACTTATAAACAAACTAACCTCTTAAAAATGATCAAATGTCGTAAATATTCATCAAATAATTTATTGAAATAGCACAACTTCAAAAAAAAAAGAATACTTCTGAGTAGAATCCGAAAATCCCAATTTTCGGGGAAAACAAAGTAATTTTGCGAAATGGAGTGCCAAAAAGCGAAGGAAAATAAAAATAGAAGGATAGAGAAAGAGTCAGACAACGGAGGCGAGGAAAGATCAAGAAGCGGGATAAGTAAAGAGGAAATATTTACTACAACAGGAATACATGTTTCACAAATTTTTTGTCAAGTACCAAGAAATTGAAATGATGTAAGTGCCAAGACTGGGGCAAAGAAAAAGGAGATTATAGGCAATGAATCGGGTAAGAAATATTAGGCAGATAAAGAAAATAAGCAAAAAATAAAAGAGCCTGCGAAAATATTACAAGATAGAGATCGAAGGGAGAAAAAAAATAAAGTGGAAGTAATAGATGTAAGCAAATTGAGTGTTAAGATTGCAGAATTGATGGAAGTAAGAAGGAGTGAAACAGAAACTGAATGGAAGAACAAAAGAATATAGCAGACGAAATGGTTGGAATGAAAGAAAGCAAAAACGTTGAAAGAAAAAGCAAAATACCACCAGTAGCACCGAAAGGAAGGTCTGAAAACTACACCTAATTCGTAAGTCAGGTAAGAAACACCAAATTCAAACAAATTCTTAATTCAATTTAACAAAGATAACGTAAACATTTTCACGGAAACGAAAGAGTTAAGAGATAAGTTAATGATGCATTTAAAAAAACGAAAGAGTTAAGAGATAAGTTAATGATACATTTAAAAAACAAAAAATTAAATTAATATAGCTATACATATCAAACAGATACAATTAAGAGAACAGTTCTAAAGGCGGTGCCAAATATAGATATAGAATATGTTAAAACTCAAATAAAAGATATTACTAAAATAAAAGTTATAGATATTTTTAATTTAAAAAGTAGAGATATAAGTGTACAAAGCCACAGTTATTTACTAACAATAAATAAAGCAGACGATATTATAGAGATATACGAAATAAAAGAGATGGAGAACATAAAGGTAAGATGGGAACCATACCGGAGAAGGAACAAAATCACACAGTGCTACAACTGTCAGTGCTTTGGTCGCTCTAAAATTAACTATTATATGGATCCAAATTGTGTAAAATGTGGAGCATATCACGAAACCAAAAATTGTAAACTACTACAGCAAGTTATAAGATTAGCCCTGTATATCTGAAATATATAGAAAAAATAGAGACAACTAGAAATAAAAATAAAAATGACATAAGAACTAAAAATAACCAATATAATAAAATTCAAAGCAATATCGTAAGACAGTGGTTATCCTATCAGGAAACCAAACAAAATGTTAATAATCAAAATCAAGTTACAAATAATAATGTTAATAACCAAATGCATGAAATCCAAAGTTTAATAAGAGAAATAAATGAAATGGTAAATTTAGAAAAAATGATCAAAATTTTAAAGTTAATGGCTGGAAGCTTTATGGAAAGAATAAACATATTTATTAAATACGACAATAAAAATAAGATAGATCTATGATCATAATCATAACTATTCTAAATTAATGGCAAATGCTGACTAACGCTGAAAACATAGCAGACGACTAAAATAAGATAAAATAAACATAATTGGAAAATTAATAAATAAAAATAACATATTTTGGTAAAATTTCGGAACAAAAATATAAGGTTAAATTAAAAAGGAGGAAATTAACTCAAGAAATTAAGGTATAAAAGGGCAAAACCTTATTATTATTATTACCTCAAATGTCAAACACAAACAAATAAAAAGATGGCTTTAGGGATATTTTTTATAATCTCTTGTTCGGAGTCGAATTTAGTTGTGAAATTAGTGAAAACTGGCTAATAGGGGTGCCAATTTAAGAGTAGGATATTATGTCTCCTTCTTTCCTAATTTCTTTTAGTCTAAAATTGTCACGGTTCTTACACAAAGTTTCTGGCCCTACTGAGAATTGTGTGTCCTTCTTCTTACATTAACGGCAGTCCTTTTGGGTAGTTGGTTTGTTTTATTTGGCATTTACAAATATTATCCAAAATGTAATTACACCAAAGGTCAGCGACTTGTTAGTCGTGTGAGTTACCAAGAGTACAATAATTCTTTTCTGTTATTGGTATTTTTGATGTTGAACTGGCGAGATGTGTCCATATGCTTCTAAAATCCAAAGTTGGTTTTCTATTCTTCCTTGTAGCTCAGCCTTATGGGAAACTCCATTCTTTTTCTATTGTAATGTTTCTCTATAGAGAGATATACTGATGATATACTGAAATTAACTCTACTTCGGTTGAGGAACACTACAGTAATGCATACATATGCTACTCTATAAATTTTTTTAAAGATATAAGTCTTGTGGTTTTACTCTTCTATACTAAAACTTTGTAATGTACACCTAGTAGACACATATAGTTTTTATAACTGAAAACTAAAACACCATTCTTCTCGTCATTTATGTTACTTGATGAAAAAGCTAAACATGATACTTTTGGAATCATATATCGATACGATTTTTGAATTTCTGTCTATATTGACATAAAGTATTACCGATGAATGTTGATGTGCTTGAAAGACCACGCAGGCACAGCGTTTCTATCTCAGAGATTCAAATTGTTAGTACAATTATCTTGATCCCAGAAGATGTCGTGTTGCAGAATTCTCAAATATTAGTCGTACGGATATAAAATATAAAATTTATGGAATTGTTAGAAATCAGCCTTATTTACGCACTCGAGAGGCGACTAGAGCTACAGCTGGACTTCTAGACTTTACATCGCTAGCGAACGTCTAAATACTGTTCGAACGCTACAAAATAATTTTATAGAAGCACCGGCTTTACGAATGTAGAATGAATGTAAGAAGGCTAGCTATAGTGCACCCTAGTGCAAGACACTTTTTGCAGAAGAATTACCCAAATGGACTGTAGAATAATGGAGTAAAGAGAAGTTTATTGACAAGTTCAAATATCTTTTAAATCATATTGATGGTTCGTGTCAGAGTCTAGAGACAAAAGGTGAGTGCCTTTTAGATTAGTATTCAAGTTAGTGATTGGCCAGCGAGGAATCCCGATTTAAATCCCATTAAACACAATTAGGATGTACTTGGAAAGTACTTGATGAATTGGCAGCTATGCCAAGAAATAATTCGAAATGTTATTGCAGGCCTCGATATTTATAGAAGTTTGGAAAGTTAGAAGAGTTCATATATGCTATTAGCTTTATCTTTTTATTTTTTATCATCGCTGTAATCAGCTTCATAAATCGCAGTTAGTACATCTAGCACTTTTATTTTTTCCACAAAATGTTTTGTAGCGAAATAACAAAAAGTGTGCTATACATGTATTTTTGTAAAAATGTTTAGTTTTATGTCATTTCTGTGAGCGTGATGACGACATCAAAAAATTTTGTAAATAGAAAAGTGGGTCTTGTAATACATCAATTGAAAGGTCTGTTATATATCTATTCACCCATATCAATTATCTTTAAGTATTATTGTAAAAAGTAGTATTAATGACATTCGAACTGTGATTTCATTATTTATTAAGTCACTGACAATGAAAATATGCCTAAACTACTTTTTACCTTATTTAAAAAAAAACTAGTTACCTTAACATAATTCGTTTATTTATTTTTAATTTTTTTTATTTATTTATTTAACGTCGGCCTATTTCTGTTACCGGAGCTAATCACCTTTATTGACATTCAACATATTTGTTATTGTCAAGTGGTTAATGATAATGTAGTATACGAAATCAAAAACTTTTTGACTCTTTTATCAACATGAAGGTGACTGAAACGGAAAGAATTAAAATTCTAATATTAATAGGTTGTGGATATAAAACACGTACGCAGAAAGAAGTATGTACGTTATTCAATAATAAATATCCCTACCGAGAACCAATTACATAGTCCACAGTAAGCAAAATTGAAAAAAATTTAGAGAAACGGGTCATGTAAAAGACCTCCCTAAAGGTAGTAGAAAACAAATATCTGAAAACAAAAAACTAGATGTTCTGTTAGCCTCTGAAGATAATCCCCATACCCGTTTAACGCAAGTAGCGTTAGATAATGAGTTTGGTCATCAAACAGTTCTTAGAACAATAAAAAAGGAGAAGTGGCATCCCTATAACGTAAATTTAGTGCAGGAACTTTTGGAAGGAGATTTTGATAGACGATTTTAATTTTGTGAAATTCTAATGAAAACTTCATGTTTTAAAAAAAGTTATTTTTTCTGATGAAGTTGCATTTCTCCTAAATGGTGATGTCAATCGTCAGACTTTCCGGTATTGGGCTACAGAAAATACAAACTGGAAGCAGGAGTACCTTACTCAATACCCAGAGAAAGTGAATGATTGGGCGGAAATAATAGATAATAAAATTATAGGACCATACTTTTTCGTAGAAACTTTAACAGGTCTTCAATATTTACAATTTCTGCAGAACTTCTTGCTCCCAGAATTAAACCGGTTGTTCCCAAAGAGAAATGATTTGTGGCTGCAGCAAAATGGTGCATCACCGCACTATGCTGTCTTGGTGAGAAACTACTTGGACAACGTCTCCCCAAATCGGTGGATAGGTCGAAGAGGAGCAATTAAGTGACTACCGAGGTCACCTGATATAATTTCTCTCGATTTCTTTTTATGGGGATACTTGAAAAGTAAAGTGTACATAAATAGACCACAAACGATTAATGAACTCAAAGAAAGTATGCGCAATGAAATTGCAAAAATAACTCCGGAAGATATACCGAAAGTTCGAGAAGAGTTTGTTGCCCGTCTCTCGCATTTTATTTTAGCTGACGGTAAACAATTTGATCACTTGCTTTAAATTGGGTTGTACTTAATTATAATATTTATTGTAACATTCAAAATTTAATAAAACATTTTTTTGACAACATATAAAAATTAATTACTTAGACATATTGATATGGGTGAATAGATATTTAAAAAACCTTTCAAACGATGTATTGCAAGACCCACGTCTCTATTTAAAAATTTTATTGATGACGTCATCACGCCCATTTAAAAATAAAAATCGAGGGTGTCAGGATTTTCTTCTAAAATCACCGATTTACGAAATAATAAATGTATTCCTTTCATTTGGACCATACCGTATAAATATTGATATTTACATCAATAGCAGGATATTTATATTTTTTAGTTTTTATACCACATTCTCTTACGCAAGACGTTTACATTATTTATTATAAATATCTTTCCCTTTTTCTTATTAGCGAGGATAATTCTATTTTGTTAGTGAAATTATCTCCTGCATATTAATATTAATATTTTTTTCTAAGTAGATAAATATATTAAATATACCATTTAAAATGAATTTTTTAACTACATTAATTATTTACGTTTACTAACTTTTCCATTATATACGATAAGTTGATTAAAGTCTCCAGTATCTGTATTGACACAAATATTTCCAAATTATAATATAAAATATTAAACAAACTTCTTGTTATTAAGCCAAATGATACGGCGGTAATGATTTAATACTCCAGGGAGAATAATATGCCATTTCTATGAATTAATCCCTTAATATTTAATGATTCAATACTAGTAAAAGTAAAAAAATTTAGTAGATAATTAAAATGGATAAGAGATCAATCAGTTGGCATACTTTGAACTATTTTAACTCTGTATTGCTAATTTTTGGTCTGTATTTACCCATTAAAGCTGATAGAAATCACGAAAAAAGAAAAATTTCTGGATTAGTGTTGTTTTTAGTGATAATAGCGACGTTATTTTCTGCCAGAAAGCGATATATCCTTATTGAATATTCATCTAATAGTTTGGAAATATTAACTATAATAGCTATAGGATGTTCTTGCTGTTATATAGTAGCTATAAGATATTTCAAGTATAACGAATGCAACACATTTTTCAGCACTTTGTTAGCTATTGCCACTCCTTCTCCAATGCCTCAGTTAACTAGTTCAGAAGAAATCAAGATTTTAGTAAAAACAAACGTTATTCCTCTTCTACAGTGTTTAATATACAGCTTATTACTGAGTGGGGATATTTTGTGTACTATTTTTTGCAACAGACAACTTACTTACTATATAATATCAGATATATTTCTGGATATGACACAGTTTTTGGAATATTTGTCAGTGTCGATCACCTACACTATTATGTTAGAAACTATACAGGGGTTAGAAAATTCATTAGAAGATCACTATTCTAATTATTATAAAGTTCCTCCAGCTGAAATTAAAAAAACAGAAGATGGTAATTTAATTCTTGTTGGTTGGATATCAGCCTGCCTCTCTTATAACAAAAACGAAAATTATGTGGAACAAATTAAAGATGTACTCTATAATACTTTTCAGATAAAAATTTTGTTAGAAATATTTAATAATGTTTTCTGCGGATCTGTTGCAGGTATAATAATAATATTTTTATTCAAGTTCGTTGAAATATTATCAAAATTATTTACAAGTACCGAGGAAAACTATAAATTATTTATAAATACTTTAAAATTGATATTTTGGATGGTAAGTATTGCTAATTCTGAAACATATTTTTATAAAAAACTGAATGTTTAAAAGTAATAAAAGTTTATTATACAGGGTGGGTAACCAATCAAAAACGAAACAGCCGATATCAGAAACTGCGTCAACATTTTACATAGATGCAGAGACCCAAGGGAGGGTAAAATATTTCAATTGCATTAGAGGTCGACTAACGTGTCATTTTAAAATCCTTGCAATTCTCTTGATAATAATCTTTAAATTTTAAAATTCCGCCCTATACTTTTTATGAATTTAGATTTCGAATTTAAACCTAAACCTACAAACAATCACTAACAGTAAAAATGTCAGTTCAGTTGAGGACACCAATGGTTTAAATGTTAATTTATTGCTTTGTATTGTTTTTTGGTGATTTATAAAAACACAAATAGGTACGGTATGAAATTAGTGGATGCCAAATTATTGTAAATTACTTCGTATTTCGAAGCGAATAGAACACCTCAGCTATTTAAAGAATAACATCAAGATAAACATGTTGATAGGAAGTAGGTTATTGAGTTAGTTAAAAAAATTGAAGTGACTGGGAATTTAGGTAATAATAAACGAAAAATTGAAAACACTATAGTTAATGAAGCTAGTGAAGTTGTAGTTTTGGGGCATGTTCATCTGGATCCTACGTTAAATACGAAGCAACAGGCATCTGTTTCTGGGATCAATCAAACTAGTATTTAATTTTACAGAAAAACAAATTCCATCCGTATAAAATATATTTAGTGAAGAAATTTAATGAGGATGATTTAACCCCCTTTTACAATTTTGCGAGATAATAAGTGAGCGAGCAGGGAACGAACCACAGTTCCTTTTTAATTTCTGTTTCTTCGATGAAAGCAGCTTTTTCGTGAACGGGTCTGTAAATCCACGAAGTGCATACATAGCAACCGCAAAAATTAAATGTATGGGCTGGCATTTTGGGTGATCGAATTTAGGGTCCTATTTTTCTACCTGCTAATATGACAGACGTAATTACTGGAAGACGCTATTCAATCTGCTCTGACCAATATTCTGGAAAATCATCAACAGCATGATAAAGACCATTTAATGTTTGAACAGGACGATGCTCCTTCTCATTATGCTTTGATTGTTCGTCAGTATTTAGACCAAAATTTTCCACGGCACTGGATCGGAGGAAGAGGCAGCATTGGTCCTCACGGTCACCAGATTTGTCGCCCCTTGATTTCTTATTAAGGAGGTACCTAAAAAGTAAAATCTATAGAACACAACTAGCTTTGTTAGAAGATTTGCGTCAAAGAATTGTAGGCGAGTGCTGTCGAATCACTCCGGAAATGCTTCGTAATGTACATAAACCTTTATTATTATTATTATTTTAAAATTTAAAGACTATTATAAAGAGAATTGCAAGGGCTTTAAATCGACATCTTAGTCTGCCCCCAATGACATTGAAATATTTTGGGGTGATTCTTACCCTGCCTTTTTGTAAAATGTTTTTCATATCGACTCTGTTTCGTTTTCGATTTGCAACCCTGTATAGTATACAAAAATAGATATCAAATATCTAAAAGTATGTACGCCACTTCCTTTGGGAGATCTAATTGAAAACAAAAAGAAGTCATTTTTTATATTTTTAAGTTAATTTTATGTTTATTGATTTTTATCTGTTTATAGGTTTGTATTCTCGAATTAATTAGGAAAAATGATAAAATAACCAATAAATTATCTAATTTTGGGAAAAAAGCTTACAAGTGTTATGTAAACATGCCATCCACGGTATTCCTTCAAGATGAAGTCGACATTAAAGACAATTTATTAATTATTCAAAAACTAATCAATGGAGAGGATTGGAATATATATTTATTCGACGTAATAAAAACAAACCACAAATTTTGTTACCAGCTTGCTTTGTTTATCTTTTTTGCATTCGAAATTACATTTTTGGTTACAAAACAAAAGGTATATTAATAAATTAAAGTTTTAATTTTTATATTAATTTTTATAATTACTTTAAGCAGGAGCGGCTTGTGGATTAGAAGGATACATTTTTTAAAGATAATATGTAATACTACATCTTTAAAGATGACCATCTTGCTCAACGTGGTTATTGAGTTACTGACCTTCCTCTATTTCGCTGAATTTGTAGCAACTACGAGATCCATAGTTTAGTAGATAGAAGTTTTGAAAGGAAAATACATAATACTAAAATAAGTTCATCTTATAATAAAGTATTTTTTTACTCTTCTTTCAACCCTATCATTAGTTAAAGGGTCCTATTCCTAAACTTCATTTCATCATTAGGGTATAGTAAATTCCCAGAAATGCATTAATTAGACCCAAAATCAATAAACCACAGATATGCATTTCCAAAATAAAGAAAAATCCACGAACACAATATTTTGTAATTTATTTAATAAAATATAAAAATACCTATCTTATTATTTATTTATCGATAACCAGTTTTACATAAATAAATATATAAGCATTAAAAATATGAAATAATTTTCGGAAATAGTAATAAAATTGTTGTTCCTCATATGCTGTTTGATAAGATTTGTTTTCTGATTTCAGAGAAATTTTAACAGGTTCTGTAGAGATATCAGCTGTGTTATCAAATTCCCACTTTGTTTTCTCTGTTCTTATAACTTGATTAATACATGTTTGCCAATTATCACAGGTTACTTCTTACAACGTATCCTTTTTCTGTTTTAATTTCTTCGTGACAATGAACGGTTTTTTTAAGCAAATAAAAGTAAACCACCTTCAAGAGAACCGTTCATATTGCCTATATGACAAACAATTATACTTGCCCCTTTATCTGTAGGTTTCTTAATAGCAGTAGTAATTCCATATACAAACGCTTTTTAAAATGAGCTATTTTGCCAAAATATTCCTATACAATCTTCTGCATTAACCCATATTTCGTCTAAATAGAAATTATTTTTATTTTCTGTCCCAATTTGTTTTATTCTTTTAAGGTACTATCGTCTCCAACAAACAATTTCTTCTGTATCAATTAGTATTGAATGTCTACCCATTTTTTTTTATATTTAAAGTTTATGTAATATTAGCCATAGTGTATCTCGGCTTATTGTGGGTAAATGAGCATTATCGATTACAGCTTCTAAAAATTTATGTAATATTGGTATTTGTTTGTTTATAAAAATTGAGTGAACAAGCTTACGAATTACATTTTTTTTAAAATCATCCACGTCCACTTTTAATAATTTTGCCTAGTTTTGGCTTATGTGAGGTTCATCTGATATTTCCTCCTTTAAAACTTTATATACCGTAGATTTTCCGTACCTCATTGCTTTAGATAACATTTCAACTATGGCGTCAACAGTATTTGAAGACTTATATTGTCTAAAATAGTTGTAGAATTCAACATCATTGAGTGACAAATGGTCTAGTTTAAATTTTGTAACTAGTGAATACTCGCAAATGATTTCCATTCTCAGACATTACTATTTTTCACTTTTAATAAAAACTAAATAACCTAATTTCTACAAACTTGTATTTTATTTAAATAAAATATCAATTACTTGTTGGCGCTGCCAACAGCAGTACAACACTGCGCGAAGAATCTAGTTGGGCAAGAGTTTAACAAAAAGGCTATAGATCTTTCTGAAAAAATCTAAATTATCAACTCTCAATGTTAGCACCAATAAATTTAATGTATTATCACCATGTATCACTCTGTATAAGCATTTGTAAGAAACTTACAACGCTTTTATAAAAAACCTTAAAAAGGAATGTCAACATAAAGTAAGAATTACATATTAGCTTTTAACTGGTACATATTTATCGAAACCCATATTATTATTAAAATAGGTGACTTTTAAATTCGTTAGAACCGACTCTGAATATATTAATAAAATTGAATGTTTTATCAGTTTATCACTAATTTCGATACATTTAAACAAAAAGAACATGAAGAATGTACCCTTGGATAGACCTTTGTTAATTGTATCTAAATTTTTCTCACTAATACCAAATGAAAATTTAGAAGTAACAAAAAATTTTCAATGGAATATTCACTCGTTGTTCATTATGATGTTACTTTCTTTTTTATTCATTTGGAACATATTTTGCCGTAGCTTGTGGTACTACAAAGAATTAAACGCAGAGGCCTTTGCTGATGGTACAATGTATGCGTTTCTTTATTTAGTGTGTATGTCCTTTGTTATAAAAAGTTATTACTTGCACCATAAAGAATGGAAGAGTATTTTTAAGGCATTAAACTCAAGCGTTTATAAAAAAATCAAATATAGTATGGTTCAGCAAAGATTATTGTTTGTTTCTTCGCATGTATTGTTTTTCACCTACTGCATACTTCAATTAGTATTATATTATATATCTTCTTCTGTAGTCGGTAATGTAATAATACCAGTTTACGTGCATTCCTATCTCGTTCTTTTGACCACACTTATTATAAACGGTTTGGTCAGTTCTTTTAAATTTAAATTAAATGAGTTGCAAATGTTTCTTCTTAAAGAAAGAACCGCTTTTCGCAATCTTACACTCTTGGAAATAAATCCTCATATGATTCTTCATCAGCGCTCCGAGTCTGTTGAAATTAAGAAATACTTTAAATATTTTTGCAACATTTTGAGAGGAATTAAGGGGTTTGATAGGATATATGGACTGCAAATGTTGGGTATTAGTGGAATTATTTTATTGTTTATTAGTGATAATGTTAAATTAATAATATATGAATATATTTACAATATCTGGGATGATAATGACGATTATCTTTTTAATACCAGAATTCTCGTTTTCAAGTTCTGGAATTGCTGCATTCTTATGGTAAGTTATTTTTAATTGGTTATGTTATAATAATAATAATAATAATAATAGTACAAAAAATAAATAATAATAATGCCTTTGTATTACTCCCCTACTCTCTCTTTTCATCTGATATTGCAACACGTGTAGTTCCGGGACGAGCAAAACATTTGGTGAACTTTCTTTATTGCACCATTCAACCACTGCTACATGAGGGTAACTATAATCGCCATATACATCTTTCATTCTCTTATGAATTTTCATTGGTTGACAGCCTTTACCAGATTATATTTGGACTTATTAACGCAGTTCCCATTTTTTAATTCAGTCACAACAAATAGAAAAAAGTAAACTCGGTAACTCGGTGCCAAAGATTGTTGGAAACTGTAGTGTCTTATCTAAAAAAAGTAGTGGTAGAAATCGTTTGGTTGTGTAATAATTGACGAAAATACATTTTTCACTCTTCTACATCTTCTGTAATCGACCATTTTAGATATTTAGGTATACTCAAATAAACATGTATTTTTAGAACGTTTAAAAAACTATTGTTTATCAGCATTGAACCTGGCCCAGTTATTCAAGTATAGTGGTGTTGCCGGCTGTAGTTGCATTTCGGTAAATAATATTTAGATAGATGTAAAACACTAATATTTATTTCTTTAAAAACGAGTGAGAAAAAAAATTATAAGTGATTTTCATTCTGCATAAGTTTTTATATTTCATCCATAAATATGCGCATTATTTTCCCGGACACCATGTATATACAGTTTTGCTCTTATTTCTGTTGAGTTTACCGCACCTTGTATACTTTAAGTCCACATTTTTTTAAGTGGGTTCTACTTAGATAGGTAAGGATAGTTTTGAATTAAAAAATTGTAAATGAATATTTATTTTCAGTTTTGGTTGTTGTTAATGATCGCTCCTTGTTCCCAAGCATCTCATGAGATGAACAAAATTCTATCAACATATTCCAAAATACTCATAGAACTGCCTCATGGAATTGACGATGACGGCTTAAAAATTTATAGGAAGAGTATTATATTAGCAATGAAAGAGTTGGATCTACACAGACCATTTTTTACCGCCTCTTCTCTATTTAAAATAGATTACAGTTTACTAATGTATATTTTTAGTGGGGTCATTACTTTTATTGTTGTATATGTTCAACTGAGATAGTTTAGTAAATGAATACTCTGGTTTGGATAAAGGTGATTATGTAATTAATAAAAATTCTAATTTTTTATTATTTTGCTTGTGTTAACTCGCGAACTACGGTGATTGTTAGCCCTGCATTTTGTGTAGGGGTTGATCAGACTGTTTCCTAGCACCACTTTTTTATTATTAACTCTTCAATATTAACAAAATAAAAACAAATAATTAAAATAGTAACATATGAAAATAAGTAAATATTTTAAATACAATTTAATATTACAATTAAATCAGTGTGATAAAAAGATTAGGGTTTACTAATAAGAATTTAGTAACGTACACACAAGAGAACTACTCGTTCAGTTATTCGCAAATGGACATATTAAAAAGAGTTATAGTAATACTTATCCGAACCGAGTTCTGCATAAACGCATAAACTTAGATGTTGAGCTGCTATTCGATGTTAGTATATAATATACTTTTCTCGGAAATATTACAAATGTTATGATCACATTAAAAATTCAAGGGCAACAAGCTTGTAACTCAATTTTTCATTTTGTATGATTTATTGGTTATTAAGTTATTTAACTGGGAAAAATGTTTAAATATATTAAAATTTCTCATGATTAGGTTCTGGAAGATTAGTTTACGTATGCTGTAATTAATATTCACGCCAATTTACTCATTTGTAATACTAGTTTGAAAATGAAAGAAAATTTTAAATAAGGTTTCTCTTTAAATTAAAAAAGTGTTCTAAATTTTCACGAATTAATTAGTATATCCAATTAATACAAAAACCTTATACACGATATTTCATCGTAAAAAATACACACCAAGTATAAAACTCTGAAATAAAACTACAGATTGTTTAACAAATCGATAATGCTAACAGAGTGATAACAATAAACTAAACAGAAAATTCAAAATAACTAGTAACAAATTAAATATACTAACTACTCATAACGACCTATCACTATATTTAAACAGGGTTGTATATGATTTTCAAATGATCTTCCCACAATTCTAATCGTTGTAATTTTATATTGTTTTGGAAAACAACGTTAATTCTATTTTTCATGTCTTCTCGTATATATTTTCATGTATTTTATACATCTCATTTTTCACATACCCCCACAGAAAAAAATCAACCTTTATTAGATCTAGCAATCTAGCCGGCCTCTGAATTGGTCCTCCTCTAACTATCCATCGTTCTGGAAATTGATTAGTGCAATGTGATTTTTCAGAAAGTGTAAATAAACTTCATTATTTACTGTTTCCTCAAAAAAATATGGTCCAATTACATAATCTCCAACAATACCAGCCCAAACATATTAAGACCAATTTGTTTGAGAAGTAGTAACTATCACATAAGTGTTTCCTCTTGAATAATAATGAAAAAAGGTGTCGATTCAATCAACTATTTTTAAGGAATGTTGTCTTATCCCCAAAAAGCAAATGATCAAAAAAATCTCTTTGGTCATGAATTTTTCTTTGTACCCAATTACACAAGTTTGTTTCCTGCTGAAAATCATCGAGTAATTTCTGGTGCAATTGAATGTCATATTGGTGTATCTTATTGTTTGATAGTATTTTTTGTACGCTCTGGAAATTTTTCTTATACTTGTATTTGGGTTATTCGTATCTGCAATAATATATTGACTTCATATTCCAAGGTAATGACATTTTTTTATATACAAACATTGACAAAGCAATAAAACATAACCTTACATTTTTCTACTATTCTCGCTATTTTCTTTACTTTTATGTCGATTATACGGTTGTAACGTAGAAAATGTAATCACGTGCACCGATTTTTGTAATAAAAGATCTATAGGTAAATTTTAATCTTCGCAAAAGTATTGAAAGTTTGATATGATGAGTTATAACCATATTGCTTATGGTACTGTTTCTGTCGCATCAATCCACCTACTTCATTACCCTAGTGCCTGGTAACAATGATATGGGTTCTAATAGTTGGTATCCATATTTCTCGGGACTATAAGCCTGATAGTCTAATAATATGTGGAGCATGCTTTCAATGTGTCTTTCAAAAAGCATGCAGTCCTTTGTAAAGTATTCTTTAATTAGAAGAATAAGGAAACCTGTAATTGTACGTAATTTTTTGTTTGCTACTTACAGATAGAAGTAATTCAGCTCTCTAAGCAGTAGTATCCTTCATAATAGTCTTTTTTTACACGTTAACTATATCAGAAGATTTTTCACCTCGTTTTATTTTTTCTTTTCATAAAAAAATTGTTTATTTTTTTTTAATTCAAAATCGAATTGAAATTGACTGAATTGTCAAAATATAATAATTTAAATTTAGTATGCAATTTGAATCATAAAATTATTATGGAATACACCGAATTATGAATATCATAATGATTGTTATTATGACTCTTATTATGAATAAAAAGCTATTACGTTACTGTGGAAACCCAAGTACCTCTCATTATAATTCACCAGTTTTTAGTGTGTCAAAAACAACTGTATGTGGTGGAAGAAATAGAAATGAAAATAAGATCTTGAAAATAAAATCTATTAAGTGCTGAGATTTCTAACTAATCTAAAAGTAGATTCTGTTGCCCATTCAGGTATAAAAATTAATTTATTATTGTATTAAAGCTAAAAAGTTCTTTATTATAAACAAACCTGACTATTCTCTCTAACATCCGTTATTTTCTAATAAAAAAAGCAAAAGTTTCGATAAAAAAAGGAAAGGTTCGCTGCAAAAATGCATAACAATCTCGTCTACTTTACGGTTTCGACGATTACATATTTCAAAACTAATGGGCAGCTATCAACCGCTTAAAATTCTATGACACGGATTCCCATAAAATAATCCTTCGAGATGCAAAGTAGGTGTCGAACAAAGAAGCCACAATTATTGAGTATTTTTTTTTTGTTGAGAAAACGTGAGTTTTAACAAGGCCGACTTATTTACGACGATGCTTCTGGCCCTGATTTCGGTAGGTATATAGATTATTTTTTGTGGGGTCGCTCCCATTTGGAAGCAGCCAGAGAGACAGCTTTATATACTTTATAGAAAGGATTTTCGGTTTGTCATAATGGTGGCCAAAGCTCTGCTGGTGGTCGGAATCTTCGCGGTGGTCACTCTTGCCGCTGTAGCTGTGCCTGCACCCTTTTTTTGGGTATGTATTTACCTTTATTCATATTTATTTACTTCGTTTTTATTTATGCTACTATTTTTTCTGATAATAGGCTATTAAAATAAATTGTAATAAATTAGCTTTATGTTCTTCAATAATTAACGGAGCTCAGATTTTTTTTTGGTACTCAGAGTGAACCTATAGAATTTATTATTAGATAGTAGCCACAACCCTTTCTTATTTAGTAATTTAAGTAAAAACTTATTTTATATGTTTTCAAAAATAAAAATCCAAAACCGACCTAAAAAGGTATGTTATGTCATTTCATACATCATACATTGGATTCAGAAATTCATTTGCTTGTTAATTTTCTTATAATTTTAATTATACTTTGGATAAACTAAAAATTCTAGTTAATTCTATTTTTATTATAATTTATTTCGAGAGATACCAGGTCATCGAAAAAAATAAATGAACCTTTTAAAGATATTAACAGCATTTTTTAATAGTTTACATGTATAACATTTTACCGTTTCTAATCAAATACAGGGTGATTGATTAGTGGGGTAAAGGTCAGTAAATCTGTTATGATAAAAGATACCAAAAAAAGTTATTTACGAAAATTGTAGGCAGCTTTCAGCTTCACATTTTAAAATTAGTTACAATGTTACAGGGTGTTCCATGACGCCGTGCCAGATCAAAGTTTTATTTTTTAAATGAGACAACCTGTATTTTGTTGCATCTTTTATTCTTCTTAAATAGCTGATTCCATTAATATATAAGTCACTTGGGGTCTAAGATCAATAGTTACAGAGATATAGGCCGTTAAAAATCGAGATTTTTAAATTTTATGAATTTTTTGTGACGAAAATATTCATTATTGGACAAACCGGCTTACATGTCCCTATTCTTACTTTTTATGTACTATCTAAGGGATATAATTACAACGAGTACATGGTAGTCAAAACATCACTACCGTGTTGAATTTTTGATCACACTGTATTTGTCGTAAATACATGTTACTAGAGTGCATAAAAAGTTAGGATATGGACATGTAAGCTGTTTTGTCTAATAATGTTTATTTTCGACAAAGTCCTAATATTGAAAAATCTCTATTTTTAACCCCATATATGTCTGTAATAATTGATGTTAGACCCCAAGTATGATAGATAAATAAAATCAGCTCTTTAGAAAGAATAAAAATACAACAAAATAGAGCGTGTTTAATTTAAAAAATATGACTTTGTACTGGCACCGCGTCATGGAAGACCCTGTTATATTGTAACTAATTTTAAAATGTGAAAATTAAAACTGCCTACAATTTTCGTAAATAACTTTTTTTGATATATTTTATTATAACAGACTTACTGAGCTTTACCCCACTAATCATTCACCCTGTATAATTAACTAAACACAATTAAAGTCGAAAGTGACATTGACAAGCGTCTGAATTAAAAAAAAATAGCAAAATGTTTCAAAATCAGCTGAGTTGAAACCCCCTAAATTAATTGATATCGTTGTAGTAATTCAAATGTGATGCTTCAAATTAAGGCAATAATCAGGGCCGGATTTGTGTAGTGTGCGTTTAAAGGTAGGAACAAATTCGTTTAAAGCTTTATTTAGCCAATGAGGAAAACAAGCTCGGACACGTCGATTTTATTTTTGAGATGCACATGTTTTGGTGTATGCATATTATTAATGGCGTCATCACTGTTCGAGTTATGACGTCAAGGTCCTTTTTTTTAATTGGCAATAGCATATTATGTTAGTATCGCTAAAAAGAAGGCATTTTTTTGCATCATATATTAAGTTATGTTACATAACAATATTTTTAAAAAACAAATATTTATGATTCATACAAATGTAATCTAAATAAATTTAAATAATAATGAAAAAAGTTAAAATTATTAAATTGAATATTCAAATTACATACCATTAGCCTCCTGATAATATTCAAGTCGATTTTAACAAAATATTGGTTAAGGTGCCAGTGTTACTTAGATTAATTTTTGTCTTAATTCCGTTTTTTAATTCGTCAATATTAAGATAAACTTTGTACTCAAAATATCCTCACAAATAAAATCCAAAGGGGTTAGATCAGGAGACTAATGGCCTATAATTTGATTTTTTTTAAATTACGTTTGTATAAATAATAAATGTTTATTTCTTGAAAATACTGTTATGTAACATAACATAATATCTGACGTCTATACGCAAAAAGAAAATGGAGAGTTTGAACATTTTCCCTTATTGACTAAATGAATAATTTGTTCCAACCTTTACGTGCTACTGTATGTCAGTCAATATGTTTAATTTGTTGATAAAAATTATGGTTTTCTCAAATGTGGTATTGATTGTTTCTAATCCCGAATACCATGTTTAATTTGTATAGAATACAACCCTCTATATCGGAGTTAAAAAACTGATACATATGTATTTAGAAACTGAAACCGCTTCTATATTTTAATAGCAAAACGGTTTCGATAACTTTATTTTATCTGAGCCAGATTTGTTCAGAATTTACGTTGGCGAACGTTTAATTTGTTCTCATAAATAATCGGAAAAAATTTGTGATTTTCTTAATTGAACATTATAAAACATTATAACTTACGTAGCACATTTGAGTTTCATGGATAAACTTTTATATCTTAACAAAAATATATAAGATGTCTCAGATGTTAATTGAAGTATAATGAATGCACTTATATACAGGGTTCGTTATAACTATTGGGACCATAGTAAAGTTATTTGGACCAAAATATGAGAATTAGGCTAAATATGCCTTAATAAAACCTTGCTGTGACAAAAGTTAAATTTGTAATATTTTTTCATTTTTTGCAGATCATTTCACAATATATTTACAAATTGGTATCAAAATTGATGGAGAGGCATAACTTTAGAAAGGAATATTATTTTATTTATTTTTTATTTATTATCGAGAAAAACACAATTAAACAGTTTAAGGTCTTGGAATCGGATTTCAAATTAAATGGATATTCTTATTGATTTTTTTCACAAAATACTCTGTGGAATTTTGGATGATTTTACACTAGATATTGAGAAAATATCACTTAGACTAAAGGAAAATGAGACGGAATTCTGTTTCGCAAAAACCGAACGTCACTTAAAAAAATATAAAGCTTAATTTCTGTCGATTTGATCTAAATGACCTTATCCTAAAATGCATCCTAAGAGAGCCAAAGTTCTTTAAAGTCGGCAATCTAACATCGTTTTAATTCAAATATCTTCGAAACGGTTTTCTTTTTAGTGATAACATTCAGTACATTTATTTTTGGAATATGGTGAATACGATTTTTAATTGTAGTCATAAGTGGCTTGGTTATTGCATATTTTTATTTATAATTTTTTTTTCTCTCAAAATATTATTATTATCTCTTATCTCAAGTCTCTACCAGGAACTATTTTCGAGAAAAATAGATATGCTTGCATGCGTATCCACTGGCTAACCAATAAATTTCTAATTTATCATAGAAAATCCTATTTTTTTTTTTTGAAAAAGTATCAAAATTTATTAAATATCATGTCAACTTGACGAAATTTTGAGACAAAAATATATGAACAAAGGTATCCAATACCCCACCCAAACGAGATTTTTTAATTGCAGTCATAAGGAGATACGTATTTAACACTGCAATTAAAAAAACGAATTTACTCAATTTGATTGAGTACATTTTAGGTAATAAATATACTAAATAATAGAATTTAATAAAAATTCGTTATTTGAATTAAACCGATGTTAGAGCACCATCTTTGAAGTGACTTTCTGAGCATAAGAATATGTAAATTGCCTGGAAATGATGCAAAAACTAAAAATTTAAATTGAATACCGTATATATTTTCACAATTTTGGAATCTATAGCTTCAAATACGTACTAGTCAACTGTCAGATTTCACTTTAGATCTATTTTATCCATTTTTAATTTATTTTTAAATATCGTCACGATTTTAATTTCAAACAATATAACAGGCTCCTGAAGCCGACCCAGATTAAGTCATGTAACTATTTGAAATAATAATATGCGTAAACTTATTTTACTGAAGAGTACATAGATTATTTAATGTTATCTATAATTAATTATGGATTCAAGGTGACCACCATCCTCTTCCAAACAGTATTGCACTCTCCTAATAAAATTGTCAGGTGCTTTTGGAACATTTCTTTTGTTATACTGTTAAATGTTTCTCTAAACCAACCTTTAAAATATCTTTAGCAAAATTAGTCTATTTTTTTTTTAAATTAAGTATGTGTTTATGTGATTATTTTAAAATATCCTTTTATTGCCTAAATAGGGTCGGCTTCAGGAGCATGTTGTGATAATATAAATTAGATCACAAATTACTGAATTATTTAAGAACTAAGGAAATTGTCCATCACTTTTATGGTATTTGAAAGGGCTATTTAATCTACAAGAAAAAAATGGGTTTCGGTTAAAAATTTATAATTTCTAAATCATTTTGCTTCATTTTTGGTAATTTTATTAAGTGCACAACCACTAGATTTAAAAAAACAATATTTAAAAAAATGGAATCCAACTATGTGAAAGTAGGATTTCATTTAAATTTTGGTTTTAGGACCACTTTCGATGCAACCGGAAGTCAGCCATTTTAAATTGTTACCTCAAATAATTCAAAACTGCAATATAACCAAACCGAATTTAAAAAAAAAAGTGTATCAGGGCTTACAAAAATTTTAGGAATGGCGTACAATTCATTTACATCCGGTATACATATATTTATGTATTCTGTCAATATAGAGAAAAATTTGAAATACATTATTTCCTGCTTGAGGCACAGGTAATTTCTTCACATTGTAATAATTATTTTTTTTTAAATCTGATTCGTCTATTTTCCAAGTCATTATTACTTTAAATAGAAAAATTATTTGTCAATGTTATCTCAAAAACGATACCTATTTTATATATAATTTAAATTTTTTGCATCTTTGGAAAAATACATTTATTATTATTTAATTATAAAAAGAACCAGAAATAACGCATTTTTTTCCTCTTCTACTTCTAAGATAATGTATCTACTATGAAAATTATTCCGAACATCTGTAGCGTTACCCATAATTTTGATGTATTTTATTACTCCTATAAAAGACTTTGATTTATGTTTTGATTTTTACAGAAACACGTTCGCTTCACATTTTTCATTACAGTACATAAAATGTTGAAGCATCTTATTTTATATAACATACGTTTTTAAACGACACATCTTGTAAATCCTAAATATTAATTGTTAAACGTATTTAAATCTATTATAACTTGATTTAAATGGGCCTTTGAAGTTGCTGGTAGACTTATAATTATTTCTATCCATCTGAATGTTTATTTATTTATTTATTAGTTTTTTTATTATGTAGGCCATAAAAATTATCTATAATAAATTAAAATTTATGTTAGTTAATAACTAATCTGGTAAATATAATTTTAACAAATCCAAAACTATACTAGACTATTCCTTATATTTGATTATTTGACCTTTCTTAGGAATAATATATATTAATTGACATAAAATACTTTTTTTCGTTAAAAAATTTTATAAATTTCATCTACCAATCCCGATACTTTTGTCTTTTATTTATAAAGTACATGGCATTAGATAACTTTAATCATTTACTTCTATAGAAAATGCTGAATTTTGATTGGTGTTCATAAAGAAAATCATGTATTTTACTTTACTATTGGATACTACTATTTCTCCTCTTTTTTTGATATAAAAATTGGTTGGAAATTGATTCTTTCGGAAATTTAACTATTCTTATCTAATTTTCCTAGATATTACAAAAGGATCTAAGAAATGATAAATACATGCATTAGTTAGTTTGTGTTATGTTTTTTGGAAACTGATATTCTAGTATGTACCCGTATGAATGTGCTGGGTGGGGTGGTACTGAGGATTTTTCATTTTCCTTCCTCTTGAATAAGACATCGATAAATGGTATTTGTCTTGGTTTGATTCTACTTCTAATATAAATTCAATTTTGGGATGAATGTTGTTGAGGCGTTCAAGGAATTTCTCTAGGTGGGACCTTCAAATGTCTAGATCACAAATGTGTTGTCCACATATCGTAGCCAGAGTTTAGCTTTATTTATTGGTGCTGTCACATCAAAGTCTTCCTTGAGAAAAACTGGCTCTTACTAGCGATATTGGTAAACCCATAGGCACTTCTTCTATTTGTTTGTAGCATTAATTTCCATAAATAAACTAGATGTATTGTAAGCTGTGTGTGAGCAGTTTTAAAAAGTGTTGTGGAGGTGGTTAATATATCCCTTCAATGATGACTAGGGATTCCATAATTGGAATATTAGGAAATAACGGTGCTACGATAAAGCTTACTAATAATAATCAATTTGGTTCAAATTTTTCTTTCTTCACTAACTCGATGAATTGTCTTGAGTTCCTAACGAACAACTCGGCTTCTTCGACATGATGCTAAAGTTGTTTAACTAGATATCTTGTGAGTTGTAACAATGATTAAATTGAATTAACGACAGATCTTAAAGATACATCTTCATTGTGAACCTTTAGTAATCCATAAAATTTAGGACATCTTGATGATTTCTTCCCTAGAATGACTTGTATCTGGGTTTGATCTTAGCTTTTTTACATCCATTATTACCGTTGTGTTTCCTTTGTCAGCTGGTAGTATAATAGTATCGTTATATTTCCTTACTTGATTAAGTGCCTGAAGTTCTTCGTGTAATAGGTTTCTTGTTGGTGATTTGGCTGTTCGTAGTACTTGGAATACTTGGAATAATAGGTCAAATTTAATTCTTCTTTTAAGAATTTAAAAAGTTTTACTGGTATAACGTCACCTTCCATACATATTACAAATTTCTCATTTCGTTCAATTTTTATTTAAAAGTGGTTCTTTGACAAAGCTAAATTATCAAAAAGAATATTTCTAAAAAATAAATCAGTACTTAATAACACAAGTATTTTACCGCCGAATCATCCATATTTATATTTCGATAATATACTTTTTGTATTGCCTGCTAATAGTTATAATCTAATTCTTATTATTAGATTTATTTTTCAGTATGAGGACTATGAAGAAGATTCAACATCCGAAGATGAAGAAAGCATCAAACATTTGTACATATTTCTGAACGTAACCGACTATCGTACAGGTCAAAACACTGCAAACAGTCCTGGAAAAGATGTTATCCCAATAAATGTTCCAATAAATGTTCCAGGGGCTGGATCGGGAGATATTGCTCCTTTAAATATTCCAATAAGAGTTACTTTTACCGTGGGTAATGGGGCAACAGCTGCAGGGCCATCAACCCCTGCAGGACCATCAACCCCTGCAGGGCCATCAACCCCTGCAGGAACATCTTAGAATAATATTTTCTTGAGTAAACTCTGAATAACCCAAAGAAACATTAACCAAATCTAACATGCTAAAACAAAAGTGAACACAAATACACGGTTAGAAATATCCAAATTTACCTAATTTAAGCTAAAATAATATACCTAGCTGTAAAAGCTTTAGTATTTTGCGAATACATTTATTAGAAGATGCAAATAGACAAAAATATTGATTAGACCATTACTGAATTAATTTTTGTGATATATTTTTATTAGATTTATAAAGTAAAAAACTAAATATTTATCTTCAAAAATTATTAATAAAGTTTATTTAATTCTCTAAAAACATAATCATTGAATAAATATCCAAGTTTTCTAGAATAAATTGTTAATTTTTTTCTTGTTGAAGGAACTGAAGGAACATAATTGTTATAATATATTTCATATCATGATTACTCATTTTTTTAAATTGTTTCCAATTATACTTTACAATTTGTTTTCGCGAAAATAACATGAAAATTCAAAAAATAAATAAAACTCTCCCGTATATTATTAAATTTTTTCATCCTACTTAGTCATGACGTGGTTCAAATAACTTAAAATTCAACAAAATCTACAAATGTGTTATTTTTCCCTACAAATGAAATGTTTTCTTATTACTGAAGGAGTGATGAAATTTTAAAATATAAGGAGGGATGGTACAATTTAATTAAATAATCCCTGTCAATAACTTTTGAAAATTAAAGAATTTTTACTTTAATAAATTCAATGAAAAATCTCACGACAATCTTATTTGTATTGGCCAAAGGTAATTAAATTGTAATGTAGAAATTAATTTCTGAATTGATATTTGTTTATCGGTAGTTTAAATATTAAACTGTTTTTTTTTAGAATCAAAAATTCCTGGTACTTACATGGTCACTAATCTTTTCTACTGTTTTCGCATAACATAAGGATTAAACTTTCAGATTGTATTAAAATGTTGTTCTATTTTATATTTTTCTATTAAATTATACCAATTTTTCACTCGTTTTATTATTTTTAGTTACCATTTAATATTTTTATATATTTTCTACTACTATTTAATGAATGTCACACTTAAATTTTTATATTATATTAGGGTTTTGAAAGAAAATGTTATTAAATTTGATTAAACTTTCTCCTTATTATTTGTAGACGTATGTTATGTCGTTTCGGAATAAAAGTTGATATCATTTACTCTTCGACCTTCCGGTACCTTCTGATTTGCAGATATAATAAGTTTAAATATTTTTTCACTTAGCGTACACAAATTTCACCACTTATTAAAATAAATTTAATTATTTTGCTTTATATTTTATTACACTGTGTTAAGTTATTTTTAAATCTTGAAACTTATAACAAATTATGTTTTTCTTATAACAATTCCGTAATCGTAGGAAAAAAGAAAATGAGAGCATCTTTCTCGCATGTAGGTATCTTCAAGTCTACAATTATCTCGTTGAAGCAAGAAGGAATTTTAAAATATACGTTTAAATTTGTATTAGTACAATTTGAATAATATGTATCTAATTATAATACAAAAACGTTAAAAAAATAAAATATTTCACTACTTACTGTTATACAAATAGTAATTTGTGTAGCTGAGAAAATCAGTTATTGCTAAAGCTAATTTTTTTTAATGTCTTTATGTTAATATAAAAGTTACAAGGAATTCAACTCATATTGGATATGGGTTAAAATGTTGAATTGCAAAAACTTTTAGTTTTAGTTATATCTATTTTAATTTGTAATTTTCCAACAATTTTATTTTTTTAATAAAACCAACGATTATGTCTAGGTGTTCTTCAAATTCTATGTGTAAGTCACCCGATATCCATTCTTAAATTCTGGTAAAGACATAGATTTATGTTGTAAACAGTTATATTTTTCATGCAGACCTCCTTAACGTTAACGACTACCTAAGTAAAGTCATAACTTTTCAAACTCATTTATAACTTCTTCTAAAACTTTATAACTTGTTTATAAATATTGTAATAGTTAATACGTCGCAATGTATTCTAATGCCATAAAAAGGCTGGCATAATTTTAATAAAACAACAATATCTGACCGCTAATCAAACTACACTGCACTGGGTTTATACGAACTCAATAAAACGCTTTAAAGCTTAAAAATAAAACTACATAAATATATTGTCGCATAATGTCAAAATAAATGCCATTTAAAACTACTTGAAGCTTTATTTAATTTACCCGAATATTTGAGGTCATACACGAATCCATGCGAGTGATAAAGAACGCGTTATTAAAGAGAAAGAACAAATTACTTTCTAGACCTGTATAAATTTTTGAAGCCCATCGTTAAGATCTTTTAATAATGTCAGAAAGTTCACAATACACTTTTGGTTATGATGTCATTTTGTACTACTTAGGAAATGGTTCCAGAGTTTTAGACGGAGATTACCAAAGGCCCAATAATGTTTCTTCCTAAATAACCCTTACAGTGGTTGAAACTGTTTTCTTAGCATCGGCCTTTAATATCGATTCCGAGGGCCATAATTAATATCATAATATCCTTTGTAAGTGAGTAACTATTATTTTTTTAAATAAATTTAAAAAATGGTGACTGGTGATACGTTGAACTTTTGAGAATAGTTTCATCAACAAATATAAATGAGGAAGGCAGAAAAACTGACAGACAAAAATATCAGTCCCATTAACTTTCAAATTCCTGAAAGCATTGTGTGTAGGTAGTTCTTATATAAAATATGACTCCCATTAATGCTACAACTCTAAAATACTAATACTCTTCTCCAATTACAACTTATATCTAAAAATAATCGAGTCTGATAACCCAATAGAGTTTAACATTAAAAATTAAAATAGAAGAAGAAAGGAAGGAGCAATCGATTATATATACGAATGGCAGAATTAATAGTCATACATTTAACAGATTAACAGATTATGCAAATATATGTAATGCAGTAATAAAAAGTATAGAAAAAGTAGTACAAATGGTTTAAGAATTGAACATGAAAAATCGCTAGTATCAACGGACTTGCTAAGCGTACTGTAAAAGATAAATATAAGAGAAATATCTACAAAATGAATTCAACAACTCTAGAAGTCAAGAAAATAATATATAATGCTTAGAAGAAGACCAATAAGTTGGTATCCAAGTCATATAAATAGCTGAAATAATTGGTTCGTAACTATTTAGCTAATAAAAAATTTTTTATAGATAGAAAAATGGCCATACAGCGCTACAACAGAAGGCTTCCCGAGAAAAGACATAAGAAGAGCATTAAGACTACGTCGATAGAGGGGACCAACCTCGGAGAGAAAACCAGTAACTAAAGCTTTTCTACCATATATTAAAGGTACAACAGAGAAAGTCAGCAACGTGCTCAAGAAACATAAAGTCGCGACCGTAAATTTGGTCACGGGAAATATAAGCTATATACATATAATATATTATATATATATATATATATAAGATACTTCCAAATACGACCAAAGTGGAACTGTAAGTACAAAGGATCTATGAAATCTCATGCAATGAGTGAAGGAAACTACGTGGATCAAACCAAAAGAAAAATCAGCATACGACATGAAGAACACCATAATGCAGTCAGAAAAATGGAATCTAGCAGAACTCATAAGAAAAACATAAGATGAGATCAACTTCAGTAATACCAAAGTCATCGAACACAAGATGAAATGAATCATTAGAGAAACCATCAAGATAGAAAGAAGATCTAAGACTCTAAATAGAAGAGATGACACATAAAGATTACCTGCTTCCCTGAAATCAACCCTGACTAGTATTACTAAGAATTCTATTTTATATGTAATATTTATATATTTATTAATTATTCATCTGTGTGCTTTGTTTCCCATTCTGTTTCCATCTCTCTCTTTCTCTCTCTCTTAGACAACATATGTTCTAAGATCACTCTAGTATCTTGTCACTCTATGAATGTTTATTACAACACTGACAATGTAAGAGTGACATCACACTCATTCCAGTTTACATATTGTCTAAAAATGATGGTGATTATTTCGAATATTTATAATAAGAGATCAAGCATGTACGTAAAAATATATCAATTCTTTTGACATGTCTGAAGGTGTCAAAAAGGTGAAACTTAAGTAGTATATATTTTTAAGAAACCTTTAAAAACTATGGAAATTAATGATAAGTATAATTAATCTTTTATGTTTATAATGAATAGATTCCACAAAGTTAGAGTAGAAACAACCATTTTGAAAAAAAATCATTTGAATAGGGTATTAGACATTCCTGAATATAGTTAAGGAGGTTTGGGTCACACATTCATGGAGTATTCTAATAATCTACATAACATTAGTGATTTTTATAATTAGATGGTAGCATAAACTTTTCCATTACATGTCACTTTGAACTTTTATGATCTCGTTAGACAAGTAGATGAAAATAATGCTAGTCATACCATAGCTTTTTTAAAATCAAGATTTTAATACAAACTAAAATACAATCGGAAATCTGATTTTTTTTATTTATTTCCTCATTTCAACCTACGTATATGTTATTGAGGATACTTTATTTAATTAAATTACATTGTTTAAAAATAAAAAACATAATAAACAATGAACATAATAAACTAATAAACAATAAACATCGAATATGTGGAAAACAACAATTATTAATTAAACAATATTGGTTATATCTAGTTAATTAAGTTACAATTTACTAGAAATTTTATTATATTGCCTATATTCTTGAGGCATAACATTTCAGCCAAGCTGTTCGTAAAAAATGGCTCTTGTCTTTCTACAAAATGTAAAGGACACCGAAGTAGGATCTGTTGGACAGAGAGTTGGACTTCACAGGCTTCACATGTAGGAGGGTTTTGCTTGTTTAAAATATATTGATGGGTTATGGGAGTGTGTCCAATTCTTAGTCTGGACATGATTACTCGTGCTCTCCATTTAATATTAACTAACTCCTTGATTTGATTATACAGGGTTTCCCAAAAGTCCCGGAATGGAGCCATAAGTTTGTAACGAGTGAAGAAAAAAATCTGAAAATTTGGAGATCACTAAAGGGCCATAAAAACTACATTTTAACATAGTTTAAAACTTTCATACACTGGAGAGTCTTTTTAGGGGATGATAACCCCAAACATTTTAATTTGCAACCCCTGTCAAGTTTTACCTTATTTTAAAGGTAATAAAAAAAGAAATACATCTCCAAATCCAAAACCCGATATTTTGACACGATGACTGCCATGTGTATAAAAACTGATACACACTTGTTGGGTCCAGTACGCCGCCCTGTATCATTTTGTAACACAAGTAATTTCGTTCTGGCCGTAGTATGGTATCAGTTTAGCTTAGCTTTTTTTGCAATAAAAACAAAAATGAATATAAGTAAGTGTAAATTTAATAAACAGTTTGTTATTTGTGGTTGTTTCCCTTTTTTAAATTAGTTAAAATATTCTGTTAAAAATGACCCAAAAACTGACCGAAAAAGAAAGAATGACTGTTTTAATGATTCGTGGTTTTGGGGATAGAACAAGATCTTACGATGAAGTGCGGCGAGTCTTGAATGATTTTTTTCATTAACGACTACCGATTTCCAAATCAACTGTCGAAAGAACTGTTCGAAAGATCTTCAGAGAACTGGAAAAGCGAAATATGCAACAACTCCAGAAAAAACCGAAGAAGTGTTACTGTCTTTTATTAAAGAACCTTCAAGATCCCTATCCCTAACAACGTGTCAGGTACATTAAATCATAAGTTCTGTTCACAGAATTTTGCAAAAAAATAATGATTTCCCCTAGTTTCACCTAGTTCAGAAATTGAACGAAGATGACTTCGATAGAAGGTTGGAATTCTGCGAAATAATACGTGAAAAATGTGATGGTGACAGACATTTACTTCTCAATATTTGTTTTCTCTGATGAAGCTACATACTTTTTACTTAAATGGTAAAGTGAATAGGCACAATTGTGGTTATTGGGCTGACGAAAATCAACATTTAATAAAAGAAGATCATACTCAGACACTGCAGAAAATTATTGTGTGGTCTGGAATTACAGGAGATAGAGTAATTGGTCCTTTTTTATTAATGGAAATTTGGACGGAGGCAGATATCTAGAACTGTTGGAAAATCAAGTGGTTCCAAGTGTTCTTGCCGTATGCTCTGATGGTATTGACAATAAGTGGTTCCAATAAATAAGGTGAAACTCGACAGGGGTTGCAATTTAAAAATTTTGGGGTTATCACCACTTAAAAAACTCCCTAGTGTATGAAAGATTTAAACCATCTAAAAATGTAGTTTTTATGGCCCTTTAGCGATCTCCAAATTTTCAGATTTTTTTCTTCACTCGTTAGAAATTTATGGCTCCGTCCCGAGACTTTTGGGAAACCCTGTATGTATCTAGGTACTGGACTTAATTAATAAAATCCAATTAGTCGTTATCATGTACTCGGCGGACAATGTGGTGTGCTTTTTCGTTTCTCGTGATTCCTCAATGTGTTGGACACCAAATGACAACTATACTTTTTTGTTGTTTTCGAAGATGGAACAGTTCGTATCTAATTTTCATTAGGAGATAATATTGTAGATAAAGTTGGTTCCTTTGATCACACTAAGGAAGTAAGTAATTATAAACAGTGTTTCCGACACCTTTTTTTCGCGATCGAGAGAGCTTGAAGAATTGCGAACAGTTCCCTAATACAAATACTGCAAGACGCTTGTAGTGTGTAGCTGGATCATTACGAAACCAGATTTTCTTATTTGAAACCCTGTTGTTTTCGAAGCAAGGAAAATATTGTATTGCGCAAACAGTCGGAAGAGACTGAGCCCATTAAAAAGCAAAACGACGAAGATGTCCTTAGTTGGAGCTATATCTGCTTTGCTCAATTTGATCCTTCTTCGACAAACTCGTGGTAGACGTAAGCTGTTACTCATAATAGACCCCCAATGCTATTCCGGGCTTAACCGGCCGCTAAAGACCGCTAATCAAGTGGAGCGCTGTCACAGTTAAGCGGCTGCCACTTGCCACTTGCCACTCGCCATCAGTGTCTTTACAGATGTGATCGGTCTTACTAGACCGCGCGTCCGAGATGACGCTCACTGTGACGGTCGGTCCGAGTTTGAGAGTCAGGCGAATTGCATTGAGCTTGGGCGCTCTAGTCGTCGCGGCGGGCGTCCTGCAGGGAGCTTTCGGCAAGATGAGGTCCTGGTACGGGCGTCACGAGCCGCTAGTGGTCGCAAGATGCGAAATTCGTTGTTTGGATGAAGTCGAACGTAATTCGGTAAGAACAATGTCGACATTTCTAATTTCTCAATTGGAACACTCTTAGTCTTGTAGAATATATTTTTTTATAAAGACTACTTTTTTTGCCTTATTAATGTTATAGATTTAATTATTTATATTCTAACTGCCGCTTGTTTGTTACTATTAATTAGGATTCGTTTTTTTATCCATATTGTCAAATTCAAAAATGAAGATTTAAAATTCTTTTAGAAGTAGCAATTTACATACATACAACAGTTATATTGCAATATTGTTTATGTTTGACGATTTTCATACGGTGGTTTCGTCAAAAATATAATTTAAGATTTCCTGAAAATAACAAAATTGGTTGCCAATAAAAAAATTAACTATGACGTTGCCACGCAAAAACTTAAGATATTACAATTTAAATTTTGCTTATGAATAGTGTAATTTAAAAATATAAATTTTACTTGTCCGAGGAATTTTCTTTAACATGTTGCATAACTGAATTAAAAGCTTAGTTCCAAACTTTATCATCAAACCTATCTTTGGCATGTACGACAATGTTGCACGAGAAAACAGCTGAGCGTAACAATCCTTCAAGTCTGAATGTCAATTTTCCAAGAGTAATATTCATATATCATATGAACATGAAATGTATAGAAGCATAAAAGTCGTTATTCATTAATATGGATATACCAGTTGCCACACGAAAATTTAATATTGAATTATTTTTGAAGGTAAAAATTTGAAATTTTGGGTGGTTACATAGGATATAGGGGGACAATGAATAGGATATCTCATACTGCCCCACGCAACCCTCAGCTACTCCACTCCAAAATTTTAAATGGTTGATTTTGCAGGATCGCAATTTTCTTGATATCTCTAAGTGAAAAAACTAGTTCCTTAGATCAAGGTATTTATTCAAAATTAAAATGTAATTATTAATTCCGAAAAAGCATATGTTAGTCTTGGAAAAGTTTAAAACAAGATTTATTCGCCACATTTTAGTTAAGTTAAAGTATCACTGATTACATTTAAACAAAAAAAAAATCAGAAGTAAGTACTAACATTTTCAAACACTTGTGGCGTTAAATTTTGACATTCCTCTGTTGTTCTATTACGTTAATCAACTACTGATTGTGGCGATGTCTCATAAACAACAGACTTCAAATGTTCTCACAGAAAAAGATCTAGGGGTGTTAAATCGGAGAAGCGAGCTGCCATTCAATAAAGCCCCTATGTCCTATCCAATGTCCTGGAAAAACATTATCCAAGTAAATCCTAACTTCTAAACAGTAATGTGCTCCAGCTCTATCTTGTTGGAGGTGTAATTGCTGATCCCCTATTTTATTCAAGTTTTCTACCAGAAATTATATGATAAGAGATAGTATTAACTCTTCCGAAAAGTGTAAGTACTTAGGTACAGTTAATTTTCCTGGAAAATATTGGACCAATTACTTGGTTATTAAGAAATCCAGTCCATACAGTAGTTTTTTGAATATATTTTGTGTGGCCTTCTCTGAAAACGCCACATAGCTAAATATCGACAGTGTCTATTCACAAGACCATTTCAGTAAAAGCAAGTCTCATCACTGACAAAAATACTTCGCCAAACATTTCTATTTTGCTGAATCACTTGTAATTATTTCACAAAATACGATTCTTCTGTCGAAATCACCATCACCTAACTCTGTTCTTGGTGAAGTTGTATTTTATAAGGGTGCATTTTGTTTAATTTTACTATCTGATAACAAGTTAATTTTGGCAGTCCCGGACTTTCGGATAATTTTCTCAACGAAAGCTCTGAATCTATATAAATTTGCCCAAGAATTGGTAATTGCATAGTTTCATTTCGTATACAACGATTATTCGTATTCCGTTTTTTATTATTTACAGATCCAGTTTGCAAACATTTTTCTATTAGCGCTTTTACATTAACATCAGATATATTTCTGTTTATTAAATAATGTCACTGTCAGTGACTAATTATTATTTTTGTTTGCAGTCCCAATTTTACTAGTATTAATATTAATGCAACACAAAATTCCCAATTTTGAAAATTTTAATTTAAAACTATGTCAATGGCTATCTTATGATGTTTTAGAGTTCATAATTTCTGATATCTGAAACATATAACTTTAAATATTTCATAAATTTCATGAAAGAGTAAATAGTTTTTTCACATAGAGATATCGAGAAAATCAATAAAAAATACAGGGGTTCATTTAAAATTTTGGAATGGTGTTGGCGTGGGGCGGCGTTTGTCCCGATGAGGTGATATGAGATACACTTTTTTCTTCCTACATCCCGTACAACCACCCAAAATTTCAAGTTTTCGTCTTCAAAAACACTAGATATAATTCAATATTAAGTTTTTTTATAGACACCTTGTATTTAAAATATAAAAACAAAAAATGTTTCCCTTTTTATTTTATTAAAACAATGTTCTCTTGCAAAACAAGCAAATACGAACTCGTAACAGAGGACAAGATAGACAAAGTAATATATACAAGATTTATTCTTCTTTGTACATAAAAAATATATTAGAAACTCCAAAATTTACGCAAATTTAAAAAGTATTACTTTAGGTCACATTAGCCAATCTAGAAAATTCTATTAAGCACTAGTACTATAATCTTAATATATGCGGCATATCATAAATTAGGAATAGTTTCTTCTCATTACCGTTAAATCCAAAACTGAACATTAAAAAGTAACAATCTATATACAGGGTGATCAACTTAGACTCCGAAGTTTGATATCTCCGTTATCTTGAGAAACAGGAAAGAATGTTTTTAATAAAACTTATAGACATAGTCAAGCTTCACATTTTACAATTATTTCGTAACATACAGGATGTCTCATAAGGTCATAGCATATCAAAGTTATGTTTTTTTTAATGGAATGCCCCATATATTTTTACATTTTTATAAAACTCTTACCGAGCTAATATTACAAAATAATTTTAAAAGGTGAAGCTTGATTTTGTCTATAATTTTCATTTAAAATATTCTTTCCTATTTCTTAAGATAACGGAAATATCAAACTTCGGAGTATAAGTAGCCCTGTATAATAATTATATTGGAGTTATGTTTCTATTATTATATTTCAATTAATTTAAGCGGTTAATTATATTTCAGTTAATTTAAGCAGTTAATTAAAGTTGGATTATTAAACACAACATTAATATTGTCCAAAGTGAAATAGCCCAATTTTTATTTTTTGACTATTGTGGTTTAATTTTTTTTTTCAACCAGTACCTACATAAAACACTAAATAGCATTTGTGCCTTTTTCTATATTGAAATATTGTAATCCGCCTATTTTACCAAATTTTTTATTAAAATAATATACTAGTACCACTTCCACGATAATTTTATAAAATGGTAATAGAATACTTATGTATAATCCTAATTTTTATGGTATTAGCCGGTGAACGGCATATTATTAGTCCGGTTGTAGGACAACCCTGATTACCAGGCACAACAAAAGGGGCAAATTCAGTTAATATGGGTTCTAGGGATCCCTTAAAAATTAGTTTTTATCCGATATGGGGCCCTGTAATGTGCACTGGCTCCAAGCTTGCCTCGGCTCTAGACGGTTCTGCAGATAATATCTCGTATTATAATAATCATGGTTAGTAACATAATTGTTTCATGATCCGAGTTACATACAAAACTTTATATACTAGTAGCAATTATTTATTTAAAATTTAAATTTAAATAGATTTTCAAACCATCGACAATCACATTGTCAAACATTCTATATTATACTGGGTTAGTACCAAAATCAATAATTCATAATGATATTAGTACTATAATAAACGTACCATAGTACTATAATTAAGATTTTTATGATACTAGAAGCAACATCATAATATTTCTATTATTTAAGATGAGATGTCAGCAGATGTAAATACCAATATCAATTAACGATGATAAATAATTTACGATTTTTATAAAGTTTAAATTTTTACTGGAATTATCTATCTTCTTTCAAGAATATTTTCAAAGTATAAGGAAGGTCCATTAACTCTATGTAATCTCATTTATTTATTTTTTAACCCTCGAGCAAGGTATGTCCCAATTTAGCCAGCCACAAAGATTACCACATTTAAATACATAAATTGGAATATTCACGCAAATGCATGCTCACATCAGGATTCGGACCTAAGATCTCTGGGATCGAATGTCGGTCCTCCGAACACTCGACTTCCGAGGTCGGCAATCTGATTTACGTAACACTAAAAATATTGGAGGCTTTTCAAAGTAGAATTTATACACAAACTTTATCATTCACTTGGTCTCTCTATAAATTTATTTATGGTAAGCATTGGGTTTGCCTTAATTGATTTTTTATTAACATCGAAGCACCATTTTAGTATAACCTATTAAGTATGGTAATGACATGCAGCTGTCATAGTTATTTAGCGCTTTACAGAAGATTTGATAAGACGTGAGGTACGTCACTTTGAGTGAAAAACTCATATCAGACAATGTTGCTTTATAATTATCACAATGCGTAAACAAACTATGTAATCAGAACAAATTGACCCTAGCCTAATTACTATCGCTCCCAGACACCAATGCACCACGCTAGAATATGGATCTGAGGATTACTGCTTCTGGAGGACCGCCTCATTTTTTATATAATTCTTAACCTTCGCCGTCTATCACAATAAGCTTGTTTAGGAAGTGAGGTGTACACGATAACTCCACTACTCAACGTAGTCAGGAGGCAAACACATCTGAATATGGATCTGTAGTATGGAATCCTTCCTGCCAGAATCACAGATGAAATAAAAGCTAATTCAAATTTAAAAAATTAAAATAGTTCCATCATTTACTTAGCTAGTATAAAAGTTTTCTTTTATATTATCTTTTTCTTCATACTTGATAATAAATTAATTATGATAAAGGGTTCCAGATCATTTTATTTAAATATGCGGTTATTAATAGCTTAAAAATTTACTGAAACCAGATAACTACTAATTAGATAAAAAATGTAGTTTATTGTTATTTTGTGCAAAATTATGATTCATTGTTTATTCATTTGAACTGATTTTAAATTCAATAACATTGAATACTACGAGGATAAAACGTTTGTACTATTTGTACTTTCGTTTTTACTTGAAACGTGACTATATCTCAAAACTTACATTCGTATTTATGAACGCACTGTAATAGTATTATCGATTTTAAAATGCGTAGTATAATTAATTTAGCATATTCTCACGTACACACTAAATTAGCAGACAAATTATGTATATCTATAATAATTTCTATTAATTCCTCAGCATTCGTATTTGATTCTAACTAATAGAGCCGTTTCTAAAGCACTAGAAATCAATAACAAAGTGTACTAGAACACGAGGCTTATTATCAAATCGGTTGATTTAGATTTTTTTGGTTATGCAGCTACTAAAAAATAGTAAGAAATAATATTTTCGACAAGGTCGACAATTTTAACGCACGAGAAGATAGGCAAAACTGATAATCTTTCATGTCTGTTATGAGTGGTATAATTTTAAAAAATATCTTTCCATTTTATTTTATTAAAACAACGCTCTTGAAGAAGAACCAACTGAGCACAAGTATAGACAAATTGTTATTTCTCAAATTAATATGTACAAGATTTTTTTCTTTCTTTATATTTAGAGCAAAAATATTACAAACATCATAATTTATGCAAATTTAAAAAAAAATACTCTAAATCACTTAACTCAAACCTAGAAAATTCTATTTAGCCCTCGCACTACAATCTTAATATATATGACATAGCTTCAATTGAGAATAGTTTCTTTTATTCTTACCCTTACCCTTACCCTTACCCTTACCTATCCAGAAGTGATCTTTAAAAAATAACATCTATATGTAACAATTATATTAAATAGTTTTTATAGAATTTTACTAATAAAACCCATGCACTATTATAGACGATATTCCTATTACGTCACAGTACTACCAATTATTCGAATCTACACGAACACTGGCGAGCATTCGTTCACGTGCACAAATTACAATGACGATAAAATGTACTCGTAAACGTGATTTTTCATAAACACTATGGACAAAATTTTGTAAATTTTCTATTGACTAATTCGTACTTATACACCCATGAAACCTGTATTAAGGTGATGTTGAACTGTTGGTCAAACTGATTATTAAGGAGTCACTGCCATACTATAGTTTATATTACCATTAATTTTATAAGGTTAGAACATTTATCGTGTTGTTAAAAACAAAAGTTTTTGTATTAGAAATATTTGTCAATAAATAAAAGTTATTAGACTGACTTTCTTAGTAATTTTTTAATACTATATATTATAAATAGAAATGCGCACATGAGTGACTCTGTATAAACAAAGGTTAAAATGTTTATTTAACTTACTCTAACTACATTTTTTACGTGACTAAATTGCAAATAACAGTAGAATCAGAATGTTTATTACTATAATTTTTTAGTTACAAACATTTAAACTATCATAATGAAACATAACTTTGCATTTTTCTATTATTCTCTCGATTTTCTCTACTTTTGTGCCGATTAGACAACGCTGTATTTTATGGCGAAGAAAATTTTACCACATACTCTATGGCGTTTTTGTAGTAAAAATTCTATATACTATTATATTTCAGTTGATTTATTGCAAGTGATGTTTTAAAAATTTACAAGTTTGACTTTTTGTCATTTGTTTTATTTTTTGAAAAAACGGCTACATAAAATATTAAAACGCATATGGCTTTTTTATACTTAAAAACATCACCCATTTTACCAAATTTCTTATTTTATCTTTCAAATGATAGCTCCAAAGATTTTGATGATAAATAGAAAATGACTGATAACTTTAGTTTCACCGTTAGAAGGGTGTGTGTTATTATATTTGTAACTGTTAAAATTCTTAAATTCAAAACGTACATTTGTATCGATTACGTCCCAATTTATTCAAAATTATTCCACGGTCACTCCTATCTGTAGTTTCTTGTCTCTTGATTCAAATACATTTACATATGTAATATTTAGGCTATTTTTGTACAATACAAATGATTGTTTAGAAAAAAAAATGGACAAACGCGGTACTACAAAACATTTTTAAATTCCTGCTTACAGTTCAACCATCTTGAACTTTTGAAGGTTTATTGTCTATAATTAAAATAAATGTACAAGGAATATAACATAATTCTGTCATCTAGTATAATGATACGATAAAAGAGCCAAAAAATCGATTCATTTATAATCTACTTTGTTATATAAGGTGTCCCAGCCAAATATGTTTAAACGTGTTACCTTTTAACGCTTGATAGTTATTACAAAAATTGAAACTAGGTTGAATTTATAGAAAAGTTGAATCCAAGATGGACGCTTTTATACCTTTAGGCCAAATATTTGACATAATTCGCCAAAACTAATAATGAAATAATTATGGATAATAAGCTGGTTGTAGGAACTTCATATTAAGACAAGTTTCGAAAAGTCGAGATCTTCTATCTAGTTATTTCTCTAGTCAAATGGTCAAAACCAGGAACTGTTATAACATTCAGCTTGATTTCAATTTGATTGGCCACCGTCTTAGCATTAATAGAATTTTCTCACTTTAAAATTTGATTGTGTATAGTAGTGTATGATTTGTATTAGTCCATACTAGATATTCTTATCTGCATTAATTTCCTCATTCCCCAGTATAATTTTGTCAGTGCCTACGTTTTGAACAAGCAAATCAGCTCATCTAAAATCAGTATAAATTTTTATTAAAAGAGACCTCATAAAACCCTCATATTCGTTATTGCTTTTTGAAAATAACAGAGGTTACCTATTATCTATGTTTAAGTACAACAGAAGACAACGACTATAATTTATAATTACCACATGCAGAAAATGGAAGCAGTTTTACTTTATAATCAGATGTCGTTTTGTTGCAGTTTATAAAAGTTTAATTACAATACAGGTTTTCTTAAATATCACTTATGGATCTATTTTTTGCGGCAATAACTGAAGAGTGAAGAAATTAACGTACAGTATATGTATAGTCTAAATATTTATACAGGGGCGTGAGAGCAAATGAATGGTTAAAGTAGATGTTTTTATTTTTGTTATCAACATCTTCATCGTCTACAAAGGCGGAACCCAACTAATTAATGAGAACTGCTAAACGGGGTGTACTAAAAATATAATATAGAAAAATTCTTATTTTTCGATGAAGTAAATATCCAAAATATGGCAATATTTTTACGGCCACTTGCACCAACGTGTTTATGTAATTTTGTATCTAAATGTTACTTAGATTGTTCTTCTCATAAGCATATCACAATCTAAACATAGGTTAAGATGTGGGTATAATATCCATTGCGTTTAGAAAATGTGCTTTAAAATAATAGAATATAGAAGACGAACTGTTTTCTTAATAAATCGAAACAAAAATTAACAGTTTAGAACGGCACTGTTGACACACAAATTCTTTTCTCTTACAAAGTGCCCGTTTATTGAAAACTCATATTTTATAGTAAGGGTATCCATTATAAAATAATTATTTTTTCACTGGTACAATGGATGCATATTTTTGGGACGAATAATACGGTTACAGAACTGCATTAAAATTTCAATAACCGCGTCTCTTATTTTATGCAGTTAGATAAATACACCTCGTTGTATATTTCCAATAATTTCTATATTTTAAAGCTTAATTTGTAGCACGGCGATTGTCACTCGGCTAACCGTTTTACGTTTAGCGGGGAGTGTCTATCACTTCGCAGAAACCGCGTAAAATTTTTTTCAGAAATCGTCTCCTGATAGTTAAGAATAAGGATTAGAGGAATAATAATTTATAAAGATTTATCGACCAATGATGGAATGAAATTACTTAAGAAGGATATATATGTTGCGGAACTGGGATCCAGTCTTTACCATTTATAACAAACTCATACGCGCGGCTACTTCTTGCTAAATAAACAAGTTCGAAGTCAAACTGACTACTATAGGAAAGTTCATAAAATATCTATTGATAGTGCTTTACTGGTTAATACCAAAATATCTTGTTGCACGTATAATAATACTAAAATATTTATTATATTATTATAATTCTTCTTACACAATGAACTTTATGTAATTTTTTTTAAAATGCGACTTATTTTGTCCATTAATAGTGCGCACTCTTAATCCTAAATTTGTATATTTAAGTAGGTTGGGTCACTAGACGAAAGTTATGACAAAGTGAAAAAGATATTTTTACAAAATTTTATGTTTTAAAAATCTCCTGTGGCAAAATCGAAATTACCAGGAATCTCTTTGTTGAGAAAATAGAAAAACTCTAGTATTACATGTTGTCTTATGCAAAATAAGACAAAATCATTAATTTTTGGAGCGTTTTTTCCTTGAACGATCAAAATAATTATCCCAGAAAAATGAAATATTAATATGTTATTATTTAATCTTGTATGATTTTTTTCATATATAATAGAAAGACTTTAGAAAAACTATCCCTGTACTAAAAAAATTATTAAATATAAATGATATACAGTTTTCGCCATTAACTAGTTGGTAAAGCAGCAACGCTTATGTGCCATAAATGTTTTGAAGTGTATCTGAATATTTTTCGAATTTGACCAATTTTTTTTGCTGATTTAAGCGTTAATAATATCCTTTTGCTTGGAGTGTTTTCCACATATTTATTTTCTTCCTGTTTTTATCATTTTTCATTTTTGTAAAACAAAATTGAACGCAAACTTGACTTACTTCATACATATACAAGCAAATGTCCAGGCTGCCAACTATTGAAAATTACAGCGTTGGCTTTAAACCGTATAAAATAAATAATTTCAATTAGCAAAAAAAATACTACAAAAATCCTCATATTTATCGATTTATTTGAATTATTCTTCTTACTTCCTTCTTTATTAAAGTTTCACAGAAAATTCGTAATAAATAATATCAAAGTATTCTTTTTTTATGTTTCGTAACCTACATCTTCTTATTATAAATTATTCCTAAATTTTTAAATTAATTCAAACTCAATTCTGGGTTTATACTATATATCAACAATCAGAACTACTAGATTACCGATCTAAAAAAATAATTATTTTGGAAAACAAAGTCAAAATACTTTTAATCCAGATTATTCCACCCTAACTTTCTTAAGGTCTTCTAGACATTGGCTAATTTACTTCACAGATTTTTGATTCGTGCCCTTAACTGAAAAATATTATTGCTACTTAAATCACTCTACTTTTCTCCGTCCATATCCAAAAACAACCTTAAATCTAGTAAATGCAGATATAGAACGGTATAGCATAATTAGAAGAAACTTTAAGGGGAATGGGGGCCACATTAAACGAAATCACACAATCTGCTCCCAAAGCAAGTTGTAGATATTTTCGACAGGTTTAAGAGTGAAATGGCCTAAACGAACAGTTTCTCCTGTGGCGTAGTGTAACGCGAGGGGAAGGCGTAGGGCGGAGTTTAAAATAATGTGATAAAAGTGGTTATTAAACCTCACTCCAAATCAAAAATAAACCTATATACTAATTTCGGATATACACGTCAATGATTAGGAGGCGTGATTATGATTATCCCTTTTTTTGTCTAATCAACACGTATGCAATTATTAATACTCTGGGATAATGAAAATTGCCTAAAAAAACAGTCGTTCAGATTTTTCAAAATATGCTTTTATGCCTTAATTATTTTTATTTTTAGGATGTGCTATCAATAATTACGTCTTACTATGATGTTTCTACATAGCCATGTTTTACTTTTAAATTAAAGTATTACCATAAAACACATTTAAAATAATAACTTAAACCTCAATTAGCTTATCCAAATATTTAAAAAAATATAAACTTTTTATTAAAAATTGTCTTGTTTAGACCTCTAATAAACCTTCTTCTATGTATTAATAACATAAGTCGTTGTTAGTTCCCACTAATTGTTTTATATTTTGTCAAATTGCAAAACTGCATTTGGGTATACCTCAAAAGCGGGGAATTCACTCTTAATAAATATAATTTTCATTTGAGTACTATTAATAAGTGTCGCTACTCATCTTACAGGTCAGTATTCTTCGTACTTTCATGAAACTTGTTATATCTGTAAAAAAATCTTCAACAATTTTAAATTTTAGACAACACAATGAGTATAGCTTCTCTTATAAAACAAAATTTTGTACGTCACATGGTGCAATCTAGAATAACTGCTCAAATATATTCCCAAGACAGTTGAAATTCCTCCCTGTTTAATTTGATACTAAATATTTTATTGCATTACTAAATCTTTATTACTTAGTACTTCTAAATTTAATGGTCTCAATATATTGGCTACCATTTTTAGGTTCATAATTTTAATAGCAAAAACATATTTCTTGGAAATAATAATTATCGTTATTATTTAAAACTATTATTGATCTATTTTCTGTTACAGTGTGTTAAAAATTGCCTGCAAAAGGGTCCTCCGAAACCCGGATTTTGTCCTAATAAAGACGAAAAAATACCCCCTTTCGCAGAAGTTTGCACGAAAACCTGTGAGAAGGATTCTCAATGCGGAGGAATTACAAAATGTTGTCATCACAGCTGTGGAGTTACTTGTCAATCACCCGTTAATCTATATTTTATTGAAGGTTAGTATTTACCAAAAGCAAATTCAAAATAGTATTTTAATAGAGAGAAACCGCGTAATAGCTATAAGCAATGATTATGAAGTTTCATCGTCATCGTCTCATTAAAATAATTTCCCTAAAATAAAGGTAAATGCAATTGAAATTTGCACGACTTGTGAGGATTCCAACGAGTAACCTACTTTGGATACTTGTAAAGCGGCCCCTTGATCTTGGTCAAGCCGGTTCCCAATTGTTGGCATAGTATATATGACTCTTTGAAGCTTATTGCGCCCTTTCCATTATCGTAATTTGCCCCTTACTTATAGGTTCAAGAGCATATAACTTGCTGTCGGCTCTGAGTATATCTTATCTTAAGAGCGATTCCGATCAGCATTACTGTAGACTACTCTGAGTACTTTCTTGGTGACCATCTCTAACCCAAATAGTGTAGAATCCTCACCAAGACCAACACTCATAGGCCTTCATTAAGTACTCCTATCACTAGTTTCCATTTAGTCATTCATTAATGCATATAATAATAATTATTAAAGATCCTAATCCATTCAGGATATCTAGTGCCATAAATGGAATAATCCTCGACGTTTCTGTCATTTTTAAATTGATAGACTTTAGACTGTCCATTTCGGTATAACCGCCTGACCCATACTGGAGGGCTTCTCGATCTGATGATGATACTTTTTTTTTATTTATTTAACGTCGGCCTATTTCTGCTACCGGGGCTAATCACCGACGCCGGGAGCATGCTACCCCTAACCGGAAATTTTGCCGAATCGTCAAGTATTCCAACCCGAGCTTCCTGCATCATTTCTGCACTCAATACAGTTTCACAATAGATATTACTCATTCGTCAATGAATTTTGGCTGCATTACTTCCCTCATCATGACGAAATTCAATTACAGCACATACTTCAGGCTTGGCGGAAGACTTTATTATTGTAGGCATGTTTACGTGTTCCCTTCGCACTCAGAAGTGACACTTGCGAAATGATGCGTTCATCGGACATGCTAGAGGCACTTCGAGAAAGATATTTGCAAAGTTGATTGGATTTTCACTGTGGTTTTAATTTCGTAGCCGATTGGATTTTATAAAAATTCTCTTTTATTTTTAGTTGGTTTATGTTATTATCATGTTTACTTTTAATAGTAAATCTAGTTTTACGAAGTTACTTATTTAACTTGAATCAGAGTTAGATACACACAGACCTATATGACCTGTGAGGTCAATTTCTTGTTAATTACATAAACGTCTAAAATTTATTAGTTTTTACTCGAGGTTAAATCCTAAATAAGAATATCCATAAAATAGTTTTTAAATGTTCACAAATTTTATGTGCATCCATATTAGAATAACAAGTCTTAAAAATGTAGATTCTTGTAACTTTACAGTAATAAAATTGTCAGAATTACGATGAGAATATTTTAAGCTTTATGAAAGGTTTCAGCTGATAACTGGGATAGTGTAAAGAATTTTACATCTCACAAATGCTTATTCGGCCAATTTATAAGACCACCGGCACTGATCTGCAGTGTTGACTGTTATACCGATCCATTATTTAAAGTGTTTTTCAAAGTAATGACTCAATTTATTAGTTTTCGAGTAAAAAGAAAAAATAATAGAGAAGCAATAAAATAATAATTATTAATTTCTTCTATTTAGTGAAAATATTGACATCTGCGTTATCTAAAAGTTAAGTGACGATCAATTATTTACAACTTTATTATTTGTTATTTATTGATATTTCTTACAAACACGAATGGAATATATATATATATATATATATATATATATGTATGTATGTATGTATATGTAAGGGAGTAAGAAGAACAAAATTTGTTAATGGATACAGCTACAAGAAATATATTTTATACAGTTATTAAAAAAATAATAATTTAAATAAATTTTCCCCTTATATTTACAATAATTATTTTACTAGAAGTATCATATAATCTTGTGGCTATCAACTTTCACATATTAAAAAAACGATTTGGTTTTAGGTATAAATTCAAAATTTTTTTGATTATGAAACAGTTTGTCTCAAGAGAAGAAACTAACTATATTGCATAAGTGTACTCAGGGGTTTTATATAACATTACTACACCATTTTAAATCTGTTACGGTACAAGTGTCTTTGTGCTCAAATATATTTTTAGATGACAGAAATTTCTCTATGAACTGAAATTCTTATTTATACCGAAATATTGTCGTTTCAATTTTAACATTTAACCGAAGATAAATTGGTACTATAAAAGGCTATTATAGCCCTTATACGTTACGCAAATGAATTTAATAATGAGAGAAAATGATTTTAACGCACCCACCTAAACTGTCGAATTGTTTTTTGTTGGCTGAGAACATTGAGATGTTAATAAATCATTTTTGTCGAATGTTGGTGGTCCTATTAACATTCAGCAGAGAGGAACATCACTGAAAAACTGGGCCATAATTTCGATATCTAAACCAGTTTCATTAGCTTGTTAAGAATCAATCAGATATACGGATTCAGGGGCGTTGTCAATTTTTTTAGTGATTACGTCCATATTAATCAGAGTAAGTACCTGCTCTAAATGAAGACGATATATAATATGCAAATTAATTTCCAATATACGTTTTATAGGCAGGTTCAAAAGTCACCTTGTACTCAGTATAATATTAGTACTTACTCAATCAGATTAATATAAAGGATTTTTTTATCGATTTTGGTGGTTTATTTATAATTACATTTTCTACATTAACTCAGCTTCATTTTTTTAAATGCCACATAGAAGTGTTACCCATACAGTCCTCATCATTTACACAACATGTTGAATGGTCAATCGGTATGATGAGCTGTCGCTAAGGCCTAAAATTCATTCACACCTAAGGCCTAAAATTCATTCACACCACTATCATGAATAATTATGAATAATTAATAAGATTCCTGGATAATTAAATTGTTGGAAATAAATGGATATCATTATCTACTCGTATAATAGTAGAAAGAGAAAATTGAAATAAAGTATTTTTTCTCTAAAGATAAAAGTAGTTTTACTCATTTGTCTAATCTTCATACCTATAAAATTTCTAAAACTACAACTACAAATACGAGTATTATAAATTTTTAAACCTTAATAATACATAAAGTTTGAGCACGAGAAACTCGATCCAATTATATTGATATACATACAAAACCAGTTATTTGTAGAACAATTCTATAAATGTAAAGTAATCGGTGTGAACAAATGGATTATGAACAAATTTATTCACAGTTATAAATTGCTTAATGATCTGCTAAATGCAATCTGTTTTAATTGCATTTTTAATTTAAAAAAAAAATTCGGTTTCCATTTAAGTTGTGTGTAAATTAGTTACTCTTTATTACTTTTCGATTAGCTAAAAATAGTAAGCCTTTTCTTCGAGTAGTAAATTCATGAACTGAAAAAGTCGATCTTTTGTTTTATTTTTTTATTTAAAGTCGGCATTTGTTAAAATTTATTATTAAATGCTGATACTTCACCCTACCTTTCTGGTTTTAATATTTTGGTATTTCAACAAACCGAATAACCCGGAGTTCCCGGGGTCCTAGAACGTAAATATTTACATTCCTCTAAATAACTATTTTTCAGGATTACCTAGTACTCCAAGAGAACTAAGAGTCATAGAAGGACGCAGAAAACGCACTGTCCACATCGAATGGTCGTCGCCAGATGCAAAATCCACAATTTCTGAAGTGGGAAAACTACTTTTTCTTATAGAAGAACGCCACCATCCTGGCAAATATTTCAACTCAAACCTCCTGACAGACTGGAGCCCGTGTTCAAAATCTTTTAAGAGTAGCCGATTGTTAAAACATTTGATAAAACCTGGAAGGTGGTACCAGTTCAGAGTTGCTGCCGTAAATGAAAACGGTACCAGAGGGTTCTCGGAAAGCTCATTGCCCTTTAGGGTCTCAGCAAGTAAATTTAAAGTTCTTACAGATGTAGACTATTGTTGTGTTTTAAATACTTTACAAAAAGATGGGGTAATGCAATATTTATTTCTAGGTCCCAAACCGCCAAAAGCTCCACAAAACGTAACAGTGGGTCCCTTAATCAGCACAAATGGTAGTTTAAACGCTCATTTGAGATGGACCCCACCAGAATCTGATCTTCCAATACAGAGGTACAAGGTGTTCTGGAGTAGACGATTACATGGAGCCAAAGCTTTGGACTCTGTTCTTGTACATCAGCAAGTGTTACCCAGGGTAAGCAATATTACTTTTTTGTAAAGGATTAGATAAATTCAAATTACATGTAGTTATTTTACATGTAATAAAAAAGACACATATAAGTATTAATAAGTTATGTTTTTATTTATATATTTAAATTAATTGTGAACAGTTTAAGCAAACTATAAACTTTCTCCATATGGCGTTTGAACATCTACCACACATTCGCATGCCACGCCAACTGGTATAGTTGCAGAAGTCCAAAAATCTCTCAAACCTTTAGGTAAAGTTGCAGCAGTAAGCACTTCGTCATTGTCTTTTAGATCTTTTTTCCTTAAAACTTTAACATTGTATTTTTTCTCAACGCACTGGTAGTATTTTTCACACGAGTTTGGCTCGCAAATACCTGTTTGAAGATATCTAATAAAAATGAAATCTGATTAATTAATAATCGCACATTTTTCAATTTACCAAAATACCAAGTGTTAAAAAAATATATACAGGGTGATCTAAATTTTATATTTTTCAGCTTCTCATCAGTAAAAATGACAAGGAAGGGATGAAACACATACGTCAAATTTGTTAAGCTGTGTAAATGTTTATAACAAACAACATTATTTTATAAGTTTATGAAAACCAATTTCTGTTTTTAATAAAATTAATGTCAAAAATGAGCTGCGTTAAAATTGCAATTAATGCACAACTTGGAGTAAAAATAGTTTAAAATATTCATACAAAAAATGCTTTTTACATTCATAATATTTTTTTCCGTTTTCCATTCCAAGTGCTGGTTATTGCATAAACGAATGCTGTGATTTCCATAAATGAAGAATAAAGATTACCTTGGAAAATAATCTCGTCCTAAATCAATAGGTCTAAAATTCATGACACAGTTACAATGCTTTTGGTTATCCACTGTTTTATATATTGGAAAAGTTCCTTGATTTACCTAAAAAATACTTTGTCAATTAAATAAATACTACTTTAACAAAAAAAAATGCTACAATATCCAAATTCTACACAATTTCATAGAAAACTAGAAATAATTAAGGAAAATAAATTTAATTCTTACTAATAAAGAATGAAAAGTTCTCTTGAGAATCTCCGGTGTTACTGAGATTCTTTTATTAACAAATTTTTGTTCATCGAGTTTGTTTTCGGAATCATCGTAAACCTGTGTTTCTGGTCGTTCGTCCATCCATATATAACTGAATCCATTACTTAGTTGAAGAATTATTAAGAGCAGAATGTTCTGAGATTTATTAAATATCACAGTTAGAAAAATAAAATAAGTAAGTATATTAATGCAAAATCAGAAATATGGAAAATAAAATAATAATTTTAATGAAAGAAAAAGCTATTAAAAAATGTATTTGGACAATACTATACATTCAATAAATAATAGTGTGCATTTTATACTACAAAATAAGAAAAGGGAAAGTAAATACAATATTCATAGTCATGTTATTGTAATGAACATAATATTGTATATTAAAAGAAAGTTTAATCGGGGCGTATAAAATGGAGTCCTTACGATTAATTCTAGGAGTGATAAAAGTTAAAAATATTATTAAAACAATAGTTTGACTATTTTCTCTAGAGGAAATCGTAACCAAACGACAATTAAATTGATGTAGACAAAATATAGAAGAAACTAAAAAAGTATGCAAAGAATTAGAAAAAAATAATTATCAAAAAGAGAAAAGAAATTTATCACAAAACTCAAATGTAAGAAAGAGGATCTAAATTACTCTCTTACTTACCGTTGTTGAACGATGCACCATGACGGACTATTAAATGATTGGTCTCGTTAGATATTCCTTTATATAAGGAATATGCAACAATAGCTGACTGAAAATCGAAGCTATAAAGTTACACCCTCTTAGTCCTGAATAAAGGAGTAATGGATCTTTAGTAATAAGTAGTTATTTTAATGCACAATATAACATTAACATTGACATTGAATTAATCCAAATAGAGCATGAATCACGGCGTATTTAAAAAACCATCGTTAGATGAAAACAGATTATCTAACACAGTACGAAAAATTGTCATGAACCTACAAATATGTTTTATTATTGAACGTATATTAAGTCCTTAATTTACTATTGTCCCTTCCTAGTACTTTGGATATGAGCTACTGGTAAATGTTTCCAAATAGTAATAAAAAAACTTTTTACTTAATCCAACTCTGCATCGAGAGCCTTTGCAACATTTGAACAAACTTAATTATTTAAGAAATAAAAACACAAACTTACACGACACTAACAGGCTACCATAAAACTAAAATACGATCTGATGGACATTAACAACTCAGTTATATTTTATGAGTACCAGAATGACCACCACCAAGAGTGTCGCTAAATATTTGAAACGTGCTTTCTTCACCTTTTTCTTAATTATAGGACATTTCATTTAAGGGGTGGACCAAAATGATCTGATACCATAACTAATTGATCTTTTAAGATTTTGTAAAGCAATTTTAATAAGTAACGAATACATTTATTTTTGGCATTATTAATTTTTAGAAAAAATACTGAAACAGGTCAATTTTTGTTTTCAATTTAAAACTTTTAATGTAACCATTTCAACCTTAACGTGAACTACCCCTTAATTCTTTTAAATAGGAAGAGGTCTTGCTAATATTCCGAAATCAGGTAAACGTATAATTAGACGTATTTCTTTCTGTACATAAGGGAACTAGACAAATTTCATTAGAAAATGAAATCAGTCAGATCGGTTCTTCGAATATTGAAGGCTGAAAAGTTTCATCCATATAAAGTTCATTTGGTGCAGGAGCTTAACGAAGATGACCCAGACATACGTATGACATGTTCTCTAAGAAGCAGGATGAGAATCCACAATTTGATAAATATATCCTATTTTCTGATGAAGTTATTTTTTGTTTAAATGGAAGTGTCATTAAATAAAATTGTATGTATTGAGCTCCAGAAAACCTTTAATAGATTATGGAAATATACACTCTAGAACCACAAAAAGTGACGATATGGACAGGCATTATTAATAACTCAATATTCAGTTCTTACTATTTTGAAAGAAGAGCTGCAGCTCATAGCGATTTGTAGATATTACAAACATTCCTAATTCCACAATTACAACAAATATTTCCATTTGATTTCGAATGAGTGCAAATATGATTTCAACAGAATGGGCATGCTCTCATTATGCTACAATCGTCAGAGATTATTTAGACGAAATATTTCCTAACAGATGGATTGACCGAAGGGTCTGTATGGAATGGCCTGCGAGAGAGCCAGATCAGTAGGTGATCACGGCGGGTTTCAGAACAAAAACCGGTTTTCCAAGGGGTTAATCACCCTTCCAAGGCCAAGGCTAAGGCTAGGGTCAGGGTCATGATGTGCTAAATTCGAGTATATTCTAAATACAAGACCCTTCCAAGGCCAAGATAAAGGTAAAAAGGTTAAAATCCGACAGTGCGGTTTAGTTCACAATGCTTTGTATGTACGAGCAGAGATTAGATACTTTTAAAAAAAAAAAGTATTTAAACTAAAACAAGACATAATGAAATACGAGCAAATGCAAAATCTTATAAAGTGTTTTGAAAAATTGAAAATAAGTGAAGTAGAGGGGGATTCATTATAAATATAGTTGACCAAAACATCATAGAGTATTGTACTCGACAACTTCAAAATGGATCTACAAAAAGTTAACGAACAGCTAATGTTAGATGTAGAGCATAAAGAAATTATAAAATTAAACCAGCTACAACCCAATATTCCACACAAATTAAAATCAATAAAAATGGTTACCACAAAATTTGGAGAAGCAGTGTTGGTGGAACTTGCCCAGCACAGAATATATTTACCGGGGAGATCAACTGCATTTTTGAAACCACACCTAAGTGAATTGGGGAATGGTGATTATTCCATAATCTATGCTGGAGAGAAAAGTTTGTCAATGGGAAAATCAACATCTCTATTCAAATTTGAAAAATGTTCATTTATTGAAAAATAAAAATATTAATTAATATGTATTTTACTATAAAAACATCCGAACAAAATCTAGACAGTTAGTCTACAATGAGTTTTAGCGAGGTATTTCCAAATTCAGTTCCAGACAGTCCACCTGAGGTAGATCGCTGGGTTGGTACATGTTATATTTGTAAAGAGAAGCCAATACAAGTATTATTCCTTCCCTGTAGTCATAGGATTTGTTGTGTAGAATGACGAACAAGAGTAAAGTATTGTACTTTTTGTCATGTCAAACTAGTAGCAATTGTTCGAGATGAGCAAAGAAGGTGTACCAGCCAAGTGTTATCATGCGGACATAATGTGTGTAAAGGATATGTAAGATTTTGTTCGATATGTGGTTTAGAAAATAAATAAATTTTACTTAAACAGATTTTTTTACACCTCTAAATCTAGTTGTACAAATTTGGTGAAAATTATTTTATTCTAAATAGCTAAAGAAGGATGTACGTGAACAAATAACAAAAATTTTAGTATGTATTCTAACTAGCTAATCCAGATTTTACACGAAATACATTGTGTGTTTCCCAAGGGTATTCTACGTTGTAGAAGGTCAACCGATAAATATAAAGACATGTGAAATTGAAACGAGAACTCAAACCATGTCTTCGATTACTAAAGAACGTTGAGCAGTACAAAATTTTGAAAATTTAAAATTTGAAGATTTTGAAGATGGGGTTCCGATTATATTATATAGTGATAGTGAACGTCCGATTACACCAGATCGAGACATAGCAACACTGATGGAAGTATATAATAAACCTCCTAAGGATCCCAGACAAATACCACTACCCATTTGGAGACCAATAGAATTGAAGGTTATTTCATCTTATCCCCACCATCCATAAAATGTATATAACCAAGTCTAAAATTGATCAGTTCATCAAAATGTAGCGAGCCTACACAACCCAAGTTAAGGTAGTAGATTTAAAATCTGCAATTACCTATTTTGCAAAAATTTATGGAGAAGACAACTTTGAATGGGAACATGAAGCAATCTATGGTAGAAATAGATGGTACTCTGTAGAAGAATGTAGGGAAAAAGCTATACAACATGAAAAAGCCGCTTCAGCCTGTAATGACTATCTTGATGGTGAGCTTCATCTTTGCTGTTTACTCAATATTTTGGACAGTCTAAATTTAAATACACGACTAGAAATTTCCAAATACCTACCAATTTATTTGAGGGATGCTAACTATATAGAAGAAAATGATGATGATACAGACGAAGAAATGAAACCGTTGGATACTTTATCATATGAAGAAGCTGAAAAATTGGTAACACAGTCAAGTCCATTGTAAATATTTTAAAAATAAAACACATATTAATAAATAGTTTTTTTATTTCATTAAAAAATTGTTGTATAAAAAATATACGTTTGCTGAAGCACAAATACATTTGTCCTTTGTGTGGTAAAGACATGCAGGTTCCTTTAGTTGAAGTTTGGGTAACTCATCAAAAGCAAACACAGGAGTCTTGGAAAACGTTTTTAAATAATTTGTTTTTTCTAATCCATTAACATAAATAAAGTCTGCATCTTTGGTACCATCTTGGTAAATTTTGGAAAACTGATGGAGTGGTGTAAAGCCGGAATCCCATTCAATACAGTGATGGTTATGATATTAACCAAGATGCCTGCTTATACAAATCAGGAGATAGCATTCTCAAAGGAAATGGCGGTTTAAACACATAATGGCAAATTTGAGAACCATTATAAGCAGCAAACTCCTTTACAATAAATTTATTATTTTCAATTTTAAAACATTGTACATCTACCACTAGCTGCATATTGCTAATAATCAAAGAACTGAATTAACTAAACGTTACGGCCAGACATTTATATTAAATAAGGAGCATTTTACAGATTTTAAAACGTTAAAAAATAACTTAAAATAAAATTTCTAGCGTCATATGGAATTTTGTAACAAAAATATTTTAAATAATGAAACTATATTTTTGTAATATGAAAGTATCTCTGTTTTTATTTTAAATAATGTGTAATTTATATTTACTTGTTTGATACATATTTGAAAATTTTTTAAGCATTTTTTTACAAATATTTTACAGTTTTTAAAATTTCAAATTATTTGCTTTTAAAATCTCCTTCAGAAAATTACTAAATTTGACTATACTATAGATTTAAAAGGATACCTGTAATTTTGACCGTCTTTAACCTTGCATTCGAAAGATGCCTTCCGCTAAAATCTCGTTTTCGTTGTGTGTATGACATCCTTGTTGTCAAATTATACTTAAGATTAGTTCTTGAATTTTTATTGTGCTCTAAAATGTAGTAAAAATTTCTTAAAACCATCATTCGTATGTTTTATTTTAATTGTTAATTTCATACCTAAAAGTTCTTAATTAATTCTACTATTTTGTAGGAATAATTTTGTAATTTTTTATTAAAATAAATTGTATTTTGACATTAAAAAATAAATTAAAATAAAATTTCTAGCTAAAATTAGAGGTTAAAAAATATAATAAAATTTGCATCATATAGAATTTTGTAACGAAAATATTTAGAATTACTAATTCTATGAAACTGTGTTGTTTATTTTATAATACGAAAGTGTCTCTGTTCTTATTTTAAATGTGTTTATTTTTACCTGATACATATTTGAAAATTTCCTAAGCATTTTTTTACATGTATAATTTTGTCATTTCAAATTAATTATATTAAAATTCTCTTTCAGAAAAAATATTGTTAATTTCATACTTTAAAATTTAAAGGATATCTGAAAAACTTTTAACTTTGCATTCGAAACGTCTTGTCTGTAAATGTGAAGACATACCTTTCGCCAAGTTTTTTACCTGATTTCCTTTTAAGCATTTTTTAAATATTTTACAAATTTTGTAATTTCAAATTATATTAAAATTCTCTTTCAGAAAATTTCTAGATTTCTTGTTGTACTTGTACTATAAGATTTAAAAAGATATCTGGATATTGACCTGCTTTAACCTCACATTCGATCTTCTGTCGGTAAATGTGAAAAAATAATAAAATTTGATTAGGCCTTTGTTGATTTTGAAAAATACATGTTTAAGACTTTATACTCCCTCTTTGCAAACCACTCTTTGAAAAAAAATATCTTGGTATATTAACTGAAGATGCAGGCTTGTTATTATCAGTACAATGCCAGAAGCGAAAATACTGAGCAACTTTTAGGGGTGCTAAGAAAGCAAAAATTGAGCATCCTCCGGTAAGTTATTTTTGTTTTAATTTTCAGAATCCTATTTTCTATTATTTTTTAATTTTTTAATATTTTACTTATTACATTAATTTTTGTTTCAGACATTGGACTTGACAAGTGAAATTCCTGATGATGATGGCTTTGACTTAATGGTCAAAGATATCATCACCAATACCTGTGCGGCCTCAAGTTCTGCAGTTCCAAACTCGGAGCTGCAGGATAAATACGCGAAAATAGAGAATAGGATCCAAATTTTATTTGATAAAGAAAAAAATTTGTTGCAACGGAGGATGGAGGTTGAAAAGAGGAGGCTAGAGATCGAAAAAGATGCTATCGTTTGCGAAGCTAGTTTAAATGTTATCCAGATGGATATTAAAAAATTGAATAGCCATCTGGGTGACATATGTAATATTTAGTTTAGTTTATTTTTTGTTTTAATTTTAAGTTTTATATTTAATAAAATAAAAATTTAATATTATTTGTTTATTTTTATTTAAATGTCATCCTTACCAAGAAAAAAATTGTTGTGGAGAAGAATAGAGGTCGAAAAAGCTCTCATAGATATAGAAGCTAAATGTCATTCAGATGAGTATTAAAAAATTGGGGAGTCATTGGATGACATATTAATGTAGTATTTATTTTAGTTTATTTTTTAAGGTTTATATTTTATAGAATAAAAATTTATTTGCTTATTTTTATTTTAATGTCATTCAGGTGGGCATTAAAAAATTGGGAACTGTAGTATTAATTTTAGTTTAATTTTTAATTTTAAGGTTTATATTTTATAGAATAAAAATATTTGCTTATTTTTATATACTATCACGAAAATTCAACGGAATACCCTTTATTAAAACAAAAGTTTAAGGATCACTAGTTGTTTAAGACTACTTTTCAACTATCTGTTCAATTTTTGGAACAATAAGGTAGAAATTTGATATAGAAAGATGGACAAAAATTGGTATATGAAGTTTTATTTTTCAATTTAATTTTAAGGTTTATATTTTATAGAAAAATGAAAATCTATTTTTACGAAACGGAAATTCAATTCAATTTCGTAATACCTTTATTAAAACACTGTTTAAGGGTAGATTTTAATAAAAATTTACATAATTACATGATCGTACCTTATTAAAACTTAAATTAGTTATACAAAATAATAAGTAAATACATTTTCAAAGTAATTGGAAACTGGTTTACAATGTATGTCTTGTTTTTTTATCTAATCTCTGTTCCTACAAAGCATCGTGAACCGCGCTTTAACCTTTTTTTGATCTTGGCCTTAGCCTTGGTCTTGGAAGGGTGTTGTATTTGAAATATTAGTAAATTTAGCATTTGTTTCACATTTTTGTGGTGGTTAACCCCTTGGAAAACCGGTTTTTGTTCTGAAACCCGCCGTGATCCCCTACTCAGATCTTGCACCCCTCGAGTATTTTCTGTAAAGTTATTTGAAACAAAAATGTATGTAGAAAACTAACAGAATTTAAAAAATCGAATTACACAAGAAATTCGGGATATAAATGATGACTCTGAACATATTTTGTAATAACTCTTGTTTTTGAAATTGGTTAATAAAGTAATTTTCTCGTAATGCCAAGAAACATGAAATATACTATTCTGTTAAAAAGATAATTAAAATTCATTTTAACGGATTGAGATACGTCCTCTCCTATTTTATAAAAAATTGATGGATATTTATTCCTATGAGCAAGTTCACGTCAAGCAGGGTTAAAATGGTTTACATTAAAAACAAAAATTGTCCTGTTTTGGCATTTTTCTTAGAAATAAATAATGCTCTAAATACATTTACTACTTACTGATGTCGCTAACTGTAGAAACTTTTTAAGAAAAAGTTTTTAAAACTCAAACACGGTGACATCATATTTTTTCTTTCCGATTAAACATAAAATGGTGACTGTATAATTTTATTTCGGACAGAGCCATGTTAAGAATTCAGATGTTATGCTAACCAACATATGATTCGGCAATGTTGCAGCATCCCTATCTCGATATCCGAGACTCGAACTTCCGTTTAGAAAGGATTCGCATATTTAGGGAGAAGGAACAAAACGGAAAACGTTCCGATTCGTGTATCTATTTGTTTAATAGCTAAATCCTACGCACAGAATAAAATTAGACAGCTTGTATTATTATATGTAATTTTTATATATGCAAGGTGTTTCACTTGCAAAGAAACGATATCGTTTGTCTGAACCGTACATTTTTTTAAAGTTGTTTAATGCACTATTGGGTAGGTAAATGATGGCTGAAAACATTTTTCATAAAATATCATTATTTTCAGGATACAACAGAATTTCTACTTCGTGACCTACAACCTAAATCACAGTACTTTTTACAAGTTCAAGGTCTAATACACTACGGAAAAGAACAACTAAAAGGAGAAAAATCTGGATTAGTATTAAATACCACAGATTTCATTAACGGTGAGATAGGTATTATATTAATACATATATATGTACATGTAGATTTTTAAGTTCGTTTCGTGATTCAAATTTAGAGTGTTGGAGCAAAAGTTTCTATATTTTTCGGGTACTGTTATTGAGATTTTTCTTCTTTTTTCCAATTATTTATTCTACTTTAGTGATGTACGATTTTTTATGTATAAATACTATTTTTTTCTTTTAGAGAATGACAAAGCATTGTTTGTAGACAGATTCACGAATAACACCAGCATAATTAAGGGGTTACGGCTATTAAAGTTGGCTTGGACTGAAGGAAGTTTAAAAGCTAGAATAGTCTGGAATTCATCAGGAGACTATTCAAAGTATACAGTCACTTGGTGGTCAAATCCGTGTGATGGCCGAATAAATACATTCAAGCATTTTAAATTTGCTGCTGTAACAAAGGTACATTTTTTACTGTTTGTTTGTTTGTCCTTGTAAGATATAAAAATGTCATCACAGCAAACAATAATAAGTATTTTAACGGTACATCTAATAAGAATACCGTTATTTTTTAAAGAACTATTTGGTCTTAGTAGGGTTGGAAGATCTTTTAAAAAAAGTGTAGATAGGTCCAAGCATTTAAAAATTGAAGTTGTTGATTTAACACAAACGAGGTTGAGCTACCAATATTTGTTGTACGATAAATCATCATTGATGATTCCTATAGACCCGACAATTTTTCATTATGAAATACACTAACGAGCAAAAATATAAATGTCACTTTGATGATGTATTTATACTGTATTGTTGGCGAGTCAATGATCTTTTTTCTTTTCATTTGCGCTAGTAATAACTCATATTGATGAGTTTTATTTTTATTTAATTCTGATTTTTTCGTCGATTTTTTTTGCATTGTCCTTAGTCACGTGGTGTAGTACTTTTGTGACATTCATGTAACAATTCATATTGCCTTTAAATTCTGTCGATGAGATAAGAATTGTGGCGGCGTTAGTAAAAGATGGGCACGGACAGCGTGAAACTGTAAAAAATGTTGGTACCAGCGCTATTAATGTACTAGCTTGTTAACCTGAAGAGTTACCAGCCTAAGAGATAACCAAGGATAATTTCTGTGGTTTATTTTTGAAATCACCTCCAAGAAATGAAAAATGTAAATGGACGGTTAGTAGAAAACTTTATGCTGCATGATTATCTTGTAGAAGAATGGCTACAGGTCCACCATTGCAACGCCGGCATTGAACTTCAAGGTTTGTTTTTCTACTAAATCAAAAGCCATGGAATAACGTGATTGGATATGCTTTAGCGTATATCGACTTCCATTTAACGGTTGGTAAGTTATGGTTTGTACGGGAATCTCTTCAGACGCTGGCCAGGCTTGATTTTCATAGAAAGTAGTTCCCTCACAGCTCACGCTTAGATATTACGGAAGTTCTAAATGATTCTGTTATGCCTTTCATAATAATAGGGCAAACATGGCATTTTTATGCAAGATGATGGAAGACCTCACGCAATCAGATTTGTTAGAGAACATCTGGATTAAGTGCGAATTAGACGTTTACTTGGCCAACCCTCAGTCCGGATATAAATTTCATTGAACATGTCTAGGTTGAATCGAACGACGTGTTCGAAGATATATTCCAGCTCCAAGAAGTGTGCCCAGGAGCTGAGAGAGTTGTAGAATATGATCTGTAACTTATTTTAAAGTGTCGACTTAAAGTAGTCATTAAAGCAAAAAATAGCGATACACGATACTAGAGAAGCCTTTATTTCGTTCCATATTAATTTCAAGAGCAAAAACTCATACATAGTTTGATGATTTTTGAGAATAAATTTATTAATATACAGGGTGTCATTCAAATGATATAAAAAAATTGGGGGTGATAGTACTCCTAAAATTGATAAAAAAATTCCAATAACGGTCTTCGAGAAAATTGAAAACAGTAAAATTATTTATTTTTTAAGGTGTTACTTATAGGATAATCAGTATAAATTTATGAAAATTGTGGCGTGTTTAAATAAATCAATTGGTTACTTCAATTTATAATGCCTTATTAAATTATTTTAAATAATAGAAGGGTGAAAAATAAATGTGAAAAACATTTAATTATAATTATGGAAATACTTTACCATTTTTAATCAGATCAGCCTGTCTCTTTCATTTACAATAAATGTTTAATGTGACCACCATTCATTTCAACACAGACATCTGCTCTTCTTCTTCTGGATCTGCGTACCTTGTAGAAAATCCCTGATGTTCAAATTTGATTGGAGCAGTCAATTATGCGTTGTCATAGCTGCTCTTCAGTATTAATGGGCAATTAGTAAACCAAAGCTTTTAAGTGGCTCCAAAAGTACAAATCTAGTGGATTAAGATCTGGTGATCTTTCTGACCAAGCTTGTGGGCCGCCACGGCCATTTCATTACCAAAAAGTATTCACTGAACAAATGAATACTTTTTGCTAACCGGTTTCATTTTTTGAAGTAATAAAATTTATTTAATAAATTAATCAAATTTTGATTCTTTATTTTCATAAATTTAGACGGATTATCCTGTGAACTGTAAAAAATAAATAATTTAACTTTTATGTTTTTCAAATACGGGTTCAGCAAACAGTTGTTCTTCAATTTTCATTATAAACCCTTGCTCTAAACCACTTTGCTACAAGAGCACCTTTTTTATGGGAAAAAAATGTGTAGTTTTTAAAAAATGATCCGATATTGTAAAAAATAACCCCAAAAAAGTTATTCATAAATTAACCCACTACCCTAGCAAGAACTACCTGTTCCGATTCCGATTCGATATCACTAATTGAATTAGGGACAAATTCTAAGCATGCCTGGATTTTTTCCAAATTTTATCTTGTTTTTTAGGCATACAATTTCAAAAAATCTATTTCTGATATTACCCTTATAATGCGCTAACTACCTTAAAATGCATTGACACATATTTATAAGAACTTTTTTACCAGTTTTATTTATTTATTTTTTAATATTTTAGGCCACCTTTTTTTATTTGTTTGACCTTCAGTTCTCTTGCCGATACAAAGTGAGTGTAAAGAAAGTGAAAGTAGGTGGAAAAAAGTCGATGCAAGATACGTTTATAACGTTCACGACGCCGAAATGTAACGACTTCAAAAGAAATCACAAGAAAATAAAGTGTACATAAATCTTTGGTCAGACCGATACAGCTACAACATATTGTGATAATTTTTATATGTACCTATAAATATATTTTGTTCAGAGATATGTTTTTATCTTTTAATAAAAAAATTATCAAGAAGATAAATATTGGTGTTTTTCAAATAGACAAATATTGGTGTTTTTTAAATAAAAGGAGCGTTTCTCACATTATTTTAAACTGGACTAAAAACGGCCTTCAAGTAGTAGGCTCAAAACGCCATCTGTTTTTTACTTGCAATATCTGTACTTTCAACGGATTTCTAGTGAGACGGCCGTACTATAATTGAGATGGGAACAAATATCTAACAAGAACTGTTATTTATTACGTATTCATTATAACATTACAAAACAATGTCTTTGTGAATGTTTATGATGTATTATTAGATATTTTTATGTATTGAAGCATTATACATAATACAAACTGTTTCTACCAAAAGTGTTTGTTTTGTCTAACCTAAACGGTACACATTTAAAATTTAAATTAATATGAAGAGTAGCAAAATCGTTTAAAAATAGACGCCAAAGAAGCACATAACTATACCTTTAATAAGCTCCTTCAAAGCAAATATAGATTTATGATTTATATTGTATACATTGCTTTCATTTCAAAATTAGCCAGTCGAAATAACTTTTGATTTTACGTAAATTTAAGAAAAATAAAAAACACGTTAACTAATACAATTTAAATAGGAAAAGTACTAAATATGATACATCATTGAAAAGGTAATTTTATGGGTAATTCAGCAATATGATTGTTCTTTGCTTTGCTTTTGATTTAAGCGACTTCTTACAGGTAAGAAACTGTTACGTATGCCAAAGATTGACACTTCATTTGGAAGCGAATTTATTTTAATAAATTATTCTACAAAAGAGTTTATTCCTAGTATCAGAGGCGTACACCACTGTTGTAATAATTATACTGATATATTTTTTGATGTCCTATTGTTTATTAAGTAAATATTGTTCCATTTTCTTATTGCGGTAGAGTTAGTTAAATTGTTAATGTGCATCTCACATTAGTTTCGTTGATTTCACTAAGTGTGATCATCAAAATGAATAAATCAGCTTCATATTTAATTTTTTTTTAATTCTTGCTATTATGAAAATGCTAAAAACAATTCCGATTAATCTTCATATAAAGAAATTTGATCAGTTAGGTACTGTTTAACCAAATAGTACCTAAATAGTGAAAATTCCACCTAAAAGTTTTTTGCAAATGGTGAAATAAGCACACAAAGATATTAAGTACGTCATGTTGCTCAAATGATTTGAAATTACGTCTTAGAAGACGTAAACCTCATTACAGGATTTTTTAAAATATGGGAATCTATCAGAAACTGGTTAGATCCATCCAAAGCGAGATAAAACAATTGCAGTAAACATGAAGAAGAATATTTTAGTAAAAATTACTGTTATTCCTAAATTAAGTAGCAGACGCTTGCTTATCAGTTATCAACAATAAATGAAATAAGCCATAATTATTCATTTTCAGAATACTAACAGAAGAAAATTAAAACTTTAGCAAAAACACTCGCGATGCTTTAAGATACTTGCCTATTTACGAAAAATTGAAAAAATAAAAAAAATATCTCCAATATTTATTAAAATATTGTCTCAAGAACAATATTGTTCTAGAAAAAATGAAAAAATTAAGACGAATTAAACAAATATTACACACTATTGATTTTTCTTTAAACCGGAATGATTTTTTAAGAGCCCGAATTAATATTTTTCGTTTATTGTTCTTGTTTAACGAGCTATATATTCCCAAACTAATCAATGGAGCCAACTTTTTAAGAATCATTCAGATTTAAGGAATAAAAATTATTTTAATAAAATATCATTTTTTAGGTGGAAAGATTTTGGTTTGCTTTTTATTTTATTGAAAAGAATGAGAATGTGTGGTTTTAAAAAAACTTTCGTACGTTAAGATAAAAAAAATATTTGTTGCCTACATGTATAAATTCAGATGAATAATATTATGCAAAATGATGCCACACCATATTTTGTATTTGTCGTTCGAATTTAAATAATTAGTTTCTTAATAGATAGATATTGAAAGAATACAAATTTTCATGACCGACTCGGAGACCCAATTTTAACCATCTAAATTTTTATTTGTGTGGATATAAGAATTGAAATAAAATTAATGTGGAAAAACTCAAATTCTGCGATTTTTATTAGAAATGAACTATTTTTAAAGGTTAGTTCATATTCAATAATAAATACCACCAAAAAATTTGAAATATCAATATTAAAAATGCAAAAAAGTGAAATGGAGCTACTAATGGTGTGTGATTTTCTAAGAAACCAATATCTTGAAAACCATTGACTCGAAAAAATATCAACTTATCGTAACAGTGGGGAAAAACATTTTTAAATAAAACACGATACATCTACATTAGGAAGAACATTTTATCAAAGTGTTTCAGGTCAGTTTCAGTCATATTTTGGGTCAAGAATTCTCCAGTTATATACTAAAAAAGAATTTTAAGCTACGATTCATCAGTTGCACAATTGTGCTATAAAAATTATTTAGACCTAAGAGATTGCCCGTTACACGTGGAACACTCCGATTATAAGTTGTGTTTTTAAAGATTAAATAGAAAATTATAAATCTCTTTGTCAAGAGATAATTATAATTTGTATAACTTATGATGCTATTTATTTTAAAAATATGTTCTCACATTCATCAACCGCGACTTGTAATATTTATAAGAACTAGTGTGTAAGATGTGTTGCCTACAACACTAGATCGTCGAAAATTAATTGATAATTAGGGACAGAAATGAGGAACTGCTACCAAAATATTAGGGAATTGAGCTTGATTTATTTATTTAAAAAAGTGTTCAAATCTCCAAGAGATTTTAGTGAGAAAAATGAACAAGTGATACATAAAATCACTCAACTAACAAAACTATTACCCTCCATCTCTATACTTCGCTATATAAACGTTCTGTGTTAGAAATAATTTAGTGTTTCATGTCGAAGTTTTGATTTTACTTTGAAAGCTACATCACATCAATTTTTGAATAACTAGTTTAAAACTACAATTAATTTCTTAAATTTCGATTTTTATTGGTAAGTAATCTTTAGATTTACGTATCTGTCTTAATTGAACTGTCAAAAAATTGCAGGTTTACATCGAGACTCTGCCTCTATCACAATCTCCACTATACTATAAACATAGGTTCAGATTGTATTTAAAATATTAACACATCGCCCAGATTGTCTCTAAAATGAACAAAAGTTCAGAATCTCAATTAAAATGCTGCATACAATCTGAAAAACATACATTCCAAACTACATATGGATTGTGTTCATTATTGGAACACCAAAGTTTGGTAGACATCGCAATTTGTTGTGGTAGCAATATTTTACATGCCCATAAAGTTGTTTTAGCATCAAATAGTCCATTTTTCAGGGTAAGTTCGGTATTACATTTTATTTATTATTTTCTGTCATTGATATGAGTTTTATACTTTTTATATTTAATCAGCGATGTACTATCTTATTTGAGTTCATAAAACAGCTAACATATTAATAAATCAACAAGTTGATACAGTATATTATGGTTTACTGATATTAATATTTAAACCATTAATTAGTTAAGGTCCTTTTATTTCTTGTATATAATTTTTACAATTTTTCAATTGATTTACATTAGTTATTCCTTAACCCAAAATATGAGGTTGAGGCTGTGAATAGCCATACTTTTAAAATTATAATAGGTAATCTGATTTTGTATTCCAAAAGATAGTTTAAGTAAGAAAAAAGGGAATGGCAGTGTCCCCATTCATATGGAAAATGTCAGGTCAAAACTCATAAATAAAATGACGGGTATTGACGAGAAAAGAAGAATTTTAGGTCATTGGCAGGCATTGAACTGGTTGGTCATTCCTATGAAAATTCATGAGTATTGAGAAGTTTATTACGTCTGTATTTGAAAGAAGTTCATACGTTTTGGTATGAGATTTGGTAACAGCAATGGTGAAATTTAAGTGGTATTCGTAAGCTTTGATGTCCATTACATGAGTAGAATTAAGCAGATTTTATAAGCATGTATTAAACATTTGATGAGATGTCATGAGTAATCTACCGGTGTTTCCAAATTCGAACTGTGTAAAATCATGCTCCAGGTACCTATAACAAATTTCTCACCTTTGTGTGATACCATTTATTTTATTGTCATACATATGTATCATTTCAAATTTCATTGTCAGTTTTATCTGAAAAATAAAACATTTATGAGAATTTACAGTTCATTATTATTTGCAAAAGATATTCACGTTTAGGTTTACCTAAGACATCGTCATAATCTACATAGTCAATAGTTAAGCATTCCTTTTTCGTTCTTAGTTCATAAAATAAAAATATTAATGTAAATGCTTGAAACAAATCCTTTCCTCGCACTCTATATACAATGCTGTCCATACTTATAGAATACATTCATTTTTAACGTTATTGTGAACTTTTGGGTAAAAACATGAGAGTTGTATAAAAATATTACCCCCTTTAATGATTACAAACCTCCTGAAATTTTTAATGAGAAAAGGGGTCGAGTGATACCTCTTTTAAAAGGGATTTTAATTCTCTTTTCAGAAATATTTAGGTTTTTAAATTTGGTGCATTCATAACTGAGAAAATTAAGCCCTGAGGTTATATAAAATGTTCTACGAGAATTCCAAGATCGCATTGCTTATTGTCAAGAAGTAAATTGATGTCACTTTTAACGCTTATTATAATTGTAAAATAAATTAGACATTATCAAAATTTTACATTTTTAAAATCAATTTTCTCAATAATGAATGCATCAAATTTAAAAATTTGTATATTTCTGACCATAGAATTAAAATCCCTTTCAAAAGAGGTATCATACGACCCTTTTTCTCATTGAAAATGTTCGTGGGGTTTGTAATAATTCAGAGGGGGTATATATATATATTTATTTTTATACCATAACTTGTAAAATTAAGAATAAAAATCGACCTAATTCAGGTATTTCCCTAAAAGTTTATAATAACGTTAAAAATCAATTTATTCCATACATACAGACCCAGTGTATATTTAATTAATTATAAGAAATAAGTAATAAAAAATGAACAAATTTTACTTAATACATGATCATGGCTCCTTTTAGTAGACAAATATTCATGTTTTCTTCCATTATTCTTATTTTCTCTAATAAAAAATAAGGTATAACAAAGTAAACACTTATTAACCTAATGAACACGTTTTATCACAGAACCCAAAATGTAGGCAATAAAAATAAAAGGGTAAATAAATGGTCGGACACATTTCAGAAAAATATGCAATGTTCTTATTTTATCCTAATGGTGGAAAATAGTAATATCTGGTGAAATTTTTTTATTTAGCAGAAATAATATTGACTTCGAAATAAAAAATCTCCGTCCATTTGACCATATATTGTTAAAAAAAATATATTGTTTTTGTCACATTTTCTGATGTTTTGTGAATCCATTGTGGTACAAATGCGATCCTCAACAAATTTTACGCGTTTACATGACGGAAAAAGGTATAATTTATAAGTGACTATTTCAAGAAGGATATTACTGTCTATTATAACAGATAATAAATGATCAGAATATCTATGGACAACTTTATCTTTTTGATCGTTTGATTTGTCTCAGGATTTTTCCTCAAAATTGTTTGTGTACCTTAAAATGAATGTATTCCATTCTTTATGTATATTAAGCTACATATTTGTTGCCTTTTCAAATCAATTCACAAAATATAAAACTTAACAAACCTCTTAAATGATATATTATAAAAATTAAGACAAAAGAAAATATATTGAAGGATATACAATATCATAAATTCGTGCATACTATTTTGACAAGTTATTAGTTTTCTTATAAATACTAATTAAAACTCCAAAATCAATGTCTAGTCAAATCTTACCAATTTTTTCAAATCTCTTATAATCATATTTATGTCAACATGTTTTAATGTGACTTTGATCTGACAGTTTCACACACAGTGTCCGAAAATTGAGTTCTCCTATAAGACCCTTAAATTTATGGTATAATTTAAAGCAGGTTCCATATGGTCCCAAAATAAACTGTTCATGATTAGTTACAGGCTGCTCAAGTTAGTTGGCAAGTAGTTATTCATTTAAATAATTTTTGGTTGGTGTTAAAGAAAAAATTAAAATTTTAGGCAAGAGCTGATATTTACAATTAAGTAACTACTTGTTTGTGAGTGTTAATGCACACCAAGATCAACTTGATTATTTTGTATTTTTCTATTTCTCCCCTAATGACAAAACTTTAATTGGTTGTAACTATTTAAATCCTCTGTAAAATTTTAAATTTACGAATTATGGGACTTAATGTACACCAAGTGCCACCCAATGATATTGTGTTTTTTCATCTCTGTCATTTTTATAAACCTTTGATTGGTTATAACTTTTTAATGCCCTTGTACAATTACAAAATAACTACAATACTCAACTCTGCTTAAAAATTATTAAAATAACTATACCTCCTCTTGAAATGTTTTGTAGAATAGAGTGAAATACAAAATTTATTATATTTCTGATAAATGCACATGGTACATTAAGTACTAAGTAGTAACGGCATACATTTTTGAACCAAGGTGAATTGAGTTATATTGCGTTAAATTAATCCCAAAATTTCAGGTTTACATTAGGAAACTCAATTCTGGTATAAATAAATATTAACATATATTTTAGGAACAATTTGAGCAAAATCCTAATATTGAACAAATTGTGTTCGTCGGTACAGAATTTACTGTTATCCGTTCCCTCATAGAGTTTATGTATTGTGGTGAAACATATATAAATGAAGATGTAATCAAATATTTGGTAGCCTACGGTAGAATTTTGCAAATGAAATTGTTAGAGAGCCTGTCAAATGACCTTAATTTTTCTGGTAAGTCTTTTGTTTGTAGTAATTATTCTGATTTTTTCATGTAAAAATTTCAGTCAGAGTAAAGCGGTTGTATGCATTTTACTTTATACATATTCAGAGTTTTTCAGAGTGAAATGTACATATATTAACTATAGATGTGGGATATTCGATATACTTAAGAATTACCTATTATTTTTGATATATCATATCTTGTTATTGATTTACAGGATATGTCTCAATAAACGTATTCGTATTTTACTCTGAAACACGCCGAGATCTATAATAACGAATCAAGCTTATAATTTTTTTATAGATGCAGTGATACATGAATGTTTTGAACTTCATAAAAAGTGTTAAAATGAGCCAAAATAATCATTTTATTGATTACTCATATTAAAACGTTTCTAATTTGATATTTATTCCCAATGAAATCCTACTTTAAATGATTCTTCACTTTTCCAGATGATTTTGTTGTCGTACCGCAGCCCCAGTTCCTTACAAAGAAACCCAAATACCCGGCTTTTCCATTTAACACGTCCAGTCCACCTCCACCTTCTACCACTCCAACGAAACCGTTTAATTATAATTTAAACCTTTACAAGTTCTCAAAGAAACGTAAGGCACGAGACGAAGCTGAACATCAAGCATGCTTAAAAGAAGCTTTGGCTAGTAGAAGAGCCATTGCAAATCTTAAGAAAGAAATCGGCGTAGCTCCACAACCAAGTACATTCATAATTGAAGACACCTGCACAGAGACAACTGTTGAAAATTTTATTCCCAACAGCAACGGTGCAGGATTTGTTGAATTGGACATGAACGGTCAGATTGTCATGACAGATAGCAATCAGTTTACTTCTGACCTTGGAAAGTCCAACATCATTCAGTTAACGCTGTCTAATGGTGATCAGAATCTTACTGCGGACAAGATTAAGAAAATTTTGGGTAATCAAGCCAATTCCAATGTTGAAATTATGTTTAGGACTAACGATGGGAACTTCGTTTCCGTCACAGATGACGTGTTAAAAAATTTACAAAAAGATGGTGAGTATTTAAGAAATTTGATATATTAAAGTAACCACAATAGGCTAATCATTTTATTTACACCTTTATTTAGTTATTTAATTGATTAAATACAACGAAAACTATCGGCCGATAAATTTATTGTATAACATGTTGCATAATTTTCGGTGAAAAAGTAATCAGATATTCTATTTATGTTTACGATTCATCTTTTTTAATATTTGTTTCAAGTAAAGATCCTGCATTATTTTTTTCAGCTTTGACATAGTTCAAAACATTATTAATGACCTTCTAAATTAAGTCTGAGCTATATTTAAACATAAACTAAGTATAATACTCTGCTATTTTATATATGTTATTTTTTTTACAAACGAGGTTGTTTTGTGTCATATTAATGTTTTGCGAAAAGATAATGACATATGAATGTATAAAGATATAGAAAACTCGTATCAGCATATCGCAATTTTATAAATCAGAAAAGGATTAAACTTAATTAAACGAAGAGAATATTTAAGTCCCCACTAAGCCACTCATTACTTATGATTAGGAGTATTGTTCATTAATTGAAAATGAAACTATTATATACAATGTTTTAATACGTTCTGAAACACAAATTCTTTGCCATTAGGTCATATAATGTCTTCTTCTTTAATTTACTAAGCAATGTGATTACTTTTTATGTCATAATGGTTAAAAATAAAATAATTGTTGCCCATAAAAAATAAAATCTTTTTGAAACGAAATTAAAACAATCTAGAAATAAAATGAAGAATAAATAGACAAATTTTAAAATATATTACATTGAAGAGAATAAGGATAGAAATATAGAGTGGCGTTTTCACTGTATTCAACTTACGCTTATCGGTAACTTGACCCAGTACATATGTAGGTACACCTCTTTTATACAGGTTTAGAAACTTTTTAAAAAGAGAAAGGCGAAATTTTAAGGAGTAAAAGAATACTGTATATGTATATGTTATATATAGGGTGTACCAATCTTACGACAAACTGCAAGAACTCTCTTGTTATTATTAATATCAAAATTTTGTAAACGGAAATGATTGAGAGATGAGGGTGTTCCATATTTCCGATACGAATCAAAGTTATGTTTTTTTAAATGAAATAACCCGTATGTTTTTACATTTTTATAAATCTCTTGCCGAGTTGATTTCAACGATTTATCACACTTGATGCCTATTATGTTTAATAAAGGATCTACAGCCACCTGAAAATCAACTTTTTTTTAATTCAATGTTTGTAGCAGCCAAATCGTTGAAAATAAAAAAATACGGCTTACATGTCCCTATTCTAATGCTATGGCATTAAAAAATATTTGATACAGAGTGGTGAAAAATTTGAAATCCCATCTGATTTTTAAAAATAAACACCAACAAAGATATCTCAAACACTACACTACACTGTCAAGTATCTCAAGGGAATTAAAAAGTATGCGTTAAGAAGACTTGTAACGCTTGTAATGCTATCTCTTTTTGTTGCACTGCGTGTATAAATGATCATCAAAACAACATACTTCAATTATTAAAGGACACATTTTAAAAATTTGGTATGCACTTCTTAAAGTTGATGGAAAGAGATGTCTCATAAATGGGTTGACTGTGAAAATATCATTTATGAATGACGCACGTTCAATAATTTATTGGGGGAACTGTACCTTAATAACTCATTAATTAGAATGGGGAGTGTGGCTCATTAGTTCAGAATTAAATTATTTACTTTTAATTTGTTCTGAAACAAAAATTTGTTTAAAAATAGGTCAGACAGTTTCATATTATTTAATTTATTAAGCATTGTAATTACTTTTTGAGCCATAATCTTTTTGAGATAAAATAATATATTCTAGAAAATAATAAAATAAAGAAATTAAATTACAAATTCTTAAATCTAGTGACATTTCCTAGAATGTTTTAATTTCAAAATAATTTTATTTTTTAGGTGTAAAAATTATTATTTTATTTTCAGCCATTATGCTTAAATTAAGCTTAATAATATATAGAACAAGAAATTCTGTGAATAAAATGGCCAAAGAATTTCTTATTTCAGAAGGAATTAGAACGTTGTAATAATAATTTTATTCTTAATAAATAAGTATTACTTTTCAACACAATTAATGAGGCAAATTACTAACAATTACAGGCTGAACACAGCGAAAATACGAATCTTTGAAGAAAATTCGTGGGGAATTGGGTCTAAATCTTCAAAACTAATCAAATCGTCTTTTTGTATAACCAGTTCATGTTAGGCACAATACGGGATAAATGACTTACGCGTATTTTTTTATTAAAAACAGTTTAAATTTTAGGTTTACAATATCAAGTAATAGATGAAGAAGGAAGAATGGGCGAGTTACAGGAACTTCATCTTCTAAACAAAGAAAATATAGAAAAAATGGACAAAACGAATTCTGAAACACCTGCGGAATCTTTTACACCTAAAATGAATGAAATGTCTACTGAAGGTGATATGCACAATACAATTATTTTACCTTTGATGGAGAATGAAACTGAAATGGCTTCAGCAGACATAAAACCGGTTCAAGATTTTGAGGTGGCCCATTTCTTTCAGAATCCCAAAATTGAAAAAGATTTGACAATTTCTGAAAATATCTTACTGGAAAATTCGAAATTTTCTCCAGATATGTTCTTTGCTGAATCCGGCGAAATTGGAGATCAAATGGATAAGAAGAAAAATATCCGTAAGAGTATATTACCCATGCTGTAATTTTTTAGTAAATTATTTGCTAAACTGTTTTATCTTAGTTATAAAACCTTAGAAGCAAATTTGTTTTTAATCTGAAAATATTTTATATACAATGCGAACGTTGTCATGAAAAATTGAAGTGTTCATTTCTTATTTATTCTTTTAGTAATTTTTGTACGTTTTCTTATATATTTTTACAAAAATTGAATTAATTATTATTATTAAAACCGATAATATAGTTGCATATGTAGAGGTTTTGATAATTATATCAATAAATAGATTAATACCTTTTTTGTTTGTAATCTTTCATATATATATATAGGTATTCACATCTAAAGGTCCTGGTACTTCTACTGTACACAGTATATCCATAAATGAATATACATTTTTTGACATGTACCAAGACTAAACAACCAACGTGAATAATATATTTTGACACATGTTAAGGAAATTCAATAAACATCAACAACAAAGAATACTTTATGTATGTTGGATACACATTCAGGATGAGTCATAAAATAGATGTAATTCTTTGACACAAAATTGTTAAACTGAACACCTCATCAAGTCAACTGTTTCTATTTAAAAAGATAAGATACAGTTAAGACATTAAAATAAAACAAATATTTTCTGTACAAAATTTATTTGGAGTTTAGAAATAATGTTGAAGTTAATTTTTAGGTACATTAGATTTTTTAAGTATGTATTTATTCGGTGGGAATATACAATTTCAACTTTATACAAAAGATTGTTTTACATATTTTGATTGTGCAGCTAAAATTATGTATTTTTTTGAAACATTTAATATCCAAAGGAGGTACTACGCATTGATAAAGTTGTTTTAATTTTAACTTACTTATATGTTGAAAAGAGCAAGATGATATTTTTCTTAAATTCAGAAGAAGGTAGGTGAATGCCTTTCCTAATTTTTAAAATATTTTTTTTTTAGAAATTGTTAGTTTTTTAATTAAATTATTTTCTATGTTTAGTAATATACAGGTTCTTTCTTCGTTAAAAAATATAAGGGTTCTTTTCTGAAAAAAATTCCTCGGCCTAACCCCTAAAAAGTTATCACCCACAAAAGGATGAAACTAAAATTGAGTATTTATTTTTTTCTCAAAATTAAGTTAATGTAAAAACTTCAAAATTATAAATAGGTATTTAAAGGTTTTTTAGTATTACCATTATATTATAAGGGGATGAAATTAATAACCCTTATATTATTTTCTAACAAAAAAACAAAATTGATACAGTAGTATTGTTTTTAACGTTTATTAAGTATAGGTAAAGAAAAACCAGAAAATAAGAAGATAGTTATTAGAGGAAAAATAAGAAAGGAGTTGGAAGGAAGACTGAGCTCCAGCCAGGAGGAGGAGGATGACAACATGATGATGATGGGTGAAGACGAAGCAGAAATACATCCAACAAAACCCTCGTACAGGTACACTACATATATATGGCTGTATTAAAAATGAGATATTTTCCTAATAAATGAAAAAACGCTTTAATAATACAGATACCAAAAATGGGTAAAGATCTGAAACATCCTCAAAATTATCGTCCCATTTCACTTCAAAAGGATTAGAAAAAGTTATTTTAAAAAGATTAAATTATTATTTAGTAAAAACAAAATTATGAATAAAGAACAACTTGGATTTAGAAAAAAGTTAAACACAGAATTACAATTAGCTCATGTAATAAATAGATGTATGATTAATTTAAATAAACGGCGCTGGCAGTGTTAGATCTAGAGAAGGCTTAACAATATGGAGGAAGGCGTTAATAGTTAAGATGAACAAAGAGAAAATACCTAGATATTTAATCAAAATTATTAACAGTTATTTAACAAATAGAACTTAGCAAATTACTTATGAGAATGTGACTACGAAGAAATTTGAAATCGAGGAAGGGCTTTTCCAAGGAAGTATATTATCACCTATATTGTTTTATATTTATACGAATGACATCGCCAAAAGAAACGATACGGAGATTGCGTTATTTGCTCATGATTGTGCGGTAATAGATACGTCTGTGAGGAAGGATAGTGCACGTTTAAAAGTTGAGACATTTGGAAGAAATTATAAAATACTATCAAAAATGGAAAGTCAAAGCCAATCCAGAAAAAACTCAATTCATTATAGTTTCGAAAGATAAAAAATCAAAACAGAAATTAATTCAAGCTCAGTTATAGAAGAACAGAATAATATTAAATAATTAGTCGTTATTATCGATAGAAAATTAAAATTCAAAGACCAAATTAAAGAAGTTATCAGAAAAGCTAGAAATGCAAAGTCATTTATCCAATCATACATCTATAAAACGTGTCCATTAGATAAAAATCTTAAAATTCAATTGTACAAAACATATGTTGAACCAATTAACTAATATACTATTCCTGTATGGGCATCAGCTGCTAAATCAAATTTGAAGAAGATACAATCGATAGAAAATTCATGCTACAGAATAATTGCGGGGAAAAACAGAAGGGAAATTAGTAACAATTAGTTAATGCATAATTTTAAGATCGACGCTAAAAAAGCAAGTTATAAATTCTAGAGAGAGCTAGTGAAAAATTCTACGTTGACCAGTGACATAGGTAATTATCTAAGTTTGGATGAATTTAATTTCGTGTATAAAAATCTGATAATGATAGACAAACTGATCAGAGAGACTTTGAGTGTATTTTTCTAATTTTTATTATATTTTTGTTTTAAAAAGAAGAAATCCTGACTAATAGCTGAAAAGTAGCAGACAAAAAATAAAATAGTTTGGTGTTTTACGAAGCAAACAATTAATGAATGTGTTTAAGAACTCATGTTCAGAAAATTGAAGTGTAAAAGGGCAAAACCCTTATTATTATAACAATTAAAAATGCGAAAAAATAGAGACGTTAAGAACATAACATATTAATTTATAATAAATGTTAAAAGGGGCTATCTCCATGTGTATCACAAGAATTTAACACTTTGTTTTATTGATCATCGAATATGTTCAATTTATTGATCATCGAATATGTTCAACAATTTTAATTTCATTCTCTCGATAGTGATCCCTTTAGGGTTTGGGTTGAGACATTTTTTTTGTAGCATAATCCACCCATAATTTTTAATGAGGAATCTTTTAAATTTTTCTGCGTGAATTTAATATCTCTATATGTTAAACATTTCCGTATTTTGGTATGAGTTTTGTGAAAAAATAAGCCACTATATAAATATTAAGATAATATCAAATTAAATGCTAACAATGCATCCTTTACATTATCTTAGAAATAATTTTTTGTTCATTCTTGTTTTTATCTTTGTACATGAAACAACTTAATATTTTGTATTTTTTTAAAATAAGTTTCGACATAAAGATATTTATTTTATGTCAATGTATAATCTTAGCTGCATAATTTTGCATTTCATAATATTACATTTTTATTCTAGATCATACATATATCTGTAGAAATCGGGTACACAAAATAGTATTTTATTTTTTCTTGCCAAATATGTGAATCTGATATAACAAATATTTACAAATTTAAATTGCAGAAAGTTAGAAAATATTACTAGGACAAACAATCTTATTTACAATAATTTTGTAAATTTTCTTATTGCGGAATTCTATAGTCGAAAACATTCACAATTCACTTATATATTCATGTACTCAGTTGTAAGTGCCTGTGTTCATAAAAATAAGATTATTCACTACAACAACAATTTTCTATTAACATTCTGCAATTATCATAAACTTATAAATTATGTTTGTATTTCAGTTTTTTAGTCATTTTTAGTGACATCCCCATATTATTTTTAATAACTTCGTGATGTATTTGGCACAATACTTTTTTAATTTTCAACATACTTGATATATATTTTTTAATACTCATCACAAACATGCAAGTAAAAAAAACTTTTTGAAAAAATCTTTATATACGAAAAAAATTTTTTTTCCAATTTTTATATCTGTAGTACCTACGACAGAATATCGAAATTAAAGGAGTAATTAGTAAAATAAATAATTCATAGCCTAATAGACCTATTTCTGAAGTACGTCTTTACCAAGAATTATATTCTTTTTTCTTGCCTTACAATTAATTTTAAAATTTCAATTTTTAACATTTAGTTTCCAATTATTTCAGTATTTTCCACATGGCTATTTTTCAAAATTTCCAGACCTCTCTCTATTAATTATTTTAATATTTTGATCTTCAAAAAGGTCTATTAGAGAAATAAGCAATCCCACATCCATAGAAAATAGACTTAATAAAAAAATAAAGACAGCAACTCGGAGAGTGCGGAATGATTTTCCACAGCCTTCAAAGGGGATAATCTTAAAATTAAAACTATAGTAGTTCGTCAGTCATCTGAAAACAAAAATTCACTTTCAGATAATAGTACTTCAAGATCGGATTGGACGGTATGGATATTGGAATCAATGTTCGTATTATCGTTAACCTCGGCAGTGTCCACTACGTCCGCACTCGGTTCCTTAATTGACGGCACAGCGACTTTATCTACTTCCTTAACAGTACGCACTAGAACCCCTGTTCTCGGAACCTTTTCCGGTTTTTTCGCCGCATCCGGTACGCGTTCTATTATAACACTAGTCTTTTCCGGTTTTCGCAATTTAACACTAAATTTAAACGGAGGTTTGTACACCACTTGTAAGCGAACTTTTTCTTTTTCATTCGGAATATTTCCAATACTGTGCGACTTGCTCTTATCTGTTCTAGGCCTGATAGTAGGACGCTTATGTGGACTCCTTCGCGTCTTATCGGTCAGTCCGACTGGCGTAGATTTTGATTTTGGCAACGCATATTGTGACTTGAGCAACCAGTTTTGGACCTTCCCAACCGGATCTGACTCTGGCGTCAAAGGAGTAATTATCACTTCAGATCCTATGAGACCTTTTTTACCATCCAAGTCTGCTTGTATGCTGCTATAGTCTATGATCTCGTTCTTCTTCTTTTTCTTCTTGGCAGGTTTGGCTTGTGAAGGTTTTTTCACTTTGTTGCTTGGCACTTCGAAGACTTTCATATCTACCGGTTTAGTTTTCGGTTCTTCCGCTCCAACAGCTGCAGATACCCGTTTCTTCTTCTTGGGGGAGACTTGCTTTGACTTGTTCGGACTATTCAGGTTGTTATTGATCGACTCTACTTTACTCTTTCGTTTTCGCTTAGTTTTGACATCTCTTACTTTGCGTTTCAGAGGAAGCTTAGATCGTACACCTGGATGGACTGTCACACCTTCGCCGTCCGGCGGCAGTCGAACTGCTTCAGTGGGCGATTTATGAATTATCGTGACAGATTTTAACTTTAGGTTTGGCTTCTTACCCAGATATTTAGTGCTTAATACCTGTAGACAAAAATAATTATAAAAAAGAGAACTAGTCAGATAAAATAGCAATAACACAAGCTTATTTGTGTAGACTTTTGAACTTATAAATAGAATCGGTCAAAGGGTCCCAAATCTAATCTATTTAATTTAAGAGCTTTAATTCTCTACGTAAAAATTTATAAAATGATTTATGCTAAAATTAATTTTATTATAGAGAACTAAACTTTATTTGTCAATTTGAAAAAAATAAAAAAAGTAAATTATCATTAGGACCATGTTTTTATATAAAAAGTTGGAAATGTTATAGTTTAGTTTTCTCAAAATTTGGTTCAACTTTTTAAAAGCCTTTCAGCATTAAATGAAATTAATAGAGTGAGTAAAAAATATTATATTACTAGCAAACTACTGGACTTGTTGCCTTTCTTAGAGATTGTAAATATTTAATACATTTACTAGCATTCTTATGTTCACAGCTTTGACTTACGTTTATGGAAATCGTAAAGAATAAATAGTATTTTGATCTAATAAAAAAACATCTTTGTTAGGATTAAAAAATAATAAGAATATTCAAAACTTTGTCCATTTTTAATTTTTTATATATCTACAAAAAGCACTATCTTACCAATAAGGTAATTACTGCGACAATAATGGCTGCAACAGCGAACCAGTAGTCGATAATCCATTTTTTAAAACTGGCTATACTTTCATCAGAAAGCAGTAATTTTCTTAGTGTAGCCAAAGGTCCTGACGGATCGACTTCACGGCACATTTGAAAAACATCACAGTATCCTAAATAAGAATAATATTTAACAACGAAATAGTTGTTAATAAGAAATTAAACTGCTTTTTATTTAACGTTGAATTAATTTAAAGTACAAATATTTTCAAATTCATTTTTATTTCAAACTACAGTTTTTGCCTTACCTATATAGTTGTTGCATGGTGTTCCAGGCTTAGAATACATATCAGGTATATCGTAGGGCATATCGTTCCATTCAAATGAAGAAAGACATGGTTGATTATCACCAGGAAGTTTGCAACATAATTCACAGGCTTTGGTTTTAGGATCACTCTTACTTGGAATACACTGACAGGATTCCAGTCCATATGCCAAACATATTGAACCAGTACACTCCTAAAAATTTTAGAAATTTGAAGGATTGCTATACAAAATACTAATCATTTATTACAAAATTATCCTACCTAAGTAAGCGATTGAGAATTTAGCATTAGAAACCAAAACGTTTCCGACAAATTTGATAGAAAATCTGGAGTACTACAGGGTCAATGGATTTTTACTAAACACACTACATTCAGCACTTTTATTTACGTAGAAATTTTCAGAAGTTTAAATTAGATATACTTAAAATAATCAGACAAAAATGTAAAATGTAGCCATATCGTTGTGTGAAAACGTTTTTAAATAAACAAACAAAAATGATGATCTTATTATACAATCCCGACTGTGCCTAGATTCTAATTTACTACTGTTCTGAAATAATATGCAATATGGAACTCTAATGTCGCTTTAATGTTATATTACCCTGAATTTCGTATGTTAATATTCTACTGTCGACATCGCATAATAATACAGGTAGTATAAAGTTGTAAATCTATATCTCGTGAAGACCTTTTACAGCATCCCAGGGATAAAGCTATGTTTACCGGGACATTTAACCTACATCTTTTCAAAGGGAAACTTTAAAGACACTTTACGTATTAACAACAAGTTTACGATAACTTACCCCCATGAAACAGACAAACTCCTTGTTGCAGATGGTTTTGTTTGGTTTATTGATTGAAGGAGGGCATTGTGGGTCTCTACCGTTGCAAAAGCTCTCATCCCTACATCCATTGTCATCTCTACATTTGTCTCCGAACTTGACTTGACAATTCGACGTGCAGCATGGTCCCTGAGCACACATAAAATAAATGGATGTTAGAATAAGTAGATTAAGGAGTATGTTGGTGCGGTATTGTGTTGGTTTCTAAGGTGATAATTGTGCCGACATTTTGTTAATCCAGTTAAGTAAATAGGAGGGGTGACAATTTTTCATTATAACAATAAATTTTCCAACACTTGCAATATAAAACCTCTTTTGGTTCAAATTTGTAGTTCTCTTTCTTGCAATATTTTGTATATTTTTAAAATCAAAAAAGATGAGTGAATTTTCTTGTGAATCATTTATGTGGATTTACTGACGTAATTTTTTGGTACCGATGTTTATTCTAAACCAGTTTCACTTTATCAATTAATAACTAGCTGTCATGCACAATAAATTATGAAATGATGATGCAACTTGTTCTAATCAAATGAAACTTATTATACATATCATGTTTTCTAATACCCTCCTCTCCTATTCTAATCTATTTTAGAGAAATCAGCAAAAAACACGCAGGCTGGTCAATTTTTAATATGAACATAACGTACAATAGCAATCTTCTTTACCTGAGACGGACTGCATGCACTTCTTGGAGTCAGTCGACAAGGAGGCTCATCAATACTGGCATATCGCCTCATGGGGAAACAACAGTGATCTCTGCAGTCTTCTTCCCATCCGCAATCGCATTCTTCTCCTTCTTCCACGACACCGTTGCCGCAGATAGCTTCTTTTGGTTCTGTATATATACATATGAAAACGTTAAAATTTTCAATCAATACTTACATGATTAATAGATATCTGCATAAAATAATCAAAAACTTTTTTTAGCAGAAGATTACTGTGGCTATTATCTAATTACGAAATGTGCTTTAAATATTTATACGATTAATTATTTTATGTATAAATTACTTAGGCTAATTTATATTTTGGTAGGTAATTAGCGCAACTTTGTACTAAAATTAAAACAAAAATATATTGAAAACTACTGATACATTTTGTTCTAATGTTTGTAAGGACTCTATTTATTTGATTAAATATTTTTTCAAAAACAACAAAATTTTAATTAAATAATTTATATGTTTTCATTCAGTTTAAATTACCCGTAAAGCATCCTTTGGGAGACCTTGCCTTGAAATTTAACACGGGATTGATGCTCTTCAGACTGCACGGAGAGAAGCGATTATTGTTCTTTTTATCTCCCGATGTGGCTCTGGCGAACATTATGAAGTTACCATCTTCACCACCAGGGGAACATTGCTCCGGATCGTGCTGTAAGGATAAATGAAAATTTACACTTTGACGATCCCCTTGCCAGAGCCATATTACAACAAAACTAGATTGATAACATGTAATACAAATTTTAAAACTAATAAATTAGCTGACAGTAATAAGAGCAATTGATATAGAAGCGCATAATAGGAAGATTGATAACAGTAAATAATAAAATGATGACTCTCTGTTCTCAAATTATTTATTGCTCTGTTTCCGAAGTTTTATGGATCCGCCACTGGATACCAATAGAATTAATGTTTTCCAATTTTATTGATGTCGTTCTTTCACTTTGAAACTAGAATACAAGAAGCGTATAATTTCGTTTTGTTTCCATCAGAATTTAAACAAAGTAGTAAATGGATACATAATGAGCTATTATTTTTCCATCGTTTTTATCCAGTATTCTTGTTTGAAATTTAAATCGCTTGGAAATAGAAAATGTAAACGTTAATAAGAAATCCATAGAGTTGAGGAAATAGAAGAAATGAATGCGCAACAAGTATGTTTTATAATTTTTCTTTTATTGTTTCCAAAATAACAGTGATTGGAATTGTATTGAAAAATATTTTATTTTTTCGATACCTTTTCATTTTCATGGATAAATGAAGTCAAAAGTAACAGTAGCAAAAGGTTTATTGCTACATTTTTAACTGTCTAACTATAATAATAATAATAATAATAATAAAGTTTTGAGGTGAAAAAAAAATAGTACTATAATGAACGTTAATGTTATTTGGAAAATGAGCGTCTTTATAATTTCACAATATAGCAACATTTTGTTACTAATGAAAGGCAACTAGATACAACAAATTATATTAATAAATATTTTAAGAATTGGGAGGCCCTAAAGTAATGTTCCAAATGTAGGCCTTATTTGCCGATTTTATTTAAGTACGTGCTTGGGTTGGCGTCTTGAGACACACTGTACAATGTAAAGATAACATTTGATTAATGCATAGTACATTACGATAGTAAACTTACTGGAGATCCAAAATTATGTCCAATTTCGTGAGCCAGTGTTACATGAGACACTGCGGGCGGTACATGCTTCCCATAATTTAATAAAGTAACTATACCGGTGTTTAAAGACTTCATGCTCCCTCTGTAGTGCTGTAACAATAAATCAAAACCTAATAGAAGCTTCATAAAAATAGTTTTTTGATTAGTGAACCCTATTTTGGTAATTACTGATAGAAATTAAATTTTGCCACAAAATTTTATCAAAATGGCTCTTTGCCTTGTGCAATATACATATATCCAAATAGAGTTAAAAATTAAAATTCATTTTCGTCGAGTGAAGGTAATATTCATTACAGTCTGATACCCGAGGAAAGTTCAAAATGAAAATATTTTAATTATACATAATAAAAAATATATTGTTTACCGATCATATTTTTTGAAGCGAGAGAACAGTTTACCAACCGACGTACAATTGTATAAACCAAGTTTAATACAGTAATTTAAGCATGTAACAGGACTTCATAACTTTAATTCACTACAAAACAAAATAAACATATTCATTTACGTCTGAATTTCATTTCTAATGTAGTACACTCCCGGTGAGCTGGTCCAATTGAAGTTGGTAACGAACGTACAACCTACCAAATAGGTGTAATGAACATAACATCCGAGTACAATTGTAGTCCATTAAACGGATCATTAATTAGTTTACAGGTGTTTGCTTTCGCCTTATTGTTTGTTGGATCAAACCCATAAAGTCAGGTAGGTATAGTGGCGAAAATTCCCGATCACGACTCTGGCATCTACACGTTATAATTTTCAATTAAATTAATCGGCAAATTCTAAGGAACATTTTTTAAATCTACTAAACAAGTATTAAACAAGGTATTTGAAAGAGAAAATAAGTAAGATTTTATTTGGTTTGCGAACTTCAATTGAAATTAGAATTATTTTTAAGGGATTAATAATTACTAATGATATAAAATTACATTGAATAATATAGTTGTGCCCGGTGCGTGACACTTGCGCGATGATTAAAAAATAATTGATTACCTGGCATGAACTAGAAAATCGTAGTATTTGATTGATTTAATTATATTTTTGAAATAATTTTCATCAATTTCGAATAAAGGATTTTTCAGAACCGATCACGTGTTTAATACAGGGTGAGGCATTAGTGTGACAAAGCTTGATTAGTCCGCTATTATTGAAGTTACGAAAAAAAAGTTTTTACAAAATAGTGTAGGCAGTCTTGAGATTCACATTTTAAAATTATTCCCAAATATACAGGGTCTTCAGGAACGTTGTGCCAGACCAAAGCTATGTTTTTTTAAATGGAATACCCGTATGTTTTTACATTTTTATAAACCTCTGGCCGAGCTAATTTCAACGATGTATCATATTTGATGTCTATTATGTTTAATAAAGGATCTACAGCCACCTAAAAATCACATGTAAGCAGTTTTTATCGATTTTCACCGTTTTGTCTACATACATCTAAATACAAAAAAATCTGATTTTCAGGTGGCTGTAGATCCATTAATAAACATAATAGATATAAAGTGTGATATATCGTTGAAATTAGTTCGGCAAGAGGTTTATAAAAATGTAAAAATATACGGGGTGTTCTTGGCGTTCTTGAACACACTGTATATTTGGGATTAATTTTAAAATGTGAATCTCAAGACTGCCTACACTTTTTGTAAACACTTTTTTGATCACTCCTTTAATAACGGATGTATCGTACTCCGACGCGCTAATACCGCACCCTGTAGATATGTATACAGTTGTTGTTTGGATTTGTTATTTAATTACTAACGTGATTGTTTAATGCTTCAAATTAATGTATCAAAAGCAAACGACTAGAGTTCCCATCATATTGTGAGAGTTATTTATTAATCTAACCTCGTTACAGATCATATCCCAGTTCATTAAAATTAAGCCCGAAGACGACAGTGTTCTGTAGGTACTTCAGCTGGGATAATTGGTTAATTATCTGGGCTATAGTTCGAAATCTGGCAAATACGAAATCGATGAGTTTCGTGGGGCACCACTAATTATCCGATTCCAAGATATATTTGCCTGACTTGCGAGAATTCACGCACGTGAAAATTTCAGACTTACGTTATCACACTCTATAAATCACTTCTATCGACTATTTGTTCTTCAGACTACCTTAAATCTGATTATAGAAGCAGCTTTTAGTCAAGAGAATTTATACGTTAAACTCTACTGGTTCAAGAATAATGAATGATCCGTTTCTTTCATGATCTGTTTATATTTGTGCGGTCTTAAATTAAAATATTATCCAAAAAATTAAACTTACTCCATTTTTTTCGCAAACACCTCCTGCGTTTTTTAAATCTCCTGTCCAAGCTAGACCCAAAGTTCCCATTTCAAAATCTCGATAAGTAAACATATAAGCTAGGCAAAAAGCATCATAGTCTTCCTCTGCAACAAAAATAATAATATAATTAATCACAAATTCAACAGAACCATTTTGAGAAAATATAGTAAACGTTATTTTTCTCTTATAAAAAGAAATAATTAAGTTTCTGCTTGATCGGATTTATATAATATTTTGCCGGCTTGTGGGATCACTGCACTAACTAGTAAAATGTTTATAATTCTTGTAATCTAATACAATTTTTCATTATTAACAAATAGAAGAATTGGGAGTCCACGACTGCATCTAAGTAATAAAACCACCAATAAAATCTTACTTAGAAATCTCATATTAAAGCTAAACGAAGTCAACTCGCCCTAAAAGTTAAAAATATGAGCTAGCTAATAAACAGAAGATCTAAACTCTCCTTAGAGAATAAACTATTTATAAGGCATTACTCAAATCTATTTGGACAAACAGAATTGAGATATGGCAGCAAACCAGCAAATACTAAAATTCTCCAAACGTTTTAATTCAAAATTATTGGAATGTTGGGTAATGTCCCGTTGTATGCTTCCAACCAATCCCAACATGCAGACCTCAATATTCTAGTCATTAGATGATGTAATTGCTTCTCACAGAAGAATATGAATCGCAGTACAAACCACCTAATAGATGAGCTCTTTAACCCTCCACTCATTGATAGAATTTAGCTAGAATATCTAGATTCTAGATGAGATGATCAGTGTTAAACAATCAACTGTTTTTGTATCGCAGCCATTAAGTAAAATTAATTTTAAAAGTATAAAGATTCTTTCATATAAACAGAAATAGTGACGACACCATATCCAGAGTCAGCAATTACTGAAAATATTTCTCACTTTAAGAGAAAACGAATTAATTCCATACTTTACGGTCACGTCGGGATCGTCTTTGTCAAAAAAAACATCCAAATGAAGTTCCAAACCCCTCTAATATATCCTTTTTTATTATCATTCTCGGGTCTGTAATAAAGCTTTCCTCGGTTGCCAATTGGCGTACGTTATTCACCACACAATAATTCTGTGGATTTATGCCGGCTACTTATTATTCCAGGCGCAATTCATTCGGCTCCGGAAAAACCGGCAAAAGTAAAAGTATCCAGAACATCTATAAAATAAAGCCCCTCAATTGGCCTTCTTTGCAGTTTGACAGGCATTTATCAAATTATTTTTCGCCATTGAAAAATTCATGATTCGCTCTCTGAATATTATGGATCATCTATTTGGTTTTGTTGAGTGTGAGAAAAATCGTTGATTGGGAATATGTTTTATTCGACGGGAGGCTATTAAAGAAAAATAAACGCTCTGTTTTTTTAAAACCTACGATGCCATTAATAAAATAACTAGTGAAAAATGAGTATTTTTTGTTTGAATATCTGGAGCCTAATAGTAATTCTTAATACATGCATATTGAAGTTATTATGTAAAAAATTGATGTATATTAAGGCAAAGCGGGTATTTGCACAAACAATTTTATAGAAAGTGTTGTAGGATACATTAAGTTAACAATTAATGGTTACATCAAATTTTAAGCAACACGAATAATAATTTTTTTTATTAATATTATTCAAGTGTTCTTTGTGTCTTTATAAAAGTCCCGTTTTGGCGACTTATTATTTAAATAAAGTCAGATTTCTCGTTTTGGACTGATGTAAGATCGCTTCAGTAAGATGAAGAACTCTTATGTTAGTCCGACCTTTCGGAAAATATTCATTTCCTTTATCAAGGCTAATTATATGACATTTGTTATAAATATTACTCTAATTGTACGTGACAGTGAGTCACTAAGTTTCATCACTAACATAAGGAAATAAAAGGGCATATCCTTTTATATCAATTAATACTTTTTTATATAAAATTCGATGACAAGATGAAATTTTTAAAAATTCAGACAGTTTCTATGTAAATAGGAAGAAAAAGCTAATAAATATATAGAGTGTTAAGATTTTATTATTTTATTTATGGACATTTTTAAAATTTTGAAATGGGGAAAAATAATTTTTTTTATGAAAATAATTTGCATTGAATATTACTTTTAGAAGATATAATTTTGAAATATAAGTATACAAATATAAAATAATAAGTAGAAAAAATGTGAATAAAATACTGTGTTTCTCTTTTTTTTGATTAAAGACATTCTGGTTAAAAGTTGTTTCAAAAGCTTCTAGACAAAGACTTTTTGAATAATTATTTTCTGATAAAATTACTTTTGCATTCGTCAAATCTGCGTAATGTCCAACTTCAATGTTGTGATTTGCCAAAGCACAGGATTTTTTTATTTAATCTTATGTTACTTTTATGAGATGTGATTCTATCTTTTAGGAATCTAGGTGTTTGACCTATATAACATTTATCACAATTTTCACAAGGATTACTTAGATTTCATCAGATTTTTTAAATTTAGTATTTGTCTATCAGTTTGATATATATATTATTGAAGGTTTTAGTATAGTTTTCAGTTATTCTGATATGTTTCTAAAAACATTTATAAGTTGTGATTTTTTTAAAATGAAATTTAAAACCAACCGTTCTGTTATAAATCTATTTCTTATATTCATTCATTTTAATTGGGCACAAATGCATTTATTTAATTTATTCATTACTATTAGAGTCATACTATAAAATGTCTATTATTAAATTAAATTCCCCAAAACTTCGGTTTTAGAAAATTTGATATTACATTAGCTTTTGTCTATAAACCAATGTTGCATAAGTAATTTATTCGTTTACATTAGTTTGTCGAATTCGTATACCTAATGCAATATTATCTAAATAAGTAAAGGTCGGAGATTTGGGAAAATCTAAATTAAATATATATTAGGCATTTTATATTATTAAATTAATGTAATGAATAAATTAAATAAACACATTTGTGTCCAATTATTAAAATCAATTACATTTTAATGAATGAATTAGAAACGATTGTGCCGGCGTATTTGCATTGTATTTAGAGATACAGAACTGTAGAACACACACCATATAAAATTTCGTATGAAAAACAAATAAAACAGACCGCCATCCCCTTTTCTTATTTTTATCTTTTATGAGTTCAAATCTGAAGAGAAATTAAATAATTTTACAAATTCAGTGAAGAAAGAAACCAGAAAATACTGAATATCTACATTCACAAAGGCACATGGATAATACCGGACAGAAAGTAGACAACCCAAATCGATCATATTTTGATACATGAAAAATATGAAGGTTTAGTAATAATAAAAGTAAGAACTTATCCTGGAGCAGATATTGATTCAGATCACTTTTTCGTAGGAATCATACTTATATACGTAAAAAAAGAAGCAAAATAAAATAAAAATATATACGAAATATGATACAATATAAGACTCTTACAAATTGGTAGAAAATACTTAGCAGGCATAGAAGAGAGCCTTTAACAAATGTTTTCATTTAAGAATTGAGATAAGAGAAAAAATAGAGAGCAGTCGTCAGCAAAAACTCTGGAAAAGCACCTAAACAAGAAGTATAAAGAAAAAAAATATAAATATGAAAAAGAAATAAAAGAAAAAAAAGTACTGTATATGAAAATGTTACAAATCAGAAGTAAAGAAAACATAAGAAACTATAATATTCAAACATTAAAAATTAAATATATTAGTCGAACAAAAACCGAAGTTACTAGAAAATCAGATAATAAACATAGAACAAAATTACGAAAGAAAGAACATAAGGGAATTTTTATAAAGACATAATAAAAGACCTACAGATAAATTTCCCCTACACAAAGCTTATAAAAAAAGAGAAATATAATAGGCGATGACGAAAGAAAAAAGAGTGTAAATATCATTTTGGACAAATATTAAATGAAAAACCAATTGGAATCCAGGAAGACGAAGAAAAAGAAAAAAGAGAACAAAAAAGAGATTATCAACTAAAGAAGAGGTAATAAAAATAATAAATCTAATCAAACACAACATAAGCCTGAGTGTTCGCGTGGGTGTGAATGGAATTACAAAAGAAAATATAAATAAAATATAAAGTATGAAAGACAGCAACTAGAAAATGATATTTACAAAATTATACGCTCAGTCTGGGAAACAGGACAAATGCCTAATAGTTGGATAGAAGCACCAGTAAAACCATTTCATAAGAAAGAAGATGGGTGAAAAAGTGAAATCTACAAAGGGATTGCCTCGCTAGACGTCACATACAAAATATTAACATCATTAGAATTAACAAAGATTAGAACCATATGGAGAAATAGAGTTAGGAGAATACCGAAGTGGAAGAAGAACAGACCAAATTTTTCCTCTATAGAAGACCCTTAGAGTTTGTTACGAATATAACATATATATTTTCCTTGCAGATTTTGAGAAGGCCTATGAACGTGTAAAAAGGAAGAAACTAATCATATTATTAAGATACCCACAAATCTCCGGACTATGAGCGAAATGAATCAAAATTACATTGCAATAACACACAATCAACATGGTGAAATTCAAAGTGAAAAATTCAAAGTTAAATAATTAAATAAAAAATGTATTTCCCTTAAGACATCATCTAGAATGTATGGGATACGTCAGATTAAAATGTGTGTTATAATGGATACACTTAAGAACATACAACATACACCTAACAAGAGTATATAAAATTAGTCAGTAACACAGTTCTAAAGTATAAATATATAAAATTTACTGTGAATATAACCAAACTTGGTGGATGTTAATATTAACTGGAGAAATACTCTTCAACTGAGTAAAAGCTACCGTTAATGAGAGTCTTTTAACAATTTTTTAAAAGAAAAAAGTGAGACTTTTTTATTGAATTTGGTAATTTATTAAATAATTTAATACCCATTAAGTTAGGTGAATTATGCTCCATTTTTGTATTATGTACTGGATGTGTAAAATTTTTCTTATATCTAGTATATTATGAATGGTAATCTTCATTACGAGTCAACACGTGTGTATTCTGATAAATATAAACGCAATGCTCACAAATCATAATGGATGGTAAAGTTAATATCCTAAATTTTATAAATGTTTCTTTGCAGCTAGAATACCTTGATAATCCAGCAATGCATCTTATGAGCCTTTTTTGAGCAATAAAAACATCTCAAGAATTCACCGATAAACCCCATAAGCAGATCCCATATCTTAGATAACTTCTACTTTAGCATAACATAAGTAACTGAATTTTACTTAAAATATTTTTAAAATTTTTATATAAGTAATTTAGAGAGTTTAATCTAGATAGCACCATAGCACATTGTTTTTTCCAGTTAAACTTTTTATCAAAGTATATATCCAAGAATTTTAAATTGTCTACCTGAGTAAGTTCATCATGTTGATTATAGGGAAACTTTTTTGCATGTATTATATGTTTATTATTTATATTATATTTGAATATGGGATAATGTGGCGAAATATGAATCCTGAAATCCAGGGGTAAGTTAAAAGGTACCCTGATGATGGCTGTTCCTATTTGAACTAACTTATCCCACCAAACGTGGATACATTTTGACACCGAGTGCTGAAAATTCAATAAAGATAGTGGGTTTCCTTTACCTTATCCTCTTCCTTTTTCTTTGAAGTGACTGGTCAATCTAACTAGGGAAGTGTGGTGGGATCTCTTTCCCCTTTTTTTTTGGAGGGGGGCAATAAGCAAAAAAAGTGGAAGAAAACCTTAAAAAACCTAAGGACCTAAAGGGTCTCCAAATAGCTTATGTATATACACGCTCAATTCGTCAGGCTTTCAACTTTGGTTAGAAGATAAAACTGAGCATAATAGCCAAGAATTTAATAGAAGAAAATTAATAAGACCACACTGATATTATATTGTGCTCTATCATTATGACTGAATTCAGTGTCATTATTAAATTTATTGCTTTAATATTCATTTTTTGTTAATATGAGTCCAGACAATTTTTTTCATTTTGGATTGAGTGTCTGTAACTAATAAGGCAACTTCATCAAAAATATTCTGTAGGCGACTTGGTCGGCAAATGTATTTTGTGTTTTCTTTAAGGCAATAAATGGCACTATTAACTACCTCTACGTTACCTCCGATCGTCATACCGAATAGTAATAGCATTTTACACATGACTTGCTCTCAAACTATTACAAAAGGTTGTTTCATTTGAAAAATAACGTACCTTTTAGCTTGACTACTACATTAACTCCTAATGGAACTGGCAAGGCTCCATTTTCTGTATCCCTTTAACTAACACTACATATACATATACGGAAACAAATGTTCACCTGAACACAAAACAAAATTAAAAAGCCTTCAAACGTAGCAAAAGTCTATATGAAAAAGCCCCTTCATTCAAAAGAATTGAGTCCTGTATTTAAAACAGGTAGAACTTATTTTACCCCACATAATTCATTAAAATCTTTTAATAATAAAATTATTTACATTAGTTATATATTTGCTATTTGGGGATGAAGGAAAACCATACTTTTTTCCAATGTTCATGATCGTCAGTTTTAATCACAGGGGATAATTATTTGGATGCGTATAGTAGTATCTTTTTTTATGTTATTGTAAGTGAATAATTTAATGTAATGTATAATGCAAAATTTCTTATTGTTCGACGCAAACACCTTTATCGAAGATTTCTAATGCTAGTTTCGAAGATTTCTTGTTGTGTTTTCTAGGTGAGGTGAACCGAAACAAGACCATCATCAATTTGTCGCCCTTCCTTCGTATTTTTTTAATAGTAGATAAACTTACACATGCAAATGAATAAGTTTTTATCCGGCATGCTAAATGCTTTCAAAAAATTTGTTTAATTTTAAATAAAAATCTCTTCTAAAATCAATCACAAAAATGTAAATATTACTATTTATTATATTTACCCGTTAAAACAGCAACTCCCTCTTGTACTTTTTGTAAATCTATGAACAATATGCCGTTTTATGCTACTTTCTGAAAATACTTCCAAACTGTGTATATAATTTCTCGGGCTTGTGGCCCTAAAATTTTGTTTTTTACTTTTGTGGTGATTGTCAAGTCGTAACTTAATTATTCAATCACTAGGTAATCTATACATATTCATAATTTTTTTATTCCAACATTTTTGATAAATATTTTGACCAACTATTTAAATTTAAATATAATTATTCTTCATTATAAATTATTATTTATTATTTTCCCTACATTCTAACCAATATTTAAAAAAATTATGTTTGTTTATGGATTCCCAAGTGATTTTTTTTTGCAATGTAATATTTGCTGTCTGTCCTTTTGTATGAAACTTTTTGGGATAAACTATATACCTAATATAAGAATGATAAGTGTTACATCTGAAATTAAAACTAAATTGACAAAAATATGTTATTGTGAAAAATCAATTAAAAACTTATATACATACATATATACACAATGACAGATATTTATCTAAATGTACTCATGTGCATATGTTGATTAATTAATTGTATATATTACTCATATTTAACGTCTTCTTGAGTAAATTGTTCCAGGAGCCGAGAGGGTTATAATTTTTTCAGGTTATATAAAACTATAATACTAAAAATAACTATGAACCATTTTAAACTTATATACTATACACTATATGCCAATAATAGGTACTAACCAACTCATAAAAATTAGATGCTTTTTCATATATTTTTTCTTTTCCTTAATCGTTTTATTTTTAATGTTATAAAATTTCCATATTTAAATGATACATAAAATCAGAGAGCGTAACTTTTTTATATTAAAGTAATCATTAAAAGTAAACTGCCCATAAAAGAGTCAACTCGTTTCACACAGCTAAAAATATAAAATATAAACTTTAACGATTAAACTATAAACTTCAATATTACCTTAAAATTGTGTTTCTAATAGTAAAAGAAATTACATTTTTTCAAAGGTATAATCAAGTTCTTATAGTGATTTCATTATAGATTGGCAGTAAAGTTTAGTTTTTTGTGCTGACATTATAAGTAGTTAATTTAAAAAATACTCTAACGTTATACAAAAATAGAAAATTATGGGAATGATTTGGCCCACATTTTAAATGGATTTGTAGAAGGCAAAAATATTTCCAAAAAAGCAGATATAAATAAATTAGTAAACCAGGCTATATTTTTTAAACTTTAATTTCAAAATCTAAAGTTCATCATTTTCATTAAATAAGCAAACTGTATACAGGGTGGCCAAATGAAAACGAAACCGAGCCATTATAAGGAACTGCGTCAACGTTTTAAAAAAACGCAGAGACCCGTCGATTTTTGATCAAAGGGGTACACTTTTTTCCGGTATTTTCGACTTCGCTGCTTACACCCCAAGCGTGGGTAACAATTACCCCAAAATATTTAAATAGCATTAGGAGTCAAGTAAGGTATCATTTTTAAGCCCTTTCAATTTTCTTTATAATAGTCTTTAAATTTTGAAATTCGGCCTGATACATTTTAAAATTTAAATTATATACTTGTTTAGTTTTTAATAAGAGTTTTAAAAATTTTTGTCAAAATAGTGAAAATGACACATGGGTCGTTGAGTACGTCAATGGTTTAAATGTTGATTTTCTTGCTTTGCATTGTTTTTGTAATATTTTTATCACATCAGGCCGAATTTTAAAATTTAAAGACTGTTGTACAGAGAATTAAAAGGGCTTTAAAATGATACCTTACTCGACCCCTATTGCCATTTAAGTATTTTGCGGCGTTATCCTCGCTTGGAGGTGTAAACAGCGAAGTCGAAAATACCGGAAAAAAGTGTCCCCCTTTGATCAAAAATCGACGGGTCTCTGCGTTTTTTTAAAACGTTGACGCAGTACCTGATAATGGCTCTGTTTCGTTTTCGTTTGGCCACCCTGTATTTAAAATCCATTTCATAGAAATGTATTATTCCTTGTTCCCAGTATCCAGTAGCTCTGAAAACGACAGTACTGACGATCTGTTCGTGAAATATTAGAATTTGAGCTCCATAGTATTGGAGGCGTGTCGGAACCATAACTCTAACTCTGAGATGCCATTTATGATAAAATGGACACATATATCAATCACTGAAGTGTACGAACGCTTCAATTTTGAAAGGAAACCAAGGTTCTGGAACAATCTCACTAATCCTCATGTTGGAAAATACGACGTTATTCTGCAATTAGTGAAATGCGTTTCCAAATGCATTTCCTGGAAAACAAGCTACGAAAACGTGCCCTAATGACTTGCATAAATTGTAACTTTGGAATTTCGAAAACAGAGGCAATGATGTATTTTAAAGATAGGTAGTGCACTGTGAATCCTCAAAATGCAATATGCTGTTTACTAAAACGAAGTTAAGTATTCATAAGCTTTTAATTTAAATTTAGCTAATGTATATTTAAATTATAGAATGTAATTTTCGTGAATACTATTTAGTTTCTGTTTTAGGAATTGAACGTGGCATTGACGTTGGCTTTCAAAACCAATTTGAAAGCATATCTGATTTTTCCTTTTTCCAACTCCAAACAAAACAAAAAATGAATAAACAAGTAACATAATGAAAAAATCCATTTAAGAGAATATCTTAGGTTCGCGGTATTAAGAAATATTATACAGTGAGCGGTACAAGTAGCGAATAAATTAATTTTTGGCGTTATTATTCATTTTTAGAAAAAATATCACAACCGGTCAATTTTTCTTTGTAATGTAAAACTTTTCAAAGTAACCATACTGAGAAACAAAGAATTGAAATTTTAATCATTGGTATGAAAAATACCGAGTTCCAACTAGAGAAGAGGTCAATAAAGCCATGATATCATATGTGTAAAATCTACACTTTATTAGGTTCTTTACTTCCTCGCCTTCTTCTCGTTTGAAAGGTGTGTTTAGAATTGCAGCTGGTACCAACTTACTGACTACTGGACCAAATAAATCCATTAATGCAACACATAAGAAAAAGAAATATCCAGTAGACTGTAGATAAATGCACTTTTTAGAAAATAACTTGAATTCTATGTAAAGAGCAAAATGGGCACATGAGGCCACGACTGGAAATATGATTGTTTCTTTTTTAGTCAATCTGTTTAGTATTTTATCAAATATTATTAGAAAAATTAGCATTATACCTAAACTCCCATATGCAACAGCCATGTCCTCGGGAGTACTTGCGGTTTCTTTGGTGGTATTTTTGGCAATTTCAGTTAAATTTTCAATACTCTGATCTACAATTACATTGAATATTTTGGCCATGTATTTGCATAACTCAATAATCGGTCCTTACTATTTTGAAACAACAATAACGCTCATGGATATTTGCAGATGTTACAAACATTCCTAATTCCACAAATACATCAAATGTTTCCAATTGATTACAAAAATATTTGAATGTAGTGTTATAATAGATGCCCTTATTATGCTAGAACCTAATGAGATTATTTAGATCATAATTTCCTAATAGATAAATTGGTCGAAGGGGCCGCATATAATAGCCTACGAGATCGCCAGATCTTACATTGGTTATTTTCTGTGAGGTTAATTAAAACAAAAAATTTATGTATACACATCTGAAAATTTACAGAGTTTAAAAAATCGAATTGCACAAGATATTCGGTCCATTACTGATGATAAGAAGATCAGTTAATACATTTTATATTCGTTGGCGTTTTACTAAGACGTGAAAATATATCAGGTTTAACATACTATGTCTGTTCTATTTGAAATTAATTAATAAAGAAATTTCCTCGTTTGCAGCTAAATCTTCTTCCCATTTCCTTCTATTTGCTTAATTTCAATTGGTAATGCCAAGAACCATGAAAAGACTATACTGTTAAAAAATCAATTAAATTTCCTTTCAAATAATGTATAGCAAGCTACCCCTTCCTATTTAAAAAAATTAACTAACCCTACGAGGCAGTTTAAGTCGGGGTTAATATTTTACATTAAAAACAAAAGTTGAAGCTTTTTTGGCATTTTTCCTAAAAATTAATAATAACGCCACGAATGAATTTATTAGCTACTTATGCTACTGACTGTATAAGAAAAGAATGTGATTGAGAATGAGGCAAGGTTAAAAACCAAATAAAAAAGAATAAGGCCCAATTTCATAATAACCTATTAAAGGAGAGTTGAATAAAAAGAACCTTTAAATGCGACTTTTAGGCCCTCGAATTCGTAATAATTTAGGAAAGCTACTTTTGCTGAAGTACATTTTAAGAAAAGATCATGTTAGTACACTCAATTTGCCCGATTTGCTATGTCTCGTGTCACATGTAATTGACATAAAAACGTGCATTATGACAATTATTAGTAGATGAACGAAACGAAGATCTAATTTTATTAAGGAGGAGGAAAAGTTGCTTATGCAAGAAAATTTTGTTTCGGGCATTTTCATCTATTGCCTACTCATACATGCAATTGAACCGAAACTTTTCTCATTATTCTAGCAGAAGGTGTTGATACTCCTGTAAAGTTTGCTATTGCTTTTTGACAGATCCTATTGCATAAAATGTTAAAGTTAAAAAAGTTGATTAATGGGTTTAATACATCCTACTCTGCAAGTACAAAATAATTATAAAATATTTAGGTTTGAATATTTCTTGCAATATACCTATTTGGTTGATTAGCTATAATAAGGTCTTCAATTACGTCTAAAAGAGTGATAAAGGTAGGATTGGTAATCTTAAATCTTTGGAAAAAATTAATATCGTATTTTTCTAAATAATTTATTCTATCTCTATAAATTTTTCATCTTCTAATAAAATATTAATTTTCGAATTCGTCAGATGACGATGAACTAGACGAATCTATAATATCACTTACTGTTTACTGAACTTTTAGATATACAACCTGCCACCTGACAAACTGTGTTTTGTTTTGAGGTTAAAAATGATGTTTAAAGCTACCTTTTTCATTTTTAAAAGACCAAAAATTAGACCTTAACTTTAAACGAAATTTTAAGCTTAAATGGCCCTTTAAAATCATTATGAAACAATTGACAGATATTAAAGGATACTTTAAAATTGGTCCTAATAAATTTCACAAAGATACAATGATCTTGTAGACACAAATAATTTTAGGTGTGGAGTTATTGATTGACTAATTGCCAGGAGCACAAACAACTTGACAACTTAATAGCTAGTGTCACTGATGATGAGTGTTTGAATACTTTAAGTATTCCTTAAATACAAAAATTAGGATAATGTTTAAATTATAAGTCCTTGTTCTAAATTGGAAATATAAAACGGAAAAATTGCCGGTTTTGATCAAGAAGGGACCGGATATTGACATCCAATAAGAGAAAAATATAATGCAGCAAATTAGAAGAAATAAATATCTGAAATTGCAAGGCTAACAGAGCTGAAATATTTTTAGAGCCATTTACCGTTACTTTTAAGAATAAAAATAACAATAAAATATTTAAATACTCAGAGTGGGCCACTCAAAACAGTTCACCCTGATATTTGGCAGTATTCATTAGTTTTTTAGAAAATGCTGAAACACTTCGATTTTTATTCCAAAGGAGTAATATTTTCAATCCCCTCCCCCCACGTATCCAATTCCTTAATTTTAAATAGGGAATATACCATGTGTGGCACATCATTAGAAAGATATTGTGATGGACTAATCAGTCATATGATCATCATTAACTTTTATTAATTTAATTAAAGTCTAATACAACTTAAAAATTATACGTGCAGAGTCTTGGTATGCCTAGAGTGTTCCCTATAGGCATGTGTTTACTATCTTACCTTTGCTTGTCTTGTGTGTCTTAAATTAAAGTCGCTATGAAGGGCACCTTAGCGTGAAACGAGTATCCACGTTTTTTTCTCTGTATTGGTTCTTCTACATTTTAATTCTTATTTTGTTGATTAGGGCAGTGAATGTAAGTATGAAATTAGTGTGTATAATACGCCACCCATGTAATGTATTTTTTTTGGAATGTATAAATAATAATAACATTTTTTTTCGTGGCCAGATGGGTTCCATTTCCCAAAAAAAAACAAAAAAAAATTATACGCAACTCTTATGTTTGGCTAATGTGGAAATACTTTCAACTCCTTCTGCAACAAAATAGACCATTTTGGACCTAATCAAAAAATACCTATTAGATTAACTAGTACCACTGGTAATCGATACCAAATGTCTTTGTAACTACTTAGTAAATCTTTGCAAAGTTCGTTATTTTTAACATGAAGAAAAAAATTTGACACATTAGCGAAACATAGTCGTTGCGTTTACTTTTTAAGAGGTATTAGACTTTAATTTAAAGCTTTTTTTACAAACATAGGGTTAATATCGAAAGAAAAGTCATGGATGATCATATGGCAACGCAATACTTTCCTAATAATGTGCCGTGTATGGTATATTCCTAATTTAAAATTAAGGGATTAGATAAGTTGAAGAGAGGGGGGTTGATATATGACAGATGTCTGTATCGTGAAAATGTCTCCCCTATGGAATTAAAATCGACGTTATTCAGAATTTTCTAAAAATCAAATGAATACTACCAAATATCAGGATAGAGTGGCCCACCTTGTAGACAGGGTGGCCCAACGAAAACTTGACATGGGGGTTTTGGACAATATTATCGTTTACGCTACTCGCAGCATCGTCACTTCAACCCTAGACCAGTAGTGTGGACAACCCCTACAATTTAAATAGAGAATAGGGGTCGAGTCGCATATCGCTTGAAAGTCCGATTGAATTCTCTAAACAACGATATGTAGTTTTTTAAATTTGGATAATTATTTACAAAAAAGTGATTTTTTACCGCAAATGAACCTTTTTGTAACTTTGACATTTACAAATTTTTTAACTAAATCTAAAACATACTGTCACGACACATTGTTCCCATGTTGTTGATTGAACAATTCAGCGGCCCTATGAGCACATCGTCTGGTTTCATAATAAAATTCATTGAATCAACTCAATACTCTCTGCTATTGAGTAAATCATTGTTTTCTTTTAGGCTAGGCCTCCACTAGCGATTTCTTGTCGCGCGATTTTTCTGTTGTACAAATAGAACTCATCGTTTTCAATATAAGTGCACACACTTGCGTCTAAACAATCGCAGCGATAAAAAAATTGCAACATGTCCTATTTTCTCTGCGACGCGACTGTCGGTTTGCGGAATGGATCACATGCACCCACTAGCGTGAGTTTAGTCGCAATTCTGCAGATGGCTTGTGCTGTTTCTTTCTTAATTTTCCCGCTTTTTAAAATGTCTGACAACGAATCTACTAGATGTGATGAACGTATATTAACCGTGATTGATACCGAGTTACTTATTAAAGAAATAGAAAAGAGACCAGCTCTTTATAACAAACAATTAAAGGAATATAGTGATCGTAATATGAAGGAAAAAATGTGGGCTGAAGTTTGTACACAAGTGATTCAAAATTGGAACGAACTGGAAACAAAAGACAAGAAAACTAAAGGCAAGATTAAATAAATATACAAATTTGTTATTACAAAAAAACTGTATTGCAATCCAAAATAAAGATAACAAGTATAGTTAAAAGAATGTTGCTATTAAGTACACTGTCATTTTACATTTGTTATTTAATTAATGAAAGCTTGTACCAACCACTGATTAGATTCTGTCGTATTGCCAAGGTACTGAGCCTTGAGGTGAAATGAAGTAATTTGAAAAATAGTCTCTTACTTCAATACCTGCAAACCGTGTCCAGACATTCTTCCGAGGGGACACTCATAGCATTCATCTTCAACGCGTATTCTATCTTTTCTTCTGACAAAGTTGTGCAATACACAATATGATTTTACAATGTCGTCTGCTAACTTTGTTTGTACATCCAGTGGATGGTGAAAGATGCGCCATTTGTTGGCCAAAATGCCAAAAGTACATTCCACCAATCTTCGAGCACGGCTTATTCTGTAGTTGCACACACGTTGTTTCGTGGATAAGTTTCTTTTAGAGTAGGGTCTCATTATGATGATTTTTGATTGAGCAAATGCTTCATCACCAACGATGACAAAGGGCATTGGCTTCCCAGTTTCTTCATAAGGCAGAGTTTGTGCTTGAGGGATATTTAAATTACCTGCACTTAACTTCACACCAAGTGCTGAATTTTTCCGAACGTTAGAATCAGTGTTAGCACCGTATGACCCTACATCAATTACTGTGAATCAGTAATCAGCGTCAGCTATAGCGAGCAATACAATTGAAAAAAAGTTTTTATAATTGAAAATCAGAGATCCAGAGTTAAACGGCTTCTGCAATCTGATGTTTTTGCCGTCAATTGCACCAATGTAGTTAGGGAAATTTGTCAGTAGGTTCATAAAAAGTGGAAAAATGTAAAGGACTGTTTTCTAAGAGAGATGGGAGTACAACGGAAAACAGTAACAGGGCAGGGAGCAAAAAAAAAAGTATATTCATGATAAATTTGCCAATAGCAGTTCTGTTGACAAGCTGGTCAGGCCTGTACTGCCCAGTAAAAAAAATAAGCCTCATAATGTAACGACGTATGAAGCATCATTATTGAATATATTAAAAGCGAAACAGAGCGATGAAGTCAATGAAGATAAAAATTTTGCGTTGATGCTGGTTCCAATGTTAAGAAAATTAAACGAAGAACAAAAACATTACGCTAATGTTGAAATTTTAAACGACATGCGGAATGCTAGATATTTCAATCCTCAACTCCAACCAGTTTCTCCAGAATCATCTCGACATCGCCAACTAGCTCCTGGCCAAAATTAGTACACGCATGGTCAAACTAATAATGAAAATTTGCATTCGCAGAATACAGGATCATTACAGAATTTTTATAATGATTTTTCGGCCAGCATTGTGTCACCGTCTTCTGCAAGTGGGAGTGATATATTTGATCTATCAAATGAATAATGAATAAAAAATACTAAATACTGTATTCCATACTATGTTTTACTTATCTTAATGTTACCAAACAAACGTTCTTCTGGTGTTATGGACTTTCTCCATGTCGTATCATTATATGTTATTGATGGACCAATTATTCCCAATAATTCGTCAATTTGTCATTCTGTAATACTGGAAAAACTTCTCAGGGTACGCACATAAATCTTGAAACAATTTGAAAAACTGTTTTAATTTAACGATTTATTTATCGCAGTGGGTTGACCTTCCAGAATTTCTGCTACAGCGATTTTTTTTGTCGTCGCGACAAGAAATCGCTAGTGGAGGCCTAGCCTTAGTTTAAAATTAAGTTCAGTACCAAACACTAATCAAATTCACAATCAACTGAGAAATAGAAATTGCATTTTTTTAGCTTTTGTATTAGTCTTCTTATCAGCAAAGAGGAAAAAATGAACAAAATAATTTAAAGTATCGTAGCAAATAAATTGCTATCCAGTTGCATACAAAAATTTGTAACGTTCCATTTGCGGAAAAAATCATTTTTTGTAAATAATTTATTCGAATTTAAAAAACTACATATCGTTGTTTAGAAAATTCAAAGGACTTCCAAACGATATGAGATCCATTTTCCCTATTTAAATTCTAGGGGTTATTCACCCCACTGGTCTAGGGTTGAAGTGACGATGCTGCGAGTAGGGTAAAAAAATGTCCCCCTCGGAACAAAAATCGACCTGTCCGGGCGTTTTTCTTTTCCTACGATATTGTCCAAAACCCCCGTGTCAATTTACGAAAAAAAAGTTTTTTTTAATTTAGATGTCTGTAGCGGCCAAACCGTTGAAAATCAATAAAAACGGTTTACATGCCCCTATCCTAATTTTTCAAGTTCTATACTATGGCATAAAAAATATTTGATACCGATTGATTAAAAATCAAATGGGATTTCAAAGTTTTGATCATCTAAATTCAAATAAATGTGATTTTCAGGTGGTTGTAGATCCTTTATAAAACATAATAGACATGAAATGTGATACATCGTTGAAATTAGCTCGGCAAGAAGTTTATAAAAATGTAAAAATATTCGGTGTATTTCATTTAAGAAAATAAAATTTTGACCTGGCACTGCGTTCCGGAATACACTGTATATTTGGGACTAATTTTAAAATGTGAATCTCAAGACTGCCTACTCTTTTTGTATATACTTTTTTTTCGTAACTTCAACAATAGCGGACTAATAGTGCTTTGCCATACTAATACGTCAGCATGTATATATATATATATATATATATATATATATATATTATCCGACTTGAAAATTGTAAAATATTTAAAATAAGAAATGCCGTAAATTGTGTTAAGCTACTTTAATTGTTAATGGATTCTTAAACTTGGCACAAAATTCCGACTTGTCACGAAAATAATAAAATTTTCATTACGTATCAAGAGACCCATGTCATTTTTAACAGAAAAAGAAATATCAACAGTCGGAACTTTTTATAAAAGAAAAGACTTATTTCAATCACGTACATAAACACAACAATGCATAAAAACTTTCTCCAAGAAATTTCTATCAAGAAATCACATCTAGCTTTTTCACCACTCAGGCAGCCAATTTTAATGAAAAAGAATAGAAATCGATATCATCACTTTCCCAAATGAAGTGTTTGTGCAGGCCTAACCGAAAAAATAAACCCTCAGTAAACATTTTCATTCCTTTGGAGAATTTCAAATAACACTCCATTTTACTTTATGAGGGTCGAATGTACATAGGCTCACTTACGGGATAATGGCTGCTCTTTGAACAATACATTTGCTGGAAAAAAATAGAATAGTTTCGCCCGTATCAGTTTTTTTGAAAAATTAAATACACATCATTAAATCAGAGATATGTTATATACGTTTTTAGTCTGCAGCAACACCAAATAATATATAAAATAGAATAAGAGAAGCTTTTAACAATATTGATGTACAAATATTGAGAAATGTAGCCCAGTTATTTGGAAATTAAATATTAACTGAATTGTATTGTTTAACACATAAATAAATAAATAAATAATTATTTATTTACTACTTCTTCACATACAGATTAATTATTTCGATATTAAAATGGTCATAACTCTTTAAATTTTGTACAACTCTAGATTATAAGAAAGGGATAAGGGAAAAATCTAATTATGAGACCGTTATCATACTACAAAGTCGCCGGTATATCGAACTTAGGTTTAATAGGTTTAATAGGTTTTGAGCTGGTTACAAGTTTTAATCCTAGTAATTTCGCGTAAGATCAACTCAGCTCAATAAATATCTAAGATAATGCTCATACGGTAATTATGGAAAATATAGGGATTTTACTAAATTGAGACTGTTTTGGATTGAGTATGAAAGCAAATAAATATCTGTTTTATTTGCAGAAAATAAGAAATCACTATAAAAAAATAAAATTATATTTTATTTTGTCAAAAAGTATTTCTCTCCCACCTCTTACATAATTTTAAAATTAATATTGGTGACGAGTTTCTAGTGATAATCCACAACAGGTGCAAATTAATGAAATATACGTTATTGTATAGTAAATAGTTATTGGAATTATATTAGACGTAGTTCAACGGATGTAGTTCCCATTAATATTCTTCGAGTGGTAACAGAATATATACGAAAATAAGTGATAGTTTAATAAACGCGTGTATAAAAATCGACCTTTTTAAGGACGATTTCTTTGAAATTTCTAGACTTGATAAATGATATTCACACAAATACTTTCCATGCAAAATCTAGGTAGGAACCGGCATTCTTTTTTCTGTAAATAATGTTTGAATTGAGTCTCTTGACAATTTCAGCTTTCCCAACATAACCTCTGATAAGTAGCACGACATGGCAACGTTGCAACAACACGAGACGTTTAAAATGAAATTAACCCGTAGTTGATAGATTAACAAACCACAAAAATTTAAGAGGCAAGAAAAGCTTTAATATTAATGATATTGATTTAATGATAAAGGCTTTTCACGATAAAGTTGAAATGACGTCACAAGGTAAAGAATTGCGGCGTTGTCATGTCTCAGTTTTTTCCTTCACTTAAAGATAATACTGTGACAGTGCTTCCTTTTAATGCATATTGTATTGTGCTTTGTGTTAGTTTATTTTATGTTTGAAATGTAAAAGTAGTTTTGAAATTTGCGATTTCAAGATATGTAATTAGTTTGGAATCGAAACCTATCTATACTTACGTCTGTATAGATAGAAGTCGAAGTAATGGACCTCCATTTTGGCGTTCCAGTTCAAAATAGTTTGTTAAGTTTATTACCATTTGCTACTTAAATGCTTATACATTTTAACAAAAGAAGAGTGTCAAAATATCGATAAATGACATATTTTGGCAAGATTTTTGAAAACGTTGTAAAGTATTAGTTTTTTTTGGTATTCTGTTGACTATAACAGTTACTAAAAATGACGTCATTTCAAGTTTATCGTGAAAGACTTATACATTATATATGTATTGGTATATATGCTAAGATTAAAGAATCAATGGTAATCCTAGGTTCAATCGATTAAAGGTGATCTAACCAATCCTAGTCGGTCAAAGCACGAAAAGCTTCAATTTTTTCATGTTTAATCGGCTAAAGCTGGGTCTAAACAATATTAGTTGGTTTAGTTTAGCTTAGGTTTTAGTCAGTTTTAGCCGGTTAAAGGTGGAAGCGTTGAGAACGCTAGAACTAACCTAAACTAACCAACTAGGATTGGTTAGATCCAGCTTTAGCTGACTAAAGGTGAAAACCCTGATACCTTTCGGGCTTTAACTAGGGTTAGTCTTCATTCTGGCTTTAGCCATATAATAACTTGTGTTTTTGTAATTCTAACTTTTTATATTTTTTTATATTCCTTTTTCTTAGCATTATACATAGCGGCTAATGCTTTATTTATTGCCAGTTCTTATAGTACGAATTGTATTTAATGTAGAAAAAATATTTTGGTAAGTTGAGCCTTATTGATCTTTGAGAACGTTCTTAAGACTTAATAACATATCAAAAGTGTTCGAAGTTGAAAATAAGTAACAAGACAAATTTAAAATTCTGTATATCAATATCCTATTACACATATTTTCTTGATGACACAGTAATTCGAAAAAAAATTCAGGGTCCGTGTGTAAAATGATAACGCTGTAAAATATTGCGTATTGTTCCAGCTTCTTCATGGCTCTGATTTAACCGCTATTCAAACTTCAAAAACCGATTAAACATACTTCCTAGATTCATACAAGAACTGCAAAAATTTGTAATAAATGAAATCCTTAGTAATATTTGTAAACTTTTATGTCCAGTTTTAACTATACATATTGTCAAAATTCAAATTATTCATCTGAGTTTACACATGTAGGCAACCAACATTACTCCTTTGCGTGAACGACTGATTTCTTTTCTTTTGTTTTATTATGAGAGTTCCCTTGGAATGAGACATTCTCATTCTTTTCAACTAAAATAAAAGCCAATCAAAATCTTTCCGAAGAAATTATATTTTGATGGAGTGATTTAGATTCCTCGAATTTGATTCGGACTTAAAAAGTCATCAATATCGTGCAATACTTGGGAATCCTTAGTAACGATCTTATTTTTCAGCTTTTCGAACAAAGACAGGTGCTTTAAGTTTTTGCTTCGTGAAAAATGCGAATAATTGTGAACTGTTATCTGACTATTGTTATAACGGCAATAAATGTGAGAATCAAACTGTTAAATTAAAAAACATGAGTGTTCTCTTCTTGCTTCCTGAAGACCATTCAAAAGTTTCGATCTAAACTCTCAAAAATCTATAGTGAGCTAATTGGAATACTTATCATTTTATTTTATTATTTTCTTTAAAGTACGGTATAATATATTTTACGTTAAGTTTCATTTCAATAAAACAAGTGAAGATAAGAACGGATGTCGTTAAATATTAAAGATACTACAACATAATTTTGTAAATAACTTTTTTCAATTCGCCTGCGACTTATCCCCAGAAGATTACAATTTTTGAAGCTGAAGTGCGCCTCTGTATTTGGTAGGTGCAGGTAGTACAGCACTCGCCAATTACTTAGATGTACTAAATCCTTCATAGGGTAATAACAAATCAGGACAACAGATATCAGTGGCGTATTTAATAGTCAAATATTAGTTGTGTTATAAAAAAATATTTTTAAATCTATACTTCAAACAATTTCACAATAAATGTTTATTAGTAATTAGAAATTTTCGAAGTTATTATGTTTCAAATAATTTAAGCCACTTAACGTTATTTTAATATTTTAATAACAATGAGAAGGACAATTAAAACCTCTTACGCCTGATCTTTGTTTCAGAGTCTTCAAAATGTAAAAGTTTTTCCAACTAACAAGGCTTTAATTATCCATTAGCGATATATCACTCATGGACCCTAAAACCCTGCTAAGATGAATTATTGTTTCAGTGGCCAAAATGGAGCATTAAATTTGTCCTGTAAAAGAACAATGTCCATGAGTAATATAAAAGTTATAAAAAATAAAAATGGTCATTTTTGAGTATAGTATGGATTGAGTAAAATTTGCAATAATTTAAAATTTTCTGAAGGTCGGTTGCAACACGCCACTGGGTTGGCGAACAAATCTGGACCTTTTCCAGGCCTGAAACGTATAATACAATCAGTGATTGAAATCAATAATTTACACAGAAATCCGATCAGGAGACTTATTTGGTTTCCCTTACTTCAGAGAGGTATTTATTATTCACCGTCTCCTGAATTTTTAACAAAAACCGGGGTTATTTAGCTTCATTTATCACTACTTGGGTAAGGATTCAAAAAATGTAGATTTTTAATGTGCTCTCTTGAAAAACGGATACTTTCTTATGAAAGAATTTATTCAATTTTCCTAGGTTCTGACAAATAGAATATATCGAATATAATCTATTTCACTATTATTTGCAAAAAAAAATAGGCGTTCAATTATCATGGCTGTCCTGCCAAAAATTATTTGGCAGTACCTAGTTATTATTTATTTAGAGAAATTTTACAAAATGTCCAAATAAAATTGAAATTTTTAAAAATGCATTACTTGATGCATTTGTGTTATTTAGGAAGTCGATTTCTATTTTTACTTCGTATTGCTATTTCTAATACTTAAGTTCTACATATTGTAATTGGATTTTATTCCTAAATTGTACAAATAAGAAATGTACAGGTTTCTAAGAATCTCTCGGGCGTCCACCAAATTATTTCTTCAGTTATTGATATAGACCTGATAATACTTCAACTAAATAATGTAGAACCGCATTTCTACTTGAAATGCCGGCGTTGATTAAATTCTATCGAAGCTGAAATTAATCCAATGTGGCATACGAAGCTGTATGTACAAATTGAATTTTGTCCTGTGAGAGAGAATATCCCAGATCTAGGTCGACAGTCGACAACTATACATAACTAAAAAGCAAAATGTATATGAATTTGGGTCATATTTTTGCTAAACTTTTCGTTATAAACATGCCGTGCTGTTTGGTATTAATTTTTTTTAGTAAAATGAATTGTGTGGGAGATTTCAAAGTAATGACCAAAACAGCACAATCTAACATCATTATTTGTGAATTGTCGTTTGGAGCAAATTTTATGCAAGGGTACTATAATATAACTTAAATGATGCAGAAATGCTCATATAGTGCAATCATGACAAAATTTAGTTATATAAACATTATATTTATATTTCATGGAGCCAGTTGAACATGGTGTTTTAATGAAAATTTTATTTCTCAGAAGCTCAAAAACGTTTATTTTGAAAAATTATTACACATATTCCAAATGCTAACAAATAATCAGTTTTCAAAATCAATCGTATTTTAGTCTCCTATATAAAGTGTGTACATAAAACATGAAATAATTTCATTTTTTAACTTAAAAAACAATTTTAAGAAAAAATCCTGACACAAGTCAATTTTTAACTATAATTTTAAGTAATAATTAAATGTAGAGGGTAAATCATCTGTGAGTAACGATGTCATCCATAATGTTTTTAAATGGCGCACCTCCTATACTTTTTTTATTATACATTTCTAGGCGATTCCAAAAATATATCATACTTATATTCGTTTAGAGTTTAGAAAATAAAATAATTTTAAAATCGGCATTTTTGAAAACCTTTAATAACTTGAAAAGAACCAAATGATACAAAAATAACACTAAATTTCTACAAAATAAATAACAGAAAGTGTTCGAACTGCAATCGTTCTTGAACCTGACAGTATCCCAGATGTACACTAAACTCTTGCTAAACTTTAATAATGGATTTCTGAGAAATGTTATTTACTTCTTGTCCTATTCTATCTTTAAAATTGTTTATATAGTCGGCTTTACTTTTATATATTACATTTTTTAGATGACTCCCGCAAAAGAAACCTAATAGCGTTAGGTCTGGAGTCCTAGGCGATCACTCAATGGGCCCTCGGGTTCCCATGCACTTACCAGAAAAAACTTTGTCAAGATGTCTTCGAACGTTGGCTGCGTAATGAGGCGAACCATGTTATTTCCATAGAGTTTCATCAATATTTCTGTAAATGTTTGTATTAGGGAATACATTCATTAAAGTTGGAATCAAAAAGTTAATTAAAAATTGTAGATAAATTGGCCCGTTTACAACTCCATCAAACAAATGGGGCACAACGATTCTATTTCGAACAATTCCTGTCTAATCATTAATTTTTCGTGGATATTCAGTGTAATGTTCTCTCATCCATTTTGGATTTTGTTTTGTCCAATACTTACATTTCTGTCTGTTTACTTCACTATTTAATGTAACTGTGTATTAATCAGAATTTTTTTGTGAAAAGTGGATCATTATTACACTTATCCATCAATGTTACGCTAAATTCCATTCTGTGATCAGGGTGGTCCTCTGATAATTCTTGTACAAGGTGCACCTTAAACGGATGCCACTTTTCATGTTTTAATACTTTATGAATAGAAAAGTAAAAGGAACATCATGTTGTCGACTAACTTACCGAACGCTGTTGTGTGGATTATTTATCATTAACATTTCATTTATTAAGTGCTTCACGGCCTTGGACCAACTTAGGTAGTTCTTCTACGGTACAAAACTTCCTAAACTTTTTTTCATTTTTGCTAACTATTGATTTTTGTTTTATTGGTTTTTTTAAAGGATATTTACTATTAAACATAGCAAGCACCTCTCACATCTTATCACCACAACCAATTAACATAATTACTCCAATTCTTTGTTTTATAGATAAACGCATTTTTAAAATGTTTATAAGCAAATAAAGAATTAAACTAATTTTATGTTTGTAAAAAAATGTTAATTTAATTAAGTCTAATAATTCTTAAAAATTAAAGGCTAATGTTTGGTTAATGTGTAACATTTTTTTCATCACGTCAAAAATAACGAACTTTGCAAAGATTTACTAACTAGTTACTAAGACGTTTGGACTATTAAATTGGAGAACGAGTTGCAATGATTTTCGTATTAGTCAAACATAAGCATTGCGTTTAATTTGTAAGAGGTATTAGACTTTAATTACATTAAGATCTTTTTTACAATTATAGAGTTAAAATTTTAGAAGATATTAATAATACCTTTATAATATGTGCCACACACGGTATATTCCCTATTTAAAATTAAGGGGTTGGAGACGTGGAAGGGAGAGGGTTGCCATATGACAGATGTCTGAATCGTGAAAATGTCTCCGCTTTGGAATGAAAATCGACCTGTTTCAACATTTTCTAAAAATCTAATGAGTACTGCCAAATATCAGTGTTGACTGTTTTGAGTGGCCCACTCTGTATGTGATCAACGGATTTACAACATTTTATTACATTCAGCAAATCTGTCGGGAATTTACACTTCAAGATTTGCCAGCTTTGATAGTTAAATGCAAAAGTTGCGAAAGTCTTTGCTTGATGAAGCTTGTGTTGATCAAGTAAGAGTACTATGTAACATCATTTGTATTTAAGACACATAATTTTTACCATCAATGGTACTTCCGCAACCTGTATATTTGATTTTTTTTCTTGTAAGAGGATCTATTACCAATTTGCGAAGATTCAAATTTAATTCAGATCATCCTTATCTTCTGTGGAGTAAGATGGAGATATAACAATATTAATAGGGGACTTTAACGCCAAACTGGGAGAGGAAAAAATGGATAAGAATTGTGTTAGAATAAAAAATCATAATGATTATGATGAGTTGTTGAATTTGGTTTGGAAAATAAATTAAGTATGGGCCGAACACTTTTTTTACATAAGATATGCCATAAAGTTACGTAGATTTTACCGGACTAAAAGATTCAAAATAAAATTAATTATATAGCTATAAGTAAATATATAGAAAGGCTATGTAGTGGATGTAAGGAACAAACGATCTGTCGATGTGGGGTCTGACCTTCATGTTTTGATTGGGGAATTAAGACTGCGATTATGCGGTAAGGAAAAAACATAACAACGAACTGTAAGGAGATAGTATGACCTACAAATGTTATATATGGAACGGTAAAACAAAGATCGAATGGTCCAGAACACTGGATATAACTTACGAGAAAAACCTGAAATGTGTGGAAATGCAGAAAAATGTTGGGCTTGGATAAAATGCATGAAATAGAGAAAGAGGCGATTGCGTATAAAGAAAAAACTAGAAGAGAATGGATAACTGATGTCATGTGAAAGATAATAAAAACTAGAAAAACTTTAAATAGGGCGCAAGAACTTGATAAAAATTAAAAATAGCAAAATAATAAGTAATTACAAACAAACAAGTCAAACTGGAACACGAAAATATAAACGAAATTAGACTGGCCCAGAAAGCAGTAGCAACAAATAATATCAGACATCCATACAGAAACATTAAATTACTAGCCAATAAGACATTCAGCATTAAAAAACCACAAAGAAATAAACACAAGACTTACTTACAACAATGGAGGAGCAGTTACAACATGAGCATTATAGAGAATTTTTAGAGACCTAGAGCAGAATTGCAATATAACGGTGTTACTTATTGACACAGGCAAATCTACGAGTAATAAAGTCGAGGACCCAATATGAAAAACATATGAAAAACGCAGATTGTCCATCTGAAGCGGCTACATTCATAGGATCGTCTCCTAATCCTACTCTGCAGTTTAATAAATTAGGGAGAAGAATGCGAAAGGAATAAGGACAGCAGTATATATAAAAGCCATTTCTTTTACATTAATCAACAAAGAAAAGTTGACAATTACCTAGGTATATTATATAAAATAACAATTTAGGTAACATGTAAGAGGTAGGCACTAGGTTAGTAAAATAGAACTGGTAAAATAATATTTTGGGAGTCACAGCCTACAAGAAATAGTTGAAACTAGAACTAAGCAGAACATCCTAAATATTCCTTTCTCAATTATAGAAAAATACCAATAAAATATACTTGATAAGATATTGAGATAAATTACGTATAGATCTTGGCTGTACACGTTAGAAATGGGCGTTCCTATTTCCTTCACATCTTTCAGTGTAATCCTTTTCTAACTTCGCTGTAATGTTGTACTGAGGCTGCTGCTTTAATTTCGGGCTAGACCCAAACACAAAGATTTAGAATTCCATAATGTCTTTATTGCTTTTGTCAATATTCCTCTGACAATTTATGTACATTTCATGCGAATTAATCAGTTGCTTTTATATATTTGCAATATAAGGATGGCACGCTGATGACAGAATTTTTACTTATCTTTTGGGCTTGAAAAACGTTGATCGTACGCAATTAATTTTTTATTTTTGGAAATATATGAAAGCCGTTTGGACTTAGATCAGAGCTGTATGGAAGTTCCATTTTTTGTGTTGTTAAATAATCAGTTGTTGCGCTGGTGGGCTCTTGTATTGCCCTAGTGCAGAATGGTGCGACGTTTTCTATTGATTTTTCTCACTATCTGGGTTGAAATGTTTGAGAATTTTATTGCACCATTTAACTTTTAACTCGAGCCTATTTTTGACCTACTGTTAAATTATACGGTATTCATCAAGAACACATTTTTCTTACACCTGAGTAATCATGTAAAATATGATTAATCTGTTTCATACGAATGCCTAGAAAATACGGAATTTCCCTAGATATCTTATGATCACCTACTATTATTATTTCTCTTATACTATCAATGTTTTATGCCGTTTTTCAGGTTATTGGTCGATCTTCATCAAATGCTTCACTAAGAGTGCTTCGACCTAATTTAAATTCTTGATGTCACCGAAAAACAGTTGTTTTTGATGGTGTCTCGTCGCTATTGTACTCGAACAACTCATTATATTTAACTTCTGTCACTTTTGCTTATCACACCAAGTGCCAAATTTTACAAATGCTCATGCGTCAAACATTAAATAACTAAAATAGTGACATGTCCCGAAATTAAAATAACAGTCGTCGTAAGTAAACCACATCTTTACAAGGAAAAGAAGAACTCCTCCATCTAACAGCTTCTAACAGTAATGTAAATACCGGCTTTCAAACATAATTATACATATATAGATATTCGTTAATTAGTAAACTAAGTATTGAAGCTTAATTTTGAAACGGTAGATATTTTCCTTTTTTAAATTCGATTAGAAATATATACATATTTTTAATTAAGTGATATAATAGATCTGCTTTCACGAGTTTTTGTTAGACCACCCGTAGCACACAGTCATACAAATGATTATTATAGCATGGAAATTGGATTTTAGATCAATCTCGTTAAATTTTATCATGAAAATCATGCACAGTGGTAAATTATAGTAATAGAAAACGATTTATTGGATGCTTCCATCTCCTGTTGTATAATTTGCGTCGAAAGATTGGTGTGAAACGTGACACATGTTTCGTTAATAGCAATTGAAATTACTTGTTTTGTAGAATTTGACAAAAAGCACCATTATTACATGTCAATAGTTAAGTGTGGCCAATCAGAATTCTAGTTCAAATAATAAATAAAAAGAAAAATAACACAATAAAATTACGAAACACATTTTGGTTAAATTTATATAAAATATATAGGGTGTAAAGAAATAGATTTTAGATCCCACAGTGCCCAAAGATCAGTGGTTTTCACCCTGGGAAACATTTTCCCTACGTAAATTACTATTCGTACTAAAAGAATTGGTAACGTTTCATACTTTAATTGTCTCGAACAGACCTACATAATAAATAAAGCGTCAGAAGATCTTTAATGGTAAAAAAAGACGTATTAAAAAATTATACAAAAAGTCTGAACAATAAAAATGTAAGATAACAGTACATTATAAATTCTTTATAATTCAATTTGATTGATTGTTCGTTTTTATTAAATAGCAATAAATATTTAATTTATTATTAATGTTAAAGTTTGTTCTTGCTACCTCTTAATTTTTTGTGGTCTACAAGTTTATCAACTATGGGTTGACATCATTTTAAGTCGTTGTATTTATCAGCAGGTTACGTAGGAAACGCTGAAATTGTCGACGAGTCACTTATTTTTAACATTTTTTATAGAAAAACGAATGCTGCTACCCGCAATGATTTTCGAAAGAAAATTACTGTTGCTATATATTAAAATGCATCTGTATATATTAAATCAGTATGAAATCCATTAAATATCATTACGTTTAAATGAAAACTATAACTAATTATTAACTAATATTTATAATTTTTGCATCGCAAAGCGAGTATGAATCTTTTTCCGTTTGTTAAGTACAGCATCAGGAAGAAATAAATAAATGTTGATCATGATCGTAATAATATTTTTCTGGAATTTTATTATTAATATAAAAAAATGGGTGTTTCGTATTTGATTGCTATTAAAATTTATTTGTTTTAATAATTTCTATTAGTGTTTGAATATCATTTTCTCTGTAAAAATAAATTTGCGAAACACCGAAGTTTTTAACTATTTCTTTTAAATATTCGTATCAAATCAAATCAATTAATTTGTTTGGATATAATTAAGAATTTTCATACAGGTTTTGTTCAACGAACTTTTCACTTTTTGGATTTTTTCCATGCATCAATGTATTATCTTTTATTTAAGTCTGATTTATAACTCAATTTGTCCACCTTGTAACTTTTGTAACTTCCTAATGATGTATGAAGTTAAGTAGCCACACCCTAAATGTTATCATTTTTATATAAAAGCACAGTTATTTAATTTGAGATAGTTTAGATATTCGGATCATTCTTCACTAACTATAATGATGTTTATTTTAATTTTACTTTATTTAGTAAGTAAACTCGTATTCTAAAATAATTCAATAAGAGATAAATAATAATTAAGTGAAATTAAATTCTTCAAGTTTTCAATTTGTATTTATTTATACGTGATAATGGTTTATGACCCGAATATCTTTTCATGCAAATAGACGACACCGACATTTTCAAACATTTGTAATTTTATCTCATTTCGGTCGCCGATTGTAATAGTTTTTTTACACTTTTGAATGAATCATTACTTCTATAATTTTTGAATATTTTATTTATTAAAATTAAACTATATACATATTTAAATTAGGTTTTAACTAAGTGATACAAACTCTATGGAGTTTCGATGCAATCTTCTTTTACATTATAGTTCTGTTAACCAAAAATGTTTATTTTAAGCGGAGTACATTTGACAGTTAGTGACATAAAGCGAAAAAGGCAATAGAAAACAATACGAAGGGTTTTGGTTCCAGAAATGTGACACCATACTTAAATTGGCTATTAAACGACTGAAATATGTCTGCTATGACATGTTACATATTATATGCTATCATTAGTTTTAAAATTAAATGTTCATTACAGTACTAGCAATATAATGAACATTATCTGAATCAAAAAATTTGAATTATTACTTTTTATTACGTTTTAGAGTAGTGTCTCAATGCGTGATATACCATACAGAGTGTGTCAAGATGGGAATAATAATCTCAACAGATATATAGAAAATATACTCATCTGGCAAGACGAACAACAAAATTTTATTTATCTTTTAGAAAGTTGTAGTAGAATGGTCAGATCTCGTACGTGGCAGAATCCCAATATTTTGAGAGTGTTAGTACTTAAAGTAAGTTGCTGAATTTTACATTATATATCTATAATAAGGCCGCATTATTTATTGTTATATTCATTTTTTTCAGATGAAACCATATATAATAATGAGTAATACAAGTAAAATTATCCAAGGATTTTTAGGTGATGAATGGAATATTATTGGGGAAATACTCAAACTTAAGTTAGTATGCCCAAATTTTTACAATATTTTCTTATCAACTGATAATATTAATTATTTGTGAGATTTGTTTTTTTGTATAGTTTCTTAGTTGATTTTTTTAATTAAGTGATTAATACAAAAACACATGCAGTTATGACATAAAGGCCGTATCACGTTATCGGAAAGGAGTTGAGAGTGTGGAGAAGGGTAAAGCAGACATCTTTTTGGCTAGAGCGATTCCAGGTGGACATACGTATAATATTTTGTTTTCTCAACCTTATTTTTACAATTGGTAAGTGTAACAAATTCCTAACAAGCCAGAATTGTATATTAATCAAAAACTAAGACAAATATAAGCAATCCCTATCTTGTTATATTGTACTGTTGCTTTTCGTATTATTTTTTCTTTTATAAGGTTTATCTTTTATTTATTTCTCAAAATTTATTAAATTTTTCCATTTAATTTTATTTGTATATTCAAAACATTATCTTTTATATCTAGGTTATAAACTAATTTTTTTGGAGTAAATTGAAATTATCCAATTTAAAAAAACATTAATATGTTTGTATACTCCAAATATTTCTTTTTATATTCCAGGTTCAATATTTATATGAAACAACCAAGTTTGAAAATAAATTCCATGTGTTACATAAAACCATTTTCCGGCCGTCTTTGGACAATAACTTTTTCTGCATTTGTAATATTGGCCATTGCCACATGGTTAACAGGACAAATTGTGAATAGAATAAACCCTTTGGAACCGACCGTATCAATACCTTCTTGTTTCTTAGGAGTGATTTCTGGACTAATCAATCAAAGTAAGATCTTCATGTTTTGATATCCATTCTACCCTTCTTTTTTTATTTTATTATGATGTTAAAGTTGTTTACTTTCAATTATTCTCCAAAGTAGTTGTTGGTTTATAATATTATAACGGTTTGGTTGCACAGGTCAAGGCTAGTGATATCGCATTCATGAGGTTTTTGGGGGGACCAGACGTACCGATCTTTACAATTTCTCAGCTCGGGGACTGAAGGGAAGCATGATGTACTATTCTTGCCACATCTGACCCGAATTCCTCCATAGTTTTCAGCTGGGATTGGTAGACATGGAGGGTCTTAAGGAGATCCAATGTATCCCCGCGCATAGTTACGGCAAAAGCCTTCTTCTGTGGCAATCATCAATTAGCACTAGTTACTTTGAAGTGCTTCGGATAATTGAGCTACAAAGTTTTGATATCAGAAGTAGGTGGTTTAATTTTTGTTCTGACTTCCTTGGTGGTACTGGGTTCCTGTCGTTGTATATTACTTATGAAATGACGGGAGATTTGTTCTTTAATTGTCCGAAGGAAGATTTGAAGATTCAACAAGGTGTTCTTTAGTCTTTCAACTATTGAATTTCACTCTTCCTCTCTGCTGGAAAATTCCCTATCGTAGCTTCTACTTGATTTGTGAATGTTCTGAAAGAACTTTTCTTCTAGTTCAGATATCACAGCTCGCAGTCCTACTCCTTGGCTGAATATTTTCTCGTTCATCTCAGTGGTCACCTGTTGGGAGTTCACGCTGGCTGGATATCTACTGCGAGAGTTCAGGCTTAATGTCCTGACTCTGACAGTACTAACGTAACCGTCGCATTAATGGCGTCTTCCTCTTGTTGTATCGAAATCTAGATTCCCCAGCTTACTTCTAAAATCTGCCTTCTAAAAATACAAATAACTACTTTGGTGATGTCGAACTTGATATTTCACTACTATACCACTAATTGTCAATTTCTTCCTATTTATATCCTTTTCTTGCTTTCCCTGAAAACTTCCCCTCAAGTTACAGCTATTTGACTTACCGTTTTTATTTTCTTTGTCTAATAAATAAACTTAGACGCTTGGGAAATCCAATTACTTGGCAAAACTTGTCGGATATTATTAAGATGTGCGCTAAGGCTTTAATAAAGGTATAATTTTAAAATATTCATGTTACTTATCACATTTGTTAGAGAAGATGTTTGAAAGAGAAACTTTTGCTCAAGAAATAAATTTAGTTCGAATAAATTTGTCTTACAAGGACTACTAACAAAGTGATGATTTTTTAGGTTTTGAATTAAAATTCAAAAGTTATTCAGTTCGTATTCTACTGATTTCTTCATTTTTTTTGGGAATTCTTTTATATTCATCCATCACCGCAGTGCTTTACTCCAGAATGACAATTTTTCACGAAATCCTACCTGTCCGAAACCTGGAAGAAATTGCTGCAAAAGGAACCATATCTCTGTGTGTTAGGAATAACACCTTTGTTTACGACGAATATTTTCTTGCAAGTATTTATTTGTTTATTTACCATAAATATTTTGTTTATTTAGTATAAGATTCGCATCAAAATTTGTGCAAGAAATCACTAAATTCAATTCCCTCCTATATCAATCAATTCGTTGCCATAACGAAATTAAGGTTACGTGATCAAACATATGTATTTCTATTAAAGAATTCTTTTAAATAAATGGACTCATAAATTAGTTCACTGATTAAAATTTACATGCTTACAGGATAAAAACAAGGAACTTATTTTTAAGTGGAAACAGATACTTAACAACGAAAACTGCTTGGACTTGGTAACCCAAAATAATATAAAAAACTTAATTTGTGAGGATAATGTCGGCTTACTAGAAAACCATGTTGTTATGTCTGCATTTTTAAAAAGAAACCCAAAGCTGCCTTGCGATGTAGTGACGTTGAACCAGAAGTATTTTTCAAGAGGAAATGTTTTAATTATAGCCAAGCATCTTAATTTTTACAAGAGTATTAAGAGAATGTAAGATTTATTATCTGACACTATTACTACTACTAATAATGATATTTATTTCGATGAAAGGTAACAGATATAACTCCTAGTTTTACTAATGTTACGATTTTCATATTGTTATATTAAGATGGCACTAAACTTCTTACATTGAATATAAATATCCTTATTAGTTACCAAAATATTCACTTGGGGAGTTTTACGTGAATCACCCTCTGGGAAAGGTTCATTTTTAAAATTAGGCCCGATGCACAATTTAATTTTTCACACAATTTTAATATTCTCACGTTCCAGGATAACGAAAATAAAAACTTCCGGAATTAAGAAACGAATCGAAATGATATACATGGAGAAGTTCAATACAAACAAGAATTATTTGAAACGTTGGTATCCAGTCACTATAGATCATATTGGCGGTGTTCTCGTTGGGTATTCTGTCATGATACTATTATGTTTAGTTATTTTAGGAATTGAAATTTTACATGAGAAAAGAGTTTGTTATAAACACCATGAATGGACTGATTAAAAAATTAATTTTCCTAGTAGCAAAAATAAAATAGGCAAAATAGGTTTTCATTTACGAATAAAATATAGTTTATGCACTAAGTAGATTAGACAAAAAACCTATATCTTTTGGGTAGATTCTTTAGCCCTACTTTTTTGTGTGTATTTGAAGTAAAATGTATATTTTGTTATTTCTTTTACATACATACAAACGCACTTTTGTGATAAATAAAAATAAGTATTATATATACTTTACTTTGTGAAATCTATTATAAAAGTAAAAGATAAAGTGTACTTGTTTTAAAATTCCACGATATTCTAAAACATTTCAATATTCTTATGACAATTGTATCAAAACTTTGTTTGAGTGACTTCGTCAGATAAAATATAAGAAATTAATAAACATTTGATATTAAAAAGTGATTTTTGGTCATAAATGTTCAAACTAATATTCTTCATTTTCTTAAATACACTGCTCAACAATTGAAGTGGATATTTTAAAACTTTGTATTTTGTTTGTCAATAATTTAAAATAAAGTAGAAAATCATGTAAAATAAAAATTATTTTGTTGATTCATTATTATAACTCAGTATAAAAAAGAAAAAAAATCTTCAATGCAAAATTTAACAATTACAAGAAAACTGATAAATTGGAAAATGTAACAAAATAAAAATTTCTTGTATTGTGCTATTCGCAAAATCCCCATTAAAAAAATAAATATCTTGTTGGACCTCCCCTTGCCCGCCTTAGTGCTGTCACTTTTTTTGGGAGGCTAATTATTAAATTATTGATAAATTCCTGAGGTATGATTTCCCAAATTGCCTGCAACTCATTAGCCAACTGTTATAAGGTTTGGGGAGGTTCTTGAATCCGGTTTAATCGCCTAGACATTTCGGTCCAAACAAGTTCAATACAATTCATATCCGGTGAACATGGTGGCAACTCCATTCTTGTAATTCCAAGATATTGTAAGCGATCGTTTACAATTCTCGCACGGTGACGACGGGCATTATGTCAATGAAAACGAATCGTTCACCTATTGCAGCACAAAACGGAATAATTATCGGCTCTACAACCCAGTTGCGATATCGTATAGCATTGTCTCATTAATTAAGACCACTAAATCAGTGTGACCATTATAGTACTTGCCTCCCCAGATGCAAACTGATCCACCACCAAAAAGAGTTGTTGGGGTCATTAAATTTTCATTGTATCACACGTATACAAACGAAATCTGGACTCGTCGGCAAAGAGGCAGTGTCTCCAATTTAGAAAAGTCTATGTTCTTTCGCCCACCGATATCGGCATGCACGCTTCTTCGCCGTCAGTCTTGGGTGTGTAGTGCGATGTTTAGCTCTCAATTTACATGATAGTTTGACCAGAAATCACTCTTCCAGTAGCTTGTCTAAACAAGCTGTTAATTCTTGAAGCCGTGATGTTCGGTTTCTTCTTGCAGTCAGGATTATTAAGCGGTCTTGAGCATGAGTTGTTGCTCGTTCTTGTCCTCCATCATGTGTCTGCGCAGCAGACCCAGTTGCTAAATACCGATTCCATGCACGACTTACGACACTTTGAGACACATTCAGCCGCATGGCGACTTCTTCTTGAGGCAAACCTTCCTCTATCCAATGCACTAATTGATGGAGTGTTTCTAACCGTCGTAACCTCATTTTCTTCAAGCGAATACACAAAATTAGAGTTAACAGTATTAAGGGAGTACAAGCTCTTCTGTACAACTGATACAAGATTTTTAAACAACATTCCTGCACATTTTCTTGAAAGAGATAACAGCATCGGCAAAAAACAATAAACATGCAAAAAATATTCACTATGAATAGTATTTATTGATAATATACTACACGTTTTTTTTTATTTTTAAATGTAAATTTCAGGATTTTTGCAATTATTCAATTCTTTTGTTGAGCAGTGTATTTGGTTAATATTATATACAGTATGGTCCAAACGAAAGGAATACATTCATTATTTCGTAAATCGGCGATTTTATTTTTAAATGGGCGCTTCGTCAGATCACCTTTTTAATTTGACGTCATCTCTGTGAGCGTCATGATGTCATCTCTGTGAGCGTCATAACGTCATCAATAAAATTTTTAAATAGAAAAGGAGGTCTTGCAAAACATCAATTAAATGTTGTCTAACAAACGATCTATTAAATTTTTAATACAATAAATATTATATTTAAGTACAACCAAGTTTAAAACAAGTGCTCAAATTGTTTACTGTTTATTTTCGCTATAACTTCCGGAGTTATTTTTGCAATCTCAATGCGTATCCGTTCTTTGAATTCATTAATAGTTTGTGTGGTCTATTTATGTACACTTTACTTTTCAAGAATCCCCATAAAAAGAAGTCGAGAGGAGTTAAATCAGGTGACCTCGGTGGCTACTCAATTGCTCCTCTATCCTATCCACCATCTTGCTACAGCCACAAATCATTTCTGTTTGGGAACAGCCGCTTTAATTCTGGGAGCAAGAAGTTCTGCAGACATTGTAAATATCGAGGACCTGTTAAGGTTTCTTCTAAAAAGTATGGCCCTATAATCCTATTATTATCTATTATTCCCGTCCAAACATTTGAATTCTCTGGGTATAGAGTACGGTACTCCTGCATCCAGTGTGAATTTTCTATAGCCCAATACCGGAAAGTCTGACGATTCACATGACCGTTTAGGAGAAATGTAGCTTCATCAGAAAAAATAACTTTTTTAAAAACATCAGGTCACTGTAATTTTTTTCATTAGAATTTCACAAAATTCAACTCGATGACATTTACAAATTTTTTAACTAAATCTAAAACATACTGTCACGACACATTCTTCCCATGTTGTTGATTGAACTATTCAGCGGCCCTATGAGCACATCGTCTGGTTTCATAATAAAATTCATTGAATCAACTCAATAATCTCTGCTATTGAGTAAATCATTGTTTCCTTTTAGTTTAAAATTCAGTACCAAACACTAATTAAATTCATAATTAACAGATAAATAGAAATAGCATTTTTTTTAGTTTTTGTATTAGTCTTCTTATCAGTAAAGAGGAAAAAATGAACAAAATAATTTAAAGTATCGTAGCAAATAAATTGCTGTCCAGTTGCATACAAAAATTTGTAACGTTCCATTTGCGGAAAAAATCATTTTTTGTAAATAATTTATCCGAATTTAAAAAACTACATATCGTTGTTTAGAGAATTCAAATGACTTCCAAACGATATGCGATCCATTTTCCCTATTTAAATTCTAGGCGTTGTTCACTCCACTGATCTAGGGTTGAAGAGACGATGCTGCGAGTAGCGTAAAAAAATGTCCCCCTCGGAACAAAAATCGACCTGTCCTAGCGTTTTTCTTTTCCTACGATAATATTGTCCAAAACCCCTATGTCAAGTTACGAAAAAAAAGTTTTTACAGAAAGTATAGACAGTCTTGAGATTCACATTTTAATATGAGTCACAAATATACAGGCTGTTCAGGAACGCAGTGCCAGACCTAAGTTATATGTTTTTAAATGGAATACCCCGTATGTTTTTACATTTTTATAAACCTCTTGCCGACCTAATTTCAACGATTTATCATACTTCAAGTTTATTATGTTTATAAAGAATCTACAGCCACCTGAAAACCATATTTTTTTTAATAATAAGGATGTATTTCCCATTAATATTTTTCGAGTGGTAACAGAATATATACGAAAATAAGTGATAGTTTAATAAATATGTGCATAAAAATAGACCTTTTTCAGGACGATTTCTTTGAAATTTCTAGACTTGATAAATGATATTCAAACAAATATTTTCCATGCAAAATCTAGGTAGGAACCGGCATTCATTTTTCTGTAAATAATGATTGAATTGAGTCTCTCCTTGACAATTTCAGCTTTCCCAACATAACCTCTGATAAGTAGCACGACATGGCAACGTTGCAACAACGCGAGACGTTTAAAATGAAATTAACCCGTAGTTGATAGATTAACAGACCACAAAAATATAAGAGGCAAGAAAAAGATTTAATATTAATGATATTGATTTAATTATAAAAGATTTTCACAATAAAGTTGAAATGACGTCACAAGGTAAAGAATTGCGGCGTTGTCATGTCTCGTTTTTTCCTTCACTTAAAGATAATACTGTGATAGTGCTTCCTTTTAATAAATATTGTATTGTGCTTTGTGTTAGTTTATTTTATGTTTGAAATGTAAAAGTAGTTTTGAAATTTGCGATTTCAAGATATGTAATTAGTTTTGAATCGAAACCTAAAAATCTATACTTACGTCTCTTACGTAGTAATGGACCTCCATTTTGGCGTTCGCGTTCAAAATAGTTTATTAAGTTTATTACCATTTGCTACTTAAATGCTTATACATATTAACAAAAGAGGAATGTCAAAATATTGATAAATGACAAGTATTTTGGCAAGATTTTTTTTGGAAACGTTGTAAAGTATTGCCAACTTTAAAAATTTAATTTTCCCTGTCCGTTAAGTGTAAATCCCTTTAATTCTCAGTTTTTTTTGCTATTCTATGACTATAAAAATTACTAAAAATGATGTCATTTCAAGTTTATCGTGAAATACTTATACATTAAATATTTATTGGTATATATGTTAAGATTAAAGAATCAAGGGTAATCCTAGGTTCAACCGATTAAAGGTGATCTAACCAATCCTAGTCGGTCAAAGCCCAAAAATCTTCAATTTTTTCACCTTTAATCGGCTAAAGCTGGGTCTAAGCAATCCTAGTTGGTTTAGTTTAGCTTAAGTTAGGTTAGGTTTTAGTCAGTTTTAGCCGGTTCAAGGTGGAAGCATTGAGAACGCTAAAACTAACCTAAGCTAACCAACTAGGATAGGTTAGATCCAACTTTAGCCGACTAAAGGTGAAAACCCTGATACCTTTCGGGCTTTAACTAGGGTTAGTTTTCATTCTGGCTTTAGCCATATAATAACTTGTGTTTTTGTAATTCTAACTTTTTATCAATCAATTGTCATGAAAAGAAAGCCCGGTTTTTATCCTAAATTGTCCAAATAGTGTTCGTTTTGATTTTAATGAGCAAACACGTAGTCGGGAGCTCTCTCGTTTCGAAAACAAGTTTAGTGACAAAGCGGGTATCATTTAGCGGCAGTCAAGTTCACGACTGTAAGCTATCGCGAAATAATGGATCAAATGTCTTATCAAACATCGACAACAATAACGCCAAATAAGGCTATGTTAATTCACCAAAATAACGCGCTGTTCCAAGAAAACAGTGCAAGGTCACATAATGAACAAGTTCTTTATGCTGCTTGGCAAAAAGCAGAGAATGAAAAAAGTGCCATTAATGATAAATTAATTTCACTCCAAATTCAATTAGACAAATTGCAAACAACGTATACAGGGTTGCTCAAAAATCAATCGGACAAAGACTTAACCTCAGAGAAAAAACAGGAATACCACACAGGCACATGGCACAAGAGATCGAGTGGATACGACAAAAGAATCGTAAGAAGAAAAAAATGAATACATCGCTCACACCTCCACCAAACAATCAAAAGCCACAAAACCGGAACAAGCACCTGCAAAAAAAATACCCCCACCACCACCAATAGTTGTGGAAGGAATAGAAAATTTCAAACAGATACATGAATTGATTAACAATATACTGATAAATTATCAAATTAAAATCGTAAACGACAAGAATATTAAAATCAATGTCACGGACGGAGATAGTTTTAAATTGCTTACAACAATATTACAAGAAAAAGTGTACTCGTGGCACTTATACGAGAATAAACTAAACAGGCAATTAGAGTGATAGCTAATAAACTACACCATTCATGTGAACCTGATCAAATCACA